>LR999913.1:13938875-15138875 GCA_905220335.1 Noctua pronuba
GCTTATTTAGGGAAAACCACCCTTTGCGGTTGCAAAAAGCTTTGCCATTTGTGCGGTTCGGATTTTTGATTGGCACGTGCGTGCAATCTATGCATCCTAGCACATCAGGGAAACCAGCAACGCGATAAAAATTGCTTTTCACCGCTGCCTGGTCACCAAGGGCAGCGAATTTTATAAATTGCCTCATTTTCCTTGCCAGTATAAGTATTTGAAATGTTTGCCACAATTTTTGATACTTGCGACTGGCTTATTTTATGTAAATCACCGCAAACAATCTAAAATGAAAATTTAACTCACTTGAAAGTTTCCAGTAGCGTAAAATCTCAACGCTATAAGTAGCTGGAATGTTGTTGGAATTGGTAGTCCACGATTAGAGCTACTGCTTGCACTTTCAAATACCAAGGGTAACAAAACATTATGTAGGGTTTCCTTCTGAAATCGAAATCGTCTTTGGAACTGGAGGCTTACTATGAACTATTATTGCGATTCAATTGATGACCTAGAATAAACTGCTTCGCTATTTCATACCACGACGTCATTAAAGCGATCTAGTTTAGGTTGACGCCAAATCAAGTCTGCAATTGGATCGCAAACTGTTGTCGTTCGTTCATTTTTCGTACCATGACGTGACAATTCAACCTAAATTGGATAGCTTAGTGTCAAAGTAAGCGATTCAAGAAAAGTTGCTACTTTCTTGGCGTGAAGTGAATCGTTTTGTTAATTACTTTAAAAAAATAGTGAAAATATACGTAATTCAAGGTATTTCAGTTGAATATTAAGTGTTTCTTATGTGTTAATGTAAAAAAAGTGATTTCTAGAGCTATTTTTAATTGTAGATGTCTGACGAATTAATCCTGTTTGAGTTCATGGAAAATGATAATGAAATAAACACAACACGGCGACAAAAAAGACGTTTAACACGAGAACAATCGGACCCCTTTGATTTGGAAGATGTAGAATTTATAAAGCGATATCGGTTGTCTAAACAATTGGTATTAGAACTGTGTGATGAGCTGAGGCCATTGTTGAAAAATCCAACAAAATCAACTGATTTATCAGTAGAGACAAAGGTAAAAGTTATATTATTCATGAAACAATAAACATGGCTGCACCTACCCATATTTATACAATGTATTAAAAACATGAGTGAATTAAAAATAATGCACACTTAAATTATTATGTAATTACACTAATAAGTATCATTTTTTTTTAGGTTTTAACTACACTGTCGTTCTATGCGACAGGGTCATATCAGAGACCCATTGGAGACATCTGTGCTCACTCTATAGCTCAGCAAACAGTTTTCTCTGTAATAGCTAAAGTAACGGCATGCATTGATTCTCCTGAGATGAGAAGGAAATACATTACATTTCCCAAAAACTTTGAAGAAAGAAATAAAATAAGGGCAAGGTTAATTTATTTTGTTATCTTAATTCCTTCCTATATAAAGGGTGTAAAAAGACCCTTAACGAAGCCGACAGGCACTTGTTCTCCTCGTCATTGTGATCATTTTTTTGTTCTGGACCATACCTGGGAACCTTCTAGTTACGGAGATATTGGGGGTCAAAGTTCCTTTTTTTCACAAGTTTTTTTTAAATACTACTTTTTAAGGTTTTAACTTTACTCCAATTACCTCCATGGTCCGTTTACTATTCAAAATATCCATCAGCAATAAGTTTTGAGCGCATTATATTGAGTTTTACCGTAAAATGTGTTATGACCCCAAAAAAAATTTCGTTTCCCAGCAAAAATTTTTGCTTAAAGTTACTTAGTTATATGTACAGAATGCTTGGTTGACGGCTTGGTGAAGGGTCTGTTTACACCCCGTATATAAAACTGGTAAATCTGTTGTGTTATATATACAGGAACTTTGTTTTAGGTTTTATCAAAAATTTAACATCCCCGGTGTTGGGATGCATAGACTGCACACAAATAGCCATAGTTAGACCCGTTGAAAATGAAGAAAGATATTTTTGTAGAAAACACTATCATTCATTAAATGTTCAGTTGGTAAGTTTGTTAAGTTATTGCATTGTTAATATACAATACTTGTATGTTAAGTATATTGAACACACACAAAGTAGCAAAAATTTTCAGAATAACATGCAAGTATTTGTAGTAAATAATTACAACTGTATGATCTAATTTATCATGTTGCAAATTACAGATTTGTGATGCAGACATGCAAATCACTAGTGTAGATGCAAGCTATGGTGGGGCAACACACGATTCATTCATTTGGAATGTGCACCCATTAAAATCACATTTAGAAAATATAAATGTATCTACATGGTTACTAGGTAAGGTTATAAGTATATTTTTAATAAATTAAACAATTTTTTTTTTTTTTTTTTTTTTATAATAATCTTATTCTAAGGTGATCTTAGGATCCTATATCTAATCATATTTTGGTCAGAGGTACTTAATAAGAAAGGAAAATAAAAGAATATAATAAACTAAGGGTATGGAATGAGGTCAAGGTCAGGTTCATGATCAGATTTCGGGACGCCTAACCCATTGTCCTGGCCTGGTGCCGATGTCTCCAAATTTCTGCTTTAACCATTTTGACTGCTCCTCTTTGGTTCTCAGCAGATTGAATTCTCTATGAAAACCTCCGTAAGTAATACACCTTCCTAGCATCGCTGCCATGACAGATACTCATAATGAAAGCGTCAGCAGCAACAACCAAGCTCTTCAACGTGGTGTGACAATCAGAGACAACCTCATTCGTCGTCTGTGGGATGCCCGATTGACCTAGAACGATAATTTGACAATTGAGTATTGTAGAATAATTACATTCGAAGACATGATGTGTGATTATAATAATAGTATAGTATGCTTGCAAATGAAGATGATTTTATTTTTATTTATTAGTATTTATAATTATTATGTATTTAGCTATGGTTGTTTCTAAGAGGTTTATTGGTACTGTATTTGAAATTAATAATAATATTAAGACGTGAGTTAAGAGGACTATTTTTAATTTAGTGTTAATAATGACTACAATCTGTGTGTAATAAAAATATAAACTTACCTCAACTTCAATATTTCTTTTATTTCCTTAATTTCAAGTAAAAGGTTTTTTAAGGTTTCATTGTTTTGTTCCTCTATGTTGGCTCTCCTCTCAGATATGCGAATAAGAGCCCGGCGAGCCGCGTCCTGTGCCATTGGCGGCTCGCGTCGCGTCTGTCGTCGGCGGTGTGGTGAGCGCCGAGGAGTGCTCTGCAGGTCTGGTGCACCAGTGGTAGTGTGCTCGAGAGTGGGTGGCGACGCAGATGGAGGGGGTGTCACTCTGGTGGATGGCCCTGGATCCATCATTTCTTGTACTTGGACTGGACAGAGAGTCAGTATACTCTCAGAACCCCTCTCGCCTTCCAGAACTGAGGGCACACTACTTGTGGCAATTATTAATGGGGAGTCCAAGCCCATTTCTGTTTCTGGTATATCCTGCAAATTATATTTAATTTTTTTTCAATTTTAAAATGATATGCAACTGTGCAAATATTTTTATACAATATGAACCAACGAGCAAGAAGGCTTAAAAAATAATACTCACTTGTTCAAATGGCTCCACCCTTATACCAGGCAGGCCGGTACCAAAATCATCTCCTAAAATCTGAAGGAATTTTTTTTCGATGTCCGTCATCGTTTTTATCTCTGACGGACCTCCTCCAGTCTGCTGATGAGATGCTCTGGTAGCTGCAGCCAATTTTTTTAATTTTGACTTATAATCATTCCAATACTGTAAAATATAAATTATCTGGATAAGTTGCACAGAAATATCTTTTTGAAAAAATAAATTTATTCTCTTTATTCATTTTTTACACTTATTAGTTTTATTTTTAAATATTTTAACAAAAACATTTAAAAAAAACATTTATAAAATAAAAGTTTTAGTTGATATTATATTCTTTTTACTTACTTTGCACCATCCTTTCCAATCTTCAATTAATAATATCAATCATTTAATCTCAGTTTCGTATGGAGAAGAATGGGCATTAGTCTCAAATACTCGCCCTAGAATTGTCAGTATTATCATTTACCGTCGTGTTGTTGTTTCCACATTGTATCGATGAAAATATCCATTTAAAACAAAGATGATTGTATTGTATGACGGGCTGGTGTCCGCAACTCCACGTTAAAGCGCATATTTTGCGTGCGGGTGGGAGATCTATTCGATCCACCCTAACTCCCCGAGAAACCCCGCAGCAGCGCCTTGATGTTGCTGACGATCTCGCGGAGAGTACCTGGGTTACCGAAGTACTTTGCCCTGTATGTTGCAACCACTGGGCAGTGCAGAAGCACGTGGGCTGTCTCGTCTACCTCCATGCAGGCTCGGCACAGGGGGCTGTCTGTGACTCCTATGACAAAGAGGTGCTCATTAAAAGAGCCGTGTCCAGTGATGGCGGCTGTGAGTGTGCGCAGCTGTAGTTCGGTCAGCCGAAGCGCCCGTTTGGTGAAGCGGCCGTCGATAGTAGGAAGTGCTTCCTTGGCCTGCCTGCACTCGCCATGGTCCAGCCACCGCTAGTGGTTCATTAGTTCGTTTCCTTACCAGAGTGCAATAGGTACCCGAAGGGGAGTGGCACGATGGGTTCGGGTACCACTGCTGCCATGCTCGATCCCCTTCTAGCGAGTTCGTCCGCTGCATCATTGCATCGGGAATCGCTGTGTCCTTTGATCCATTGGATGGTTATATTATCGAGATTATCAATCTGGAACAGGCTTTGATGACACTCGTGTATTAACCCAGAGTTGACTATGTGGTTTTTTAGTGCTAGCAGTACAGCCATGCTGTCTGAGAGTATGAGAATAGTGTTGTCCACAACCTTCCCGGCTAAGATGGCTGATAGCGCCAGGGAAATGCCCATGCAATCTGCCTGAAATACCGTGTTGTGGGCCCCCAGTGGTGTGGCTATGTGGATGTTAAGATCTTCTGAGAAGACTCCGGCTCCAGTGCCAGTACCTGTTTTAGATCCATCCGTGAAGATCCGAAGTTCTGCAGGGCTTAATCCCTCGCAGCGGTGGTCTTCGTGGAGTTGGATTTTGTATTTTTACTTTAATAATATGATTCAAGTTACTTTAATATCCGGTTGCTATTACAGTTTTGCGTTGTAATATTCGGATTTCAAACTTGGAATATGAAGAATATCATCGTATTTATATGTTTGAGCGTACAATGTGAGAGGTTCTATGCTGCAATAAGAGATGTTCAGAGTACCTGTGTGATGGTCATGAAGTCAAGTAAGTGTTCTGGTAAGAAGTGTTGTTATATTTATTTATTTATTTATTTATAGATAGGAGAACCAACAGCTATGACAAATGAATAACAATTATATAGGCAACACAGAGCCAATTACAGGTTCTCACGAGTAAACACAGAAAAGATAGTAGAGATCTTAGGATCACTAGTTAACAAGCACGATACAAATAAAATAAGAGTAATTAGAATAAGATACAATAAGCACTGTAAACACTTAGACACCAGGTTAAGCATTAATGACACGGGGAAAAAGAATAAAAAAAAAAAACTATGCGCTCTTAAAAAAGTTAGCATTCAGCCGAGTGCGTGCTGCATAGGTTTTGGTGGTAAATGGGTCAAATGAGAACTCTTTACGAAGAATATTGAAGTCCTTACTCGCTCGCACTATGAATGATTTACTCCAAATATTGTTCTCTAGCAATTTCCCATAAAGTAATGCAGACAAAACAAGAGGAAATAGACGAAGGAACCTTCCATCACATAGAGTATAGACAAAAGTCTAGGAATTGGAAGTCATTGTCTAGGCCTCCTATATGTACAAGGTGTAAACGGTCCCTTCACGAAGCCGGCAACCGAGCACATACATCAAACTAAGAAAATCTACGCAAAAAATTATTGCTGGGAAACGAGTTATTTTTTTTGGGGTGAAAAATCATAGTACTCAATGTAACGCACTCAAAACACTGTGCTGATGGATGCATTGAATAGTACGGGGGTCGTAAAGGAATTTAAAGAATAGTTATAACATAAAAAAACTTGTGAAAAACTTTGACACCAATATCTCCGTAACTAAATTCACAGGTCTGATCTAGAAAAAAAAAATGACGTCAATGACGGAGAGAACAAGTACCTTTAAGCTTCGTCAAGGGTGCGGGACTGTTCGAAAGAGATACCGTGGCCCTGGAACACAAAGGGCAAAGAAGGAACATGGATGGGTTTTAGTCAGTAAAAGTCTGACACTCCCTCCCACTCCACCCAGAGCAGGAGGAGTTATTTGATGATTTCCCATCCGTAAAGGGTATTTTTACACCCATTATACGGTTATATTATCTTTATTTAGATCAAGGAAGAAGGTTTTGCCAGAACATCCAACGTGTACAGAAGGCGTCATTCAAGAAGATGAGCGCGATGTGTTTTTTTTTGACAATGTTGACGTGGCTACCAACAAATTAAAAGCAACGCTGTAGTATGTTGTTTTAACATATTATAATGAACGTTACGGAAAGTAACTACGCAAAAGAATACGACAACAAGCGGCATAATAAATTATGAAAAGCCATTAACTTAAATACAGTAAACTATATGTAATAACATAGTTCCTAAGTACTCACTACTAACCCACACGGACACGCTAACATGGACTTTTGTTGGAAGTAAATATTTGATTGATTGATTGATGATATCCAGAAATGTTTACCATTCATCAATTTGGCTTAAACACTTAAACAGCCGTGAAACTAACATGTTCTCATATTTCGAGAGGCATATCAAACCGAACAAAAACGCTGATATAATCGAGAATTTGCCAGTCTCAACTGCCGAAATAATTATTAACAATGTTATTGAAGAAGATTTACAATCAGTACTAAGACCGTTGAATCTGATGCAAAGACTTTTCATGTGCGCGAAGTTTTCAATTCGTGACAATATTATCACTTCTAATACATTTCTCTACAACTGTATAAAAGTGCTTTTCATGCTCGTATTTCAGTTTGCCCGTCTGCATGATTTAATCGTGTCAATGATTTCATATATTAATCATTTTAATGCGGTTTACAGTTTATTCCACTGCTCTTGCGCTGCTTCTGATTTCATCTTATTTCTTATCGGAGATATAATTAACAGCGTCTCAAATATCGTGCACAGCGACTACTATGTCTTGTTGATCTTGAAAATCCAATACGTACTCCGAGTCCTACAAATAAATAAGATCGAACTTAGAGATTTTATTGTTAATAATTGGACTTGGGTTTCCTTTCTCAATATTTATGGCATTATTTTCGTCGTTTGTTTAAATTTCTTGTATAGTTTTGTCGATATTATGGCGGGATACGTCTGTATTGGTTTCGATTTGAACGTTGTGTACGCTTCCTTCATACTGATATTGTTAGAGAAACTGCTTCGTGTGTGGACAGAAAAAGTTTTGAACTCAAGGAACCGCGACAATTTGGACAGAGATGAGTATTGGAACAAAATGTTTGATGTGTACCTGAAAATACAGGAGTCTTACATGATTGTCGAGAGGATATTTCGAATAATGGTAAGTTTGTAAAAAAAGGGTCTTTTTAGATTCAAGATTCATATTTTAGGTTGTTTAATAAAAATAGGCCTTTGCCCAGCAGTGGGATAATAGTGGCTAAATAAAAAATATAAATAAATAGTGGTCGAAACCTTAGGGTGCGTCCACATCTGGCGAATGTGCCGCAAATGTGCAGCTCGCGAGCCGTTGGCGAGCTGCCCGCGAGCTGCTCGCGTGCAGTCACGGCAATGGTTTGATGCGCCTCTTTAGCGCAACTCATGCAAGGCTCGTATAAAGGCGTGCGCGCGGCGTGCGATCTGCGCGCACTACAGTTTATTTATTTATTTTAGTACATTTTATTTTTTTTTCCGTTTACTTGTTTACTTTTTCTTTAGGATCCCACAATACTGGAAATCTTTTATACGTTTCAATTAAGCGTAAACAATTTTATTCTCCTCCGTCTACTCCATGACAACACGTACTTAGCCTCCAGTAATCAGAAACGAACTGAGCATGTAAGTTATGTTTTAGAATCATTTAATATCAAACCTGCCGCCCGCGTGCTGATCGCGTACGGTGTTTAGGTCGCGCGCGAACTGCGCGCGGGCGGCGCAGGAGCGGCGCACGAACAAAAATGCACGCGCGCAGCTCGCGGGCAGCTCGCAAACGGCTCGCGAGCTGCACATTCGCGGCACGTTCGCCAGATGTGGACGCACCTTTAGAAGCCCCAAAATCAATCAGTATTAACAAGGGTTTTACCCAGCAATACGTTTTTTTCCGTTCTCCCCTGTCAACCGTCACGCTATCGTTTACACCTTTTTCATAATACGAGTATTATTCCTCACACAATCCATCCATCTTTTCTTCGGTCTTCCTCTCCCTCTCCATCAAAATACATATTCATCAATCTTTTAGTCCATGTAAAGTTATCCTTGTAAAATATGTATATTGATCAGCTATATTCAGTTGGAAACTGAAAACCGACAATGACGAGGTTTTAAAAACGCTAGGCAGACGATGATGATCTCAAAATTATAACTCGCGAAACATGAAACAAAATGAATTTGTAGATTGGGAGGTGATATAATTTCATTTAATTTTCAGATTACCTTTCATTTAATATGGGCGGCATTCTTTTGGTTGCGGACCGTGGCTACGGCATTAACATTCATATCAAAGGGACAAATTTCAGTAAGTAAATAAATATTGCGAATTCTATCGCTTAATACCCATATTAAGCAGCTCAGCGACAGAATTTGCAATACCATATGCTCAAAAAGTGGAATCGCTGATGTGGGCCATAAGACTGCTGGATTGAAGTGGGATTGGGCGGCCCACGTCTGTAGAAAGCATCGGGACTGATGGGCCAGAGTCGTCACACAGTGGGTGCCAGAAGACGAGCATCGACGCCGAGGGATACCTAGAAAACTCTGAAGTGAGGACATGGAAGCGTTTGTGAGAGATTGGCCGGAGGAAACCGCACGGCGAGGAAAATGGAAGGCTATTATATTATAGCGAGCAATTTCAATTTCAACAAAAAAAAAACGTCTAAGACTTACAGGAATCAATGAAATCGTGCAATCTAAATACTAAATCGGTTGAAGCAGTGTGTACGCAATATATTATGAAATGAACAAAAATGGCATTGATATAAAAATAAGATTTTTGAGTGTTTCATTCAAAGATAAAATCCTCTTCTTCTGGGTTGCATCAATTTCTGAATAGTATTGTAGGGTGACTCTGCAGGCCGAAGGGAGAGAGAAAACCTTACCTTTTTTATAACAATTTTCAAATTAAATTTCAGTATATCATCATTTTAACATTTCTCTTGTGGAACACGAAGAGTACCATCGTAATAATATGTTTGAGTGTTCGATGTGAGAGATTCTATGCTGCAATGCGAGATGTTCAAAGTATCTGTGTTCTCCTCTTGAAGTCAAGACATTGCTCAGGTATGGGCTTTACATCTACTAGAACTTTATGACGTTATCAAAACAATACACTAAGAATACTGAAAACTGTTACTGGACCCAATCCTCTACTAGTTTTCCTTAGTGCGAAATATTACTATTTATTATTTTCACTGTTTTAGATTCTGAAAAAAGGGTTTATAAAAATATACTGCGAGTACAAAAATCATCTTTCAACAAGTTGAGCGCGTGCGGCTACATCATAAACGCCGAGCTACCTGTACAGTTTTCCAGCTACATCGCTTCGTACATTATTGTTTTTTTACAGTTTACATATCTGTAATGTGAATAAATGCTTCATAGATTGCCGGGTATTTTTTTGAGAAAAAAAAAAGATTTTCCATACAAATGCTATAAAAAGTCACGCACGAGTTCCATGTGAAAGTTGTTACATCACTTTTTAATGAGGCTGTGCTGGGTCTTAATAATAATAATCAGAACGACGTCCGAGCTCTATATATTTTTTCAATCCCGCAAACGTGCGGGCTCCCGCATGAGTAATCCCGCATTTCTGATCCCGCAAAAAAGGTGCGGGATCCCGCGTGTGCGAGATTGGATTCCCTAGTTGGTAGGTTGAAGGTAGCGAAGTCTTAGGGTGACAGATCTGAACAGCTAATACTTGCCTTGTACCGTTCCCCGTGCAATAGGGTTATAAAAATATCACTTTACTTTACCGATCTTTGCTTTTACAAAAGATTTTTTACAAGAGAGACAGGACCGCTTCTATAATTGTAGATGTACCAACAGTCTCATCTAATGGAATATTGCCTAATACCGTGATCGAAGAAGATTTACAATCAATACTAAGACCGTTGAATGTGATGCTACGTACTATCTTCTGTGCAAAGTATTCTATTGGTGACAACATGATCTCTTCTAATATTATTTACTTGCGGCCCGTCCCGACTTCGCACGGGTGGATATTGATTTTCCCCTGGTTCGCCCCTCCCCTCCCCTTTTTTTCAATAATAAATATAGCCTATGTTACTCAGGGATAATGTAGCATTCTAATGGTGAAAGAATTTTTGAAATCGGTTCAGTAGTTTTTGAGGAGCTCGTGGCTTAATAATAACAGCCGCTCGGGTCGATCTTTAGGTTAAGCCGTGCTTGCCTAGGTTGGTCCGTGGATGGGTGACCACCCATTACATACCGAGTTTCCTCCGTGCCTCGGAAAGCACGTTAAGCCGTTGGTCCCGGCTGTCATTTGTAGATCTTTGACAGTCGTTAGGTAGTCAGTGACCCAAAAAGACAACCAGTCTTACCAAGGGGTATCGTATTACCCAGTACTAACTGGGTTGTGGAGGTCCGATAGGCAGTCGCTCTATGTAAAATACTGGTATTCAGCTGCATCCGGTTAGACTGGAAGCCGACCCCAATATAGTTGGGAAAAGGCTAGGCAGATGATGGTTCAGTAGTTTTTGAGTTTATTAATTACGAACATAAACACACAAAAATACAAATCTTTCCTCTTTATAATATTAGTAAGATTATATTTACAACTTTATGAGACTGTTTTGCATGCTCATATATGAATGTGCCTTCTTCTATTATTTTGTTATTTTGATCCGCCTATATTGTACTAATAGGGTCCTAAACCAACCAAGGCTGTAGTAGTGACTTAATCGTCTTTCTGAGTGAGGATTTAGTGTTCAGTTTCTCAAGCATCATGATTTTATAGCAAGAGGTGAAATACGAGTAAGTGAGCCGAGCACTTAATAAGTAATTCTTTTTTTTTTCATAATAATAGCATACCATGTTCATGTCGACCATAATAGTCAGAGGTGCATGTCGTGAAGGCCCAGAAGTTGAGGCCCCCGCCTCTCATGCATTCAATGAGGTTGTGGGTTCAAATCCGGAAAAGTATTAATGTGACTTTTTCAATTCATAGGCACTTTCTAAGTTTATCTTCGACATCACAGACATCGGTGAAGCAAAACATCGTGAGGAAACCTGGATTTATAATTATAAGTCTGAAATCGTCAACCCGTCTTGAGCAAGCGTGGTGATCAATGCTCGTGCCTTCTCTGTAAGAGAACAGGCCTTTGCCCAGCTGTGGGACAATTGGCTCCATGGGTCAATAGGCTAGTATTAAATAGTCCACCTGACCGTTTTCGGCCAGGGCGGCCAACCTCAGCGGAGACTAGCCATCGATGCTGGAAGCATAATTTGATGTCCAGCAGTGGCCGTAAAAGCTTCGTGAGACACACGATTTCCTAAGAGGACAGTGCATCAGATGAAAGATGCGAATTGTGGAGGAACAGACATCCCAACCCTCCTCACTTCATCGATCCAGCAGAACATCTTCCTCCTGGACAGGAACTGCAGTGGCCAATCTGGAAATCACTTAACCGTTTGCGGGCCCAGGTTGGCCGCTGTAGAAATAATCTGGCCAAATGGGATATCATCGATCAGTCCCAAACACAATGTCAATGTGGAGCCCCTCTGCAGGATAATATGCCCCACCTCCTTTCTTGCCCATCCTGCACAGCCACCTGGACCTTCCAAGATTAAAACGAAGCAAACGATAGAGCTGTGCGGGTGGCAGTATACTGGTCGGGTATAATTTGAGTCCATCGACACGCAAAGAAGAAGAAGAAGTGGACGTCTTTCGGCTGAAATAATGATGATGATGATGACGTCGACCGGCGGCTGCACGATCTTACAATACAAGACTATTTGTATTGATAACCTTAACAAAAATAAAATATAGAAACATAAGAATTTGGATGTCTACTAATAGGATAGGTTAATATTAAATTCTGTTTACTCGACTATTAGTTGATTATATTCCTATCGACTGGTTAACGTTCTTCACATCGGTAATGAAACAAATTCTAGGTACATGAAAGTACTCGGTGTATCAAACATGTTTCCGTATTTCAAAAGCTGTTGTAAGTCTAACAGAAAATTTATAATAATACAGAATGTAGCAAAAATCTCCTCTAACGGAAACTTTCTTCTTCACGCGAGTGAAGAAGATCTAAGGTCTCTGCGTGGCCCTGGAACACAAAGGGCAAAGAAGGAACATGGATGGGTTTTAGTCAGTAAAAGTCTGACACTCCCTCCCACTCCACCCAGAGCGGGAGGAGTCATTTGATGATTTCCCATCCGTAAAAAAAAAGGTCTCTGCTTAGGCCTTTAAATCTCATGCAAAGTCTTTTCTTGTGCGCGAAGTATTCTGTTTATGACAACATAATATCTGCGAATACTTACCTTTACCACTTCACCGGAATATTTTGCATGCTTACATATGTTTCTGTTTGCATAATTTGATTTTTATGATCATTACGTATCGTTATCAAAGAGAGTTTTTTCGTATTTTCGTATGGTCTAGCTGTGTTGTCGATTTTATCATCTTGATCGGAGATTCCATAAACAGCTTCTCAAATATAACGCACAGCTACTACAATATCTTGTTGGTCTTGAAAATCCAATATGTGCTCAGAGTCTTACAGATAAAAGGCAACGAACTCAGGTATTTCACTATCTTTAACTGGACTTGTATTATCATTAGAGATCGGATATTCGGATGCATATTTACCTCAAGTTGAGTGTTGACTTGTATGGAGTGCGAGTACGACTATCAAAATAATCATTATTATAAGTCCAGTCATATTTTTTATTTTATTCTATTTGAATATACAACAGCAAAATTTGAACAAAATTTTGTAGTGAAGCAATTTTTTACGTGTTTCCACAAATTTCTTGCCCAGTTTTAAACAGAATATGAATATTTATTATTCTATACTACAATACATTTCGCGGGATTTCATAAAAAAATATGCAGTGTGTATAACACTGCATATTTTTTTATGAAATCCCGCGAAATCGGTTAAAAAAATATTATAAGAAGTTGCTTCCACACTCTTGTACCCTTTGCCGGAAAGACATTTCTTTGGGATTTTACTGGGATGTAATTTTCGACGTATACATTAACATACAGGAGATTTATGTGATTTAAGAAACTTCATTTCGACAAAATGTTACTTTTTGGTAATTTATGTATTGAAGGGATTCATTTGAAAATTAAAAAGTAATATTAACTTGCTATGCTAGAACGAGTCATTTCCGACCTAACATTCATGAAACGCATTGTTACAGGCAACGAGACGTGGGTTTACAAGTTTGACATGCAAACTAGTCCTTCCAACTGAACCGAAACCGAAAAAACCAATAAGTCATGTTGACCGGTTTCTTTGACTATCACGGTGTTGTGCACTCTGAATTCTTGCCGGAAGGTCAAACAGTTAATAAAGAATATTATTTTAGCGTTATACGGCATTTAAGAGAGCAAATTCGACGAAAAAGGCCAGATTTGTGGAATGAAAATTCTTGGATTTTGCACCACGATAATGCGCCTTCGCACAAGACCATTATAGTGAACGAATTTTTGACCAAAAACTCAACAAATACCAACGAGCAACCACCTTATTCACCAGCCGACTTCTTTCTAAACCGCAACTAAAAGGTTAAAAATAAAAGTTGTTTCCAAAAAAAAAACACAAAAGTGGGAAAAAAACTTTACATACGGAAGTCGGTTACTTTTACTTGTTTCTTTGACTTTTTTGCCACCGACTTCTGAAAGTAAAGTTATTGCACTTTTTAGCGTTTTTTTTTGGAAACGGACCCTTCACAAAGCCGTCAACCAAACATTGTGTACATCAAACTAAGTCACCCCACGCAAAAATTATTGCTCGGAAACGACTTTTTTTTGGGGTGAAAAATCACGTTTTACAGGTGGTGATGGATGCTTTGAATAGTAAAAGGGCCATGGAGGTAATTAAAGTAAAGTTAAAACCTCAAAAAGTAGTATTTAAAAAAAAACTTGTGAAAAAATTTGAACTTTGACCTCCAATATCTCCGTAACTAGAAGGTTCCCGGGTATGGTCTAGAACAAAAAAATGATCGCAATGCCCGGGAGAACAAGTGGCTCTCGGCTTCGTTAAGGGTCTATTTACACCATTTAGATCTGTATTTCTAAAGATTCTTCCAACGTAACATTTGTTGCCATGTCTAGCCGAGAATATTCAAATTTAATTACACCCGAAAGTTTTAAAGCCGTCAAACAAGATATTTTATAAAGTAATTACTCGCCTATCGATCTGTATTCATTTCTTATCAGTCAACATGAAACTGTGGTGTGAAAAAGACATGTTTTCCTTTTTAAAAACCTCAAAATCAAACAGAAACATTGCTACATTCGAAAATGTTGCATCTAACGAAGTGATACGTAATAACATAATTGAAAAAGATTTACAATCACTACTTAAACCGCTGAATCTGATGCAAAATGCTTTTCTATACGCAAAGTATTCCATTAGTGACAATATTATATCGTCAAATTCTTATCTTTACAACTTTTTGACTGTGTTGTTTATACTAATATTCTGGTGCTGCGATTTCTATCATATTATCAGTATTTTCATCCAGTTCAGTGATCAGTGGGGGACTTACAGATGGTTCTATTGTTCTAGCAGCACTTTTGACTTATTTATTTACTTATTCGGGCATTTGTTGAACAGCCTTTCGAATATAGTTCAGAGCCGCTGCAATATCTTGTTGGTCTTGAAAATCCAACACGTGCTTCGAGTCCTACAAATTCATGGCAACAAACTCAGAGCTTTCACCGTCAACAGCTGGATCTGGGTTATAAGTCTCAATATTATTTGGATGACTTACATGATTTCTTTTTTCTGTGTTTTCCCTAACATAGGTGTTATTGATATCATAGCGATGTATACTTGTATCTGTTTTGATATGAACGTTGTATATGCTTTGGCATTATTGAAATTGTTAGAGAAAATGTTACGTGTGTGGATCGAAAAAGTTCAAAGAGCAAAAAACGCCGAGGAATCAGAAAGCGAGGAGTATTGGAGGTTGATGTTTAAAGTATACGTGAATATATTACAGATTTATATGATTATAGAGACGACTTTTCGACAACTGGTAAGTTTCTTTGAAATTCATGCTAGTTTGATGAACCGTCATTTATGATACGCTCGAAACAGTCCTACAACAAAACAGGTTTAGTTATAAAGCTACGACAAAAACTTATACACCGTGACTTTTTAGTCGTCTCACAAAGGTGGTGCACTCAATGTGTCCAACATAAAATAGCTCTAGACGCGATTTTTTTTTCCACCCACCATAATAGGTACACACGGCCGCTCGTCAAGCTTGACTGTTTGGACTTTGAACTATTAGAAGTTGAACGCTGCGAATCGTGCGAGAGTGTCCGATATATTGTAGTTATTTCGTCTCTCTCACGCAGGCCGTATAGTATGGAAGCGCCGCGCCCCATTCAACCATAATTTAAGGATATTATTTTGTAAGCGAGTCGAGTGAATGGGTATAATGATTGTTATGGGTAGATTATTTTTCTATTTGCGCTGCACCTTTGCACTAATGCATCTATTATTAATAGTTATTATTTTATTAGCGTTTTTATCAGCGTTATTTTCTTCAATCGTTATGATTGAAGAAAATGTATGTTTAAAAGCAGGTATAAAAGTAATCATGTTTTAGATTTTACTCATAAAATTAAATAAAAAAGTTGAAGTAAAAAAGTTGGCTTAATTGATTTTTTTTTTTAATTATAAAAATAAATCAATTAAGCCATAAGTAAGTAAATGTTTTCTTCCATTTGCACTGGCATATCAGTGTCTACCCAGTCTACCTACTGTGAAATTTAATCATATTACTATTCGGTATGGTTTATGATGAATAGTAAAATGCATTTCAGTCTTATTGTTTCGTAAGTCACATTGATTAGTGCCAAGCAGCTTAGACAAAATAGATAGCTAGAGCTACCTATAAACTGGATGAGAAGACGGCAAGGTTGGCGCGGTGGCTGAGCGATAGGTTGCTGCGCTATGTGTCGCGGGTTCGTTCCTGCAGAGAACAAATATTGCTCCAACTGTTCCGGGTCTGGCTGCTTGTGTATGTAAGATTAACGTTAGTAAACGCATGCACCATCCATGAGAATTCCTAATTGTCCTCAAATGCTGCCTTTGTGATTCTTGAATGACAGCCATGCTTGCGATTCTCATCTAATACTTGTCTTAAAAATTGCTAAACTGTGTTTGTTTGTGACTTCTTTTCGTCACAACACTCGACGTGATTTTCAACACGAACAGGCGGAGTTGAAAGCCTGGGAAAATATATTATCTCTCTTCACTAGTATTCGAAATGTATATTTGTCAAAAGGTCCGTATCCACCAACCGGAAAAATCCTCTCGCATTTTTTTGATGTCACTGAATAGACTATCTGTATTGCCTTTAATTAAGTATAAAATTGAGCGCACGCGCATCCTTGAGCACGCGCGAAGAGACGCTTTCTCTGCGTGGAATTCCTTTATTCAGTGACATCAAAAAAGTGCGCGAGGATTGTTCGGATTTGTGGAAACGGACCCTGAGTATGTTTGTTTGATATACATTCATAGCCAAACTACTGAACTGATTGGGGCTAATTTGAACCCATAGGATTGTTGCGAGTAAAATGGGGGAACATTCATTACATGCTTTCTTGCTTAATTTTAAATTGTTTTATTGATAGGTTAAACACTAAAACAACGTAGAAGTATAAAAAAGACAGCTCTTTATTCCAAACTAAAAACAACATAACCTCATAAATGGCATTTTTATTGATAGGTTAAACACTAAAGCAAAGGTTGAAGTATAAAAAGGCAACTCTTTATATATATTCCAATATAAAAACAACATAAACTCTTAAATTAACTTAATCTATACATCTCTACAAATAAATATAATTGAAGTGTCTATTTGTAATATCAAAATAACAGCTTTTTACTGAATGCATAATTATGAAAATATATACGGCACTTTTAACAAAAACACATTTTTTTTCAAATTTGTCTGTCTCTTTGTTCCGGCTAATCTCCGAAACGGCTGAACCGATTTTGAAGAGACTTTTACTGGCAGATAGCTAATGTTATAAAGTCTAACATAGGTTATTTTTGTGTCAGAAAAAGAATTAGGGTTCCATATAAAAAAAAAAGAAATTGGTAATAAAATCCGATTAAAAAAGGGAAATAATATTTTTATAATAATTTCAATCGAACTCAATGTGTTTCTGAAACTTCCCGACAGGAAACGAAATCAGTCTCAAGTGTTAAAAGACCTACTTATCAAAATCTAAACAAAATTATAAGTTGTCTTAGGAGTCAAGAACAGTTAAAAATAATAAAAAATTGACAACTTCCTATAATCAACTACAGTAAATAAAACTTAACTACTACTTAAAGAGAAATATGCTCAAGCTAGAGTTGTTTTGTGTAAATAGTTAGATCTATAAATAGTAATCAAAAACATTGTAAAGTATTAACAATTAAATATAGAATAATTATCTTTTATCAATAAATATAAGGAGCTAACAGTAGTAACAAATATTAAAAAAATACAATAAGCAACACTTAGAAAAATAAAGTTTTTGTAATTTGGTGTAATTAACTTATTATAATCATGATAGAAATTAACAGGCAGTAAATTGAATCAGTCTTTTTTAGTAGTTATAATGTAAGTAACTAATCATAAAAATACGAGTCTTTAGGAAATCACAATCAACGATAAGAATAAATATCACATAGTTTTAAATATAATCATTAAAAAATCAATATAACAAAGATACTAAATAAAAATAATTTTACCTAAGTAATTTATACGACAAAATTACTGAACTGATTTGCATGACAGTGGTTAACCTAATTCGTTTACCATAGCCTACGAAGTAACCTTACCAATATCAGAAGTGTGCAAGGTGGTAATGGCTTTGGTGTTATAACGACATCCGGATAGGATGGAAATTGGTTACCAGAATGAATTTCACAGGTGATCTCATGCTAGATCGCTAATATCTAGTGGGACCACCATTAGCGTCTAGCACTGCATCCAACCTGGCTTTCATTCCAGTAACCATGTTCCAGCACATATCACGAGGATCCCCCCTCATCAATTCCCAGGTTTGGATTGCCGTTTGCCGCAAGTTATCTACGTTGCGCACTTCTGATACATCCTAATTGAGAACCATCTGACCCCAGAGATTTTCAATTGGGTTGAGGTCGGGGCTCTTCGCAGGCCATGGCATTAACTGAATGTCCGGCTGAGCTTGGAGCCATCTCTGGACAACTCCGGCACTATGGACGGAACTGTTGTCCTGGCATAAATAAATAGTGCCTGTGGGATGGTGCAGTCGCACAGTCGGCACCATCACATCTCTAAGAATGTCTAAATAATCTTCGGCATTCATGCGGCCAGATATTTCCACAAGTTCGCCAGGACCAACAGAACTCATCCATCCCCAGAATCCCAAGCTCAACCGACCACTCGACCTGTTTGGAACCACATTGCTAAGCGAGTATCGTTCATTGTCTCGCCGCTTTAATATTTTCCTCCCATCTTTATCTGATTTAAATGTTTTTTCATCCACAAATATCACTACATTATTTTGCCAATCAAAATTATAATATTCTAAACAAAAACTAACTCTAGCTTGAGCATGGGCAGTAGAAAAAACTATTTTTTTCGCCGGAATCCTGGTCTTCATTCCAGCGGCCTTTAATCTGCGCCGGATTGTATCGGTTGATACCTGAAACAATGATTAAATATTTTTTTAAACAATTAAGACTAAGCTATTCAATGCTAACATTTTTATAACCTTATATTTTTCAATACTTTTACGTTACGATTATGATAATTTATAATTTTTCCAAATAATCTAAAGCTATACTATATCTATACTTAATATTACGACCTTCGTCCGCGTGAAATTTGCGGTGTGAAATATACTTTACGACCTATTCTCTTACCTACCAAATATGCATGAAAAAAAAAACAAAAATCGATCGAGCCGTTTCGGAGGTGCGACCACAAAAACACCGTGACACGAGATTTTTATAGATAAGAAGATAAAGCTGAAGAGTTAGTTTGTTTGTTTGGTTGAACGCGCTAATCTCAGAAACTACTGGTTCGGTACTACTGGCTTCATGGTTTTTTTTTTTAAACTTTGCCCCATACTAGGAATTACTCCTGTATCGTGGGTGAGTTTAGAAATATGTATAACTCACATACACAAAAAACCAGACCCGGACCCGTAGATCATAATATATTTGTTCCGTGCGGGAATCGAACCCGTGACACGCAGCGCTCAGCCACTGCGCCAACCGTGCCGTCAAGATTTGAAACATACAACAAGAAATGAAACATTATTTTAGTGCTGGAGAGCCCATAAATTATCGAGAACGGCTATATAACATCACGCTATGACCAGGAGCGACAGGAGCGGAACAGCAATGAAAAATGTTGCAAAAACGGGACGGGATTTTACGCGGACGAAGGTCGCGGGGAACAGCTAGTATTTTTATAAAGTTGACGAGATTGTTAGTTTGTTTGAATGCGCTAATATCTGGAACTACAAGTCAGATTAAAAAATATATTTTAGCATTATATGTATAGCCTATCTATTGAGTAAGGTTTTAAACTATCTAAAATGCCCTACCGCCCTTAGGAGCGGAGCAATTACCAAACAAAATGTAGATCAGAAAGTAAACTAAGCGGGAAAGAAGTAATAGTGCGGGCGGGCCGTGTGTCGTGGCGCGGGGTAACGGCAGCCGACGGGTGCCCGGGTGGGTTGGCCGCCCGACGAGAACCAAGCATAATATACTGATATACTTATTTCTTTTTAATATTATAAATCCGACAGTGTATCTATTACTTCTTTACGCCTTAACTACAGAACCAATTTTTTTCAAACTTGACACAGACATGGTGAACCGGACTGAAACCCGGGGAAGGATATAGGGTACTTTTATCTATATACAACGCGGGCGAAATCCCGGGCGGCAGCTAGTAATATATAAACTTGTATACTTAATAATACACTAAACTTCTTTTAATATTTCGATTAAAATGCATAGAATGATTATGTTTCGACATTCAGTATTATCATTTTTTTTTGTTTTAGAATACAATCTACTCAAAATTCTATTTTATTTCTTAAAGAGAGATTAATCAACCTTCAAAGTATCCGCATTCATTTGAAAGGAAAAGATTAGAACTACAATAATAATAATATTTTTTTAGAACTTAAAGCCCTAAGACAACCTACTGACCAAAGCCATTAGTGGTGTTTTATGATTATGAGTTATGAGTTTATGAGTGTTACGGATGTATGACGCATAATAGACAATATTATTGTCTGTTTTTTGCACTCTACACGCGAATGCTTCCCAGTCATGAGTGCGAACAGTTATCGACTTAATTGTTCAGTTACCGACTTAATAATATTAAGTTGTAAATAACATAATATATTAAAAACATATTATTATGTAAGGTTGCGTTAAAATTGACTTGTTAGCAATTACCTAACTGTAATACTGTTGGAAGACTGCAATTGCCGCAGCGGCATATTATCGTGTTATAATAACACAAAACATGGTTTACACACATAAAGGGGGCGTGGCCTAACATAAAATGTTAACCGTGACTCGGACACGGCTTAGGTTTTGTTGTATTTAGATACCTATAATATATTCAAAATAAGTAGTGAACTTACGTTATACCGTGTGGCAGTAACCTGCGTGTTCAAAAATGGCTGAATATTATGCGCCGCTACAATCTCAGCATCTTGCTCAGCGGTGGTGGCACGCTGGTAAAGCTGCCGGTGATGAGCCGACAGGTCACCCCCAGTCTCCTCATTGCGTCGCAACCAAAAGTTGATTGTTGTCCTCTAAAATAAACAGATACTTAAATATTGTTGCACAAAACCGTAGTTCTGTATACCTACAGGAAACAAAAATAACCAGTGCGCAAATTTTGTAAATTAATAAACTAATTTTTTTGTTTTACTAAAAAATACCAAAATTAACGTTTACGAAAGATAAAAGCTTTTAAACTGACACGGTCACTAACATTATCATTAACACTGAAAAGGGGATTCCATATAAAATTTACCATGTTTATTATTTGTTTTGAGTGCCCAATACGTCGGCGCTGTTGCAAGCACCATGATCACGGATTAACAAAAAAAATCGAAATAGAAATATCGAGAACTCAAAACAAACAGTAAACATATCCCGTTTTCATTGTTAATGTTTACGAAAGATGTTTTGTTTTTAACAGATTTTAATGGTCAGCCCTTATCAGTTGTCGTGTGCTCTCGTTGTCACTGTTCACTGTATTTTAACAATTGTTGAAGTGAAGACCATTTCTTTAAAGCCATTATGGTGCACGTTTAAATTGATTTGAGCCTCCGCTACAGACACCGATTTTACACCCCAGAGATAAAATTTCATGATACTCGCGAGTCATGGCTAGTAAATTGGTTATCGGTGGTGGTGGCGGCGGTGCTGCTCACCCTTTGAGTCCGTTACATTTCCGTTTCCGCATGCACAGCGGCGGCGCACCTGCACCCCGCCGGCGCGTGCGTCACCCACGCGGCCTCTTTGATTGTTATTACGAGTAGATTATGTTCTTTATTTGCTTATTTCAAACAAAATTTGCTAACTGGTTTTAAATTTTCCTGTAGGTATAGGTTTGTGTAATTTCTCTCTAAATAATAAATACATACTTAGATTATTACTCATTAATTAGGTAATATAACTTTGATCTCTTCATGGCAAGAGTGAGTAGGCTATTGCTGAACCAGCTTACTACATCCTCGACCTAATCTTCACTTAATCATTAAGGGGGGTCAATTTATGGTCAGTTTTAATTGTAAAAGTGGACACTTGATTTTATAGAGGCTCTATGTTATGCAGAGTTTATTTACAGTATTAAAAAATAACACTCACCGATATCCCCGTCCTCCTTTCAATCTCTTTAATTGTGTATCCACCATTTCGCAACACTACTATCAGCTGCCGCTGCTGTGGCGATAATTGTGGAGCCATTTTTAATATTTGTTTACACACTTCGACAACAAAAAAATATTCGTAACGACCGTGAATCCCAGCCGAGCAATATTTGGGAACTGTTGACTTGAAACGGTCAAACGGTTGACGGACACGATGCAAAAAAGTGCGACAGTGTGTGTAAGTGCAATTCATTAAACGCTACCGCACTGTGATTGGCCGATGCCAC
Organism: Noctua pronuba; assembly: GCA_905220335.1. NCBI lineage: Eukaryota > Metazoa > Arthropoda > Insecta > Lepidoptera > Noctuidae > Noctua > Noctua pronuba. Next base: position 13,961,440 of record LR999913.1, read on the forward strand.
GATGCTTAGTCCCTTTCCGACGATTCTCTATATTGAATGTAGCGTAGTTATGGGTATGTTGGGTGTCAAGCTTATCGTGCTGGCGTGTGTACAAAGAAATATAAATAAAACATTAGAAAGAATTATGAAACATCCACTTAATGATGTTTACGTGTCAAACGGGAGAATATACCTACCCAGCGCTCGAGTCCAGTAGATCATCGCTCACAACAGGGTGTTTTAACTACGTCATGCGTCATAATATTGAATAATATTTTTATTTTTAAATTATTAAAATCTCATAAATACCTACCTATAAATTTTATGAATACTTAGTAGTCATTGGATACATGAAGTGGGCTGCCGTTGTAAGACGACTAAAATGTCACGGTGTATAATTTATATAAATCGAATGGTGCGCAATGGTGCAGGTTTTCTATTTCCATTGGTCTTTTAGTTGTTGTTTTGCAAAGCAATACTATTAAAACAAGACGCTCAGCAAAGGAGATAGACAAATTGTGTCCTAAAGCGGTGACAGTCCGGTCGCTTCAAGGGTAGTAACGTCATAAACAAGGTGTTGTCACGTTTTAAAAGTTTGTTAGAATTTCGGAAAATGTTGGTAATTTGGGACAAAAATCATGCAGCTTAAAATACATTAGTATTTTTATTTTAATAATTATTTTATGTTTCTTATTTTATTTGGTAATGTAATTGGTATACCCATCTATAGGCCCCTTTCGGGGCAAAATGATGTACATATGTTTAGTCCTTTCGCTGTAGGAAGGTGCAGATGACATTAGATGTACCGTTCCTTTTCAATCCTGAACGTTATTTTGATTTACAATCATGACTGAATATTTTAACTTACCCTAAATACCATAGTCGTAAAATACAAAAACAGTAATAACTGTAGTAAATTATATAAATTTAACCTGCCAAAATGTTTTTGTCAAAAAAATTAAATTAATGTGTATTTCGTGTAACATGACGTCATAGACATATTTAGTGAAGGGGAGTGTATTTCTGTGATGGATGGTTGATATTTGTTTATAGAAAGTATTTTTAATTTTATTTTTAAAATTTTGTTGTTAAACATTATGTAACTAATATAAATTTTGAATACAAAACTACTACTAATGGCAAACGTGTCGCATACAAAGCGCTAGCACTCGTCTTGACACAAAATTACCGCCGAAGTACCACGCCACATGGCCAAAATGATAACATTAAAAAAATACTTATTTTCGGTTGTGTTATGAATGTTTTTTTTTTTTTTTGTATTAAATCTTTATTTTAAAATAACATGATAATAGTAAAGAGAACAAGATTTTTGCTCTCAGATGAAATTGAATTTCTTCTTTTTCTGAAAAAAATATCGACATCAGAGCAATCCATCCCGCCACTAAACATGTCTTGGCGTCTAATGTCACCAAATGTCACCTGCACTTTGCTACGCGAAAACAGTATAGTGTAGTATTATTAATATTTAGAAAGTATTTCATAAATAATTTCATTAAATATTTACGTTGCTTTTTCCAGATTGCATTTTATACAATATTCACTGCTTACTGCTGTTTACGGAATGTGGCTACATTATTAACTTTGAATAATAATTATCGCTATGTAAGTACTTTAATTACTACAAGTTATTAATCATAAAATGTTTACATCATCGTTAAACTGATGCCATAACAAAATCATTTGTGTTGCCGCCAAACCGAAAACATGTCTCGGCGACTTAGTTGACGGCTTCAAATGCAAAACAAATCAATTGCAAATCGAAAAACTTAGGTGGCACTAGGTGTCTGTAAAGACATAAAGAAAGAAAGAAAAAATATATATAAAAAAAAAAAAAGTATTTATTTCAGGTAACAAAAAAGCACCCATACAGCAACCAGAATACATAAAAGACACATACACACACACATAAAAAATACACAAAACAGACATTATCGGACACAGCTAGCAACATGCCTGCTACAGCATGTTTATGTGTCGCAGGGACGTGCATCATGCAAAATAAAAAACGAAAAAAAATCTTGTCAGAATCAAGTCAAAGGGTCATGGTCTGGACGTAAATCGTACAGAACTCAAACATAAATCTGACTAAAAGTTCTCCAATTCGTACCATTGCGGTATGCACCAAAGTCGCCGGTGTTCATGTTACAACATTTCCTGCATGTTGTCGAAGATAGGACAACAACAGTAATTTTTGTTTTAAAATTAAAAAATTAAAAAAATACGATTGTTTTAAAATAAAAATTACGAGTATAAGCTACTATTTCAATTCAGTTGGTCGTACGCCCAGTTCTTGGGAAAAAATGTCCATGGTTCTTTGACCCACTTCCCGGCGTCCGATTTTGCACAAATTGTAATTAGTTCTGCTGGCAATACATTCTTATTTATTTATTTAACTTCATGAACACAAGTGGTACAAAGGCGGACTTAATGCCACAAGGCATTCTCTACCAGTAAACCTTTCGGTCAAATAGCACAGCATTGTGATAGAATACATTCTTCTCCACACCTCAAGGAACTCAATGAAAAGCCCCATCAAAATCTGACCACTATTAACTTCGTCCCACGGCTACAGCTTTTAAGAAAACTATTTTTTTCGTTTTCATTTACTCCAAGGTCCAGAGAAGCTCGAGGCTAAATAATAACAGCCGCTCGGGTCGATCTTTAGGTTAAGCCGTGCTTGCCTAGGTTGGTCTGTGGATGAGTGACCACCCATTACATACCCAAGTTTCCTCCGTGCCTCGGAAAGCACGTTAAGCCGTTGGTCCCGGGTGTCATTTGTAGATCTTTGACAGTCGTTAGGAAGTGGCCCAAAAAGTCTGACAACCAGTCTTACCAAGGGGTATCGTATTACACAGTACTAATTGGGTTGTGGAGGTCAGATAGGCAGTCGCTCCATTTAAAATACTGGTATTCAGCTGCATCCGGTTAGACTGGAAGCCGACCCCAATATAGTTGGGAAAAGGCTAGGCAGATTTACTCTAAGGTTTATTTTCTTCCTTTTAATGCATTTTTCTTAGTACAGTTTAAATGTCGCATGCTGCATTTAATTTTAGGCTTTGGTGTATAGAGCTGGAGCCACATTGCCATCAGCCACCTCTTGTAGTGGGGGTCAAAAATACGTAGGAGTCAGTTACTTTAATTTATCGCATCATGCTTGCTTTAAAGGAAGGCTATAACTTTCTGGAGACCGTTTTACGTATCTACGTGTTCACAGAAAAATCGCTTAAAAAGCCGTGTATGTTAAGATTGAAATATAAATCCACTTAAAGAGCATGATTTTTGTGTTATTCGTAGTATCTTCTTCTTTGCGTGTCGATGGAAAATCTAAATAGTGTCAGCCCAGAACTGAGCAGCTAGTTTTGCGCTTTCGGTAGCGTCCATCAGTAGCACTCCAGGGCAGAGTCATTAATGAATCTCCACCTGAGCAGGTTTTCTTTGACACACTTCAGAAAGCTGTTTCAGCTTTTCGTAGTATAATCTCCGTGTTTTTTTACGAGTATATCACTCAATATGTTAAGTAGACTTTGTAAACATGAATGTATGGCACTGTTTCAGTTTTTCTTCCTAGTATACATAACGCAAATCTGGAACATGAAAAATGTCATACTATTTATATATTTGAGCGTACATTGTGAGAAATTTTATGCAGCAATGAGGGATGTTCAGAGTACCAGTGTAATGCTCGTAAACTCAAGGAATTGTTCCGGTTAGTAAAAAATATTCACAAAAAATAATCATTTTATTATAAACTAGCTGTGCCCCGCGGTTTCACCCGCCGCTTCCGACTTTTTTATTTGTGCTCGACTCCTATTGGTCATAGCGTGATGTTATATAGCCTATAGCCTTCCTCGATAATTGGACTATTCAACACTAAAATATTTTTTCAATTCGAACCAGTAGTTCCTGAGATTAGCGCGTTCAACCAAACAAATAAACTCTTCAGCTTTATATATTAAGTATAGATTGGTACTGTGAAACATTCTTTGATGCAGGTCCTGAAAAAAGATTTTACAAGAACATCCAACGTCTACAGAAGGCATCATTCAAAAAGCTGAGCGCGTGCGGCTTGTTCACCATAGACGCCGAGCTACCCCTACAGTTGTCAAGCTTTATTACTACATATACCATCGTTTTATTACAATTTATGTATTTGCCATAAGCAAACATTCATAAATTTCTTTATGCATCAATAAACACGATAGACATCAATTCCTTGTTTTTTTTGTCTATGGTTCCCATCGCCAGCTTCGATGTATCATTATTTCCCAGAAAAATGTGTTGGTAATATATTTTTGAAGTAACATAGACATTACATAGAACAAAAAAAAACGTCGAAGAAACAAGGGTTCGACGTAAGGTAATCAATATACAAGGTGTAAACAAACCCTTCACGAAGCCGTCAACCAAGCATTCTGAACCTCAAGCTAAGTAACCCTACACAAAAATTAAAGTAACCTTACGTACCTTACTTAATTTTTGGTGTTTTTTTTTAGTGTGAAAAATCACGTTTTATTCACTAATCACGAATAGTACGGGGGTCGTGGAGGTGTTTAAAGTAAAGTTACGACATTAAAACCTTGTATTTAAAAAAAAACTTGTGAAAAAGTTGGAACTTTGACCCGCAATATCTCCGTAACTAGAAGGTTCCCAGGTATGGTTTAGAACAAAAAAATGATCGCCATGACGAAGAAAATAACTGCCTTTCGGTTCGTTAAGGGTCTTTTACACTCTTTATAGTAACAGCGAACAAAAAAAGGCGTAGTCCATGTCGTCGTATTATCAAGGCATCGACGTAACAGTTTTTGCAGAATAGAATGTCGAACTAATGTAGAGAGACCGGTCTCGAGAAACGTCTTAAAGGTCTCTGCACACAGCGGGCGCGGCGCGGCGGGACGGGACGGCGACGCGACACTGAGCAGTTGTAATGTACTAGATATTACGGACGACGCCACACAGAGCCGTCCCGCTCGACGCGACGGTAACCGTCGCGCCACGCCGCCGCTGCGCCGAGCGGGAATACAAGTCAGAAGCGGCGGGAATAATAATATAACGTGATCGCGCCCGCAGTGTGACCGATGCCGCCGCGCCAGCGCAGCGTCGCCGCCCCGCCACGCCGCGCCCCGCCACGCCACGCCGGCTGTGTGCAGAGACCTTAACAGCTTTTACCGCAATGGAAAACGTGGCATCCCCCCCACCCCTCCAAATATAAATCCGGACTACGCTCCTGCTAACTGTACCATGCGTCCGGTCACGGACTAGCGATATTCTAGGTCCTTATACAGTGTGTTCGGATACCGGTAACCGATACTTTTAAGGCATATTATATACTCATTTGTATCGACAAATACATGTTTTTCAATCATGGTCGAATGGGACGTGGCGTGTGACTGAGAGATCTGGAAGTTCTCTCCTATCAATTTTTGATGCTTGGCATATGTGATGGCTGCGCAGTACAAGTCTGGTAAATGGGCGTGATTCAGCTCCGGATGTGAGCCCGTGTCCCTCACTCTGCTGTACTCGATGTCTCAGCCTCTGCCATCTTTTTCACATATTTTTCAATCATGGGCGAATCCTTGTTATTAAAAAACTAGAAAATAAAAATAGGTAAAAAAACTTTTTAAGTTAAACGGTTTTATGTTAAACATACATTGCAATGTTTAAGATAAATGTACTAAAAACCAAAAAATAATAAAATAGATACAGTCGTGGGAATTATAAACATATGCATAGACGAGACTAAAATAAAACCGTGGGGCACGTCAATTGTCTACAATCGTTGATTAAAATGTTTGTTTTGTAATGTTACACTATAATTAGGCAGTTGTTCAACCGACAACGATGGACGTGTGATAAGTAGGGCTAGAATGTGGAAACAAGCTAGCAAGCTCGATTATAAGCGAGTTTTAGGGTTTCATAGTGGTGAGCGAGTAGTACTTTTATCATATGTTTTGTCGATTAAAGACAAACTACGAGCAGTGAAACGATTCCTCGCCAGCCAGCAGTGTGAATGTCCAACGATAAACTAGTTGAAACATCTCTTTTATTTACATGGAGTGTATAACTATTGGAATTTCCATGAGCAAGAAAATAGTAAGTAATTTCCTCACCGTCTGCGGGCCAACTGCCTATTTTAACGACGAATTAAACGATTCTTCTATCGCACATTAAGTCGATAATTTGTAGACAATTGACGTGCCCCACGGTTTTATTTTAGTCTAGTCTATGCATATGTTTATAATTCCCACGACTGTATCTATTTTATTATTTTTTGGTTTTTAGTACATTTATCTTAAACATTGCAATGTATGTTTAACATAAAACCGTTTAACTTAAAAAGTTTTTTTACCTATTTTTATTTTCTAGTTTTTAGTTTTTATTTCGCATTCTGTTTAATTCATTTAGTGCTTCATTATTGCAAGGTTTCTTACCCGTTAGTTTATTGCAGTCCAACTCCTCTATACGTAGTCCCTGCAAAGATCTTACTCTACTAAGAGCCACGTAGGCTTGACCTTCTTCAAACAGTTTCGCACCTAAGTATACGACTGCGTGATCCACAGTGCTGCCCTGCATTTTATGTATTGTAGAAGCCCATGATAGTATTAAAGGCAACATTCTTCTTTCAGCCGTCCCGTAATAATTGTACTTAGCTGGAAACTGTATGGCTTTCGGGTGTATAAGATGTACTCCGTCTCTTGCGAAATCAATTCGGACGGAAGGTACATCTGTTGCATACATCTGAGTTCGACGAAATTGAGGCCAAACGATTTCGTTGATGTAGCCTATAGCGCCATTTACTAATCCCTTTGAAACGTCAATATTGGACCGTAGCATGACTTTTGCCCCCACAAATATTTGCAGTTCCGCTGGTAAACCCCCAGTTTTGTTGATATTTATTTTTATTTATTTATTGTATTAGGTCTACCAACAATTGTTCACACTGGATACAGTTACATAAATCATTGATAAATTTAATTACAGCGCAACAATTACTTATAGGTAAACACCACATGCACAAAACAATAAATACGGAAAATAGGCTAAGCTTAGTAAGTAGGTACTAAGCGCCAATATTCAGTTAAATTAAATTTAAATTGGAAATATTGAAAAAACAATTATGACAAAATTGATTACAAATAAAATTGATAAATAAAATTGATAAATTATTGACAATGATAACATTGGTTAATAGATAAAATTAAATTAAAATTGTATTACATTGGAGAATTGATAAAATTGATAATTTACAAATAAAGATCGACAAAAAATACATGACAAAATGAAAAAAAAACAACAATGAAAAATAGATGACATAAAATTAAAAATCATTGAATAAAATTAATAATTTGGTGAATTGTTAAACATAAAAGAGACTAAATTATAAATTTATTAACAGTGGTAAAAATTGACACAATGAGATAATTGATGGTGGTAAAATTGAAAAACTGAAATAATTGAATTTGATTAAGGGCAACTTGGCAAACGATTAAGGATGGCTTTTTGTTTAGCAAGAGAGTCAAAGTGGAGATCAATAACGTCACTGTAGCCATTGACAGCCTTACACATCCGTGCAACAGGCGAATTGGATCCCAAAACTGTTCTTCTAAAAGGCGTAAAAAGAGGTGTAATGGCACTACGCGGGATTCTAGAGGGTGCACGAATACCGAAAAGGGATAGTAAGCTGGGACTGTCAATTTCATGCTTAAAAACCTTGTATGTAAACATTGCATCCATTAGGTATCTACGTCTGTCTAGTGAGGTCATATTAAAATGCTTCAGTCTTTTATTATAAGAAAGGGTTTTTTTGGCGATACCATTGGAAAATGCGAGGTGCCAGACGAAGCGTTTCTGGACACGTTCAAGTCGCAATGAATGTGTGGCGTAGTGAGGACGCCAAACTACACTATTATATTCCAGGATGCTACGAATGAGACTGTTATACAGCAGTATTTTGGTTCTGTTGTGTCGAAAGGTTTTACAATTTCTTAGGACGAACCCTAACATTTTCGAAGCTCTTTTTATAATACTATCGAGGTGTGGTGTGAAAGATAGCTTCTTGTCAAATAGTACACCGAGGTCCTTTATTGTTTCAACTTCCTTAATTTGAACTCCGGATATGTGGTAACTACTGCGTATTGGGGTGTTCTTTCTTGTGAATTTGACATGGTAACATTTTTTGGGATTCAGTTCCATTTTGTTACTGTTGCACCACTGAACGAGACGATTGAGATCACTTTGAATTTGCAATGGATCATCTTCAGACTTAATAATTCTCAGAAACTTTAAGTCATCAGCGTACATAAAACAATCCGAGTGCAGAAAACACCACGGAATATCGTTTATAAAATAAATAAACAAAATTGGTCCTAAGTGTGAGCCCTGGGGAACACCGGAAGAAACGCATTGCAAGGTTGACTGATAACCGTTAACGACAACAAAGAAAAATCTATCCGTTAAATACGAACCTAGCCAATCCAAAAAGGATCCAAAGATGCCATAGGCGCGCAACTTACTCATTAAGATTTTATGGGATACTTTGTCAAACGCCTTGCTGAGATCTGTATAAATAACGTCAGCTTGATAGCCTGCATCAATAGCCTTTATAAGAAGTTCTGTAAAAGGGACTAGATTTGTACCAGGGTTGTTGCGAATATCAGCATCAGCATCAGCATCCGCTGATCTTCAGCATCATTTTCAACATCAGCATCAGCATCAGCATCCGCATTGATCGATGATTATTAGTGCTGATTATTAATGCTGAAGTTCGAGTCGTGACATGACCGCAGAGAGGATTATATCACGTGTAGTTTTTGCCTGCGACTTTGACCAATTAAAAGCTTGTCTCATTACGTTAATTCGTTACGCGTGAAAGTTTTTGTTGTTTTTTCCGTAAACTGTTGAGTGTTATCCGTTGAAAAGTGGAATATGGACGTATTTTAAATTAAGGAGTCAAGAAACTGCAAACTGCAACTTATGTAACAAGAATTATTCACGCAAACAGCGTACTAATGCGGACTGATTTTACTTTTTCCCTGTTTTTTAAGAAAATAATTAAAATCAGCATCAGCATCAGCATCCGCTGATGTCAATGATAAAAGATCAGCATCAGCATCAGCATCCGCTGATGTGAAAAAAATATGCATCAGCAACAACCCTGATTTGTACTAGTAGAACGGTTCCTAACAAATCCGTGCTGATGGTCGCCTAAAAACATCTTTAAATGATCCTGAATGTATGGGCATATCAGTGACTCGAATACTTTGGCAAACGAAGATAATATTGATATAGGCCTATAATTGGTTACAACGTCTTTGTCATCCGATTTGTGAACGGGAACCACTTTTGCGATTTTCCACCTTGAAGGAAATACACCAGTCGTCAATGATTTGTTATAAATCAACATAAGTGGATAAACGAGCTCAGATGAACATGCAATAATGAATACTGGAGGTATAGGTAGACTTTTCAGTTTTCTGTGGAGAGATTCACAAGAAATAACGGGAGCTGTTAGACCGAAACTATTATTTTCTATACATTGCATGAATTCGGAATTGTATTCAACACCACTACTATCATCCGGGCTATAAACAGACGAGAAATAACCTGCAAATAGGTCACATACTTTTGATCCGTCAGAAGTAACGGTACTTCCATCGGTCATGGTTAATGGGTAAGCACTTGAACCTCCTCGTTTAGTTTTTAGATAAGTCCAGAGTAACTTGGGGTTAGATGCCAAATCGTCTTCTAGACGTTTTGTGTAATCCTTGTAACAAGTAGACGCGAGATTTTCACATCGTTTACTAATTAGTTTTAGCTCTATTGCATCTAGTGGATTCTTATACTTCTTAAAACGCTTTCGAATCTTATTCTTTTCATTCAATATTTTAATCAATTTACGACTAAACCATAACGGGTACTTTCGGTTCTTAGGTTTACGTAATGGCAAAAATTGTTGTATTGCAGCACCAAGAGCATCGTAGAATACCTCCAGCATCTCATTGACATCACTTTGTTCACCGAATTGCGAATTCCAGTCCATCTCTTTTAAGAAATTACGAATTGTATGATAATCCGCCCTATGGAAGTCAGGAGTCGCCTTTCCTACGTTGTAAGGGAGACTTGCTACCTTGTCAAATGAAATACCAATATCTAGAGGGGGATGCTGTTGATCCACATTACTTAAAGGATACATGCTTTCATTTACAGAACATATTGGTATTGTCGAGAGTACAAGATCCAATATACGACCAGCGGTATTCGTAATAAAGTTGCATTGTTTCAACATGTTAACACAAGTAAAATCCATCAAAAGCTCATTGATACTATTTAGTCCAACGCTATTCCCGGTGTCACCCACGCATTTCCAATCGATGCCACTCAGGTTAAAATCACCCACGAGACAAACGTCACAGTCAGTTATTTGTTCAAAGACCGCACTACATGAATCCACAAAATGCTCCAAAGTACTACGAAGCACTGGCGGAGGTAAGTATACTGCGCAGAGAGCTATTCGACTGACTGTTCCAGAGGTCTTCGCAATTACTTTCCCAGTCTTTTACGCGTTTGGACTTGATGCTTTTCTTAATAGCTATCAAAACTCCTCCGCCCTCTTTTTTCCCGCCAGTTAAAGCACTTTCCCTGTCCCTTCTATAGACTACGTACCTGTCGTCGAACAGCTCGTTGCTCAGAACAGAACTATTAAGCCAAGTCTCTGACAATATAATTACATCAAAGTCGTTACAACATAAATTCCGATAGAAAACATGAGTCTTTGTTCGTAGGCCACGACTATTTTGGTAATATATTTTTAAGCCTTTGAATCTTATTTTTTAAGTTATTCTTTAAAGCATGCATAAAATCGATGAGAAAAAAGTTTACACCATTACACAATCTTATTTAGAGTATCCATATTCTTAATCAGAATATGTCCTTCGCCGTCAGCCTTTCTCACAAAAATTTTGCCGTTTCTCACCCAGACATACTTATACCCCTTTTCTTTTGCCTTCAGCCTTGCGGCAGCATGAAGAGATTTATTAGATGAAGATAAATGTTCAACAACATAAATCGGGGACTTGTTACCCCCAATTCCAAAGTCTGTGCTATTAAGCTTGCTGTTTTTATTGGTTTTATTGTAATCTATGACGGCAGCAAGTAGCTGATCCCGTATTCTTGGTGAGGCGAGCTGAACCACAACAGACCGAGGACGAGAACTATCGTTTTGGAGCTTAGCTGTACGGGTGCAGTGTAGAACATCGCTATCCTTCAATGCACATTTGACTACAGATCCCAGCTGCTTAACTACAGTGTATAGGTTTTCCTGTTTATTTTCAGGGAAACACTGTATCTCAAGGTTGTTGGACCGCGCCTGTTGCTCCAGGTAATTAAGACGCTGACACAATTCTGAGTTACACCCTTTCAATTGGGTATTCTCTACCTTCAATTCCCTCACAGTATTCTTTAAGGCAACATGCTCAGATTGGAAGTCCTCAAATTGCTTAGTATGGAAATTTAGTGATACGCTTAATTCTCTCACCTCTTTCCCTATTGGTTCCAACTCCTTGTTGATAATACTAACAATTGAGTTATTTAATTGTTGTAACATAGTAGCGAGCTCTCTTTTGATAACGTCTTGCACTATTTCTCGCACATCATCGCTGGTCACTGAATTATTCTCGGGGGGGGAGTTCAGGGCAGGTCTTTTGCTACCCCTAGTGGTGGACACATTGCGAGCAGGCGTGCAATCTTTAATCGAAGGACTAGGAACCAGAGTAGTGCAACTCGAGCACATCCATTTATAATATTCATCGGAGAAGGCAGGAACGTTCGGTAAAGAAATGCAAACAAAGTGATAATTCAAGTTACATCTCATGCAAGTAATAGACTGGTCGTTATCTTTTTTGTTGTATACACTGGTGCAGCATCCCCATGACACTGACGTAGCCATGACGATGAGTTCACAACCCGGGGAGCAACAATGTTAAGAATGGCACAGTTTGTTTACTTTCTGCACGTCGAAGTATTAAAAAAATTTCAATCCAACCTTTGGCCGTCACTGCGCTGGAGCGTGCGAGCGTAAGCTCGCGAGATGAAGTTATATATATAAGTATAAGTTATAGCAGAAGCGACAAAAATTGTACCATAAAATTATATTTTTTTATGTATGGTATCACTTTTACTTCTGCTACTTGTCGCTTGAGGTCGAAAATGGCGCTAGTAGTACTTTTTTTTTAATACATTTTTTTGGTATGGTATCACTTTTAGTACTTCCACTTGCCACTTGGAGCCATAATGGTGCTAGTAGTACTAATTATTTGTTCTTCTATTGCCCGCTTGAGGAAATTTTGGCGCTAGTTTTAGAAAAATCGTGGAGTTCAAAGTCCAAATTCAAAAAAAAATTCTTAACTGTTTTGTCTGTATTTGTTTTTTCACTGAGAATGTTTAAAAGTCACTTAACTTATTAATTTATGATCACTGTCTGAGATTAATGTTGTAGTATTAACATGAATGCGGATTATTTGTTCAAAAACAGCACTAAACACTGAGAAACTGCACTTTATAGTCCATAGTCACTTTCGCAGCTTGATAGTTTTGTAGATTGTCACAAATAATATCACTTAATATTTATAGTTTTTGCACTCTGTCACACCACTGTTTATGTTGTTTAGATGTTTATTTACATTTTTATGAATTTTAAAATATGCGGTTTATTGTCGACTCGGCCAGTGTTGTTATCAGCTGGTATTATAGTAGCTATATCCACATTGTCTGCATTTCGTGTGGCGTGTACTAGCTGATCCTGCGCTTTTATTTTGTAAATGCGAGCACCATTATTTCTGTACAAATTCAATACAGCAGAGTTGTGGTCGTTAACTTGTTGATTTGTGGGGTATACCCTTAACGCTTTGTCTATTGCAAACTCATCACTCGTGTCTTGAAGAAGTCTTCCCATTAAAATACTAAAATGTTGGGTTGTTAGCTCACCGACTCTCAAAGCATTCAAAATTTACGACCCCCCCAGAGGTCCAATAAAGGGGCAAGGCTATGTACAACAAGATGCGCCTGAGTCTTGAGGGGAAAACGCTAACGACATATCATTTTTATCCACCCTAATGCCATACAGTTCTCGGCGCGTTTTAACCTTTCACCATAACTTGGGTGGTGTACCGCTAACGACGTATCATTTTTAGCCACCCTAACGCCACACAGTCCTCAACACGATACAAAATCTTGACTTGGGTGGTGGATTCAGGCTGGATTAATCAGATACCTAAATTACAAATTCAATTTCTAAAGGAGAATGCCCACGGCGCTATGGACAAATGTACTCAATTCAACATTGCTGTGTCTTCATCAAATCATCTTTAAAATACTCGATGGCATGTCTAAATACTACCTTAAAAGATTTAACACAAACCACAATGGCATTTCCGAGATATTTACAAAAATGAAATCACTATTTTGAGGTTATGTTCGACCAAAAATTAGTTGGAAAAAGCTATTTGAAACGGTCTGAATTGGTTTACGGGTGAGCTTTGTGCCTTTAAAGCACATTTGTGTAAAATCTGTAACGGTTTAGCTATGTCAGGTGGCTAGTTACTGGTGACCACCTGTGACTACCTCACCAAGTCTCACTGATTTAGATTTTGAGCATCTTCGTGCTTTAAAATCTTATTCGCGCGTTTCATGAAATTGCAAAGCATGAAAGAAATCATTACTAAGATAGTTAATCGCTCAGTGTTGTATCTAGATCCTACTAAAATCATAGATTGTGTAATTCATTACATATTTAAATAATGATAATTCTGTGCAACTCTAGTCTTAATTGAAACAAAATACAATTAATATTGCGAGGTATCTCAGAATACACTTAACTGATCGAAATCAACCATCCTATTTTATAATTTGTTTATTACCAACACATAAGTAGGAGGTTCTTACCTACATAAGTAATTATTTTAAAATTCGGTAATTCAACTAATGAGGTGAGGAACAAACACACAGACGTGGATTGTACTTTTGTCCTCTAAGATTTGTTAATGCTACACAAACATAAAAGCGCAGTTCCTAAGTATCATACTACCTACGTTAAAAAGACAATGTTTATTCTTACGGCGTTGGTGAGATCCAGACTCGTAAAATATTCATGATTTTATTGGGAATCTCCGACAACATGAGTCTGCGCACAAGTGGAGTTAATCTCCAAGAGCCACAGACATCGCACCACAGTCACACTCGCAATGATCACAACACAAAAAGTCCTTTCTTTAGTAATAAACAATACCACTTGGCGCCCATGCCGCCATTGATAACCACTGGTATTAGAAATACCAGCAACTACATGTGATTTAGAACTCTGTTATTACTTTACAATAATAGATTGAACAATCAAAACAAAATCGTTATCATTTTATTTTATGTGGGTAGGTAGGCACTTTACCCGTAATAGAATAAATTGACATCGCTAGAATGACAGGTGATAGTAAAAAATGGCGTACTTTATAGTCTGAAACTTAAAAGTACTAATTATTATTCAAAAAACTATGCCATTATAAATAATCATTAACTCTTATTTAAAAAATATATTTTTATTTTAGATATTTCATGCCGTTTAAGGTTTTGAGACACAAGTCATTTATCAAGAGTACTGTCCATGGGCAATCTCTTTTAAATCTTATTATTATACTCCATTTGGTGGCTGCGCCCATCTTAAATATTGAGGTTGTATAGTGCACTGTATTCTTCTTGTCAAGCCCTTTTATTTGATACCCATATTGGTGGGATTGATAAAAAATTGTTATCAGCCATTTGGTAGCGGCGGCCATCTTAGATTTCAGTTTTGCATAGTAAATAATAAATAATAAATAATCTTTATTGACAAAAAGAGGAAATACATTTTACGCTTATCACAATATTGTTACAAGTACAGTAAGTAAGTATACAGATCAGAATGAACCCTAACGTCTAAACTAGGCCGAGCCTGTATCTTAGACGTTAGTCGCTTCCAATGTTGTTACAATCAGAGATGAGTATAGCGTGATTAAACTTTACAAGGCAAATATTTTATATTAACAAAAAATTTATGTGCTCAGTATACAATGTGGGTAGATAACTTAGTTACTATCGAGTATTATTAAAATCAACGTATGAGAGTTAACATCTTTTATTTTCTAAATACCCTACATCCGACTTTAACCGAAACAGAAACAACAAAGAGTACGAACTTAGGCAAATTTAGAAAAAATGAAATTGATAATTTTATTTAATAACTTTTCTGTTTAAAATGCTTTATTAACCAGTTTGATTGATATGACTTTATTTATTCCGATGTTTACGTATGTTTTACGTGTAATTAATTTTATTTATGGATTTGGAAAATAGAAAATTTAATAATTAATTTTTAAATTACTGATATTTTTGACTTTTTATAATGATTATAGACTGCCGGGTTTTTATTTTAAAATTGCAAATAGGTTTTCTATGCTTTCATAATTTTGAGATTTCAGCCAGAATATTAAGACCTTCTTGCATGAGTGTTGATTTAATGGGTGCATGTTTATAATTTTATTCAATTTGTTATACAGCATTGGTCCAAGATAACATTGAAATTTTTCGATAAATGCTGTTTTATATGCAACCGTAGGACACACCCTATCCATGCGTCTCGAGTTCATTGTTGTTTTATCAATAAATTTCAGTTTTTGATGTTGTAGTATTACAGTTTCTTTAACGAATAACTGTCTAATAGTTAAAACATCACACTCAGAGTAAATTGTATTCTACTTGTTGAGACCTTTCATTTGATACCCATGTTGATAGGATTGATTAAACCTAAGTTATCCGCCATTTTGTAGAGGCCGCCATCTTGGATTTTAATTTTATATAGTACATTGTATTATACTGGTTGAGCACTTTCATTTGATACCCATATTGATGGGATCGATAAAACCTACGTTATCCGCCATTTTGTAGCGGCCGCCATCTTGGATTTTAATTTTATATAGTATATTGTATTCTGCTTGTTGAGCCCTTTCATTTGATACCCATATTGATGGGATTGATAAAACCTACGTTATCCGCCATTTTGTAGCGGCCGCCATCTTGGATTTCAATTTTTTATAGTATATTGTATTCTGCTTGTTGAGCCCTTTCATTTCATACCCATATTGATGGGATTAATAAAACATAAATTATCCGCCATTTTGTAGCGGCGGCCATCTTGAATTTATAATGATAATGAATAAACATAATTGTATTGTCACCAAAATCCAAAGTGTATACAAAATTTCAGATTAATCGGTTGACAGGAAGAGGGTGAAATTTGAATTACTAAATTTGACCCAAGAATAATAAATAAAACAAACGGGGTGAGCTAAATAAAACCGTTTAAAAATGGTGACGAAGTAAAAAGAGGGTGTTAGCAACGAATAATGAAGCTTTCTAGTTCTGTATATAGACATGTTGTCTTGAAGTCAGTGGCCAGTTCTGTGTGATGGATTGAGAACCGATAGCCGTTGGATTAGACGAGTGCTTGGAAAAGGTTTTCGGAAGATGTGAAGTACTATCCTCCGAGGGTAGACTCGTTCTGCATTGTCTGGCGTTAAGCACCCACCTTCTTCGATCAGCTTGAGATAACTGCTGTCTACAATCTCTGTTAAGGCCGGCAGCCTGCGAATCCTGCTCCCGAGATGTTGCTGGTATATCTGCAGCCAAGTACAGCTTATCAGCCTTCTCACATTCTAATACTGTATCTAAGAACACATCATACGCTTTGCCTTGCTGTTTTAACCTTGGAACATAATTCTAGTAAAAAACACGTACTGGTTTCAGCTAAGAATTAACTGCCATCAATCAGATGTGATGATGTGGAGAGAGGGTGGTACTTCTCATATTTTCTATACATTTCTGTAAAAACAGCCTTAGAGGAAATCTTCTTGGAAACAGATATTGTAGTTGGTTCCCTCAATTTATGCATTACAAAAAACCAGCATCTAGGAAAAAGGTGTTAGTCATCCATTCCACATGGCTTCCCAGTAGGACATGGCAACATATATAGGATACCATGCCAGAATAGACGTGAGCTGCATAGGGTTTAAGGTCCTTGAGAGAAAGAACGGTATTTTCCCCGATAAGTATTTCTATAAGCTGCCGGAGTCCCTCACTACCAACCACGTAGTTCCAGAAGTGTTATGGATTTGTCAGCAATGATGTCGATGGTGTCTATGTGGTAATTGAACTTAAAGGTCCAGCACTACCCCTCGGTCCAGCACTACCCCTCTTAAATCTCCAGGACTCCAGTTTCTAGAGGATGTGTCTCGCCACTGCCGTGCGTAGTAGCAGGCCATTACGTTTATATATTATTATGTCCTTGAAAGAAATAACAGATTGGGCTAGGTAATTCTTGGGTGGATCCCTTTAGTTGATCTTAATACTTGAATTACCATTTATTTTTTTAATTTCAAAGGCTTTGTATCACACGTTTGGAATATTTTACCGTAACCTTATTTGTTTTCATTTAATTTTCACTGCGTTAAAAATATCTACATGATTGAAAAACGAAGTAAGTAAAAGATAAAATATCATGAATCTGTGTTCAAAATATTCAAAATAAACATCTTTCTAGCACTATTTGTTTTAGCGACGACGGCACCTTTTGCTCGTTCAAACAAATTATTATTGATTGCAAGCTTCATTCCCTTCCTAGCCGTATAGTGACATATTCCATCAATCTTGGCTTAATCTTTTTACTTCTTGTGTTCTCATTTAGGCCTATGGTCCACAACTGGATTCACTAGCGCGTCAATAATTTGTTTGTTATTGCTTGCTACGTGGACGAACCGCTATTGAAATACCAGTGCAGTAACATTATGCCTACTACTGGGGATTTCAGTTTTTTTACATGTTACTTTTGAGTTTCGCTATGGACGACAGGCCAACAGGCAACTTCCACTTTTTTATTTTTTTATTTAGCCTGTGTTGTCCCACTCCTGGGCAAATGAAGGAATGGGGGGAGGCCCACACTCCTTCAAAAAAAAAAAAAAACTTTCACTTAAATTAAAAAAAAATTGTTTTCAGACGGTGTTTCACAATTTTGCAATATTTTTGTGGGTAATTAAGAACATAGTTCTAGTATTTACGCATATACACTGTGGAAGTTCTCTGCATAGTACAAGTCTGGGAAATGGGCGTGATTCAGCTCCGGATGTGAGCCCGTGTCCCTCACTCTGCTGTACTCGATGTCTCAGCCTCTGCCATCTTTTTCACATATTTTTCAATCATGGTCGAATGGGACGTGGCGTGTTACTGAGAGATCTGGAAGTTCTCTCCTAATTAATGTTTGATGCTTGACATATGTGATGGCTGCGCAGTACAAGTCTGGGAAATGGGAGTGATTCAGCTCCGGATGTGAGCCCGTGTCCCTCACTCTGAAGGTTATTTTTCACCCAAAAAAAAGTCGTATCCCAGCAATAATTTTTGTGTAGAGGGTTACTTAGTTTGATGTACAGCATGCTTGGTTATTGGATTCGTGAAGGGTCTGTTTACACCCTGTCTACTCATTTCTATCGACAAATATTTTAAGGGTAAACGCTGAGGCTATCTAATTAGTACATAAACTTTCCTAAATAATTTTACATTCCCTGAGCAAACCCTGGACAATAACAAGATGGCTGCCATTTGCGGGGTGTGGGATTAGGAGTATTTATAAAGGTGTATCTGTCGATAGATATGAGTATAAAGGGTGTAAAAAGACCCTTAACGAAGCCGAAAGGTACTTGTTCTCCCCGTCACTGCGATCATTTTTTTGTTCTAGACCATACCTGGGAACCTTCTAGTTACGGAGATTGGGGGTCAAAGTTCCAACTTTTTCACAAGTTTTTTTTAAATTACATGTTTTTAATGTAAGATATTTACTTTAAACACCTTCACGACCCCCGTACTATTCAATCCATTCATCCGCACAATGTTTTGAGTGTGTTACATTGAGTTTTACCGTAAAACGTGATTTTTCACCCCAAAAAAAAACGTCGTTTCCCAGCAATAATTTTTGCGTAAAGTTACTTAGTTTGATGTACAGAATGCTTGGTTGACGGCTTCGTGAAGGGTCTGTTTACACCCCGTATTATATACTTTCACCACTGTTTAAAGTTCTGTACCTAAAGAGTGCCAACGAGGCTCTATTACTAACCTCTGCTGTCTGTCCGTCTGTCACAGACCTTTGACTTTTGAAAACACTCTGATACTTGAAATTATCACACTGTGTATTATAGTGACCATTCTTCTTGTTAGCGTGATCGTGGCGTAGTGACCGGTGTAATAATTGTCCGCATCGCTCAACAAGACACCTGTCGACCAAACTGCAAAGGACTTGGCATACTCCTTTATGTAGTGGTACTGTTAAACACCTTTAAAAAATATATTCATGACTACGAAACAGACGAGGGCAGGCTGGTAAGGGAGAAAGACCTTGGAAAGACATTGGAATAGTCAAGCATAGTCCACAGTGCCAGGCAGTTAAAATATTCAATAAATTACCGCTAGAGCTTCAAGGGAAGGGTCAAGGCATTTCTGTTGGAAAGATGCCTTAATTCAATAGATGAAAATTGTAAATGATTTTTGACAACGAATGAATTTAAATTTAAACTGTGGTTACGATTTTTCTTTTTTATGTGAATTATTATTGATTATTTGTTTTGTATTGTGAGGCGAGTTGAATGAAAGATCAAAATAAAGGGTGTAAAAAGACCCTCAACGAAAATGAAAACCACATATTCTGCCCATCATTGGGATCATTTTTTTGTTCTGGACCATACCTGGGAACCTTCTAGTTACGGAGATATTGGGGGTCAAAGTTCCAATTTTTTCACAAGTTTTTTTTTTAAATACTACTTTTTAAGGTTCTAACTTTACTGTAATTACCTCCATGGTCCATTTACTATTCAAAGCATCCATCAGCAATAAGTTTTGAGCGCATTATATTGAGTTTTACCGTAAAATGTGATTTTTGACCCCAAAAAAAAATTTCGTTTCCCAGGAAAAATTTTTGCGTAAAGTTACTTAGTTTGATGTACAGAATGCTTGGTTGACGGCTTCGTGAAGGGTCTGTTTACACCCCGTATTAAAGCGCAGTACAGCGCGGAACGAAAAGTATTTAATTTCCTTTATTTATTTCTATACAAATATATCAATATATAAATCAATTTCAAATATTAATGAATCATTCAATGTGTAGTTAATAATTTGTTTACCGGTACATTTTACACCGTCGTCATTACTTTTAACACATAGCACACCTGAATCAATCTCTAACATTGTTTGAGCCGCTTCTTCAAGGGCTGAAATGCCTTTATCAGACAAAATTAGTTCATTCAGTGGCATGTACGAACATACTCGTTGAGATGTGGAGTTGTTCTGACTACATTGTGTATTTGTGCATAGTTTTTCCGATATAACTATAGGAATATCTTTTAATAAAATTTTGTCTTTTTCGTATACTTATTGATTAATTTAAACCAAAATTTTCACTTACTTCGTCAAATTAACTACCTATTCTTAGGTACATAGGTAAACAAAAACCAAAAAGTGCACCTTTTTCAAAATCATTGTTGGTAATAAAAATAAAAGTTTATAGATGAAGTCTAGGTCTTTTTATAAAGTACTTATTATGCAGTTTTCGTTAGCATAAAGAAATAAAGCATATTTCGTTATATTTGCTGAAAGTAATCCTCCCTAGCCGCGCCACATACTTTAAAGATTAATTCATCAAAATGAATAGTTTCTTGAGAGAAAAAAGTATCAACGAAGAGTAGAGAAAAGGTACTATTATATAAATTGATTTATGGATAGTTAATATTAAATATTGCAAAATTGACTTGCTGCAGAGTATACCTTCCAGCCGGACCACACCCTACGACCAATAACTCCTTAACTAAAGGGGTTTATTGGACCATATTTGTCGTACGCAAGGTACTCTTTAGGTACTTTTTTTGGGGATATTGTTTTATTAATAGTTCATTATACTCTATTTAATTTGAGGTGGCGCGGCCAGAGAGCACTGCCTGACGGCCGGACCACATAAATTGTTAATTAAAAAGATATCTCTTGAGGTACTAAAAATATACACCGTGACTTTTTAGTTGTCTTAGAACGGCAGTCCACTTCATGTATCCAATATCTACTAAACATTCATAAAAAAATTGGTATTTATGAGATTTTAATAATTAAAAAATAAACATATTATTCAGTATTAACAGGATGTTTCATATTTTTTTCTAATATTTTATTTATTTTTCTTTGTACCTATTATGACAAGTAAAAAAAAAAAATCGCGTCTAGAGCTATTTTATGTCGGGTACATTGAGTGGACCACCTTTATAAGACGACTAAAAAGTCACGGTGTATATATATTCCGATGAAAGTAGAGTTTAGGTAGGTATTATTTCGAACTATAGCATCTGAGTACTAAACTGTGGTCCGGCCACAGAGGAACACACTGGTAAATCGATACCCATCACGTCTTTGGACTATCGCTAGCTACTTCAGATTCACCCAGAGACTGCTTATTCTATGTTGGTAAAGATTTGAATTTAGGTTTTATCTACAGGTAGGTGATTCAATCGAGATTTGTGTTCGAGCATCATTTCTCAATACTGGCTAAATAATATTAATGTTGGAGGAAAATTCTCTAGAATATTCACCAATTAATACAATTATTCATCAAACTTGATTATTTGATCAAAGGAAGGGAAAGAAGGGTCTACCCTTATTGATCAAATGTGTCATACATATTACTTAGAGTACCTCCAAAATACTTAAATGCTAACTTTTAAGTAATTGAAGCACCAACTATGTTACTATTGTCAGTTCAAGTTCAACAAAGCTACTAAAAACAATGTTCATTGAAATGACGGGAAAAAGTGCTATCAGGGATAATCGCGCTCTACCGAATAATGTGGTCGACAAAGATGTGCAGTCGATGCTGTTACCTTTGAATCTGATGCAAAACATTATGTTCTGCCCAAAATATCGCATCAAAAACAATTTTATCGGTCCAATCGGCATCATCCACAACTCTGTGTCGTTGATCGGAACTGGCGTATTCATTTATGCGTTATTTCATCGGCTTTATATTCTTTATGTCGACAAAAAGGTAGATGATCTTATTGTACAGTACGTCATCTCTTTGTTTGATTGCGGATACTACAGCATCGGACTTGCAATGAACTTCATCAGCGGCGTTTTCAACACTAAAGCTTATATCTCATTCGTTTTAATTTTTCAAAACATTCACAGGTTCCTTAATGATAGCAAAAGATCCCAACACTTCAAATTTTGGAATTGGTGCAGTGTTATTATGGCTGGTGGGTTCTTTACCGTCCTTTTCATCAGTTGCGGTTTTAAACTACGCTTGCCTTACTACTACATCTTGAGTTGTTTCTCTTTAGTTAGTTTTGATTTCAATTACATTTACGCCATTCGGCTCCTGAAACTTTTGGAAGATAAAGTAATTTTATGGAACACCCTTGCTTTGAATTCGCAAGGAATTGAAGATGTGGGTGAAGTCAAACGAATATTTAATGCTTATGTTAATATATTGGAAGGTTATGAAGTCTATAAAGTGTGTTTTCGAAAAATAGTAAGTATTACAGTTACAGAAAGTTCAATAGAACAGTTATTTAGTTAATCATATGTACAACTTATTTTCAGAATTGAAATTTTCAATTTAAATCTTATGAGAAAGGATTAGGACGTTCCTAAGAGAAGAAACTTTGAATGTTTTGTTATCTTCAATTTCAGATTTTTTATTACACCGTAGAAGTGTTCATTCACTCTCTAGTTTATTTTCAAGTAGTACTTGAAATGATAAAACTAGGCATGGAAGAAAATGACCTGGTAAGTACTTAAATAATAAAGTAATGGTTTGAAATGCTCTAGTTTTCTGTTCGACTTCTTAATTCCTTCAGTACGGTTTGGTTTTTTTTCCGGGTTTTCGTTTTCTGTGAGATACCGAAATAAATAGGGACCCACTATTTATTTTTTTCTCCTTTGTTAGTGCAAGAACAGTACATCCAATGGCTTGAAAATAAGCCATTATTTTACCAGCCACCACCTGTAGCAGTCCAGTGTTGGGTATAGGCCATATGGCCTCTTAATTGAATTAGTTCAATGAACTGGATTTTCGGTTAATTGTCGGCCTTTCGTAGCAGTGACTGTAGAAGCATCCCACGTGGACGTGGAGGCACGGAGGGATCTCACCGCCAACCCCCAAACTTTGGCCTATTACTGCGTAATAAAAAATACATAATGTTAGGTGCGCCAGTGAGGCGGGGGCCCGGCAGGCCGCGAAGGAGATGGCGGGTCGAACTGGGCAGGATCCGACAGAACAGGAAGGAGGACGCAGGGTTCGTTAGAAGTGGAAAGAGCAGAGGGAGGCCTTTGCCCAGGAGTGGGACAGAAAAGCCAAGGACAAAAAAGATTTGGTACTGTGTGTGTGAGACTATAAACTGTATGTATATTTTTGCAGGAACCTGCAGTGACCACGAGCTTCGCCGTTTACTTTTGGTCGATGAAAAATTTAACGCTTCAAGCAATATTATGTCAGTATTGTGAGAAATTCTACATAGCAGTGGAAATGATTCAAGATTGTTGCGCTATTATTTTGAACTCGGATTGCACAGGTAGTTTATGTGGTTAAATTAAATTAGCTAGCAAACGTGAACGGAATCGTATTATACAGGGTGTAAGGGACAGCCCTCCACAAACTAATAGGGTGCATTCAGCTCTTATTTTGAATCATATTCCACCGGGATTTTTCTCCGGATTTTTTTTCAATTATCTGTTCCTTCATTTCATTTCAATGTAAAATTACACATTCACAATGGTTGTTGAAATACTCTAACGAGCGACGCGTGAAATCAGCTGTTCACTTCCTGCACAGCTACAGATTTCATCGAACTCGTCGTCCCGCTTGCTGTTCGCTACGTGTGTTTTGTCACGGTAACGATACATTGCGTATGAGGAAATAAAACAAATCAATTATTGGGTTCCCATCACATTCCTGAAATAATTTCTTGTACCGGTTATCTTACTGAATTCACCCCATCAGTTTGTGGAGGGCTGTCCCTTACACCCTGTATTATAAGTAACCACATTCAAAAATGAATTCTAAATCCACAGAAAAATCTATAAAGGAGTTTTTACTTCGCATTTTAGTCTTACCAAGAGTTATCGTATTACCAATACTTACTGGGTTGTGGAGGTCAGATAGGCAGTCGCTCCTTGTAAAATACTGGTATTCTGCTGCATCCGGTTAGACTGGAATCCGACCCGAACATAGTTGGGAAAAGACTAGGTAAAACCAAAAACATATTTAAAATAACAAAACAAAGTAAGTTTGAATGTGATGTCTATAATTATAATAAATTAACTATAGACCACCGCGCAGCGGGGTAGTTTGGATGGTTTAAGCTTGCCCACAAAGTCTACTGCTGATCATTCAGAATTTAAACTAAATTATTTTTAAAAGAATATTTATTTATTTAAACTTCATGTACAAAAGTGGTACATAGGCGGACTTAATGCCACAAGGCATTCTCTACCAGACAACCTTTGGGTTAAATAGGACAGCATTGTGACAGAGTACAAAATAAAAAATAAGAAAATACCATTTTGTAAACATAACTTGATATATATAAATAGGTACATACTAATACACATATATACAAATAAAATGAAATAAACTAATATATATTAAAATACATACAAATAGTCCAAAATATCGAATATCGGTCAAGAAACAATTTATATCGATGGCACTAAATCGCTATTTATTCGTGTCGACAAACCGGTGTAGCGGTGAGCGCACACCAGCAGTACAGTCACGAGCACCAATACGTAAACACTTAACAACTTTTAAAAGTGTTTTTCTCCTACTGTTCTGATTAAAATGTCATGTTGTTACGAACATAATATTCTGGTTCTCATATTTTTATGAAAAATATCATATCTCCAAGTTACAATCGTTATTTTTCGCGAAAATTGCTTTTAAACTTAGGAAAGTGCATACATATTGGAGCTCGTGACTGTACGTAAGCTCAAGTAAAGGGGAGTTTTTCCAAACGGGTTATTTGCGACGACTAAAGAAAACATTAGAATAGAATAGAATAGGTCTTTATTTGCTAAGAATGTATGTACCTACATAAAAATAAGTTGTTAAATTATATAATAGGATCCATGTACATTCTGCCCTAATATAGCATGCAAATGTTGCAAATGTAATACATAACAGAGGATAATAAGGATATTACAAAAAATATCATTTAAGAAATCCTGCACAGAATAATAACATTTGTTTACAAGTAATTCTGTGAAACGTTTTTTAAATTTTTGCAACGGTAAGTTTTTAATTTGGTTAGGTATTTTGTTATAGATTACAGGAGCCATACAAATCACATTTTTTTTTTAATAAGCTGGTTTTAGAATTACCACATTCAAATGCATTGCATGATAGTTACAAAATTTTCTCAGATGAAGTGAGGCGATTGTGCAGAAATGTACAACGACTACATCGAGCATCATTCAGAAAGATACGCGCTTGTGGTTTGTTCGACGTGGACGCTGCGTTACTATTACATCTGATGGGTCTTCTCACTAATTATATCGTTGTACTGCTCGCTTATGCGTTTTTGTAATCCATGGTTTTTTTAACATTAAATATGTTTTTGTAAAATATAATTTTATTTTGTTTTAATTAACCTTGATTTAGTTATGTTGGCCAGTTTAGCGTCCATAGTTACAGCATTAGAAAAATATTTTGTAGATTACGATTTTGGGATCACTTCGCCTCACACCAAGGAAGTAAGTGTCCTGGGAAGGCTTAAATATTTTTTCAGCAAAAATAAAATTGTTTTCTTAGCAAATACTTACTGATTTGGGTTCGAAATAAATACTTAAAGAGGTAAAGTTTAGATGTAAGAGGGAATCGTCCAACTCCGAAAATTCTTTCACTGATGAGAAGCTATATTATTATGCTTGATTATCATAGGCTATAGATAATTTCCGACCATAACGCAAGCGAAGCCGCGGGCAATAATTGTATATTTACTACTGTTTCAATCTCCAACTCAATTAACAACTGACTAGAATTTCATAAGCAAACAGATTTAATGTTTATTTGAGCTTAGTAAAAAACAATGAAATATTTGTACATAGCTAAACAATTCATTAAAAAAAATCAAACCAGACATTGCGTAGTTCTGTTTCTTTCTAGTGAAAATTCAATGCATGGACTGTTATGGAAAACTAGAAAACAAATATTTAACTAGAATCATTACAAAAAGGTTAAAAAATAATAAGATAAAAAGAAAGAAAAAAAAAGAAGATAAAATTTAGAAATAAGAGAAAAAAACATCAGAAAAGTTTTCGGTAGTCATCTCACCTACTCTTAAAGCGTTCAATGTATTGACGAATTTGTCAAAACCTTTTTGTCTCATGTCAAGTTCTCTTTTAGCTCTATCAAAGAGAATAGCCATACCACCATACCATTTTTTTTTATTTTGTCCTGTGTTTAATAAATACTTTTTCTTTCTTTCACCACAAATGTGTTGCCGGAATCATTCTTGCTAGTTGATATAATACCTGGTTTCCTCGCACCGGAGGCAGTTGCATTAGATCGCCGTACAAGAGCATATTAAGGCCACCAAACATTTCTTCGCTATTCTTAAGTATTTTTAATCTGGAGTCAATCATGCAAAGCATCTCATACGGGACCATTGGTATCTCGTCATTAAATAGAAATTGTATATCTTTCTACTGTAACAGCAAAATGTATCTATTTATAAGTGAAATTGCAAGGTGCTTAATGATATCGGTGAGTAACAGTTAGATATTACGTTAATATTATACCTACTTCAACTTAACTAAATCATGAGATGATTTTTGACATGTGAACATCATTAACACGATGTTTCATAATTTTTTCTAATGTTTATTTATTTTTCTTTGTACCTATTACGGTAGGTAAAAAAAAAATCTTGCCTAGAACTATTTTATGTCGGGCACATTTAGTGGACCACCTTTGTAAGACGACTAAAAAGTCACGGTGTATACGTATACAAGGTGTAACATAATAAACGCAAGACCTCCCGTGTGGTCTCTCGGACCATGAAACTGAACAACTTTTGTTCTACGAGTTCTTCGAAATTCGAAAAAAAAAATTACTTTCTATAGGAATTGACGCGATCAGCTGAGCAACATGTATGGTAAAACAAAAAAATAAGTTACGAATTTCCAAAAGCCATAGAACAAAAGTTGTTCATTTTCATGGTCTGAAAGACCACACGAGAGGTCTTGCGTTTATTATGTTACACCTTGTATACCTACCTAGCGCTCGAGTCCAGTAGATCATCGCTCACAACAGGGTGTTGTAACTACGTCATGCGTCATAATATTGAATAATATTTTTATTTTTAAATTATTAAAATCTCATAAATACCTTTTTTTATGAATGCTTAGTAGTCATTGGATACATGAAGTGGGCTGCCGTTGTAAAAAGTCACGGTATCTATGCTGCCGTCCGCAAGCTATAATGCCGTTATCTCGCATCTGGTCGATATTCGTTTTTTGATACCACAATAATCAAAAAAAGCGAAAGCTCAATACTATATCTATTTTCTGATACCAATAAGTCTCGCATACGAGTTATAGTTAAGAAACAGCATCAATTTTTTATTTTTTCGCCCTCTTTTTATCCTTAACTCGAAATATGATTTTGTTGGATAACGGCATTATAGCTTGCGGACGGCAGTATGTATCTCTCGACACCACGACATCGTGGCAAGGCACAAAGCTAATCCCTTCTTGCCTACCCGCATAACATCAACAGCACACAATGTGTGCTTACAAACTATGAGGAATCACCCGCATTCTGCTGGTTTACGTTGCAGCAAGCCAGCGCGAAAGATTTTGCTTTCCACAGCGCACCGACAAAACCGACTACAGTTCGCTAGGTCATACATCCACTTCGATTGGAAGAACAATGTGGTTATTTTTAGCGACGAAAAAACGTTTAAGTCTGTTAAGGATGGGCGTAAAATATTGTGGAGAAAAGTAGGAGAAAGGTATAAAGAATGTAACCTTCAGCCTTGTAGGGCTAGTGGCCGAATTTCTGTCGGGTATTGGGGCTGGATGTCTTCGATGGGTCCCGGTGAGCTGTAGAAATAGCGAGTCGCAGTAACAGTCATGATTACTTCGACATATTGAAAAATGTCATGCTGCCTAATTTGCGGGTTGCCTATCCTCACGAGCAAATTTACTTCGAGCAAGACAATAGTGCAGTGCATCGTGCACATATCGTGCAAAACTGGCTCGAGAACCAAGTAAACATGACTATTATCGATTGGCCCGCTAAGATGACGCTGATGACGCCTGATTTAAACCCCATAGAAAATCTGTGGGGTCATATGGTGCTAAACTGGGACTCATCACAAGTAAGGTCTAAGCCAAATTTAGATGACCTTGTTACTTCGACCTGGGAGTCGCTACGTGGAAGTAATATATGCGCGAATATGGTGAACAGCTTAAGCAGAAGGTTACAAGAAGTAATAGAAAACGAAGGTTTGCCAACGCATTATTAGTCTAATTTATTATATTAGTGGACGATTATCAATCTTATTTTTATGCTCATAATGTTCATATTTGTTAAGCGAATGATAATAATAATGATTCCCAGTGAAACGAGTCAAAACATGGAAGGCAGTGCATTAATACCTTTAAGACGCACTAACACGACGTCACCTAATGACGCAATCGCTATTAGAGAAAAGTTTGTTACATACTTTAACTAAAAAACAACATTATGTGTATAAAATATACATACCTTGTATCTGGAGTGTTGCTCCAATTTTTTCACTTCAATATTTATATTTAGCAACTTTTGCTAAATATAATAATGCATTTATGTATAATAAAATAATGCATTTATTTATATTTAGCAACTTTTGCCCTTTCTAAGAGGAACAGTGAATGTGTTAAAATGCGATTTTAAATATAAAACTAAACTATCTCAATTTATCTAAAGCATGACCTACACTTATCTCCCCGGTAATTAAATGCATTTGCACTCGAGTAATGATATCATCGTTGATAATGCATGATTTGCGTCGTTTTGTGACATTTGCGTTTTTTTTTTTTATAGCCTACATTGTGTCCCACTGCTGGGCAAAGGCCTCCCCTTTCTCCCTCCAAACCTCTCTGTTCTGTGCAATTTCTGGCCACGTTTGCCCCGCGAACACAATCAGATCGTCACACCACCTTCGCCGCGGTCGACCGCGTCGGCGATGTCCACCTTCAGGCGTCCAGTGAGTGACGATCCTTGCCCACCTCTCCAGGTGTATCCGTGCGACATGGCCAGCCCGCTCCCACTTTAGCTTGGCTGTTTTAACTCCAACATCAGCTACTTGAGTTATGGAGCGCAGGTCGGTGTTCCTAACGCGATCTGATCGCTTGGCACCTGTTATGCTACGCTCCATCGCTCGCTACATTTGCGTTAGTTCTGTATTTTGTTTTTGATACTGTTTGTAATTGAAACAGTACATTAAGCAATCCCATTACACTTAACTGTATTTTTGTTCAGTAATCGGTTCAACTTTGAATGCCGTCCTTCTAGCACATTGTTCGTTCGGTAACGTTCACCAAATACACTTGTGATGTTTTGTAAGTAAGGCTTATTTAACCAAAAATGCTGTATGTAGTTTATAAATTTTGATCTTGTTGCCACACTCTTCCTTAATGTAAGTCCAACCACAAACTGTCAAATTTCAAAAATAAAGGTTAACTTCAAAATCGAATGAGAAAATTTGACAGTTTGTGGTAAGTTGATTCGCTAGCGGCTATACATTGGAAAGTCGCAGTCTCAAGAAATTATGTGGAATACACCTTCAGTAGGTTTTGAACCATCTAAATAAGCGCGAAACTAATCAAATATGATATTTTAATCTGTGGCGTCATAAATACGGTTGCCATATGACTTTAGTTAAAATTGTAATTAGACCTTTTTAATCATGCTTATAATAATCCCAACTGAACCCGTTGTTGCTTTAGCTACAGTATTAACAAAGCTACACACATGCAAGTCTGAAAAGGCTGCGATCTAGTAATAAAACCCCGATCCACGATCTGCAGAAAAATGGTAAGAGTGAGGGAATGCCTTAAGCAACTATTTACGCTAAGAAATGATACCATGATGTCTGACAATACCAAATGCGTTATTCGGCAATAATACTGGACTAATGACCATAAAAGTTGGCACTGTATGTTTTAACAAAGAATTAGTTCTAGTTACTTTCTTTTTTTTTGTAACGAAAGTTATACAGGGTGTAAATCGGACCCTTCACGAAGCCGTCAATCAAGAATTATTTGCGTCAAACTAATTAACTTTACGCAACAATTATTGCTGGGAAACGTTTTTTTTTTTTTTGGGGTGAAAAACACGTTTCACGGTAGGACTCAATGTAACGCAATAAAAACATTGTGTTGATGGATGGATTGAGTTGTACGGGGGTCGTGGAGGTGTTTAAAGTAAAAATCTTCCATTAAAAATATGGACCTGAAGGCCACACATCTTACCCACCCTCATCAGAAGTTCTTACTGCTAGGCGGAGTACCTGAGAAGCCTGATGATAAACTCCCAGAAAGCGTGGTGTCCATTCTGCAAAGTAAGCTTGGTATAACTGATCTGGCACCCTCTTCAGTAACGGTATGCCGTAGGCTGGGCACGGCTTCAGAAAGTCACTCTAGACCTATCCTGCTTCGGTTCGCGGACTATTAGAGGCCAGATCTGGAAAACCAAGACCAAGCTGAAGGAATCTTCTTATGTGGTGTCTGAATTCCTCACTCGTCAGCGGCAGTCTGCTTTTACAACAGCTCGCAAGCTGTTCGGCGTGACGAATGTGTGGACTATGGTCAGAAACGTTAACATCAGGCTCCCTAATGGCAAACGTCGTCGGGTCTTCAGTGTTGAGGAAGTCTTCGGGTTGGGAGCGGAGCACGGTAAGACGTTGGATCAAGTGGTCCCGCCTGAATCCAAATCTGGCTCGAGTAACACAAGCCCGGTGCCGGCGCAGGCTCACACTCGACCAAAGCGGATAGCAAGGAAGAAGTAACTCGTTTGTTTTTGTTTACTCTGTAAGTGTTTCCTTATTGTTTGGTTAAGATCCTTGGAACTATTTTTCTGTTTGTCTATAGTAGAATACTTCACAGTAACTTTTTCCGTGTACCGATGCGACGCTTTATATATTTTAAGTTTACTTTGTTCTTGACAGTCACAGTTTGCTTGTATTCGTTATGTCACTGTCAATTGTCACAGTGTCTTGAATTGTTAGTTCTTTTTTATTGCGTTCGGAAAGGCGTGTTTGTTTTACTTATATCTATACTTTTTATTCCTTTGTGAACAGTCAGCCGGCAGGTTATGCAATTTATACTTAAGTTAATTTTATTTTACATTTATTATTTAATAAATATCTTATCTATTATTTTTAGCTTAAATTATCTTATTAGTTTCATAATAATTATGTCTGATGACGACTCATTTTATTCTTGCCATAGTTCTTCCACGTCTTTTTCATGTCTTTTTTTTTACGGATGGGAAATCATCAAATAACTCCTCCCGCTCTTGGTGGAGTGGCAGGGAGTGTCAGACTTTTACTGATTAAAACCCATCCATGTTCCTTCTTTTCCCTTTGTGTTCCAGGGCCGTGGTTTTACCGGGGCGGGTTGGGGTGCGTTGTCAGAATTCCTCCTCGTGTGCTTGGTGGCTGCTAGTCCTTCTCGATACGTCGGGAGGGAACAGCAGCTACTGGGCCGGTGCACCCTGGGCGCGGGCAGTATCCTTCCCCGAGGAATGGGAAGAGATTCTTATTCTTCGGGGAGTGTTACTTTCCGTGGCTAATATTCTGCTTTATATTATTGTGGCGTTTTTCCGCGTGACCCTGTGACCGGTGTGACCCGGTGAAGGACTGCGTCCTTCACTGTCCCCGTCGATATCGTAAACCCACCGTCGAGTGTCGTGGATCACGTCTCGTGGCTTCGATCGGGACCAAGGGTGTTGGCTTAACCGCCCGGACCGCGAGGTAGAAAACCTCAATAAAAAGTCACCCCGAATCTCAAGTGGCGACGCACCGTGAAGAGATGACGGGTTCCAATGGAAAATCAGTTGTTAGTCCGTTCCCCGCCAGGATACCAGCCGACTCTCTGGCGGGCTATAAATGTTAAATGGCTTATCCGTGGTACAGGGGGCACTGCCCGGATGGACATTTTATTTCCCCCATACTCGTGGGATTAAAAAAGAAAGAAGAACAAAATAAAAAAAACATCACCGCCGATAAAGGCAAAGAGAAGAGAGAGGAGAAGAGCCGCGTCCAGTGATGTGAGCGCGGGAAGCTCTGGGAGCTCCCGCCGCGGGAGGAAAGAGACCGCTGCGGAGAATAGAAAGTTCTTCCGCAAGCGATCCAGACCGGGAGGCGACCGGGGGTCGTCTTCCGAAGGCGAGCAGGCTTCGGTCCGCAAGATCCCCACCAGCAAGCGTGGTGGGATCAGGGGCAAGGGGAGGGGTCTCTCAGCGTCGGAGAGAACGGCGCGGCTTGCCAAGGAGGGGCGCCACCCGGGGATGGCCGGTCCTGGGGTGGCCCCTTCGGGCTCCTCCTCTGGCGACGAGGCGGGCGCAGCTGGCGGCTCCGAAGTGTTGCGTAAGGCCAGTTTCGCAAAGGCGGTGAAGGCCGCTCTTATGGGTATAGCCTATAAGAAGAAGCCGTCCACAAAGCAAGGGGTTGTACGTGCGGCCTCCGCCTCCATCTTGGCGGCAGCGGAGGCCACATATGCGGCGCCTCCGCCAGGCGAAGTGGCCAAACTGCGGGCGGAGGTCGCCCGCCTGACGGCCGCCACAGAGCTTCTCCAAAAGGAGAATGAGAAGCTCCGAGCAGACCTGGCCGGTCTGCGGAAGTCAGGCCCCCCCGAGGCGGTAAATGGAGGTCAGCAGCAGCAGCAGCAGCGACCTAGCCAGCCCGCGCCGGTGGAGAACCAGGTACTGGACCTGGTTCAGGAGGAGTTGGCCGCCTTCCATGCACGGTTCTCCGTCCCCCCTGGCGGCAAGGCGACCCCGGCACCAAACAAGGCGCCCGCGGCGCCGAGGGTGGTCACACATGCAGCCGCGTCCGGACCAGGGCCGTCCAGCCGGCCCTCCGGCAGGGCTGCGTCAGCCCCCCCCAAGCCAGCTCCGGCGAAACCGGAGCCGGCTAAGAAGGCGGCGGCCCAGAAGCTGGGCAAGGCGGCGGCCCAAAAAAAGGGCAAGGCGGCTGCGCCGGTGGCGAATGTGCCAGCGCCAGCGGCTAGCCGGCCGTCGTCGCCGGCGCCCCCTCCGCCCCCTAAGCCTCCCGTGGCCGAAGCTAGGTGGCAAGTGGCCGGGGCCAAAAAGAAGGGGCGAAAGGCGGCCAAGAAAGCCCACAACGAGGAGCGGAAGCGCCAGCAAAAGGCGCGAAGCGTCGCGGCTAGACTCCGCGCCCCGAAGACCTGCTGCTGTAGTGATCACACTACAGCCGAACGCGGAAAAACGGGGCGTGTCTTCATCTCTTGACAATTCTCTGTCCGTGAATAGTTTTCTAGGTAGTGAGTGCCATCGTAGGTTGAGAGCGATCCTGGAGTCGTCGAGTCTGTCCTTCCTTGAGCTTAGTCAGACACATCATAACTCTGACTCAAGCAATTCCTGGCTCGATCTCATGCTTGCATCTGCTGTAAATCCCGTTGCTAACTATGGACAAGTCGCTGCTCCTGGGCTATCTAGACACGATTTAATTTATCTCTCATACAAAATTAAACCCCCTAAGCAGCGGCCTGCTATTGTTTTTATACGGAATTTTGCGAGGTTAGATAAAGAAAAGCTCAATGCAGATGCACAAGCCCTTGATGGGGACGATCTTGTCCAGACATCGGCAGTGGAGGAGAAAGTTGAAATAATTAATAGGTCTGTTCTCCAGCTCATTGACGCGCATGCACCACTGAGGGCCGTCCGGGTTAAGCGCCCTCCGGCCCCATGGATAACCCCAGGAGTTAGGATGGCAATGAGACGGCGTGACAGGGCTTTTAGAAAATATAGACGGGATCGCAGTGAGGAGAACTGGAAGCTGTACAAGTTGGCTAGAAACCGCTTCAACCAGATGGTAAGGGCATCTAAACGCCGATGCATTTGTGAAAATGTCCTCAATTCTTCACCGGCTGATATTTGGAAGTTTCTCAAATCACTTGGCATAACAAAGTACCCCTCTAGTATTTTACCTTCTAATCTGTCCTTGAATGTTCTAAATAAACATTTCGCAACGTCAGCTACGCTTTCGGTTGATTTTAAGAATAAAACTATTCATGACATAACTTCCAAGCCAATGTTACCTCCTGACTCTTTCTCTTTCTCCCCCATGACTAACCTTGAGGTCCTTAAATTTTTTACGTCGATTAAATCTAGGGCTTTGGGCTGTGATGGGATCGGTAGAACAATGTTATCTTTTAGCCGGAGAAATGAAGTTATACAAAACAGTTATGGACAAACCTAGCCCAACTGACACCACACACACACACCTCACACGCACCTCACACGCCCACACACATATACCCCCCACACATACACGTACCCTGCACACACCGGAGTGGAGGCGAAAGCCGAGGATACTCCCAAGAGGGCTGCGGCGAGAACCAGAGCCAAGACCAACACAAAGTCCCGTAATAAACGGAGGACACCGGCACTGCTCGGGACCAGTACCGCTCCTTCCGCTCTTTCAGGCGCAGAGTCGGTTAACTCCGGTGGTGGGGTCCCCACATACATCCTCCGCCTATTGCTACTCAAGCCGTCCCCCCACCCATCTAGCCGTCACTGGTCAACCGGAAGTAACGCGTTTGCGCTCGCCTGGCAGGTGCAGAGGAGTAGGCACAAATGCAGGAAGGAGGAAAATACTTCGGCAACACAACGCCACCGCGCTGACTTGTCAGCACAAGCTGCTCCGGCCCCTTCGGCTGTCAAGACGAAGAGGAAGAACAGGCCGTCCAAGAAGCAGCGGCGTCAAGCACAGTGGAAGGGTAAGGCTCCACAAACTACACAGACCGATCAGCGGTAATGTCAACTGCTCCGCAGGCAGGCGGTCGCAGGCCGAGGCCGGCATCAGCCGACCAGGTCCATGCCAAACAGCAGCCAGCGGCGTGAAGGGACCAGCCCCACACACTACACAGCGACCCGTTCGGAAGGATCAGGCCGCGGCCAAGCGGGCTCTCAACGAGACTTCATCACCTCGAGGAGAGCGTAAGCGGCTGTGTCTTGATAAATCCAAACGGGACGCTAACAGTAGCTACGCCGAAATTGCTGGCTCCGACCTCGACGTTACAGTCACCTGCGACCGCACGGGGGTCATCAGTAAGGAGACGTCAAACCAGGTTCTCGCGGCTATCCAGAGGAAGATAGTCGCCGAGGCCTCTTCTCCCACACAGGACTCACCTGCACCGACCTTCAGAGCGAAGCCGGTGTTCAGCGGCGGGGTCCTCAAACTGTGGTGCGGCAGCAACCACACCCTAGCGTGGCACAGAACTCTGGTATCCGAGCTGGCTCCCACCACTAGCGAGTGGTCTGGAGGCAGGCGGAGATCCAGCGCCAGGTCAGATTCGAAATACTCATCCCTGATGAGCAGGGAATCTTCGCAGAGCCGTCCAACATTGGGCGTGCTCTGTGCTACCAGAACCCCTGGATAGGGATCAAGGGATGGGTATTGCTGGGGGCAAGTAAACAGGCCGACGCATGGTATGTGGTGGTCGGGTTCCCTGAGGACCAAATTCCGACCCTGATGAAGGCCGAACGCCGTCTCTCATTTGGTGTGGGGACGGTGTACGTGAAATTCCAGAGTGTGACACCAACACTGCCATGGCGCAACCCGCGCAACACTGACCGTGCTGCCTACACACGCACCCTCGAAACCAAGCTTGCACCAACAAACTACTGGATGACATACGAGGACACGCCGCAGATCGACGAGCGTGTGAGTCTTCTCACGAAATCAATGCAAGACAGCTGACAATCATCCTGCCCGGAATCCACTCCGCCCACAACACCAGGGAAGCAACCATGGTGCGCAAAACAGGCGCTACGCATTGTTGAACGGTGGTGCAGGGAATTCAACCTCTGAGTGAACACCACCAAAACTGAACTTGTCATATTTACCCAAAAACGAACACTATCGCCTACCCAAACTTTGCGACACGGAACTCCAGTTAGCCGACGAGGTCAAATACCTGGGAGTCATCCTGAACAGTAAGTTAAACTGGAGCAGTCATCTAGACAACAAAATAAACAGGGCCTGCATCACCTTTTGGCAGTGTAGAAGGATGATAGGTAAGAAGTGGGGCCTATCCCCTAAAATTATACTTTGGTTATACTGCGCGGTGATCCGACCCATGATCGCCTACGGGGCAGTGGTCTGGTGGCCCCGCACTAAACTAGCTACAGCCTCCATTAAACTGCAACGCATGCATGGCGACCACAGGTTGCATGAGGACTACTCCGACCGCAGCTCTCGAAACCATGTTGGGGCTCCCACCTCTCCATCTATTTATACAGCAGGAAGCGACGATGACGGAGTACGCTTTAAAACACTACAACTCTGGGGTAAGAAGGAAACACCGCGGCACTCTGGAGGGATTATATAATGTGTTCCCCCTAGCAAAAGCAATAAACGGTCGGATACCCAAACAGTTCGTATTCGATGAAAAATACAAAATCCAACTCCACGAAGACCACCGCTGCGAGGGATTAAGCCCTGCAGAACTTCGGATCTTCACGGACGGATCTAAAACAGGTACTGGCACTGGAGCCGGAATCTTCTCAGAGGATCTCAACATCCACATAGCCACACCACTGGGGGCCCACAACACGGTATTTCAGGCAGAATGCATGGGCATTTCCCTGGCGGCATCAGCCATCTTAGCCAGGAAGGTTGTGGACCACTCTATTCGCATACTCTCAGACAGCATGGATGTACTGCTAGCACTAAACAACCACATAGTCAACTCTGGGACTAATTGCCTATTTTCCATATTTAATTGGACCCTGTTAAGCAGAAAAGATTCAAACAACGTTTTATTACTTTTGAGTAAATGCAGTTTAACGTTAGGCAGAGAATAAAAAAATCGTATGAAACTGTACCAATTTTTTTTAATTTTTTTTTTACGGATGGGAAATCATCAAATGACTTCTCCCGCTCTGGGTGGAGTGGGAGGGAGTGTCAGACTCTTACTGACTAAAACCCATCCATGTTCCTTCATTGCCCTTTGTGTTCCAGGGCCACGGTATCTCTTTCGAACAGTCCCGCAGCCCCGGCAGGCATCGGCCCTTGCGGGCCCCTTCCTGATTGCTGACATATCTTTGAGGCGCGCGTGGAACACGAACGCGCCGTCGACACGGCCTGTCGTCATAAGACGGACGGACGGTGAGCTAACCCATTACTCACCGTCCACAGGCCCGCGCCTACGGTGGCCGGCAGCCACCACGTGGCCCCCGACGCCCGGTGCGTCGCCCGCGGCGGCTGGGACGAGAGATTCTCTCCCTCTCACGTCCCGCCACCTCCTTCGCTAGCATGACTGCTTCGCAGAAGGAGGTGACGGCTTCCCATTCCCTCTCGCTCCGGACCATGGCCTGAACCAGGGCCGGGCGCGAGAGGTCGCCGCCGCCGATCGCCGCTACGAGGACACGGCGGAGCTCCGCCCAAGCGGGGCAGACCTCCACGGTGTGCGCCACCGTGTCCTCTGGGCGATCCTCACAATGATAGCACCCGGGCGTTTCCTCCCGCCCGATTCGGTGCAGGAACCTCCCGAAACAACCGTGTCCGGTGAGGACCTGCGTCAGGCGGAAGGTGAGGGCGCCGTGGCGCCTCTCTAGCCACTCCTCAAAGAGGTTGCGACAGTCGCTGTCTCCATGTCGCCATGAGATCGCGTCGGAGGTCTGTCCGCCGAGCGGTGATTTGCCGCGGCAGCGGAGTTTCCCCCCGACGTAGTGCCCCCGCGCGCCATTCATGCAGGCGCGCGAGGACTATAGCCTCCAGATCCCA
Organism: Noctua pronuba; assembly: GCA_905220335.1. Lineage (NCBI taxonomy): Eukaryota > Metazoa > Arthropoda > Insecta > Lepidoptera > Noctuidae > Noctua > Noctua pronuba. The sequence goes on from LR999913.1 coordinate 13,999,557, forward strand.
TGGCGGCAGTCCGGCTAGGAGGCTCGCCGCCTCGCGGGAGATCGTGCGGTACCCCCGGATCAGCCTTACGGCTACGACCTTTTGGGGCGCGTTCAGGTAGTGCGCGGCACGCCGCTTAGTTGAACGCGCCCACACCGGGGCCCCGTAAAGGGAAACTGTACCTATTTGAAAGTTAGTAGTGTAATAGGCCATAACTTATACATTATTTTGAAAGTAGTATATGGTGCATTTTCATATGATGAATATCTGTAATTCCTGAAAAACTATGCGTGGATCTTTTATGCAAAATACAATATAAATATTGGTTTAATATGTGGTTCATTTTAGGAGAAGGAAATTAAAATCTGTACTAATATAAAAACAGTTTAATGACAAAAAAAAAAATCCAATTGTTGTTAAGTACGCTTTGAGATAAAAATATATAATAAAAAAAATCAATGGGCAATCACTGATTGGTTTTCGAATTTATTTATGTAATATCGCTTTCCTCAGCTTCATACTATAACTCAAAATCAGGTTCGGCACCAAATCCATCTATATCGTCTTCTACATTATTATCACCAGTCAGATTTTTGTAGAATGTGTGGGCATCACGTGGAATTAAATGCATAAGGCTTTTGATATCGCTCAATTTCGCAGCTGCTATAGGTTTACCATCTGGCCAAAGCATATTCATCATATCTCTGGAAATTAAGCGTTGTCTTCCACGTTGACGTTTTTTCAGATCCACCTCTTCATAATCATCCTCTAAACTTTTTCGCATAAACAAGGAAAACATTGCTTCCTTTTTCAATAAAATTTCTTTAGTTTTAAGCCAGGATATTTTTTTTTTCTATTGTATTCTCAAGATTTATTGATCCAAGAAAATCTTTAGCTTCCATTCTGTGGACTTGCAGAGGTTTATTTTTTTTGCAGGTTCTCATTGTGTTCATATAATCTTCAGGTAGATAAACCCTTTGTTGGTATTTCAGAGCACATTCTATTTTCCCGAAATCTGTGTCGTTAGGCAAGAAGCTGTGTCCAGACTCTAAAAATCGAATATAAATATGTTGTAATGTTGGGTGATCATTTAAAAAAGCATAAGGGTGAGCTTAATATTCCTATTTTGGCCGCCGCAGGAATCGCTCCACAAAATAAGATTGGTCACTCCTTCTTTCAATCTTTCCGACAGGTGCTTAATCAGACAAGAACCTACTTCTTGGGAGCCTCTCCCAGCTTCACCTTCTACCCAGATATTACAGTGCCCCTGATCATCTGATCCCGTATGTATCCCCATATTGTACACCCATATCTGCCTCTTATAAAATACAACATTCGTGGGAATGCGTGGAAGTGGCAACGTTTTCTCTAAATCATATGTAATTGTTTCTGTGTAAGGGTCAGTTTTTGCGAGAGCCATGTCATTTTTCAGTCGCTTTTTAAGATCTTCTGCGGTTTTAAGATGGGCATTATTAATGTTCCTCTATAATCTTTTCCTTAGCTTCTTCATCCGTAATCAAATTCTTTTTATTTTTGTAAAAGTCGCATTTGTTACAAGTATCTTTATTTAGGGGTTTGGTGCGAAGATTAAATTTGGTTAAGAAAATATGTTTTGCTTTTGGATATGACAAGACATTAATGCCTGCGGAATGTGCTTCTTCAGTGTAGATCTGGTAAATTTTAGAAAATGTCATATCTGATCTTAAGAATTTCGCAGCTCCTACTTTTTCACGACAGTAATGCGAAATGTATGTAGGGAGCTTTTTAACAATACTTATGAAAAATTGTTCGCTTTCCTCATTAATTTTATTTCGACGTCCATTTATTCCACGTTTGTCCGAAATAGAATCCAACCTCATCTTTTTAAGTGCTGTATCAATCCTTTTTGGAGTTGTATGAATTGTTTTTATAAACATTTCCCTACATACTGGAATACCTTTCAGGAAATACTGTCGTGAAAATGACCTCTTCTTGGAGCTATTTTGTGATACGTAGCGTCGTTGGCTGGAACTTCTTTAACAGTAGCTACTATATACATATTTTGAGCACGATACGACCCTAATTCATAGAATTTCTCAAATTCAGCTTGCCGGTCTTGAAGTGAAATATTTTCACTACATTTTTTACACAGTTACAGTTAAAATCATTAAAAATCTTAGGGCTTACTTCTTTTTTCTTGTAATTAACGTAAGATAAGTTATTATACTTTCTTTGTTTACTTTCTTCTCTAGTCATTTGGCCAAATTTTCTTTTTCTTCCTTTTGAAGGCCTCCCACGTGTTTCTTCATCCAAAGGTATTTCTTCTTCCAGTCGGTCGGGTTCTTCGCCAATAACAGTAGCCTGTTCCAAATCTACTCTACTACTCGTTTCCGGCTGTACACTGTCATCAAAACCGGTTGATATTGTATGTCCTGTTTCGGCATTAGGAGATTCTTCGTGGTTAACTACTTGTGTCGTAATTATAGACGCTGATATGTTCGAGCTATCGTCACTGGAACATGCTTCAGCAAAACTTGCACGGAATCATCACTGTCAAAATCTTCACATCCTTCTAAAATACTTAATAGTTCTATAGTTTTTAGAGATATTTGAGGCATTGGTGACGGAAGAGGAAGTGTTGGAATAGTAATTGGAGTTAAAGGAGAAAAAGCGGGGGCTTCAATGCTCATCTCCCCTGCCATAAGCGGTGTTGTAGTAGTTATTGAAGGAACCTCCACCACATCATTATTTCCATCACCACAGTTAACTATGTTCATGCGCGGTGTTATAGGGGAATACGGCGGGGCTTCTATGCTCTGGTCACCAACTCCATAGCTGCCCACACTAGATATCTCTGTAGCCGAAAGCGGTTTGAAAGCATCAGGCATCAATGAATAGCATTCTTTGTGTTGCTGACTTCGAAAAAGCAGATTTGATGGTATTTTTGGTGTTGCATTTTGTTGTTTAGCCAAGTGAGTACCTAGGCAAACAAACAAGCTTGTAAGCAAATTACTAAACAAAACGTGGCTCGTCAGTAGTAAAAAATATCATAACGCGGTTAGAAATACAAACGTAACAAAGCAGTGACAAGACTTAGTAAAATAGATTGAATTATTTAGCCATGCTGTGTGGTATGTCGATAATTTTTCGGATTTGGATGATTCTATTTCACCGTGCAGGAATAACAAACATACTTACACACCGACAAACTTTCGCATTTATAATATGAGTAGGATAGTAACAGCAATACAATAGTAGGTATTTCAATATTACTACCAAACTTAATAAAGTTTAGTAGACGTACCTGACTTTAGGGATCCAATCGGGCTGCTTTGAGGTGAGTTTTCTATAACATCTTCTGACAAGTTATCTGTGTATTATAAAAGTTATATTAATTTTGTAAAACAGTTAAAAGTAAATACAGCATATTACATCCTTTATACCGTACGCAAAACACGCACCGAGTCGTGGAGTTGCGGACACCAGCCCGGTATATAATACAATACATCCTTTAAAAAGAGATTGGAAATGTGTAATTCGAATTTTCAGAAAAATGTGAGTAGGTACATTAGCCTAAGACCAAAAATTTGGTACAAGTAAAACTTCGCTCTGCTCAATCTAGTGAAAAATACACTTAGCTTTGAACATGCCTCACACTTAGAGACATTTTGAGACTAACATAATAGATTTACTTTTTATTATAATCAACGCAATCTGATGAAATATTCAGCATTTGAAAAAGTTTGAAAATAATTGAGGTTATAAAATGTAGGAAGTTACTTACTGTCTTTGTTTTCGACATCGGAACTATATCCCAAGTAGGCACCTCTTAAAACATTGTTCGCACGTTCCATATTTTTGTATATTATAGGTTTTTATGGTTAATTCCGTTGAGCCTTACAGCGCCAAACGAACACCACACTAAACAGACGCAGTTAACGACCGTAGAGCAGGGAATGCTATGAGTGTTACCAAGTAAAAAAACAATATAATTATCAAGTAAACGGATAATATCAAAATAAAATTATATTTGTTTTATACTGAACAAAACACAATAACATATCGAATTTTATAATATTTAAGATTCATCAAAGTTCACTTTGAATCTTTTATTAAAAATAACAACAAAAAATATTTAAGCAGAATACATCCAAACATCATGGATGTGTCAAACAAAAGCAAACGTTACATTTGACATTATGCAAATTAAATCCAAAGCACTTGGCTCCTTAAGTTTTTTAAATAAAGTGAGTTAGCTATTATGCAAAAAGATCCAAACTGCGTGGTATCAAAAGTATACAACAATATAAGACTTTTACAAGTTTTAAATAGATCCATGCAACATGAATCTTTTGAAAAATTTAAATCTTATTCATTTCTGTATCCAAGCAACGTGGTACTTCTTTGTATTTTTCAAAATTTGTGACTATGAGATGGTATCTTTGGCACAGTATAATTTTTGGTAGGTTAATGTGATCAAACTGCCTGGATCTTTTGTGCATATATGAAACTTGATGAGTACATTAGGGATACATAGATAACTCGATTTTACAAAAAATGTTGTGTGGATCTTTTCTGCTTAACAGGGTCCAATTAATCTTTTGCTTTGAAAACTTTCTATCGTTACGGTGAATTAATAATGGCAGAAAAGAAGAAGAGTAGCCAAAATTTCACAATGGATGAGAAAGACAAGTTGGTGAAATTGGTGTATGCTTATCGAAATGTCCAACCAATCAGGCCAATGACGCAGCTTGGATAAAGCTGTGTAACCAATATAATTCAACGGGAAATATGTACAGTTTAGTTAACATTAGATAGAAACCAACATGTTATTTTATCAAAAGAATATTACCACGTTTGAAACAATTTTTTTTTATCTTTGGGGTTAAGATGCTTTAATATGAGTCTGGGAGAAAATGAAGAATGAAGTCAAAATATATAACTCGAGAAACAGGAGTTGTTCGCCTGGAACGGGTGGAGGAACATTAAAACAGACCCTATTTTAGAACAAGTCTGCGATTTAATGAGTCGAGGCTGCAGTGGTATTGCTGATGTTTTAGACTCGGATGCAATCATCACCATACCAACAGACACCAACCACGAGTTTAGAAGTAGCCAATGAAGATTCGCAGACGGTAATCTTGGATGCTGAATTGAATTTTCAGGAAAATGAAATAAAAGAATTCAAAGAAAACGAAGTCACAGAAGTAATTATTAAGTTATTATTGGAAAAGGCGTAGGTCTATTCTTAGAGAACAAAACCAACCATCACAGGCTGAAGTTGTGGCCACCTTATGCTCAGGTTTCCAAGGAGTTAATAATATAAAATGTACATTGAAGATTTAAAAAAGAAATTGTTGGAAAAAGAAATTGAGTATAAGAGATACCTGTATGCTATACAACTAGAATCGGCAAAAAAAGACCTAGAAATAAAAATAGAAGTATTAAATCAAATAAAAGGTATGTCTTATCATAAAAAAAACATTATTTTATTGCATGTTACAAGTTTTCCAAATAATTTGTGATTTGTATTCTTCGAAGCCCGTATGCATTCTGGGATGTAATGTTCCATGTGAAATTAGTTATTTGTCCATTTGAAATAAGTTCTTCTATATTGAGAACAATGTTTTCGTTCACTGGGTCCTCTTCATTTCTTAAAATATACAATATGTTGTGTAAGACACAGCAGGCAATAATTACATTGATAGCATTTTTTAAGTCTAATCTTATAACTATGGCGAAGACAGGAAAACATCGTTTAAGACTCCAAACTGCCTTTCCACCACATTCCTAGTTTTTATAAGAGCCTCATTTTATTTTTGCTGTCCTCTTGTTGTGGGGTTCAAATATGGAGTCAAAAGATGAGGCTGAAAAAAAAATCACTGCTGGTTTATTTGTAATTACCATTATTATACTTCTTCTTCTTCGTATCGCTGGCACGACAAACTTTAAATTTTGTTAGCCCAAAACATCGCCTCTTCCACCGCGTCGTCGGTGGCAGCGCAAAGGTCACTTCGGCTACATGTTTTTGGGCTAAGAGGGCAGGATAGGAGGTGGAGCATAGTTTGCGACACAGCTCCACAACCACACCCCACTGCTGTCTCATTGAGGTATCCCCACCTAACAAGGTTGGAGTTACATCTTCCTACCTGTGTCCGGAGACGGTTCAAGGACCTTATTATTATAATTTACTTTACAGGTGGCAACTTCGATCTGAAGAATTTATTTGGTGTGCCGGAAAGTGATTAGAAATAAGAGAAAATGTAATTTTTGAAAAAATATTTATAATCTATGATACCTAAATACTAATTTGTTTTATTTCTATAGATATCTATCATACTATTCTAGACATAATAATATGTGTGACTAACCCTACTCTAAAATTAACAAACTGACAGGATAAACTCACACTTGAAGCTATATTTTTTTACCCGATAGTCACGAATAAGGATTATATTTGTAGTATTAACTATTTACCTTCAATGGGTATCCGCTGTCACCCAGTAAATAGCTGTCAGCATAGTCTCCTCTTTCAAAATTCCTGAAGTGAAGCTATTTTGATAAATAGCTGAATCATGTGCTGAACCTGGCCAACGAGCCACAACGTCTCTTATTAACAAGTTGGCTGATGCTACTGTTTGTACACTTATGGACATGTACCCCTTCCTATTTCTAAAGAGCTCTGCATCATCTCCACCTCAAAAATACATACATTTTATTTTATGTATGTAAGTAGAATTGTAATAATATTTAAACATTAATTTATCAATTATTAATCCAATAAAAATTGGATTAAGGAAAAATATAACTATACATCAAAGTTGCAAACAGAAAAAAACGGCAATTTCATAATTAAAGACCTATTATTAAAAAAATGCCGTCAGGCTCGTCTTCGTATGAAGAGAGTGCCTTCATACTTCAAGGAATGACAGCAATGACTTGCCATTTTATGTACGAAATCAGTTTTATAAAATATTTTTTTTTTAGGAATTTAAAATATCTTAATGAGTCAGACCGTCTCATAGAGTAGAAGCGTGTGCCCCAGAAGTGAGCGCATTGTTATTTTCTCCTAAACACACACTGCCATTATTGTTGATGTTCAACAAAAGTTCAGACTGAATGTGGACTAGGCAAAAGGCATATGTAAGGGTGCGTCCACATCTGGCGAATGTGCCGCAAATGTGCAGCTCGCGAGCCGTTTGCGAGCTGCCCGCGAGCTGCTCGCGTGCAGTCACGGCACTGGTTTGGTGCGCCTCTTTAGCGCAACTCATGCAAGGCTCGTATAAAGGCGTGCGCGCACTCAATTCTCGCACTTACAGTTCCGTTTACTGGCTCAGTACTTTCGAAGATGTCGGACGACACTAGTGCTTTTAATATAATTGCTGCATCATTATGTAGCTATTATATTACTGATAAAATGAAAAAAAGAGACAAAACAACTGAGTGGGTAAGTTAGGTTTTAGAATCATTTAATAACGAGCGCGCCGCCCGCGCGCTGATCGCGTACGGCGCTTAGGTCGCGCGCGAAATGCGCGCGGGCGGCGCAGGAGCGGCGCACGAACAAAAATGCACGCGCGCAGCTCGCGGGCAGCTCGCAAACGGCTCGCGAGCTGCACATTCGCCAGATGTGGACGCACCCTAAAGATCTTAGCAATTTGTAGTTACTGCCTACCGCCCATGGGAAAAGGCGTTATTTGATGTTTGTATTATTTATACAAAACTAGCTTATGCCAGCGGCTTCGCTCGCGTTAATTTAGAATTGTACAATCAATTCGGGTTGAACTCTGCTAGTAATAATATAATTCAATCATGATTCGAAAGACACGTGGCGCCATCTATTATCATAAGAACGTTATTGTTGTTTTCCTCGGAAACAGTACTTTTTTTCGGGATGAAAGGTACCCTATGTCCGTTTCTGTCCACCTGACAATGTATATGCAAAAATTTCAGGAGGATCGGTTCAGTGGTTTAGGCGTGAAAAGGTAACAAACAAACAAACTTACTTTCGCATTTATAATATTAGTTAGGATAAGGATGTTCTTCGAAAAGCTCAGTTGCGAATACTCGAAATCGGCGTGCGTGTATGACCTGAACAAGACATAGGAAAAGATTCATTATGTAAAATATGTAGTAGGTGGCGTAGCAGATAGCTTTCTGGAGTTTCTGTCTGCTACCGCGGGGAGAGGCGTGAGGTCGTTAATGTCTGTGAACATATAATATTCATCAAAATACGAACATCACTTACCATAAATATTAGAACAACGAGTACGTAATTGACTAACTATTGTGTTTTATTTAAATTACAAAGCAATCAAATATTAAACCCAGACCTTAATCATGTCGGAATTACCGTCTGTGGCAGACATGCCTTTTGCTAACAAAGATAAAAGAAAATTAAAAGAAAATGTGGTCACTTTTGAAACAACTCATGAAACTAGTTCATCGTTTAACAACAATTTTCTTGAAAAAGATTTACAGTCGGCGCTGACGCCAATGCATATCATGCTAGTTTTGTCCTTCTGTGCTAAGTACACGCTTTGGAATCACAAAATAAGTCCTAATAGTGTTCACTACAGCATTTTCTCAGTCTTTGCCACGTTAACAATATTAAGTGGCTGCTTTTATTTTATGATTGGATTTTCATTTACAGATCATTTCAAAGGTTTCCAATATTTTCAGTATTTAAATAAGTTTTATGTATATCTTCTACTTTTCACCGGGAGCTGTTTAAATTCTTGCATTAATATCATCCAGAAGCAGAATAACGTGTTTCTTGTCGTAAAAATCCAGAATGTCTTCAGAAATCTCAAGATCAATGACGTTTTCAAACGTTTCACCTGTTCCAACTGGAATAGCGTCGTAGCTTTGAATTGTTTTCATATTCTTTGGCTGTTTTATTCTTATTACAACTACGATCTCAATGTCGTTGGGATCGGAATTAGTATTATGTCTTATTGTTTTGTTTCCTTCGATATGACTATATTGTATTCTGCGAAAATTATGAAACTCTTGACGGAGCCTCTCAAAAATTGGGTCAAAAATGTGAAGATGTCTAGATGTGCTGGAAATGTAGAAAACGAGCGTTATTGGAATAAAATGTTTGATGTATATATGGAAATATTGGAAGCTTATGAACTCTTCGAAAAGACGATTCATCAAATGGTAATTTATTATAAAATTTTTCATCATCACCATCTTCCTGTCCTTGTCCCATGTTACTTGCGCTACAAGTTTTTCTCTTTCATTCGGCCCTTACATCCGACACGCCATCATTTACTTCTTTTTCTTCCGTATCATTCCTTATACAATCCATCTATATCTTCTTTGACCTTCCTCTCCCTCTCTATCCATCAACGTTTATATTCATCACTCTTTTAGCCACATGCGCTTCATCCCTCCTCATCACATTTCTATACCAAGCAGGGGCGATTCCCTTTCAAATTTTCTGTTCCGCTACTTTTAACCTTTTAGTCTAACATTATTATAATATTCTTGTTTCAGGTATTATTTTATACTATACATACAATAACCAAATCTTTGTTTGGTATAGTGATACGTATCGAGATGAAGAAAGTAACTACTGGAAGTGAAGCTATTGTAAGATTAACAACTGCTTTTAGTTAGTAATTTGTGCTGGTGTTAACCGACATAGCTAGAGAGGGGCCAGGGTAGCTACAGGCTAGGCTTATTGGCATCTCTCTATAAAAAAGCTTGAGTAGGCCACTGCTTAGCACAACGTCTCTGCTTCTGCTATAGCATATATAAAAACTTATATTCTTGTGATTGCTTAGTTGGCAGCTTGAATTTTTTGAAATAAAACCTTTTACAATTTTTTTTCTTTCCCCAAATGTTAAATAAAAACCAGCGTAACATTTTTCTGTTGATTACAGTTTGCTTTGCTCTCATTCATATCTCTATCTTGGATTATCAAGAACATGCTGATACTGACATGTTTGACTGTGGAGACTGAGAGATTCTATTCAGCTATGAGAGATGTTCAGAGTATTTGTATAGTACTAGCAAACTGCTCAGGTTGCTCAGGTAATATCACAAAAAAACAACGTGGCATCAAATCTTTGAATAAGGTACTACATACGCAGTTTGTTAAGAATATCCGACTGCAGGATAATATTTTATCACCTATAGCGAAATTTTTTCGGTTGTTTTAAAGGTAAAGGCAGAATGACAGCTTTGATACATAAAAATTAAACCCTGGCGTGGACTAGGGTTCAAGTTAGTGCTGACAATAACAATATTGTTAAAGGTAAAATCGGACTAAGAGTCATACTACTGCAATTCAAAAGCATAGAGATTCCACTATTGCGCTAAATGATCATCATCTTCCTGGTGTGACTGTTCCTAAATTACCCTAGGCTGATAAAATTTTCGTTTTTCCTAAATCATATTAGTATATAATATAATATATTATTAGAATTCATAGTTTATGAAATATATTGAAAGTGGTTTCAGAAGGGTAAAACAAAACTGGGAGATGCAATGTATAATCATATGCCAACCAATAGTTCTTGTTAATAACCCTTACGCTAGCGTAATAGGTAATTGGTCAGTCGTGACTCACACCATTCTTCACATCTACACCTGGAGCACTCAGAGCAACACCTCCATAAGTGACGCAGGCGGCTTTTCAGCGGCAAAGCGTCGACATCATGCTCCTAGTGAGCATTGTCCCTAGCAGCTCTTTCGAACTGGTGAACGTGACAAGGGCGGCTTTTCAGCGGCAGAACGTCAATCATCATGCTAACCAGTAGACATGGTCCCTAACAGTCCATAGACTGGTTATATAATAGTTGTGGTATCAAACCATTCCAATCCCACCCCATGGATCATGTGCTCTCTTTGTACAACTAGCGTATCTGCAAGGCTCGTGTTCGTGTCAGCCTGACCGAATCATTTATCAGAGATAAAGAACATATTATTCTAAAATCACTATATGGTTGGTCATAATAGGGTTGAGAATCAAAACTCAAAAGGCAAATTGGCTGAACTGTTGGTTAGAGCTAATGAATACATAATTCAAGAATTAGCAGATTATAGAGTTAATATCATTACTCAAGAACCATTTTGCAATAGAGTTGGAGATACACTCTATTGAAACCCTATAGACAGCCCCAAAAGCGCCCGCCCTTCACCACTTCCTAGTGTTGGAGCTGAGGAGACGAAGTGGCGCAACAAACTCCCCAGCAACACGTTTCTGTCTGTGCAGTTTTAAGAACTTCAGTTACAACATCAGCCTAGGATAATTATTGTAATAAAGGACTCACCCAGTGGCTCACCAACAAACACACACACACACTAGATTAGTCTAATCAGGGCTTGCAACCCAACTATATTTAACTTATTCAATAATTATCGCACTCTTACGATAACCCACTTGGACATAGGCTCTCGGTTATCACAACGTCTCCTAACTTAACTAAAATAGCTTATATCGCCCGGACCCTATAGCGGCGTAAGACCGACTTCCTGACTTAGCTCGACTCGCCTCTCGTGTCGACCCTTTCGCGATTTCCAACCAACTGCCACGAGTTCCCTTCCAGCTTTTTCGGCCCCAGCCTCTCTCAATACATCCCGCTTGGGTCATCTTCTCAGAATTCGTGTTATGACCCTTTTTTTGTCCAAATGTTTCAATTGTTTTAAGAACCATTCGAGCGCCTAAGGTTGGAGTCAATTGCAAACACATGTCGTTGCGATATTCAGAAATGCGTTTAGAAATCACTTACTTTTATATTTTCTTTAGAATTTGTTGAATGGCCTGTCAACTAGCTTTTATCTCTAGTGCGTCTCCCATTCAGTAAAGAATTTATGGGTTTTCAAGTGATGCAATATGGTTTTACAATTCACGTGAATAAAGGACGCACCATCGTTAATTACGGGAACTTGTCAAGCAATAAAGTAGAGGTTTAATGTTTTGCACGTGGGTGGTATCGTGTGATGATTTTGAAATAAGAATCATGGCTAAGATATTTGCTTAATCATTAGGAGTACGTGACAGACAGTCACACTGGCCTTGTTCCGTGTTACTTGGGGACGTTTCTTTCTACCGCTCTCCCCTATCAAGCGTCACGCTCTTATTTACTCCTTTTTCTTTCAGATTGTTTCCTCATACAATCCATTCATCTATTCTTTGGTTTTTCCTTTTCTTTGAGCTAAATCAGAACAGGCATAAATCATTAACATCGTTGTTTTCTTTTAAAATATCCCTGTTGTGAATTAAATATTTTTACAGAAACTCAAAAAAAAACCTGCAAGAATATTCTCCGAGTTGAAACTACCTCGTTCAAGAAGATGCACGCGTGTGGCTTGTTCATCATAGACGCTGCGCTCTCGTTGCGCGTGTGTGCTCTCATCACTACTTACACTATCGTTATACTACAGTTTGAGTTTTTGTAAATCTACAACAGCTTGTATCCAGCTTACCTAGATTCATAATTTGTGTCTTTAGCTAAGTTTGAGTCACCTGATTTGTTTGAGAAATTAATAAAACAATATTAAAATTCCAGCATTCAAAGAATTCAATTTGTTGTGTCATTTCATGATAAAGATAAATAAAAACCGTTACATTTTAAGGCTGATTTTGGATTTTTAAAGAGTCGGGTTTCTTTGGTCTGAGGAATAAAAATTATAATTCAACAGCTTTTGAATAACAATATGCTTGCTCTGTTGGTCTCGCGGTCGCAAGCGCGACTGCTGAACGTAATATGTATATATTTATAGGATCGATGTACTGTTTTGCTATTTAAGTAGTTAACATCATAATTATCTATGCTGATTGTCTACGAAATTTGTGTTTGTCAAATAAACTCTTGTATACTATCTGTTTTTCCATACGTACCAAAGTCGATAGGAGTTATAGTCCAAATTATGGTTTTTATACACGCGAGGTCAACACAAAAAATAGGAAATAAGTTAACATAATTAAATTAATGTTATATATCAACCAAATTAAAAAAAAAACTCATTACCCTCCTCCAGTCGGGTGAAGAATATTGATTCAACACACAATACACACTCCAATCGAGAGTAAACTCCATCCATGACAGACATGTCTTCACCTTCTTACACTGTTTCAATTAATAGACATGGACGAAGATTATGTGGAACCGACTCCATTTTAGAAAAGACTAGATCGTCAACTAATAATTTACTTGGAAAAGACTTACAATCAGCTCTAAAGCCAATAAATCTGATGCAAGCTGTTTTCTTCTGTTCGAAGTACAAGATTCGGGACAACATGATAACGACAAACAGTGTTTTCTATAACATCATTTCCGTGTTCACCTTGTTCATTGTAACATGTTGTTCCTATTATTTCACGTTGGCATCTATATTAAGTTATGATGAGAGGGGATACAAATATTATCAACACTTAGTTAAAATCTATGTCTTTTTTGTGCTTTCCATAGGTAGCCTGTTGAACTGCTGCATCAATATTATACAGAGGCACAGCAATGTTCTGTTTGTCGTGAAAATCCAGGCGATCTGTTCACGCCTGGGCATTAACGAAATGTTGAAGCGTATGGTCTTTCCCAACTGGGTTTCTGTGATAGCACTGGTTTTTTATCATATTTTTTGGGTTATTTTTTCCCACTACGCCATTGATGTTGTGGGTCTTAAGTTGGGCTTAGGTTTTACCTCGTATGTTTGGCTAAACTTCGACATGACTATTTTGTATCCTACGAGAAATCTGCAGTTCTTGACAAAGTCTCTTAAAAGTTGGGTTGAAAATGTTAAAATGTCAGAACATGATGAAAATCTAGAAAACGAAAATTATTGGAGAAAAATGTTCAAAGTTTACATGGAAATATTAGAAGCCTATAAATTATTTGGAAAGGCATTTTATCACTTGGTAAGTTTATATTATTTATTCATTTTTTATCGCAAGACTATTTCTCTAGTAATCGTTTTTGTTTCTGTTTTGTTCCAAATAGTAGTTACAACTGATCTCTATAGCAATGCGAATTTACTCCTTTCTCTTTCATATCATTCCTCACACAATCCATCCATCTTTTCTTTGACCTTCTTCTCCCTCTCCATCCATCAACATTCACGTCCATCACTCTTTTAGTCACATGCGTTTCATCCCTCCTCATAACATTTCCATACCAACAAACGCTTCCTTTCACTTGCCCGACAGTAGATTACGAAAAACTAAAATACTTTTACCTTGCATTTTTTTTTTACCAGAACTCGCAAATACAGTTTCATTAATTTAAGGGCCATTTAGATGGAGAGATTTTATCGAACGTTTCTTGGCGAGAAATCGTACGCTACTATCGCAAGCAAAAATCGCCATAAGATTATCGTATCATAATGTTTACATACAGGCAACAAATAAATTCTCGCCTACGATTATGTCCTACAAGATTCGCAAGTAATTTATCGCCAGGCGATAAATTACTGCGACTGTTTACACAGCCAAAATTATAGTAAGAAGATTCATGCTTACGAGTTCTTGACTTGAATAAACACGATCTCGTATGACATTTTTTCAAGTTCATACGAGTATCGTACAAATCGGTTTGAACCGTTTTTGAATGCGAGATTTGCCATTCGAGTTCAGTGATTACTACGGTATTGTTCTCAAAATGACACAAAAATCCTTCAAATTTGATACTGCCAATAATGTTAAGTTCATTGAAATTTATAGAAATTATGAGTGTTTGTAGGATACGGAGAATGTGCATTATAAAAATCGTGATGCAGGAAATGCAGCTCTTAATGCATTTGCAAGAGAATTGGGAGTTGAGCAATTTGGCCCAAAGGAAATAACAGCAAAAATTAAAAATAAGAGAAGTTAGTATTTGCAAGAACGTAAAAAAATAAAATCAACTTTGGGTACTTGAGCTGGGGCTGAAAATGTTTACTTTTTTTTAATGTTTACACAAAGTATTAGATGCTCCGAAAGTGTTTCATCTCGCTATCCATTTATTAAACCAACATCTTTTTTTTGCGTTTTCGATTTATTAATTCTTGTCTTAGAAGAGCAGATATAATTAAAACACCCTCGCGCACTGCACTCATGGTAGCGAATGGCACAAAACCTCGAAATACAATTCTCGCTTTGTAGTTCTGTTTACACGGAGACAGATATATTCTATTGCGAGGCAATTGTCGTCCAAGGCGATGGGCGATAATCGTGAATGTTTACACGAAGAAACTTTTTTAATGTTCTTTCGATAATCGTATCTTCGAGTCGAGTAACTCTCTCCATCTAAATGGCCCTTTACTCGTTATCTATTCATTTGTAACCATTTATTTATATAGGTTCAATATGTTCGAAACTGTTGTTGCGTCACTTACCCCCCAAAGGTTCATTGGAAGACCAGCGTCAGAGTGCATCACCTGTCTGTCATGAATGTTGAAATGGACCTTTTGGCGCAGCCGTGAGGCACACAGCGCATACTATGTATTTTCTCTTTTTTAATTCATTTACTTTTTTTGTATCTTTTTTTATTCTGTGAGCTCAATGAACTGACGTCAAATAAACATTATTCTTTTCTTTCTAAAAATAGAGTCAGTGGCAACAAACTTTGAGCGTGTATGCGAAATGGTATATTTATTTAATTTAAATATAATAATAAAGGAGGAGCTTGTGGCTTAATAATAACAGGCACTCGGGTCGATCTATAGGTTAAGCCGTGCTTGCCTTGGTCGGACTGTGGATGGGTGACCACCCATTACATACCGAGTTTCCTCCGTGTCTCGGAAAGCACGCTAAGCCGTTGGTCCCGGGTGTCATTTGTAGATCTTTGACAGTCGTTAGGTAGTCAGTGGCCCAAAAAGTCTGACAACCAGTCTTACCAAGGGGTATCGTATTACCCAGTACTAACTGGGTTGTGGAGGTCAGATAGGCAGTCGCTCCATGTAAAATACTGGTGTTCAGCTGCATCCGGTTAGACTGGAAGCCGACCCCAATATAGTTGGGAAAAGGCTAGGCAGATGAATAAAAACCGGCCAAGTGCGAGTCGGACTCGCGCATGAAGGGTTCCGTACCATCGTAGTTGGCGAGCCTCCTTACATTTTTATTTGTTGTTATAGCTTTCTTACACGTTTTCCTGTAATCTATAGACAAAGAACTATTTTTCGCCAATTTTCCGCTGTTTTCTTAAACAACTTCAAAACTATTAATCTTAAAATTATAAAAAATACACTTCCGTCTTTGGGTCACCGACTTACATATGTACCTTTCAACTCAATCGGTCCAGTAGAACATTTTGTACGCGACAAGAATCATGAAGCTCAAAAGGGGAAAATGTCAGAAAGAGTTAAAAATACAGAAAACAATGATTTTTGAAAACAATGCTCGGGGTTTATTTGGAAATCTTAGAAGCCCATTTTTGAGAATACAGACACTACATAATATCGACAGTAATGTAACCTTTTTGATTGAATTTTACTACTTTTTGTTTCAGATTCTGTTCTATATCGTGACTATAACCTCTAAATCTTTGATTTGCATAGCGATGCGAATAGAGCTGAAAAAAGTAACTCCTGGGAGTGACACTAGTGTACGTGTAACCGTTTATCTTAATTCTGAACCGCATAGTTTTTCGGAAAAAAACATCTTTTAAAACTAATTTGGACTTCTATTTGATATGAACAGCATTTTTTATTGTGTTAAATATATGTTACATCGTTTATTGCGATGATTCCCAATGTCCACCACTGGTGGACAGCGATAGGATTTAAAAAAATCTTCTAAGCCTCAAACTCTCTTCTAATTGAATGCATTGTTCATTTTCACATTGAATTTGTACAAAAGCAACCAACCTTTTTTTATTCTATTATTCTAGTTTGCTGTGGTATCATTTATATCTCTAACGTGGATTATCAAGAATATGCTCCTGCTTATATTTTTATGCGTGGAAAATGAGAAATTCTTTTCGGCCATGAGAGAAGTCAAGAGTGCTTGTTTGCAACTCGCAAACTCAAGTAGTGGCTCAGGTAAGTAGAATATAGGGCAGGATTCACTAACACAATGCAACTATTATATGTTGTGATTATTGTATGTTGATTATTATATTTCCTTCATTTATTTTACTTCACATTTTTAAATATTTCGTTAAAAAAAAAACATATAAAAAAAAACATTTAAAAATACAAAAAGTAGTGCTCCGCCGGTGTCGGGAGCAGGGTCCAAGCTATATATTGATTATTATAATGTGTTATGTCAGCTACGCTAATCGTAGCTGCAGTGGCGTTTTTGGTGTTTGCTTAATATATTTCATCACCACTGCTTTCAAAACCGGCATGTCCTAGAACCAAAAATTCGAAGACATGCGACATCTACCAACCCGCACTGGGCCCTCGTGGTGGATTATAGCCGATTCCTTCCCACAGTGCAGTCCTTACATAAGGTGTGAAATATTATAATTATATTTTACAGACACGCAAAAAAGAGTCTGCAAGAATATCCAACGAGATCAAACGACCTCGTTCAAGAAGATGCACGCGTGCGGCCTGTTCATCATAGACGCCGCGCTCTCGTTGCGCTTGTGTGCTCTCATCACTACTTACACTATCGTGATTCTACAGTTTGAGTTTCTGTAATACTTCAAATCATGGTTTTGTTCCGTCTCTAAAACTGTTAACAAGGAATGTTTTTTTTTCATTTTTGTTTTATTTTTTCACCGAGTTTCAATTTAGCTTGGTTATATTACCACTATAAGTTACAATAAAATAAACAACCTGACCTAGAAAAGGTGCGAATTTGAAGTTTAGTTGTAGTGAACATAACAGATGCAGCGGTGAAATACCAGGCTAGTAGGTAACGAGAAGGAGATCCAGTTACCAATGATGAATCGTTTGAAGCTTTACTCGTTATTCAGATGTCTGTGAATCTCTTAGAATTTAAAAAATAATAAAACCTTTCAATTTGTGCCATAAACACATAGCATAACGTTCATAATTAACAAGCAAGAATTGAAGAAAAAGTCGAATATGATTTGAAAACGTCTTCTTGACTATGAGGTATATAGTTCGTTATTGTTCTGAAATTCCATGATAAATTCAATTTGACTATAAGTCCGCTATAAACGTAACATAAAAACATGAATATAAATAATGTAGCGACACATGGTGACACGGAATTCGATAGACGGCTAATTGGACTTAACAAATTGTTCCTAATGCAATATTTTGGACAAAACTGAAAAAATTGGAAAAAAATCAGAGGTCGAAGCATTGTCTGCACATCTTTGTCGACGAAGTTATTCGAAAAACCTTCCACACGATGACTTTTTAGATAGGAAAGTATTTTTATTTTTACTGACTTCATTCTTTGTGACATTCAGAAGATCGCGAGTTAGACCTGGTTGAGAGTCGCGCAGTTGAGGAATGACACAAATAGGAGGAGACCTACATTCAGAAGTGGATGGATAAGGCTGCTAATGATGATGATTCTATTAAAGCTACCTGAGCACAACTGAATCAGAGACTTCGACGGTATTCTTTATTCATCACGGATTGATCTCAATCAAAGATAAGTCTAGTAATAATACTAATTCAATGGAAGAATACATCTAACAAATAAAATTGAATTAAAACTTATTTTGTCCGCTGTGGAACTCTCAGGGAAGTAACAACTGTGAATTGGTGTTTTAGTGAAACCGTTATTCTGTGAATTTGTGTAAATGAAATAATAAACCGTTATTTTGTTATTACGTTACGTGTTTTATTCCTGGCCAAAAGGTCAAAAGTAGGATATCCAAGAAAATTCCGCATTTTTTTGTCACGTTCACGGCTCGGACAAACGTAACTAAAAACAATTTTTAATTCTTTTTGGGATTGAGTAACCTAATCATGTGTTTTAATATTTATTTTTTCTTTCCTGATCGTGAAGTACATGGTGTTTAATCATTCTTCCAATAAAGAAAATAGTGCCCTTAGCGTGTGGTCGCTTAGTTTGTAAGTCGTTTTGTGCCCCTGGCTGGAGGCCTTTTACTCAAGGCATCCACAGTAGCCAGCCTTCTAGGTTGAACTGCGAGAAGCCCTATCCAAAAAAAAAAAAAAAACGTTCACGGGCAGCCGCTGTGGAACACTCAGGGAAGTAACAACTGTGAATTAGTGTTTTAGTGAAACCGTTATTCTGTGAATTTGTATTGTAAGTGAAATAACAAACCGTTATTTTGTGATTACGTAACGTGTTTTATTCCTGGTAGTGAGTCAGAATTGCCATCAAACGTAATGGATGACAAACATCTATGTGGAACAGTCCACATGCAGACATCTTGCTGAATGACGCACGGTGCAGCCGCAGAACGTTTTGGCACAACTTTTGATCATCTGTAATCACAAATAAGAATTTTTAGGTGACACAGTTCACAATCATATCCAATTACGAAATCCCAACGTAATTATAAGAAAATTATAACGCTGATATCAGGCGCTTCATTCAAGTAATTATTTGCTTCCCTCCACGTTTGCGCGAAGCCGACAAAGTTCCATAGAAATTAACGTTCATCTTATTTCTTTTCTTTTTCGGTCATTCCGGTCGGTGGTTGGATCGGACAAAAAGATGAGCATTTGAAATCTGCTTGCTGCAGCTCTTCACAACTCATTCAAGAGTGCGTCATAGCGTGCAAGAAATTCTCTGTGGCGTGTTTACACATATAGGTCTAAACACGATGTCAAAAAACCCAGTCCGATCCGTGAAATTTTCCCCCGTTCCATATATCCCTACTGACATATCCCCGCTGGTAGGGATACTTGGAGTTTTTTTCCAATTGTCCCTACCGGTTGGGATATATGGAACTTTCTACACCTATTTTTATATTTTTAAATTATCATAATAAATCCGGCAATAAACGGGATACATGGTACAATGTATGGGAATACCTATAATTTTATATTTTAAGTTAACTCAAATGAAGTTATGTTTTTAACAGTAGGTAATTTAGTATGGGTTTGTTTGTTAGTATTAATTTTTTTGCGATTTTCTTTTGTTTTTTTTTTAATATTTTTTATCACAAGTAATTCAGGAACCCCTAATTAAATATATAAATAAACCCTTGAAAACTTATCCCTACTGGTAGCGATAAATGGAAGAAAAAAATCCAACTATCCCCACCAGTGCGGATCAGTAGGGATATATGGAGTAGAAAGTTGCATATATCCCTACCGGTAGGGACAATTGGAAAAAAACTCCAAGTATCCCTACCAGTGGGGATATATCAGTAGGGATATATGGAACGGCGGGAAATTTTGATTAGTTATTGAAATTCAATTCTATTTATGTATGTTCTTTGTTAGATGTACCTTGATAAAAAAAAATTGGGAAACTAACATAGCATTACAGGGGCGCGGGTGAAGGCACTCCGGTGGCTTCTCGGGTAGTGACGTCATAAACAACATGCCCATCAAACATTTATTATCGCCGATGACGGCGGCGGCGGCGGCGTTATCATATTTTATAAAACCAGATTTTGGGGAAATGGTGATAAATTGGGCACAAAAATGGTGTTTTTTTTTTAAAATAAAAAATTTTGTTTCTTAGTTTATTTGGGAATTTAATAGGGATACCTGTATGCCCATTACACATTGAAACATATTGGAAACTTAAACATCGATTCTTTTTATTTTTGAACATTTTACTAATTGCATAAGAATCGCTTCGTCCGCCATTCACGGGCACACACTCGCCGCCTGACCGCTGCCGAGTACGGACATGCCGCTCCTTCCCGCACCCTCCCGCTCGCCCCCTGCTGTCATCGGTTCGTCGCGCCTCTGCGTGACGTCATCCGTAGTCCCAGACTACGACCCCGAACAATTGGTGTCTTTGTCAAGACAACTTTTGTTCAATCCCTTTTGGATCAGTCAAACGTTCGTTGCCCCTTCAGGGAAAAGCCACAGTTTCGTGGTTCTTGGTGGAAACCTCACGGTGTCAACGAATCCAAGAGGGTGGTGACCCAATCCTACCCGCCAAACCCCTTCAGCATCGGGAGCTAGGAGCTTGGCCTTGGGGGATCTCCTAGTCAAACCTAGTCTCTGACTTCGTCAACAGCATTCACCTAGTGTCGGTTGGGTGTGTCTACCCCTTCGCACTAGAGGCTCCTTGTGGGCGTAGGGCCCTGACGCACAATAAGACTGGCGTCAGGTTTACAAGCTTAGGGCTCACCAATAGGTACACACCTCCCTGTCGCACCCGTCAGGGAGGCTACACATCCCCGGGCCTATCCATCCGGGGAGTTAGGTTGTGTTAGGTGTTAGGCTCTCAATTAGTGGCCCCTCTGGCCGGACAGGACAATTGTGTAGCTGACGAGTTTGTTTGTGCCTTTCTTCTCGTCAGTGCAGCACTACGAAAGTCACACGGGTGGGTTATATTCAAGGGTATTGTCCGCCCGGGGTGCTCACGTTTTACGTGTCTCCTCGGGATTAGTGTTAGGTGTTAGTCCCCCCTCCCCTCTTTACCCTTTTTGTCCCTATGCAGTCTTAAAAAGATTCCCCAGACTACCTTGTAGAGTTTCTTAGGAAACTATTCAACGCTGACACAAGGGAAAGGTACGCCAAGGATCTTGAGCCCTTCAGGCGTAAGCCCAGCGCCGCTTGAGTGGAGAGGCCCCGTTCGCCCTCTCCAGCAATTCCCCTGTCCCAAGAGACTCCAGTCTCTATGGACCTCCCCTGAGGCCTCCCCGGAGGCCTCCTCTGCCTCCGACTCGTCCTCCGAATCGGAGGAGTACCAATTAGTAGGTAAAGGCAAGCGGAAGTAGGGCAAAACCCAACAACGTTAACAACGCCAAAAAGACCGTCGCGGCTCTCGCTTGAGGACCTCACCTCTCAAGGGATTCCCGTTCAAGCCGTTCACCGGCTCCACAAAGTCAGAGGTGGTGACGAGTACGAAATGGTGCTCGTCATCTGTGACCCCGTCGAGGGTCGTCACCACCCGATTTACAAAATCAAGACTGTCTGCTCCCTGTCGGGCATTCAATTCGAGAAACCCCACCGCCTGAAGGTTATCGGGCAATGCCACAGCTGCCAGCTTTACGGCCACAGCCAGAAAAACTGCTACGCACCTGCCAGGTGCGCCAAATGTCTTGGCGATCACGCCACCGCAGAGTGCTCCCGTCCTAAGGACAGGAGCCAATGCTCTGAGCCACCCAGCTGTGTGCTGTGCGGCCAGTCGGGCCACCCGATTCTGATTGCCAGTAGCAACAAATCAGCCCCTAAATCCTATCCAGCCTGTCCCTTTGCTGCCCTCCCCAGCGACGCCCTAAGCCGAGGTTCGTACCCCACAGGGGGGGGGGGGTGCCCTTAGCGTGTTGTCGCTTAGTTTTTAAGCCCATGGCTGGGAGGCCTTTAATTCAAGGCATCCACAAGTATAGTCTGGTTAAGCAGTAGCCAGCCTCCTAGGCTGAACTGCGAGATGCCCTTAATTTTAAAATATCATTCACGGATAGTCGCTGTGGAACACTCAGGGAAGTAACAACTGTGAATTGGTGTTGTAGTGAAACCGTTATTCCGTGAAGTTGTGTTGTAAGTGAAATAATAAACTTATGTTTGTCCGAGCCGTGAACGTGACAAGAAAATTCGGCATTTTCTTGTATATCCTACTTTTGACCTTTTGGCTAGGAATAAAACACGTACGTAATAACAAAATAACGGTAACGTATTTACAATTCTTTTTGGGATTAAGTATGGGAGCCCGCGCTCGGCCGTCGGCTGGCTGACCCCCCACTGTTCGGTTAAATGAAATCTTTTGATAACCACAACACATGGCATTTTAAATTTTCTCATTTAAATCCAAATAAATTCTTCTGCTTCGGTTTTCTCTTTACAGATTTTTGTGGTTGTTAAATATTGATCAAGGGTTCAAAATAAAACCAGTAGAGAATGGGAGCAAGTGAATAACAACAACAAAAAATGTAATTGTGCCTTACGCAGATGTTTATTTAAGACGAACGGAAGATATAAACCTTACCACGGAGACAAAATGGCAAAAAATTTGTTGCTCTTCAAAAAGTTAATACCTGAAACAAACTTCCCAAAACGAAATCTCACATTGCCGCTTGGCCGGAATATATTTATCAGATAAAACACAAATATCTGGTGCTTAAAATCTCAACTAAGTTGAAGAAAAATTGAAACGGGAGTGCCATATAGTTTTTCGAAGAAAAATTCTGATGGTGTAGCTTCACTCAAAACAGTTGGCTCACCGACATAGTTTATTAAAAATTATAAAAAAGAAGAAGAGAAGTAACAAAATCCATTGGAACACCAAAATCGCACAGTGATATTGGTGTTAACTGCTATGCGAATAGCACTCAGTTCCATGATTTGTTCGGGTCGCAGTGGCCTCCGGACCAGCATGGAGGGCACTCGTCGGCTTCGACCATGCTGCACCAGTCCCAAGGTCTTCAAGTAGTGAAGAGAGAATCTCATACGGATAAAGTGTTTTAGTGAAACCGTTATTCTGTGAATTTGTGTTGTAAGTGAAATAATAAACCGTTATTTTGTTATTACGTTACGTGTTTTATTCCTGGCCAAAAGGTCAAAAGTGGGATATCCAAGAAAATTCCACATTTTCTTGTCACGTCCACGGCTCGGACAAAGGTAATATAATAACATTTTCGGGACTTTCTGCGGCTTCCGCGGTATTGTAGTGCTTCAGACATGTTCGCAGATGCAGCACATAGATGATTTCTATGCAATTATGCGAAGGAAAACCATGTCTGTGGTGCACAGTATAAGGGGGAGCGGTAACAGCATCCTGCAAATGATAGCGGACAGAATGGACTCGGCGGTCATGAGTCGCTTCACTAACCTGCATGTGACAGGTTAGTGAAGAATCATATTATTTCAAATTAATTCCCATTGTTATTTTTATCGTACTAAACATAGTTTATAAGATTTATGTAATACTCTTCTATGGACTATGTAGATTTTATTTTATTTATTTTATTTTCAAGGTGGAGTTGACGCCAAGTCGGCGGAAACATTTAAACCTCGAGCTGGCCTAGTAGTACAAAGTTTCAGAAGAATGCGAGGCCAGCTTATACTGGTCTTGTTACTACTGATGTGCCTTTCACTGTACATTGAGACAATCCATGTAACTGACTGTAATTTGATTATGACCCTTAGAACTAACAGGTTATTAATGACCAAATTTCAAATAATATTCATGATGGAAAGGCCATTCAAAAAAAAAAAAAATACCAAATATGCAATTTTTTTAAATGTTAGGGAACATTACATTACAGTCAAAATCCCAGCCCCGAAAAGTATCGTGCGCCCACCAAGTTACGAGTAAAGTAAGGTAGTAGGTAGGTAGGTAGGTAGTAGTGAGGAAAGTGACGTGGTATTTATTTTCTTTTTGGAAAATGGAACGTACTGGCGTCTAACGACTTATTTAAAATTCAAATACTTGTATTTCTTCTGCTTCGGTTTCTCTTAACAGATTTTTGTGGTTGTTAAATATTGATTAAGAGATAAAAATAAAACCAGTAGAATAAGGGAGCAAGTGAATAACTACAATAAAACTAATAGTGCCTTAAGGAGATGTTTCTTAAAGCCACGAATTACACAGAAACGACGTAAGGCATAAGGCGCAGCGCGGGCACGGAATTTTTAAGGAAACGAAAGAACGGCGTGCCTGTCTCGCGCCGCTTGAGTGTAATTCACGACAAGTCGCCTACGTACATTTTGTATGAAAACGTTTCGAAGCGGCATCATGCCTGCGTCGCGCCTTCGCCGTACGCCTTTTCTGTATAATTCGCGCCTAAGACGAATGGAAGAATAAAACATGACCACGGAGACAAAATGGCAAAAAATTTGTTGCTCTTCAAAATGTTAATACCTGAAACAAACTTCCCAAAACGAAATCTCACATTGCCGCTTGGCCGGAATATATTTATCAGATAAAACATAAATACCTGGTGCTTCAAAAGTCAACAAAGTTGGAGAATCAATAAAACTGGGAGTGCCATAGTTTTTCGAAGAAAATTTCGGATAGTGAAGCTATACACAAAACAGTTGCCTTACCGACATAGTCGATTAAAATTTAAAAAAGAAGAAGAGAACTTAACAAAATCCATTGGAACACCAAAATCGCACAGTGATATTATTGTTAACAACAATATGAATTCGATTCGCGCGAAAAAAAAAAATAGGTAAACTGGTAAAGGTCCCCAAGGTTGACTGGTAGAGAATGCCTTGTGGCATTAAGTCCGCCTATGTACCACTTTTGTACATGAAGTTTAAATAATAAATACAAATTCATTGGCCGAAAATAACTTAAAAACCCTAACTGCCGAGGACATTGCATCCGCCCCATCAGTTCGGGTTGCTGCTACTGAAGTCTTCCGGCTTCTGCCAATTGCACCGTTCTTGGCCAGGCTTTTGGATACACCCATGAACATTGCTGGTCATAAATTGCCTGCCGGGGTGAGTTGATTTAATTCAAAAATTATTTCTTCGTTATTTGGATAGCAGTTCCGGAAGTTTTGGAGCTAGATTGAAAACGACGTTGACGGTTTGACCTAACAGTCATAATAGCGAGTCTGACTGGCCCTGTTCCTTTTGTTTCAGTTTGTCAGGAGTTAGAACTAGCCAAATTGAGCTCATATTTTTTCCTTGTAACCAAAAAAAATGCCCATCAGGAATCTCCGGTTTTCGGGAATCTGAGGTTTTAGGCTTTGCGCTGCACTTCCTAAAAGAATACTCTAAAAACATAATTTTGTATTTTGCAGACAATTATCCTGGCCCACACAGGGGCAGCGTACCGTCGCGAGGAAAACTTCTGGCGTGCGCGCGAGTTCATCCCAGAATCCAGGTTCTGTCGCGGACAGTACTTTGCCCCCGCCAGGCAGTAGTGATGGGATGTTCGGCTCATCTATATCTGGCATATTTATGGATAAGAAAGCTACTAACACAGTTAGAGGTACTTTTTTCATGTCGTTTAGAGCTTGATAAGGTTCAGAGAAAAAAGGAATTAACAGACATTTAAATTATGACTCTAACTTGGGAGTTTTCTTCGACAGTGATTACTCAACGATATCGCTACACCGGCTGCACAGAAAAAAAAAACAGTTACCTCACCGACAAAGTCGATTTGAAATTTTTTAAAAGAAGACGAGAACCAAATCCATTGGAACACCAAAATCACACAGTGATATTTTTGTTAACCACAAATTCATTGGCCGAAAATAACTTAAAAACCCTAACTGCCGAGGACCTTGCATCCGCCCCATCAGTTCGGGTTGCTGCTACCGAAGCAAGATAGGGTAGGCATTATTCATAATGGCCGGGAAAAGTGATTAATCATGCTGTTTTAATCACATTGCCCAATTGAGTTGGGTATTATGAATACAGACCGGCTCTTATTAATAGTGCCCGGACTTATCAAATTGCCCGTAACATATATACTTTGTAAAACGTTACTTCAGCAGGAAATGAAATAACTCTAAAACCTTAAGACGCAGAAACTTTATTTCTCGCTACGATGATTCATTTAGAATTTTCCTACTGGAAAAACGTTACCCCAGCAGTAATCGTTTTTTCGATTTTTTTCCGAAACGACAGCACTCGCTAATTTTATATTTGGTGAGCCAAATAACCGTAACCGCAGTCGAGCATATTAGTTCTAGAATTCCGGGAGTAAAGTTTGATCATACCGTTACAGCGGTCTGCGGCCTTATGCTAGGCTTAAGACTAGGCTTCCTGGAGCGTTGGATGTCAGGTCGTGCGGCTACGTTAGCAGCAGCCGTGAAGGCCCACTTCAGGGCTCATCGAGACTCATACTATGGCGCTCTCCCCTATGGAAGTTCGCACACACAACACTCTACAGAACATTTGTCAAGAGCGAGGAAACCATTCATACGTGAGTTAGTTCCCCTATCTTAATAATAAAGCAATGCGTAAATACAGCAGTTACAACTTACGTTATTGACTTTGTGATTGATGGGCTATTACTCACAATGCGTGGACAGTGTTTTTGTAAGAAGCAGGACTGTTATACATTGTGACATTGAACAATGTGTACCTAAAGATAAGTATAGAGCACTTACTGTTTACTGAACGTTCAAGTTCAAATTTAATAGGTATCATTAGTGAGCTCGTTTCATAATGATGGCTTTAGGCCAGTTTAGGCATCCAAGCCGTTCCAAGCTTTTGCTTGCTCTTTAAGTTTAATCATGCCTCTTTATAAATTGAACGAAGCAGAAGCCTTCCGGCTTCTGCCAACTGCACCGTTCTTGGCCAGGCTTTTGGATACACCCATGAACATTGCTGGTCATAAATTGCCTGCCGGGGTGAGTTGATTTAATTCAAAAATAATTTCTTCGTTATTTGGATAGCAGTTCCGTAAGTTTTGGAGCTAGATTGAAAACGACGTTGACGGTTTGACCTAACAGTCATAATAGCGAGTCTGACTGGCCCTGTTCCTTTTGTTTCAGTTTGTCAGGAGTTAGAACTAGCCAAATTGAGCTCATATTTTTTCCTTGTAACCAAAAAAACAGCCCATCAGGAATCTCCGGTTTTCGGGAATCTGAGGTTTTAGTCTTTGCGCTGCACTTCCTAAAAGAATACTCTAAAAACATAATTTTGTATTTCGCAGACAATTATCCTGGCCCACACAGGGGCAGCGTACCGTCGCGAACAAAACTTCTGGCGTGCGCGCGAGTTCATCCCAGAATCCAGGTTCTGTCGCGGACAGTACTTCGCCCCCGCCAGGCAGTAGTGATGGGATGTTCGGCTTGTATATAAATGCATAATTTAATTTTTTAAATAATTTTAGACGGTTTTTTCAACTTCTTTCTTCGGTTCTTCGTCTTCATCCTTCTTTATTGGTTTCTTTTGACCTCCCAATAAAAGTTTGAATAACGTCGAGCAAGGAGCATCGATCACTACCACCATAGCGAATGTGAAGATTAGCGCGAGTGTGTAGTGTGCCAGGAACTTGAATACCACTGAACTAACAGAGAAGAAAGCTGGGGCAACCGCACTCATATTGACGGCACACATCAGTCCGAAGTGGAACAAATATATTCCGTACGACATTCTAGATAGGAGTTTCCATACGTTTAGTGATAAGAACCAGTTAATAGGGCCAGCATAACCATTTACGCGTTGGAATACTATACATCCAACGAAGGCTGCCCATAGAGGTCTGATAAAGGAATTGAACAGACTGTCAACCAGCTGGTTGTCCCAGTCCGGTTGACCGATAGGGTAGTTGCTGTACACGATGAAGGTTGACACAGAAAAGGCTGCGATCCAGTAAATTGCTGTCATTATCTTTGACATAACCAGCTTCTTTGTTTTAACAATATACCCGAAGAGCATACCAACAAAGAATGGAGAGCCTCGAGTTAAAGTGTTCATGTAATAGTTGACTGAGTAGTACAGCATCTCTTCAGGACGACCCATCATAGTAGACGGAAATTCCATGATGAAGTTGAAAGTGGTGGAAGCTACCAGAATACCGACCAAACCAGTAAGTAACGCTGCCCATGCGATCCTCTTATTGCCCAGGAGAACCCAGAATAACATCAGTGGTGACAAAACATGAAGTTGGACATCTATGGCTAAGTACCAAGTCTGGCCGACACACGTATTCGTTGGATTCATATAGTTCTGCATGCGTAATAAGGTGGCCCACCATGAGGTCCTGCACCTGTCCACATGGCCTTCCACAACGGTGATTTTGGTGCCGAAGGCTGTCACCGTAACCGCAGTCGAGCTTATTAGTACTAGAATTCCGGGAGTAAAGTTTGATCATACTGTTACAGCGGTCTGCGGCCTTATGCTAGGCTCAAGACTAGGCTTCCTGGAGCGTTGGATGTCAGGTCGTGCGGCTACGTTAGCAGCAGCCGTGAAGGCCCACTTCAGGGCTCATCGAGACTCCTACTATGGCGCTCCGCTATGGAAGTTCGAACCCACTACACTCTACAGAACATTCGTCAAGAGCGAGGAAACCATTCATACGTGAGTTAGCATCGGCGAAGAACAAGGCGAAAAACGTGTTATTTCTAATAATATCTATTTGTTCAAGACATTGCTCTGGATCCAACACATCTTCGTAAAGACTCTGGTCCAACGCTTCATTTGGTACCGGCTGTTGGATGTGCCCCTTATTGGCCACAGCTGTTCTGCTAGAATCGACGTTCCTCAATCGTGCGACGGATGGCCCAATGTGGACCGTTGTGAAAGGCCATGTGGAGAGGTGCAGGACCTCATGGTGGGCCACCTTATTACGCATGCAGAACTATATGAATCCAACGAATACGTGTGTCGGCCAGACTTGGTACTTAGCCATAGATGTCCAACTTCATGTTTTGTCACCACTGATGATATTCTGGGTTCTCCTGGGCAATAAGAGGATCGCATGGGCAGCGTTACTTACTGGTTTGGTCGGTATTCTGGTAGCTTCCACCACTTTCAACTTCATCATGGAATTTCCGTCTACTATGATGGGTCGTCCTGAAGAGATGCTGTACTACTCAGTCAACTATTACATGAACACTTTAACTCGAGGCTCTCCATTCTTCGTTGGTATGCTCTTCGGGTATATTGTTAAAACAAAGAAGCTGGTTATGTCAAAGATAATGACAGCAATTTACTGGATCGCAGCCTTTTCTGTGTCAACCTTCATCGTGTACAGCAACTACCCTATCGGTCAACCGGACTGGGACAACCAGCTGGTTGACAGTCTGTTCAATTCCTTTATTAGACCTCTATGGGCAGCCTTCGTTGGATGTATAGTATTCCAACGCGTAAATGGTTATGCTGGCCCTATTAACTGGTTCTTATCACTAAACGTATGGAAACTCCAATCTAGAATGTCGTACGGAATATATTTGTTCCACTTCGGACTGATGTGTGCCGTCAATATGAGTGCGGTTGCCCCAGCTTTCTTCTCTGTTAGTTCAGTGGTATTCAAGTTCCTGGCACACTACACACTCGCGCTTATCTTCACATTCGCTATGGTGGTAGTGATCGATGCTCCTTGCTCGACGTTATTCAAACTTTTATTGGGAGGTCAAAAGAAACCAATAAAAAAGGATGAAGACGAAGAACCGAAGAAAGAAGTTGAAAAAACCGTCTAAAATTATTTAAAAAATTAAATTATGTATTTATATCCAGCTACTTGCACCAGTATCTAAATATTTTTTAATTAAATAATATTATAATTTAATTATAAAAAAAAAACAGATAAAAAAGAAAAAAAAATGCGAATATATTACGAAAAACAATGCGGTTTTGACAAGCGACCACAACATTTTTTATTAGTTGAGCTAGCACAAGAATAGCACATAGCTCAAGATGAGCGAGAGAAACGACCTTCTTAGGAGACACCTTAGATTTAGCGGTTAACAACTTAACTATATTGCCATCGCTATTGGTTGCGCGGATACATAGACAAATTAGTTTGTTGATTGGCACGGGTAATCCCTACCTCTAAATCATTCCTGCACAAAACCTCCGTTGTCTATGAAAACCGGCAATGGCTGACCGTTGACCACCGCGTCAACACATGCTCTCGAAATATTAATAAAAGTGGTGAAATTGGTGTGATCTTCAGGCTTCTGTCTTCTCCGTGTTATGTGCTACGCGCCAGGAAGCTGCTCCGGGGAATCGAGGTATGTGCAATCCTTCCTTATAAGCGTACTGCTCGTTTTTCCATGTGATCCATACCAGTACGCAATTCCGCCATCTTTTATCTGTGCCAATTTCTAGTTATTTGAATTATCCAGCAAAAACCAGCGCAAACAGTTCCCCCCTATCTTAATAATAAAGCAATGCGTAAATACAGCAGTTACAACTTACGTTATTGACTTTGTGATTGATGGGCTATTACTCACAATGCGTAGACAGTGTTTTTGTAAGAAGCAGGACTGTTATACATTGTGACATTGAACAATGTGTACCTAAAGATAAGTATAGAGCACTTACTGTTTACTGAACGTTCAAGTTCAAATTTAATAGGTATCATTAGTGAGCTCGTTTCATAATGATGGCTTTAGGCCAGTTTAGGCGTCCAAGCCGTTCCAAGCTTCTGCTTGCTCTTTAAGTTTAATCATGCCTCTTTATAAATTGAACATGACGCATAATTATGGAGACCTTCATGTATTGTAGCCTTGAACTCGACCGAAGCAGAAGCCTTCCGGCTTCTGCCAACTGCACCGTTCTTGGCCAGGCTTTTGGATACACCCATGAACATTGCTGGTCATAAATTGCCTGCCGGGGTGAGTTGATTTAATTCAAAAATAATTTCTTCGTTATTTGGATAGCAGTTCCGGAAGTTTTGGAGCTAGATTGAAAACGACGTTGACGGTTTGACCTAACAGTCATAATAGCGAGTCTGACTGGCCCTGTTCCTTTTGTTTCAGTTTGTCAGGAGTTAGAACTAGCCAAATTGAGCTCATATTTTTTCCTTGTAACCAAAAAAAATGCCCATCAAGAATCTCCGGTTTTCGGGTATCTGAGGTTTTAGGCTTTGCGCTGCACTTCCTAAAAGAATACTCTAAAAACATAATTTTGTATTTCGCAGACAATTATCCTGGCCCACACAGGGGCAGCGTACCGTCGCGAACAAAACTTCTGGCGTGCGCACGAGTTCATCCCAGAATCCAGGTTCTGTCGCGGACAGTACTTCGCCCCCGCCAGGCAGTAGTGATGGGATGTTCGGCTCATCGATATCTGGCATATTTATGGATAAGAAGGCTACTAACACAGTTAGAGGTACTTTTTTCATGTCGTTTAGAGCTTGATAAGGTTCAGAGAAAAAAGGAATTAACAGACATTTAAATTATGACTCTAACTTGGGAGTTTTCTTCGACAGTGATTACTCAACGGTATTGCTACACCGGCTGCACAGAAAAAAAAAACAGTTACCTCACCGACAAAGTCGATTTGAAATTTTTTAAAAGAAGACGAGAACCAAATCCATTGGAACACCAAAATCACACAGTGATATTATTGTTAACCACAATGTGAATTCGATTCGCGCGAATACAAATTCATTGGGGAAAATAACTTTAAGAAAGTTTTCAACCTCTCAACAGAGATAATAGAACGTACGACGGAGAAGAATCCGAGAATGAGTTTAGAATCATGAACAGCAATCAGTTCCATGATTTGTTCGGTTCGCAGTGGCCTTCGGACCAGCATGGAGGGCACTCGTCGGCTTCGACCATGCTGCACCAGTACCAGGGTCTGCAAGTAGTGAAGAGAGAACCGAGTTTTCTTCGACAATTATTACTCAACGATATTGCTACACCAGCTGCATAGAAAAAAAAACAGTTGCCTTACCGTAAAGTCGATTTAAATTTTTTTTAAAAGAAGAAGAGAACTTAAAAAAATCCATTGGAACACCAAAATCGCACAGTAATATTGTTGTTAACCGCTATGCGAATTCGATTCGCGCGCACACAAATTCATTGGCCGAAAATATCTATAAAAAAGTTTTCAACCTCTCAATGACGAACGGAAGAAACCAAAATATAACCACGGAAACAAAATGCCGAAAAATTTGTTGCTCTTCAAAAAGTTAATACCTGAAATAAACTTTGCAAAAAGAAATCTCACATCACCGCTTGGCCGGAAAATATTTATCAGTTAAAACACAAATACCTGGTGCTTTAAAAGTCCACAAAGTTGAAGAGAAAAACTGGGAGTGCCATAGTTTATCGAAGAAAAATTCTGATGGTGTAGCTTCCCACAAAACAGTTCCCTTATCGACATAGTCGATAAAACTTAACAAAATCCATTGGAACACCAAAATCGCACAGTGGTATATGTGTAAACCGCAATGCGAATTCGATTCACAAGCACACAAATATTGGCCGAAAATAACTTCAAAAAAGTTTTCAACCTCTTTCGAGAGAAAAAAGAAAGTACGACAGAGAAGAATCCGAAGATTGAACGATGAATAGCACTCAGTTCCATGATTTGGTTAGGTCGCAGTGGCCTCCGGACCAGCATGGAGGGCACTCGTCGGCTTCGACCATGCTGCACCAGTCCCAAGGTCTTCAAGTAGTGAAGAGAGAATCTCATACGGATAAAGTGTTTTAGTGAAACCGTTATTCTGTGAATTTGTGTTGTAAGTGAAATAATAAACCGTTATTTTGTTATTACGTTACGTGTTTTATTCCTGGCCAAAAGGTCAAAAGTGGGATATCCGAGAAAATTCCACATTTTCTTGTCACGTTCACGGCTCGGACAAAGGTAATATAATAACATTTTCGGGACATTGTGCGGCTTCCGCGGTATTGTAGTGCTTCAGACATGTTCGCAGATGCAGCACATCGATGATTTCTATGCAATTATGCGAAGGAAAACCATGTCTGTGGTGCACAGTATAAGGGGGAGCCGTAACAGCATCCTGC
Source organism: Noctua pronuba (assembly GCA_905220335.1). Classification (NCBI taxonomy): domain Eukaryota; kingdom Metazoa; phylum Arthropoda; class Insecta; order Lepidoptera; family Noctuidae; genus Noctua; species Noctua pronuba. The sequence goes on from LR999913.1 coordinate 14,032,856, forward strand.
AAATGATAGCGGACAGAATGGACTCGGCGGTCATGAGTCGCTTCACTGACCTGCATGTGACACGTGCAGGTTGGTGAAGAATCATATTATTTCAAATTAATTCCCATTGTTATTTTTATCGTACTAAACATAGTTTATAAGATTTATGTAATACTCTTCTATGGACTATGTAGATCTTTTTTTTTTTAACTATTTTATTTTCAAGGTGGAGTTGACGCCAAGTCGGCGGTAACATTTAAACCTCGAGCTGGCCTACCGTAGTACAGAGTTTCAAAAGAATGCGAGGCCAGCTTATACTGGTCTTGTTACTACTGATGTGCCTTTCACTGTACATTGAGACAATCCATGTAACTGACTGTAATTTGATTATGACCCTTAGAACTAACAGGTTATTAATGACCAAATTTCAATAATATTGAAGAAGGAAAGGCCACTCAAAAAAAAAAAATTACCAAAAATGCAATTTTTTTTAATGTTAAGGAACATTTCATTACATTCAAAATCCCAGCCCCGAAAAGTATCGTGCCCACAAGTGAAAGTGACGTGGTATTTATTTTCTTTTTGAAAAATGGAACGTACTGGCGCCTAACGACTTATTTCAAATTCAAATACTTGTATTTCTTTTGCTTCGGTTTTCTCTTAACAGATTTTTGTGGTTGTTAAATATTGATTAAGAGATAAAAATAAAACCAGTAGAATAAGGGAGCAAGTGAATAACTACAATAAAACTAATAGTGCCTTATGGAGATGTTTCTTTAAGACGAACGGAAGAAAAAAACATGACCACGGAGACAAAATGGCAAAAAATTTGTTGCTCTTCAAAAAGTTAATACCTGAAACAAACTTCCCAAAACGAAAGAGACAGTTTGTTTCGGATGTTTCTTCTCAGAGTAGTCAGGTACGAAACACCGGCCCCATCTAGTTTTAAAACAACATGATGACATGTGAAAGTGTTATGTAAAAACCAATTTATAGAAATAAATATGATTTGATTTGATGATTTGAAGAATCCGAAGAATGAGTTTGGAATCATGAACAGCAATCAGTTCCATGATTTGTTCGGGTCGCAGTGGCCTTCGGACCAGCATGGAGGGCACTCGTTGGCTTCGACCATGCTGCACCAGTCGCAGGGTCTGCAAGTAGTGAAGAGAGAACCGAGTTTTTTCGACAATGATTACTCAACGATATTGCTACACCAGCTACAAAGAAAAAAAAACAGTTGCCTTACCGTAAAGTCGATTTAAATTTTTTTTAAAAGAAGAAGAGAACTTAAAAAAATCCATTGGAACACCAAAATCGCACAGTGATATTGGTGTTAACCGCTATGCGAATTCGATTCGCGCGCACACAAATTCATTGGCCGAAAATATCTTTAAAAAAGTTTTCAACCTCTCAATGACGAACGGAAGAAACCAAAATATAACCACGGAAACAAAATGCCGAAAAATTTGTTGCTCTTCAAAAAGTTAAAACCTAAAATAAACTTTGCAAAAAGAAATCTCACATCACCGCTTGGCCGGAAAATATTTATCAGTTAAAACACAAATACCTGGTGCTTTAAAAGTCCACAAAGTTGAAGAGAAAAACTGGGAGGGCCATAGTTTTTCGGAGAAAAAATCTGATGGTGTAGCTTCCCATAAAACAGTTCCCTTACCGACATAGTCGATTAAAAATTATAAAAAGAAGAAGAGAACTTAACAAAATCCATTGGAACACCAAAATCTCAAAGTGATATTGGTGTTAACCGATATGCGAATATTGGCCGAAAATAACTTCAAAAAAGTTTTCAACCTCTTTCGAGAGAAAAAAGAAAGTACGACGGAGAAGAATCCGAAGATTGAATTTTGAATGATAAATAGCACTCAGTTCCATGATTTGTTTAGGTCGCAGTGGCCTCCGGACCAGCATGGAGGGCACTCGTCGGCTTCGACCATGCTGCACCAGACCCAAGGTCTTCAAGTAGTGAAGAGAGAATCTCATACGGATGAAGTGTTTTAGTGAAACCGTTATTCTGTGAATTTGTGTTGTAAGTGAAATAATAAACCGTTATTTTGTTATTACGTTACGTGTTTTATTCCTGGCCAAAAGGTCAAAAGTGGGATATCCAAGAAAATTCCACATTTTCTTGTCACGTTCACTGCTCGGACAAAGGTAATATAATAACATTTTCAGGACTTTGTGCGGCTTCCGCGCTTTTTTAGTGGTTCAGATATGTTCGCAGATGCGGCACAGAGGATTTCTGTGCAATTATGCGAAGGAAAACCATGTCTGTGGTGCACAGTATAAGGGGGAGCGGTAACAACATCCTGCAAAAATGATAGCAGACAGAATGGATTCGGCGGTCATGCGTCGCTTCACTAACCTGTATGTGACAGGCGCAGGTTAGTGAAGCGACTCATGACTACCTACCGTACACAGTACCGTACCAGAACAGAGTTTCAAAAGAATACGAGGCCAGCTTATATTGGTCTTGTTACTACTGATGTGCCTTTCACTGTACAGTGAATCCATGTAACTGACTGTAATTTGATAATGACAATTAGAAATGACAGGTTATTAATGAACAAATTTCAAACAATATTGAGGACGGAAAGGCCACTCCAAAAAAAGAAAAACCAAAAATGCAATTTTTTAAACTGTTAGGGAACATTACATTACAGTCAAAATCCCAGCCCCGAAAAGTATCGTGCCCGCAAGTGAAAGTGACGTGATATTTATTTTCTTTTTGGAAAATGGAACGTACTGGCGTCTAAGGACTTATTTAAAATTCAAATACTTGTATTTCTTCTGCTTCGGTTTTCTCTTAACAGATTTTTGTGGTTGTTAAATATTGATTAAGAGATAAAAATAAAACCAGTAGAATAAGGGAGCAAGTGAATAACTACAATAAAACTAATGGTGCCTTAACTCTTCAATTCCCAGTGTCACTTGTAGGTTGCAGAAGTTTAAAGATTGTTTTTCTACCACAAGACAATTAAAAAAAAAAATAGTAATTAATTTCTACCTAAAGAATAATAAAAATTACATAGGACATATTTTTATTATTCTTTGGCTACCTAATTAAAATGAAATTGGCTTATGGTAGAAAAAAATCATGAAACTTCTGCAAACTACAAGTGACACTGGGAATTGAAGAGTTAAGGAGATGTTTCTTAAAGGCACGAATTACACAGAAACGACGTAAGGCATAAGGCGCAGCGCGGGCACGGAATTTTTAAGGAAACGAAAGAACGGCGTGCCTGTCTCGCGCCGCTTGAGTGTAATTCACGACAAGTCGCTTACGTACATTTTGTATGAAAACGTTTCGAAGCGGCATCATGCCTACGTCGCGCCTTCGCCGTACGCCTTTTCTGTATAATTCGCGCCTAAGACGAATGGAAGAATAAAACATGACCACGGAGACAAAATGGCAAAAAAATTGTTGCTCTTCAAAAAGTTAATACCTGAAACAAACTTCCCAAAACGAAAACTCACATTGCCGCTTGGCCGGAATATATTTATCAGATAAAACATAAATACCTGGTGCTTCAAAAGTCAACAAAGTTGGAGAATCAATAAAACTGGGAGTGCCATAGTTTTTCGAAGAAAAATTCTGATAGTGAAGCTATACACAAAACAGTTGCCTTACCGACATAGTCGATTAAAATTTAAAAAAGAAGAAGAGAACTTAACAAAATCCATTGGAATTCGATTCGCGCGAATACAAATTCATTGGCCGAAAATAACTTAAAAACCCTAACTGCCGAGGATCTTGCATCCGCCCCATCAGTTCGGGTTGCTGCTACCGAAGCAAGATATGGTAAGCATTATTCATAATGGCCGGGAAAAGTGATTAATCATGCTGTTTTAATCACATTGCCCAATTGAGTCGGGTATTATGAATACAGACCGGCCCTTATTAAAAGTGCCCGGACTTATCAAATTGCCCGTAACATACATAGTTTGTAAAACGTTACTTCAGCAGGAAATGAAATAACTCTAAAACCTTAAGACGCAGAAACTTTATTTTCGGCTCACATTTATGCACAAATATAAGCTACATTCCCATATACTTTATTTTTCGCTACGGTGATTCATTTAGAATTTTCCTACTGGAAAAACGTTACCCCAGCAGTAATCGTTTTTTCGATTTTTTTCCGAAACGACAGCACTCGCTAATTTTATATTTGGCTCACATTTACAGGTCAGTAGTCACTAAATATTGGTAAAACTCAATTACTTGTAAAATACATTTTCTTGCAGGGGCAACGCACACATTATGTTCTGTGCCGAAGGCTGTCACCGTAACCGCAGTCGAGCTTGTTAGTTCTAGAATTCCGGGAGTAAAGTTTGATCATACTGTTACAGCGGTCTGCAGCCTTATGCTAGGCTCAAGACTAGGCTTCCTGGAGCGTTGGATGTCAGGTCGTGCGGCTACGTAAGCAGCAGCCGTGAAGGCCCACTTCAGGGCTCAGCGAGACTCCTACTATGGCGCTCCCCTATGGAAGTTCGAACCCATAACACTCTACAGAACATTCGTCAAGAGCGAGGAAACCATTCATACGTGAGTTAGTTCCCCTATCTTAATAATAAAGCAATGCGTAAACGGTCTGCAGCCTTATGCTAGGCTCAAGACTAGGCTTCCTGGAGCGTTGGATGTCAGGTCGTGCGGCTACGTTAGCAGCAGCCGTGAAGGCCCACTTCAGGGCTCAGCGAGACTCCTACTATGGCGCTCCCCTATGGAAGTTCGAACCCACAACACTCTACCGAACATTCGTCAAGAGCGAGGAAACCATTCATACGTGCGTAAGTTCCCCTATCTTAATAATAAAGCAATGCGTAAACGGTCTGCAGCCTTATGCTAGGCTCAAGACTAGGCTTCCTGGAGCGTTGGATGTCAGGTCGTGCGGCTACGTTAGCAGCAGCCGTGAAGGCCCACTTCAGGGCTCAGCGAGACTCCTACTATGGCGCTCCCCTATGGAAGTTCGAACCCATAACACTCTACAGAACATTCGTCAAGAGCGAGGAAACCATTCATACGTGAGTTAGTTCCCCTATCTTAATAATAAAGCAATGCCTAAACGGTCTGCAGCCTTATGCTAGGCTCAAGACTAGGCTTCCTGGAGCGTTGGATGTCAGGTCGTGCGGCTACGTTAGCAGCAGCCGTGAAGGCCCACTTCAGGGCTCAGCGAGACTCCTACTATGGCGCTCCCCTATGGAAGTTCGAACCCACAACACTCTACAGAACATTCGTCAAGAGCGAGGAAACCATTCATACGTGAGTTAGTTCCCCTATCTTAATAATAGAGCAATGCGTAAACGGTCTGCAGCCTTATGCTAGGCTCAAGACTAGGCTTCCTGGAGCGTTGGATGTCAGGTCGTGCGGCTACGTTAGCAGCAGCCGTGAAGGCCCACTTCAGGGCTCAGCGAGACTCCTACTATGGCGCTCCCCTATGGAAGTTCGAACCCACAACACTCTACAGAACATTCGTCAAGAGCGAGGAAACCATTCATACGTGAGTTAGTTCCCCTATCTTAATAATAAAGCAATGCGTAAACGGTCTGCAGCCTTATGCTAGGCTCAAGACTAGGCTTCCTGGAGCGTTGGATGTCAGGTCGTGCGGCTACGTTAGCAGCAGCCGTGAAGGCCCACTTCAGGGCTCAGCGAGACTCCTACTATGGCGCTCCCCTATGGAAGTTCGAACCCACAACACTCTACAGAACATTCGTCAAGAGCGAGGAAACCATTCATACGTGAGTTAGTTCCCCTATCTTAATAATAAAGCAATGCGTAAACGGTCTGCAGCCTTATGCTAGGCTCAAGACTAGGCTTCCTGGAGCGTTGGATGTCAGGTCGTGCGGCTACGTTAGCAGCAGCCGTGAAGGCCCACTTCAGGGCTCAGCGAGACTCCTACTATGGCGCTCCCCTATGGAAGTTCGAACCCACAACACTCTACAGAACATTCGTCAAGAGCGAGGAAACCATTCATACGTGAGTTAGTTCCCCTATCTTAATAATAAAGCAATGCGTAAACGGTCTGCAGCCTTATGCTAGGCTCAAGACTAGGCTTCCTGGAGCGTTGGATGTCAGGTCGTGCGGCTACGTTAGCAGCAGCCGTGAAGGCCCACTTCAGGGCTCAGCGAGACTCCTACTATGGCGCTAGGCTATGGAAGTTCGAACCCACAACACTCTACAGAACATTCGTCAAGAGCGAGGAAACCATTCATACGTGAGTTAGTTCCCCTATCTTAATAATAAAGCAATGCGTAAACGGTCTGCAGCCTTATGCTAGGCTCAAGACTAGGCTTCCTGGAACGTTGGATGTCAGGTCGTGCGGCTACGTTAGCAGCAGCCGTGAAGGCCCACTTCAGGGCTCAGCGAGACTCCTACTATGGCCTCCCCTATGGAAGTTCGAACCCACAACACTCTACAGAACATTCGTCAAGAGCGAGGAAACCATTCATACGTGAGTTAGTTCCCCTATCTTAATAATAAAGCAATGCGTAAACGGTCTGCAGCCTTATGCTAGGCTCAAGACTAGGCTTCCTGGAGCGTTGGATGTTAGATCGTGCGGCTACGTTAGCAGCAGCCGTGAAGGCCCACTTCAGGGCTCAGCGAGACTCCTACTATGGCCTCCCCTATGGAAGTTCGAACCCACAACACTCTACAGAACATTCGTCAAGAGCGAGGAAACCATTCATACGTGAGTTAGTTCCCCTATCTTAATAATAAAGCAATGCGTAAACGGTCTGCAGCCTTATGCTAGGCTCAAGACTAGGCTTCCTGGAGCGTTGGATGTCAGGTCGTGCGGCTACGTTAGCAGCAGCCGTGAAGGCCCACTTCAGGGCTCAGCGAGACTCATACTATGGCGCTCCCTTATGGAAGTTCGAACCCACAACACTCTACAGAACATTCGTCAAGAGCGAGGAAACCATTCATACGTGAGTTAGTTCCCCTATCTTAATAATAAAGCAATGCGTAAACGGTCTGCAGCCTTATGCTAGGCTCATGACTAGGCTTCCTGGAGCGTTGGATGTCAGGTCGTGCGGCTACGTTAGCAGCAGCCGTGAAGGCCCACTTCAGGGCTCAGCGAGACTCATACTATGGCGCTCCCCTATGGAAGTTCGCACCCACAACACTCTACAGAACATTCGTCAAGAGCGAGGAAACCATTCATACGTGAGTTAGTTCCCCTATCTTAATAATAAAGCAATGCGTAAACGGTCTGCAGCCTTATGCTAGGCTCAAGACTAGGCTTCCTGGAACGTTGGATGTCAGGTCGTGCGGCTACGTTAGCAGCAGCCGTGAAGGCCCACTTCAGGGCTCAGCGAGATTCCTACTATGGCGCTCCCCTATGGAAGTTCGAACCCACAACACTCTACAGAACATTCGTCAAGAGCGAGGAAACCATTCATACGTGAGTTAGTTCCCCTATCTTAATAATAAAGCAATGCGTAAACGGTCTGCAGCCTTATGCTAGGCTCAAGACTAGGCTTCCTGGAGCGTTGGATGTCAGGTCGTGCGGCTACGTTAGCAGCAGCCGTGAAGGCCCACTTCAGGGCTCAGCGAGACTCATACTATGGCGCTCCCCTATGGAAGTTCGCACCCACAACACTCTACAGAACATTCGTCAAGAGCGAGGAAACCATTCATACGTGAGTTAGTTCCCCTATCTTAATAATAAAGCAATGCGTAAACGGTCTGCAGCCTTATGCTAGGCTCAAGACTAGGCTTCCTGGAACGTTGGATGTCAGGTCGTGCGGCTACGTTAGCAGCAGCCGTGAAGGCCCACTTCAGGGCTCAGCGAGACTCCTACTATGGCGCTCCCCTATGGAAGTTCGAACCCACAACACTCTACAGAACATTCGTCAAGAGCGAGGAAACCATTCATACGTGAGTTAGTTCCCCTATCTTAATAATAAAGCAATGCGTAAACGGTCTGCAGCCTTATGCTAGGCTCAAGACTAGGCTTCCTGGAGCGTTGGATGTCAGGTCGTGCGGCTACGTTAGTAGTAGCCGTGAAAGCCCACTTCAGGGCTCAGCGAGACTAATACTATGGCGCTCCCCTATGGAAGTTCGCACCCACAACACTCTACAGAACATTCGTCAAGAGCGAGGAAACCATTCATACGTGAGTTAGTTCCCCTATCTTAATAATAAAGCAATGCGTAAACGGTCTGCAGCCTTATGCTAGGCTCAAGACTAGGCTTCCTGGAACGTTGGATGTCAGGTCGTGCGGCTACGTTAGCAGCAGCCGTGAAGGCCCACTTCAGGGCTCAGCGAGACTCCTACTATGGCGCTCCCCTATGGAAGTTCGAACCCACAACACTCTACAGAACATTCGTCAAGAGCGAGGAAACCATTCATACGTGAGTTAGTTCCCCTATCTTAATAATAAAGCAATGCGTAAACGGTCTGCAGCCTTATGCTAGGCTCAAGACTAGGCTTCCTGGAACGTTGGATGTCAGGTCGTGCTGCTACGTTAGCAGCAGCCGTGAAGGCCCACTTCAGAGCTCATCGAGACTCATACTATGGCGCTCCCCTATGGAAGTTCGCACACACAACGCTCTACAGAACATTCGTCAAGAGCGAGGAAACCATTCATACGTGAGTTAGTTCCCCTATCTTAATAATAAAGCAATGCGTAAATACAGCAGTTACAACTTACGTTATTGACTTTGTGATTGATGGGCTATTACTCACAATGCGTGGACAGTGTTTTTGTAAGAAGCAGGACTGTTATACATTGTGACATTGAACAATGTGTACCTAAAGATAAGTATAGAGCACTTACTGTTTACTGAACGTTCAAGTTCAAATTTAATAGGTATCATTAGTGAGCTCGTTTCATAATGATGGCTTTAGGCCAGTTTAGGCGTCCAAGCCGTTCCAAGCTTCTGCTTGCTCTTTAAGTTTAATCATGCCTCTTTATAAATTGAACATGACGCATAATTATGGAGACCTTCATGTATTGTAGCCTTGAACTCGACCGAAGCAGAAGCCTTCCGGCTTCTGCCAACTGCACCGTTCTTGGCCAGGCTTTTGGATACACCCATGAACATTGCTGGTCATAAATTTCCTGCCGGGGTGAGTTGATTTAATTCAAAAATAATTTCTTCGTTATTTGGATAGCAGTTCCGGAAGTTTTGGAGCTAGATTGAAAACGACGTTGACGGTTTGACCTAACAGTCATAATAGCGAGTCTGACTGGCCCTGTTCCTTTTGTTTCAGTTTGTCAGGAGTTAGAACTAGCCAAATTGAGCTCATATTTTTTCCTTGTAACCAAAAAAAATGCCCATCAGGAATCTCCGGTTTTCGGGAATCTGAGGTTTTAGGCTTTGCGCTGCACTTCCTAAAAGAATACTCTAAAAACATAATTTTGTATTTCGCAGACAATTATCCTGGCCCACACAGGGGCAGCGTACCGTCGCGAGGAAAACTTCTGGCGTGCGCGCGAGTTCATCCCAGAATCCAGGTTCTGTCGCGGACAGTACTTCGCCCCCGCCAGGCAGTAGTGATTGGATGTTCGGCTCATCGATATCTGGCATATTTATGGATAAGAAGGCTACTAACACAGTTAGAGGTACTTCTTTCATGTCGTTTAGAGCTTGATAAGGTTCAGAGAAAAAATGAATTAACAGACAATTAAATTATGACTCTAACTTGGGAGTTTTCTTCGACAGTGATTACTCAACGATATTGCTACACCGGCTGCACAGAAAAAAAAAACAGTTACCTCACCGACAAAGTCGACTTGAAATTTTTTAAAAGAAGACGAGAACCAAATCCATTGGAACACCAAAATCACACAGTGATATTATTGTTAACCACAATGTGAATTCGATTCGCGCGAATACAAATTCATTGGCCGAAAATAACTTAAAAACCCTAACTGCCGAGGACCTTGCATCCGCCCCATCAGTTCGGGTTGCTGCTACCGAAGCAAGATAGGGTAGGCATTATTCATAATGGCCGGGAAAAGTGATTAATCATGCTGTTTTAATCACATTGCCCAATTGAGTTGGGTATTATGAATACAGACCAGCTCTTATTAATAGTGCCCGGACTTATCAAATTGCCCGTAACATATATACTTTGTAAAACGTTACTTCAGCAGGAAATGAAATAACTCTAAAACCTTAAGACGCAGAAACTTTATTTCTCGCTACGATGATTCATTTAGAATTTTCCTACTGGAAAAACGTTACCCCAGCAGTAATCGTTTTTTCGATTTTTTTCCGAAACGACAGCACTCGCTAATTTTATATTTGGTGAGCCAAATAACCGTAACCGCAGTCGAGCATATTAGTTCTAGAATTCCGGGAGTAAAGTTTGATCATACCGTTACAGCGGTCTGCGGCCTTATGCTAGGCTTAAGACTAGGCTTCCTGGAGCGTTGGATGTCAGGTCGTGCGGCTACGTTAGCAGCAGCCGTGAAGGCCCACTTCAGGGCTCATCGAGACTCATACTATGGCGCTCCCCTATGGAAGTTCGCACACACAACACTCTACAGAACATTCGTCAAGAGCGAGGAAACCATTCATACGTGAGTTAGTTCCCCTATCTTAATAATAAAGCAATGCGTAAATACAGCAGTTACAACTTACGTTATTGACTTTGTGATTGATGGGCTATTACTCACAATGCGTGGACAGTGTTTTTGTAAGAAGCAGGACTGTTATACATTGTGACATTGAACAATGTGTACCTAAAGATAACTATAGAGCACTTACTGTTTACTGAACGTTCAAGTTCAAATTTAATAGGTATCATTAGTGAGCTCGTTTCATAATGATGGCTTTAGGCCAGTTTAGGCATCCAAGCCGTTCCAAGCTTTTGCTTGCTCTTTAAGTTTAATCATGCCTCTTTATAAATTGAACGAACCAGAAGCCTTCCGGCTTCTGCCAACTGCACCGTTCTTGGCCAGGCTTTTGGATACACCCATGAACATTGCTGGTCATAAATTGCCTGCCGGGGTGAGTTGATTTAATTCAAAAATAATTTCTTCGTTATTTGGATAGCAGTTCCGGAAGTTTTGGAGCTAGATTGAAAACGACGTTGACGGTTTGACCTAACAGTCATAATAGCGAGTCTGACTGACCCTGTTCCTTTTGTTTCAGTTTGTCAGGAGTTAGAACTAGCCAAATTGAGCTCATATTTTTTCCTTGTAACAAAAAAAACAACCCATCAGGAATCTCCGGTTTTCGGGAATCTGAGGTTTTAGGCTTTGCGCTGCACTTCCTAAAAGAATACTCTAAAAACATAATTTTGTATTTCGCAGACAATTATCCTGGCCCACACAGGGGCAGCGTACCGTCGCGAACAAAACTTCTGGCGTGCGCGCGAGTTCATCCCAGAATCCAGGTTCTGTCGCGGACAGTACTTCGCCCCCGCCAGGCAGTAGTGATGGGATGTTCGGCTTGTATATAAATGCATAATTTAATTTTTTAAATAATTTTAGACGGTTTTTTCAACTTCTTTCTTCGGTTCTTCGTCTTCATCCTTCTTTATTGGTTTCTTTTGACCTCCCAATAAAAGTTTGAATAACGTCGAGCAAGGAGCATCGATCACTACCACCATAGCGAATGTGAAGATTAGCGCGAGTGTGTAGTGTGCCAGGAACTTGAATACCACTGAACTAACAGAGAAGAAAGCTGGGGCAACCGCACTCATATTGACGGCACACATCAGTCCGAAGTGGAACAAATATATTCCGTACGACATTCTAGATAGGAGTTTCCATACGTTTAGTGATAAGAACCAGTTAATAGGGCCAGCATAACCATTTACGCGTTGGAATACTATACATCCAACGAAGGCTGCCCATAGAGGTCTGATAAAGGAATTGAACAGACTGTCAACCAGCTGGTTGTCCCAGTCCGGTTGACCGATAGGGTAGTTGCTGTACACGATGAAGGTTGACACAGAAAAGGCTGCGATCCAGTAAATTGCTGTCATTATCTTTGACATAACCAGCTTCTTTGTTTTAACAATATACCCGAAGAGCATACCAACAAAGAATGGAGAGCCTCGAGTTAAAGTGTTCATGTAATAGTTGACTGAGTAGTACAGCATCTCTTCAGGACGACCCATCATAGTAGACGGAAATTCCATGATGAAGTTGAAAGTGGTGGAAGCTACCAGAATACCGACCAAACCAGTAAGTAACGCTGCCCATGCGATCCTCTTATTGCCCAGGAGAACCCAGAATAACATCAGTGGTGACAAAACATGAAGTTGGACATCTATGGCTAAGTACCAAGTCTGGCCGACACACGTATTCGTTGGATTCATATAGTTCTGCATGCGTAATAAGGTGGCCCACCATGAGGTCCTGCACCTGTCCACATGGCCTTCCACAACGGTGATTTTGGTGCCGAAGGCTGTCACCGTAACCGCAGTCGAGCTTATTAGTTCTAGAATTCCGGGAGTAAAGTTTGATCATACTGTTACAGCGGTCTGCGGCCTTATGCTAGGCTCAAGACTAGGCTTCCTGGAGCGTTGGATGTCAGGTCGTGCGGCTACGTTAGCAGCAGCCGTGAAGGCCCACTTCAGGGCTCATCGAGACTCCTACTATGGCGCTCCGCTATGGAAGTTCGAACCCACTACACTCTACAGAACATTCGTCAAGAGCGAGGAAACCATTCATACGTGAGTTAGCATCGGCGAAGAACAAGGCGAAAAACGTGTTATTTCTAATAATATCTATTTGTTCAAGACATTGCTCTGGATCCAACACATCTTCGTAAAGACTCTGGTCCAACGCTTCATTTGGTACCGGCTGTTGGATGTGCCCCTTATTGGCCACAGCTGTTCTGCTAGAATCGACGTTCCTCAATCGTGCGACGGATGGCCCAATGTGGACCGTTGTGGAAGGCCATGTGGAGAGGTGCAGGACCTCATGGTGGGCCACCTTATTACGCATGCAGAACTATATGAATCCAACGAATACGTGTGTCGGCCAGACTTGGTACTTAGCCATAGATGTCCAACTTCATGTTTTGTCACCACTGATGATATTCTGGGTTCTCCTGGGCAATAAGAGGATCGCATGGGCAGCGTTACTTACTGGTTTGGTCGGTATTCTGGTAGCTTCCACCACTTTCAACTTCATCATGGAATTTCCGTCTACTATGATGGGTCGTCTTGAAGAGATGCTGTACTACTCAGTCAACTATTACATGAACACTTTAACTCGAGGCTCTCCATTCTTCGTTGGTATGCTCTTCGGGTATATTGTTAAAACAAAGAAGCTGGTTATGTCAAAGATAATGACAGCAATTTACTGGATCGCAGCCTTTTCTGTGTCAACCTTCATCGTGTACAGCAACTACCCTATCGGTCAACCGGACTGGGACAACCAGCTGGTTGACAGTCTGTTCAATTCCTTTATTAGACCTCTATGGGCAGCCTTCGTTGGATGTATAGTATTCCAACGCGTAAATGGTTATGCTGGCCCTATTAACTGGTTCTTATCACTAAACGTATGGAAACTCCAATCTAGAATGTCGTACGGAATATATTTGTTCCACTTCGGACTGATGTGTGCCGTCAATATGAGTGCGGTTGCCTCAGCTTTCTTCTCTGTTAGTTCAGTGGTATTCAAGTTCCTGGCACACTACACACTCGCGCTTATCTTCACATTCGCTATGGTGGTAGTGATCGATGCTCCTTGCTCGACGTTATTCAAACTTTTATTGGGAGGTCAAAAGAAACCAATAAAAAAGGATGAAGACGAAGAACCGAAGAAAGAAGTTGAAAAAACCGTCTAAAATTATTTAAAAAATTAAATTATGTATTTATATCCAGCTACTTGCACCAGTATCTAAATATTTTTTAATTAAATAATATTATAATTTAATTATAAAAAAAAAACAGATAAAAAAGAAAAAAAAATGCGAATATATTACGAAAAACAATGCGGTTTTGACAAGCGACCACAACATTTTTTATTAGTTGAGCTAGCACAAGAATAGCACATAGCTCAAGATGAGCGAGAGAAACGACCTTCTTAGGAGACACCTTAGATTTAGCGGTTAACAACTTAACTATACAATGTCGCCCATGCGCATGTGACCGCCCGTAATTTTCTGAATATTCATGAAGAAATGTCGAAAATAAACTTTAAAAGGGGGGGTCTATCTATAACATTTTTCATGTTTTTCAATTTTTAATTTTTTAAGTATAGTTTGTGGATTTGCTTTCTATTTTTTGACACATCTCCGAAGTTTATGGGTCGATTTGGATTCTGTTTATTATTTCTAAAAGCTTATGAGTTATTTTAACAGGTTAATTAACATTTTTACTCAAAATTATCGACGACGAAAAAAAAAACGGAATCGAAGTCATTTTTTCGGTGAAAAAATGTGTATTTATTTTAAAAAAACTAGTGTAAGTCCATAAATTGTCCCGATAGGACGACTTTTTTAATCATTATTTGTAATCTACTACATAACAGCTACAAATTCACAGAACATTATTGATACCTAACTGTAACTAAATCCAAGGTAAAACTCTTAAAACTCTGATAAGTCAAATGTAGGAAAAGATAATGTGAAAGTCAATTGAATGTTGCTCTTAGCAGTGAGTACTAAAAGGTCAAACTAATACTGAGGATGATAATGGAATTAAAAACAAACAAGCAATAGCCAGATTTTTACTAAAAAAATTATAAATACAAGAATTTTAATTAATTAGATTTTCGAAATAGCCCCCACCCTCCTGTAAACAAACCAAAGCCCTCATGGCAACACTTTTGATTGTACGACGTAATTCTTCACGGTTTTCTTTTATTTCCGCAGCAGCAGCAAAAATCCTAGCCGTTAATTGCTCGCGGCTTTCGATGGGCACGGCATACACTGTGTTTCATGTAGCCCCAAAGATAAAAATCTAAGGGTGTAAGGTCGGGAGATCGCGGCGGCCAAGCAATGGCACCTCCTCTGCCAATCCGCCACGGGTAATTTTGATTTAAATAATCACGAACTAGTCGTGCGAAGTGTGCTGGAGCTCCATCTAATTGCAGATACATCCGCCTTCTTGTTTCCAGCGGTACTTCCTCCAAAAGCAACGGCAACGTATTGACTATACTAACGTTTTCACTAGACTAACGGACTTATTAAATAAAATATGTTTCACAGGCAAAAGAGTTATAATTTGTGGTGATTTTAACATTAACAGGCTAGACGATAGCAACGTCTCCCGACAGTTTGAGCAATTACTGGCGAGTTACAATTTAAAATTAACAATAAATCAACCGACTAGATTGAGTAGCATGACATGTATAGACAATATAGCCCATAATATCAGAGGCTCTAAATCAAAAGTTCTAGAACTCTCGCTATCTGATCATACAGCACAAATTTTAACGTTCCCTGTAAAGAAAAGTTATCACATAACACACTGGTTCAACACTCTACAGAACATTCGTCAAGAGCGAGGAAACCATTCATACGTGAGTTAGTTCCCCTATCTTAATAATAAAGCAATGCGTAAACGGTCTGCAGCCTTATGCTAGGCTCAAGACTAGGCTTCCTGGAGCGTTGGATGTCAGATCGTGCGGCTACGTTAGCAGCAGCCGTGAAGGCCCACTTCAGGGCTCAGCGAGACTCCTACTATGGCGCTCCCCTATGGAAGTTCGAACCCACAACACTCTACAGAACATTCGTCAAGAGCGAGGAAACCATTCATACGTGAGTTAGTTCCCCTATCTTAATAATAAAGCAATGCGTAAACGGTCTGCAGCCTTATGCTAGGCTCAAGACTAGGCTTCCTGGAGCGTTGGATGTCAGGTCGTGCGGCTACGTTAGCAGCAGCCGTGAAGGCCCACTTCAGGGCTCAGCGAGACTCCTACTATGGCGCTCCGCTATGGAAGTTCGAACCCACAACACTCTACAGAACATTCGTCAAGAGCGAGGAAACCATTCATACGTGAGTTAGTTCCCCTATCTTAATAATAAAGCAATGCGTAAACGGCCTGCAGCCTTATGCTAGGCTCAAGACTAGGCTTCCTGGAGCGTTGGATGTCAGGTCGTGCGGCTACGTTAGCAGCAGCCGTGAAGGCCCACTTCAGGGCTCAGCGAGACTCCTACTATGGCGCTCCGCTATGGAAGTTCGAACCCACAACACTCTACAGAACATTCGTCAAGAGCGAGGAAACCATTCATACGTGAGTTAGTTCCCCTATCTTAATAATAAAGCAATGCGTAAACGGTCTGCAGTCCTATGCTAGGCTCAAGACTAGGCTTCCTGGAGCGTTGGATGTCAGGTCGTGCGGCTACGTTAGCAGCAGCCGTGAAGGCCCACTTCAGGGCTCAGCGAGACTCCTACTATGGCGCTCCCCTATGAAAGTTCGAACCCACAACACTCTACAGAACATTCGTCAAGAGCGAGGAAACCATTCATACGTGAGTTAGTTCCCCTATTTTAATAATAAAGCAATGCGTAAACGGCCTGCAGCCTTATGCTAGGCTCAAGACTAGGCTTCCTGGAGCGTTGGATGTCAGGTCGTGCGGCTACGTTAGCAGCAGCCGTGAAGGCCCACTTCAGGGCTCAGCGAGACTCCTACTATGGCGCTCCGCTATGGAAGTTCGAACCCACAACACTCTACAGAACATTCGTCAAGAGCGAGGAAACCATTCATACGTGAGTTAGTTCCCCTATCTTAATAATAAAGCAATGCGTAAACGGTCTGCAGCCTTATGCTAGGCTCAAGACTAGGCTTCCTGGAGCGTTGGATGTCAGGTCGTGCGGCTACGTTAGCAGCAGCCGTGAAGGCCCACTTCAGGGCTCAGCGAGACTCCTACTATGGCGCTCCGCTATGGAAGTTCGAACCCACAACACTCTACAGAACATTCGTCAAGAGCGAGGAAACCATTCATACGTGAGTTAGTTCCCCTATCTTAATAATAAAGCAATGCGTAAACGGTCTGCAGCCTTATGCTAGGCTCAAGACTAGGCTTCCTGGAGCGTTGGATGTCAGGTCGTGCGGCTACGTTAGCAGCAGCCGTGAAGGCCCACTTCAGGGCTCAGCGAGACTCCTACTATGGCGCTCCGCTATGGAAGTTCGAACCCACAACACTCTACAGAACATTCGTCAAGAGCGAGGAAACCATTCATACGTGAGTTAGTTCCCCTATCTTAATAATAAAGCAATGCGTAAACGGTCTGCAGCCTTATGCTAGGCTCAAGACTAGGCTTCCTGGAGCGTTGGATGTCAGGTCGTGCGGCTACGTTAGCAGCAGCCGTGAAGGCCCACTTCAGGGCTCAGCGAGACTCCTACTATGGCGCTCCGCTATGGAAGTTCGAACCCACAACACTCTACAGAACATTCGTCAAGAGCGAGGAAACCATTCATACGTGAGTTAGTTCCCCTATCTTAATAATAAAGCAATGCGTAAACGGTCTGCAGCCTTATGCTAGGCTCAAGACTAGGCTTCCTGGAGCGTTGGATGTCAGATCGTGCGGCTACGTTAGCAGCAGCCGTGAAGGCCCACTTCAGGGCTCAGCGAGACTCCTACTATGGCGCTCCCCTATGGAAGTTCGAACCCACAACACTCTACAGAACATTCGTCAAGAGCGAGGAAACCATTCATACGTGAGTTAGTTCCCCTATCTTAATAATAAAGCAATGCGTAAACGGTCTGCAGCCTTATGCTAGGCTCAAGACTAGGCTTCCTGGAGCGTTGGATGTCAGGTCGTGCGGCTACGTTAGCAGCAGCCGTGAAGGCCCACTTCAGGGCTCAGCGAGACTCCTACTATGGCGCTCCCCTATGGAAGTTCGAACCCACAACACTCTACAGAACATTCGTCAAGAGCGAGGAAACCATTCATACGTGAGTTAGTTCCCCTATCTTAATAATAAAGCAATGCGTAAACGGTCTGCAGCCTTATGCTAGGCTCAAGACTAGGCTTCCTGGAGCGTTGGATGTCAGATCGTGCGGCTACGTTAGCAGCAGCCGTGAAGGCCCACTTCAGGGCTCAGCGAGACTCCTACTATGGCGCTAGGCTATGGAAGTTCGAACCCACAACACTCTACAGAACATTCGTCAAGAGCGAGGAAACCATTCATACGTGAGTTAGTTCCCCTATCTTAATAATAAAGCAATGCGTAAACGGTCTGCAGCCTTATGCTAGGCTCAAGACTAGGCTTCCTGGAGCGTTGGATGTCAGATCGTGCGGCTACGTTAGCAGCAGCCGTGAAGGCCCACTTCAGGGCTCAGCGAGACTCCTACTATGGCGCTCCCCTATGGAAGTTCGAACCCACAACACTCTACAGAACATTCGTCAAGAGCGAGGAAACCATTCATACGTGAGTTAGTTCCCCTATCTTAATAATAAAGCAATGCGTAAACGGTCTGCAGCCTTATGCTAGGCTCAAGACTAGGCTTCCTGGAGCGTTGGATGTCAGGTCGTGCGGCTACGTTAGCAGCAGCCGTGAAGGCCCACTTCAGGGCTCAGCGAGACTCCTACTATGGCGCTCCGCTATGGAAGTTCGAACCCACAACACTCTACAGAACATTCGTCAAGAGCGAGGAAACCATTCATACGTGAGTTAGTTCCCCTATCTTAATAATAAAGCAATGCGTAAACGGTCTGCAGCCTTATGCTAGGCTCAAGACTAGGCTTCCTGGAGCGTTGGATGTCAGGTCGTGCGGCTACGTTAGCAGCAGCCGTGAAGGCCCACTTCAGGGCTCAGCGAGACTCCTACTATGGCGCTCCGCTATGGAAGTTCGAACCCACAACACTCTACAGAACATTCGTCAAGAGCGAGGAAACCATTCATACGTGAGTTAGTTCCCCTATCTTAATAATAAAGCAATGCGTAAACGGTCTGCAGCCTTATGCTAGGCTCAAGACTAGGCTTCCTGGAGCGTTGGATGTCAGATCGTGCGGCTACGTTAGCAGCAGCCGTGAAGGCCCACTTCAGGGCTCAGCGAGACTCCTACTATGGCGCTCCCCTATGGAAGTTCGAACCCACAACACTCTACAGAACATTCGTCAAGAGCGAGGAAACCATTCATACGTGAGTTAGTTCCCCTATCTTAATAATAAAGCAATGCGTAAACGATCTGCAGCCTTATGCTAGGCTCAAGACTAGGCTTCCTGGAGCGTTGGATGTCAGGTCGTGCGGCTACGTTAGCAGCAGCCGTGAAGGCCCACTTCAGGGCTCAGCGAGACTCCTACTATGGCGCTCCGCTATGGAAGTTCGAACCCACAACACTCTACAGAACATTCGTCAAGAGCGAGGAAACCATTCATACGTGAGTTAGTTCCCCTATCTTAATAATAAAGTAATGCGTAAACGGTCTGCAGCCTTATGCTAGGCTCAAGACTAGGCTTCCTGGAGCGTTGGATGTCAGATCGTGCGGCTACGTTAGCAGCAGCCATGAACGCCCACTTCAGGGCTCAGCGAGACTCCTACTATGGCGCTCCGCTATGGAAGTTCGAACCCACAACACTCTACAGAACATTCGTCAAGAGCGAGGAAACCATTCATACGTGAGTTAGTTCCCCTATCTTAATAATAAAGCAATGCGTAAACGGTCTGCAGCCTTATGCTAGGCTCAAGACTAGGCTTCCTGGAGCGTTGGATGTCAGATCGTGCGGCTACGTTAGCAGCAGCCGTGAAGGCCCACTTCAGGGCTCAGCGAGACTCCTACTATGGCGCTCCCCTATGGAAGTTCGAACCCACAACACTCTACAGAACATTCGTCAAGAGCGAGGAAACCATTCATACGTGAGTTAGTTCCCCTATCTTAATAATAAAGCAATGCGTAAACGGTCTGCAGCCTTATGCTAGGCTCAAGACTAGGCTTCCTGGAGCGTTGGATGTCAGGTCGTGCGGCTACGTTAGCAGCAGCCGTGAAGGCCCACTTCAGGGCTCAGCGAGACTCCTACTATGCCGCTCCCCTATGGAAGTTCGAACCCACAACACTCTACAGAACATTCGTCAAGAGCGAGGAAACCATTCATACGTGAGTTAGTTCCCCTATCTTAATAATTAAGCAATGCGTAAACGGTCTGCAGCCTTATGCTAGGCTCAAGACTAGGCTTCCTGGAGCGTTGGATGTCAGGTCGTGCGGCTACGTTAGCAGCAGCCGTGAAGGCCCACTTCAGGGCTCAGCGAGACTCCTACTATGGCGCTCCGCTATGGAAGTTCGAACCCACAACACTCTACAGAACATTCGTCAAGAGCGAGGAAACCATTCATACGTGAGTTAGTTCCCCTATCTTAATAATAAAGCAATGCGTAAACGGTCTGCAGCCTTATGCTAGGCTCAAGACTAGGCTTCCTGGAGCGTTGGATGTCAGGTCGTGCGGCTACGTTAGCAGCAGCCGTGAAGGCCCACTTCAGGGCTCAGCGAGACTCCTACTATGGCGCTCCCCTATGGAAGTTCGAACCCACAACACTCTACAGAACATTCGTCAAGAGCGAGGAAACCATTCATACGTGAGTTAGTTCCCCTATCTTAATAATAAAGCAATGCGTAAACGGTCTGCAGCCTTATGCTAGGCTCAAGACTAGGCTTCCTGGAGCGTTGGATGTCAGATCGTGCGGCTACGTTAGCAGCAGCCATGAAGGCCCACTTCAGGGCTCAGCGAGACTCCTACTATGGCGCTCCCCTATGGAAGTTCGAACCCACAACACTCTACAGAACATTCGTCAAGAGCGAGGAAACCATTCATACGTGAGTTAGTTCCCCTATCTTAATAATAAAGCAATGCGTAAACGGTCTGCAGCCTTATGCTAGGCTCAAGACTAGGCTTCCTGGAGCGTTGGATGTCAGATCGTGCGGCTACGTTAGCAGCAGCCGTGAAGGCCCACTTCAGGGCTCAGCGAGACTCCTACTATGGCGCTCCCCTATGGAAGTTCGAACCCACAACACTCTACAGAACATTCGTCAAGAGCGAGGAAACCATTCATACGTGAGTTAGTTCCCCTATCTTAATAATAAAGCAATGCGTAAACGGTCTGCAGCCTTATGCTAGGCTCAAGACTAGGCTTCCTGGAGCGTTGGATGTCAGGTCGTGCGGCTACGTTAGCAGCAGCCGTGAAGGCCCACTTCAGGGCTCAGCGAGACTCCTACTATGGCGCTCCCCTATGGAAGTTCGAACCCACAACACTCTACAGAACATTCGTCAAGAGCGAGGAAACCATTCATACGTGAGTTAGTTCCCCTATCTTAATAATTAAGCAATGCGTAAACGGTCTGCAGCCTTATGCTAGGCTCAAGACTAGGCTTCCTGGAGCGTTGGATGTCAGGTCGTGCGGCTACGTTAGCAGCAGCCGTGAAGGCCCACTTCAGGGCTCAGCGAGACTCCTACTATGGCGCTCCGCTATGGAAGTTCGAACCCACAACACTCTACAGAACATTCGTCAAGAGCGAGGAAACCATTCATACGTGAGTTAGTTCCCCTATCTTAATAATAAAGCAATGCGTAAACGGTCTGCAGCCTTATGCTAGGCTCAAGACTAGGCTTCCTGGAGCGTTGGATGTCAGATCATGCGGCTACGTTAGCAGCAGCCGTGAAGGCCCACTTCAGGGCTCAGCGAGACTCCTACTATGGCGCTCCCCTATGGAAGTTCGAACCCACAACACTCTACAGAACATTCGTCAAGAGCGAGGGAACCATTCATACGTGAGTTAGTTCCCCTATCTTAATAATAAAGCAATGCGTAAACGGTCTGCAGCCTTATGCTAGGCTCAAGACTAGGCTTCCTGGAGCGTTGGATGTCAGGTCGAGCGGCTACGTTAGCAGCAGCCGTGAAGGCCCACTTCAGGGCTCAGCGAGACTCCTACTATGGCGCTCCCCTATGGAAGTTCGAACCCACAACACTCTACAGAACATTCGTCTAGAGCGAGGAAACCATTCATACGTGAGTTAGTTCCCCTATCTTAATAATAAAGCAATGCGTAAACGGTCTGCAGCCTTATGCTAGGCTCAAGACTAGGCTTCCTGGAGCGTTGGATGTCAGGTCGTGCGGCTACGTTAGCAGCAGCCGTGAAGGCCCACTTCAGGGCTCAGCGAGACTCCTACTATGGCGCTCCGCTATGGAAGTTCGAACCCACAACACTCTACAGAACATTCGTCAAGAGCGAGGAAACCATTCATACGTGAGTTAGTTCCCCTATCTTAATAATTAAGCAATAAATACAGCAGTTACAACTTACGTTATTGACTTTGTGATTGATGGGCTATTACTCACAATGCGTGGACAGTGTTTTTGTAAGAAGCAGGACAGTTATACATTGTGACATTGAACAATGTGTACCTAAAGATAAGTGTAGAGCACTTACTGTTTACTGAACGTTCAAGTTCAAATTTAATAGGTATCATTAGTGAGCTCGTTTCATAATGATGGCTTTAGGCCAGTTTAGGCATCCAAGCCGTTCCAAGCTTCTGCTTGCTCTTTAAGTTTAATCATGCCTCTTTATAAATTGAACATGACGCATAATTATGGAGACCTTCATGTATTGTAGCCTTGAACTCGACCGAAGCAGAAGCCTTCCGGCTTCTGCCAACTGCACCGTTCTTTTCCAGGCTTTTGGATACACCCATGAACATTGCTGGTTATAAATTGCCTGCCGGGGTGAGTTGATTTAATTCAAAAATAATTTCTACGTTATTTGGATAGCAGTTCCGGAAGTTTTGGAGCTAGATTGATAGACTCCTACTATGGCGCTCCCCTATGGAAGTTCGAACCCACTACACTCTACAGAACATTCGTCAAGAGCGAGGAAACCATTCATACGTGAGTTAGCATCGGCGAAGAACAAGGCGAAAAACGTGTTATTTCTAATAATTTCTATTTGTTCAAGACATTGCTCTGGATCCAACACATCTTCGTAAAGACTCTGGTCCAACGCTTCATTTGGTACCGGCTGTTGGATGTGCCCCTTATTGGCCACAGCTGTTCTGCTAGAATCGACGTTCCTCAATCGTGCGACGGATGGCCCAATGTGGACCGTTATGGAAGGCCATGTGGAGAGGTGCAGGACCTCATGGTGGGCCACCTTATTACGCATGCAGAACTATATGAATCCAACGAATACGTGTGTCGGCCAGACTTGGTACTTAGCCATAGATGTCCAACTTCATGTTTTGTCACCACTGATGTTATTCTGCGTTCTCCTGGGCAATAAGAGGATCGCATGGGCAGCGTTACTTACTGGTTTGGTCGGTATTCTGGTAGCTTCCACCATTTTCAACTTCATCATGGAATTTCCGTCTACTATGATGGGTCGTCCTGAAGAGATGCTGTACTACTCAGTCAACTATTACATGAACACTTTAACTCGAGGCTCTCCATTCTTCGTTGGTATGCTCTTCGGGTATATTGTTAAAACAAAGAAGCTGGTTATGTCAAAGATAATGACAGCAATTTACTGGATCGCAGCCTTTTCTGTGTCAACCTTCATCGTGTACAGCAACTACCCTATCGGTCAACCGGACTGGGACAACCAGCTGGTTGACAGTCTGTTCAATTCCTTTATCAGACCTCTATGGGCAGCCTTCGTTGGATGTATAGTATTCCAACGCGTAAATGGTTATGCTGGCCCTATTAACTGGTTCTTATCACTAAACGTATGGAAACTCCAATCTAGAATGTCGTACGGAATATATTTGTTCCACTTCGGACTGATGTGTGCCGTCAATATGAGTGCGGTTGCCCCAGCTTTCTTCTCTGTTAGTTCAGTGGTATTCAAGTTCCTGGCACACTACGCACTCGCGCTTATCTTCACATTCGCTATGGTGGTAGTGATCGATGCTCCTTGCTCGACGTTATTCAAACTTTTATTGGGAGGTCAAAAGAAACCAATAAAGAAGGATGAAGACGAAGAACCGAAGTAAGAAGTTGAAAAAACCGTCTAAAATTATTTAAAAAATTAAATTATGTATTTATATCCAGCTACTTGCACCGGTACCTAAATATTTTTAATTAAATAATATTATCCACCGCCGTGTCCTCGTAACGGCGATAGGCGGCGGCGACCTCTCGCGCCCGGCCCTGGTTCAGGCCATGGTCCGGAGCGAGAGGGAATGGGAAGCCGTCACCTCCTTCTGCGAAGCAGTCATGCTAGCGAAGGAGGTGGCGGGACGTGAGAGGGAGAGAACCTCACGTCCCAGCCGCCGCGGGCGACGCACCGGACGTCGGGGGCCACGTGGTGGCTCCCGGCCACCGTAGGCGCGGGCCTGTAGACGGTGAGTAATGGGTTAGCTCACCGTCCGTCCGTCTTATGACGACAGGCCGTGTCGACGGCGCGTTCGTGTTCCACGCGCGCCTCGAAAGAGATGTCAGCAACCTGGAAGGGGCCCGCAAGGGCCGATGCCTGCCGGGGCTGCGGGACTGTTCGAAAGAGATACCGTGGCCCTGGAACACAAAGGGCAATGAAGGAACATGGATGGGTTTTAGTCAGTAAGAGTCTGACACTCCCTCCCACTCCACCCAGAGCGGGAGAAGTCATTTGATGATTTCCCATCCGTAAAAAAAAAATAAAAAAAAAAAAAAAAAAGGCCAGTTTAGGCATCCAAGCCGTTCCAAGCTTTTGCTTGCTCTTTAAGTTTAATCATGCCTCTTTATAAATTGAACGAACCAGAAGCCTTCCGGCTTCTGCCAACTGCACCGTTCTTGGCCAGGCTTTTGGATACACCCATGAACATTGCTGGTCATAAATTACCTGCCGGGGTGAGTTGATTTAATTCAAAAATAATTTCTTCGTTATTTGGATAGCAGTTCCGGAAGTTTTGGAGCTAGATTGAAAACGACGTTGACGGTTTGACCTAACAGTCATAATAGTGAGTCTGACTGGTCCTGTTCCTTTTGTTTCAGTTTGTCAGGAGTTAGAACTAACCAAATTGAGCTCATATTTTTTCCTTGTAACCAAAAAAAATGCCCATCAGGAATCTCCGGTTTTCGAGAATCCGAGGTTTTAGGCTTCGCGCTGCACTTCCTAAAAGAATACTCCCAAAACATAGGTAATTTTGTATTTCGCAGACGTTTATCCTGGCCCACACAGGGGCAGTGTGCCGTCGCGAAGAAAACTTCTGGCGTGCGCACGAGTTCATTCCAGAATTCAGGGTCTGTCGCGGACAGTACTTCGCCCCCGCCAGGCAGTAGTGATGGAATGACGAAATCCATTGGAACACCAAAATCGCACAGTGATATTGATGTTAACCGCTATGCGAATTCGATTCGCGCGCACACAAATTCATTGGGCGAAAATACCTTTAAAAAAGTTTTCAACCTCTCAATGACGAACGTAAGAATACAAAACATAACCCCGAAAACATAATGCCAAAAAATGTGTTGCTCTCAAAATTAATACCTGAAATAAACTTCGTAAAAAGAAATCTGACGTCACCGCTTGGCCGGAATATATTTATCAAATTAAACACTAATACCTGGTGCTAAAAAGTCAACAGAGTTGAAAAAACATTAAAACTGAGAGTGCCATAGTTTTTCGAAGAAAAATTCTGATGGTACAGAAACCCAAACTGTTGCCTTACCGACACAGTCGATTAAAAGTTATAAAAATAAGAAGAGAACGTAACAACATCCATTGGAACACCAAAATCGCACAGTGATATTGGTGTTAACCGCTATGCGAATTCGATTCGCAAGCAAACGAATTCATTGGCCGAAAATAACTTAAAACAAGTTTTCAACCTCTGAGGAGAGAGACAGAGAGAAAGTACGACGGAGAAGAGTTAGATTGAATTTGGAATGAAGAACAGCAATCAGTTCCATGATTTTTGCGGGTCGCAGTGGCCTCCGGACCAGCATGGAGGGCACTCGTCGGCTTCGACCATGCTACACCAGTCCCAAGGTCTGCAAGTAGTGGAGAGAGAACCTCATACGGATCTGCAGCCGGTGATGCACAACCAGATGGGCATGGACATCACTTCAGGGTCTGTCGCGGACAGTAATTAGCCCCGCCAGGCAGTAGTGATGGGATGTTTGGCTCATCGATATCTGGCATGTTTATGGATAAGAAAGCTGCTAACACATTTAGAGGTACTTTTTTTTGTCGTTTAGATCTTGATAAGGTTCAGACACATAGATAACGGTTTTAAGGGGATCAGCAGAGGTCTTAACTTGTTTACCACAAAAAAATGTCACCTATCACTTTTCGGCACAACACACACACATTAGCATGCTTTCATTCTCACCAATTCATCACCAATTAAACGCTGTTTTGGAGTAATTTTTCTGGTTATGTCTTTTATCATCTGTCACTGATTCTGAGATAAAATCTAGTAGTAGTAACAGTGATTTAGATAGAGTAACGACAATTTGTCTCGCGTAAAACTAGTTACTGATTTGCCAATCAGGGCAACCATTTGCATAAAAGAAATTAGAAAGTTCCCTTAGTAAATTAATTAATTTAAAATTACGTAAATAACAACTTAACAACTATATGAATCGTCAATCTTCGTCGGATGCGGTCCAAGAGAGGATAGATCCCTTATTTTTCTTACAATGAAGAATTTTGATATGTTAAGGGAAGCACGTCGTTGGTTTAGTATCTCTAAAAACACAATACCGCCAAAGAAATACAAAAACGGAGAAAAACTCTTCATGGAAAAGATACTGGTGTATAAAAGAAATTTAAAAACATCCATCCATACCCCTCAATCTTAGGCAAAGTCCACCACCACTGAATTGAGAAATGTACCCTAGTCCCCAACTGAGGATAAGGATACAACCAAACATAGTATACTCCAGTACTTAGTTTAAAATTAACAGACATGCACAAGAATTTGACGGCGTAAATACCGCTATGCTTAAGATTCATAACTGGTTTACTATAAATGGTGTTAAATGAGAAAAAAACTAAATGCATAAGATTCGCGTTACCGAATGTAACGTTGTATTGAACAAGGAGATACTAGAATTCGTCGAAAAGACAGTTTTTCTGGGGAATACACATGACTTGAAACTACAATGGAGTCCTCACTTAACAGTGTTAGAATTTCGTTATTAACACCTATCGTCTCCGCTTTACGCATCTCCTCTCCTCTCCGCTGTTCTCATCTCCGCACAGCTTCGGTGGATACCCCCTAGCTTTTACGCATCTCGTCTCCTCTCCGCTTCACACATCTCCGCTTTGGTGGAGTCCGGGCCTTATGAATGTAATTTAATTACGAATACGCTTTTCATTTGCGACGCTTCCTATATAACGTTATTTACACATTCAGTTGAAAGCAATAAGGTTATGAAGTTTCTAAACAAACATTGAAGTTGTCAGCCTTTTTGTTAGTGTTAGTGTATCCTTTAAAATACAGTCTTACATTTGCTGCAGTAAATGCTACACAAAATGGAGACTCCGAACAGAAATATTGATACTGAAATCGGAATAAGTGTTAAACCTAATTTAAATAACAACGTTGACAAAGAAATACAACGAATTTTTTTTCCATTGAATTTGATGCAAATTCTACTACTTAATCCCAAATATCACATCAAGAACAATTTCATATATCAAAATAATTTTCTAAATAAGTTTTTATCAATAAGTGGTGCTGTAATTTTTTCGACAACGTATATTCATCGTCTCTTGGATATAATGCTTGATGATAATTTCAGACGATACTCTCCAGTTAATTTCTTGAAATTCGCATCTTTTTTCGAATGTCATTTTAAGTGTTTGGGTTTCATTATGAACTCGACTATTCACTTCATTTATTCTAAGAAGAGTGTTTTGTTTATTTTGTACTTTCAAGAAGTGCATAGATTTCTGAGTAATGCCGCTGATGTTAAACATCTCATCATAAGAAATTGGATGAGCGTGGTTTCAATCTTCTCGTTTTTCGTCTTCGTCGTAATCTATGATAACTTATTCTTCTATAAACCTCCATGGAATATGGTCTTATATAAATTGATAATGGTGACTGTTGATTCAAATATAATTTACGTAATAAGACTAATTAAGTTATTGAATGATCAATTTAAGCTGTGGAATATTCAGTTATTACTGGTACAGAAGAATGGCTTCAGTAAACTACAGACAGCAAAAATGTTCCAAACTTATGATCAAATATTAAAGTGTTACAAGATCGTCAGAAACGTTTATCAACTACCAGTAAGCACCAAATACTATAATGTTGTGATTTTTATATTCTCTCTTGTTTATTAAAAACACTTTTATATAAAGGGTGTAAAAAGACCCTTAACGAAGCCGAAGGGTACTTATTCTCCCCGTTATTGCGATAATTTTTTTGTTCTAAACCATACCTGGGAACCTTCTAGTTACGGAGATATTGGGGGTCAAAGTTCCAAGTTTTTTTTTTAAATCCATGTTTCTGATGTATTTTTTTTACTTTAAACACCTTCAAGACCCCTGTATTATTCAATCCATCCATCAGCACAGTGTTTTGAGTCCGTTACATTGAGTTTTACCGTAAAACGTAATTTTTCACCCCAAAAAAAAAAGTCGTTTCCCAGCAATAATTTTTGCGTAAAGTTACTTAGTTTGATGTACAGAATGCTTGGTTGACGGCTTCGTGAAGGGTCTGTTTACACCCCGTATGTTATTGCGTGTTTTGTCGATTATGAACAGTAAGCACATCGTAATTCCACTGTTGTTTGGTTTTTAATCTTCCATCCGTAATTTATTTCGAGATCATCATTCTCCTGGTCTTATCCCCATTTATTTGGGGTCGGTGCAGCATATAATTATTTTTCTTTTACACTTCTCTATTGTAATCATGAGTCATACCCTTTCTAGCCATATCATCTATCAGGCAGCTTTCCTTACGACATTTTCCTCATATCATGACTACAGATTCTTCTCTTCTCTTAGTAAATACGAGATATTAAGCATTCTTCTTCATCTTCTTCGTCGTGTCGATGATTCTCATAGTTATCTAATTGAATTAGCTTCGACTGTTTATTCATTAAAATGCGTGTTCGTCATCTGCATTCGTTCGTGTCGTTTAGGGCTATGTTACATTGTACCTTATACCTATTTATTATTTTTTCCAGATCCTATACCATACTTCAGGAGCCATCTGGCAAAGTTTGATCGATATTCAAATTGTGATTGAATACAGTAAGATTGAGTATATCACTAAGATAGTAAGTGAACCGCTTCTGGGAGAACCTTTTCATGAAGCCGCTGATGAATTTGTATTTGATAGTTGTTATTATACTTGTTTTTTTATTCTTTCTAGCATGAAAATCCTCTCTTATCGATTCTAATTTTTTTCTGCTTAGTGAAAAATTATGCTATACAAATCTCACTCGGTCTGCAGCTCCAGGCGTTCTATGACACTGTCAAGAGTGCACAAGATTCGTGTGAATTTATTTTAGCGTCAGACTGTACAGGTGAATAACGATTGGAATTATTTATGGACTTTGAAGCTTTTTGCCTAATTCAATAGTACTGCAGTCAATTCAATTCTTTGCAATTTTTCAATTTTTCTGCGCTACAGTTTTATACTTTGCAGCTACCATCGTTTTACTTATTGTACCTAGTCTTGTGTTTTTGTTCCGAAATAAACTTTTATTTATTTATTATTTGTTCATAGATGATCAAAAGAAGCTGTGCAAAAACATCCAGCGTCTGCACCGTGCGTCATTCAGCAAGATGACTGCATGTGGCCTGTTCTACATAGATGTTAGTCATCCATTAAGACTGCTGTCACTTCTTACCCACTACACTATTGTGCTGTTACAGTTTGCTTTCCTTTGAAGATAACGTTTATGAATCTATGCAATAACGTCATAAATTGCATTAAAGATAAAACTGTTTGAATAGTAGTTTGTTTAAAAAACAAAACTTATAGTGTCAATATTAGTCCAGAAATCATCAACATTCTAACTACACGTATCCCTATTTATTATTATTTATTTGGGGTCAGCACAGCATATCTTCTTATCTTCTAATATAGTGATATTTACTATGTGATTGATTGGTGATATTTCTGATGAGATAATCTTTGTCGTCGTGCTAATTTTACTAGACAATCTTTTGTTTGAATATACCATAAAATCTTCTGATTTTAGAAAGAAAGAAAAAATATTTATTTGTCGCAGGGACATGACGTGCATCATACAAAATGACAAACAAAAATTACAATAAACATACAACGCATAACAAATATTTATAATTTCAACAGGACGGGACAATAAAAAAAATACGTTAACATCTTGCACGTCGTGACTGCGACAAGCAGGTTACCACTCAGCATGCAGTATAGTATAGTGTGTAGTAGTACTAATCAGTCTTCCCCAACAGGCAACAGACCAGCACTTGATAACCTAACTTCCTTAACTTGATTTTTATACAGAAGTTTGACATTACATTCATTGCAGCATACTAGTAAATAATAATACTTGTTATCTTTTTCTTTCTTTCTTTTCTTTTTTTTCTTTTTTTTAAAAAAACGTTGCCCCACACTAGGAATTTCTCCTGTATCGTGGGTGCGTTTACAAACATTTAAAGTCACATACACAAACAGCCAGACCCGGAACAACTACTTGTAGGCCATACAAATATTTGTTCCGTGTTTATCTGATCTTAACTCCCTCCAGTAATTCTTGCACGAGGTAGTTGTAGTTTTACAAGTTCTTGTGCCTGGAGACGTCTCACAAAGGCTATCGTGATCATCATTCATCTGAGAAATAGGCCTTCTGATATGACACAGAATAGTCACAGGGTTTTGTAATGCTCATGACAGCAGATCCATGTACCTGAGATAAATAGGACGTATTTTGATAAAAATATATTTTTAATTCATTAAGTAGGTAAAGATAAATAGTTTAAAGCATACGTCATCATCTGCCTAGCCTTTTCCCAACTATGTTGGGGTCGGCTTCCAGTCTAACCGGATGCAGCTGAATACCAGTATTTTACATGGAGCGACTGCCTATTGGACCTCCACAACCCAGTCAGTACTGGGTAATACGATACCCCTTGGTACGACTGGTTGTCAGACTTTTTGGGCCACTGACTACCTAACGACCGTCAAAGATCTACAAAAAGACAGCCGGGACCAACGGCTTAACGTGCTTTCCGAGGCACGGAGGAAACTCGGTATGAAATGGGTGGTCACCCATCCACGGACCGACCTAGGCAAGCACGGCTTAACCTAAAGATCGACCCGAGCGGCTGTTATTATCAAGCCACGAGCTCCTCGTACATAATGAAGCAAAAGTAATACCTAACAAGAATAACATAATACAAAAACAAAAAATAACTAAATATTACTAAAAACAAAAACTATTGGGAACAACCAGTACTATTAAAAAACTTCCTTCACCATTTCTGTTTTTATGAACGGACGGTCGGATTGGTCACCGAGGTTCGCTCGTTGGTACGAGTATTAGATATTATTTCGCCTAATACCCGCTGTAATTTTAGTTGTAGTTTCTTTTTAACAAAGTACATTTCAATGGATCTAATTCTCTAAATTATGTAGTCGATGATTTTGGTGCACGGTACAACTCTAATGAGTTTATGTTGGCACCTACTTAAATGAATAAAATGTGTGTGTACTACTGAATAAATAAATAAAAAATAATAATGTCTGTGATAGTTAAAAACGAATTATTTCACAAGTCGATGGCTGCTAATTCAGAGATAGTTTCGACCTTCGTCATCATGTTATCTTTCACAATGCGCGAGTTAAAAATTCACACGACGATCTTCAATAAAACTGTATGTACAGCTTACAACGAAGTATATTAATTTCCATCAAATACAAAATCTCAAAAAAAATCTCTGGTCTACTTTTATAGATGCGAATACAATGCGAGAATAGGCCGGTCGATTGGCGTGTCCTGTTAACGAACGCGCGCTATCTACGTAACGTATATAAAGCGTAGGCTGTCACTCCATCGCGCCATTAGTACAGCGCCCGCGCGCGCGATAGCACGTATCTCTGCCTACAGTTCCGCGCTCGATATCTCGACTATGTGCACACAGACCAGTACAGAAACATGCATTTCTGTATACCATTACACGATTGGTTTATGAAGAGACCCTCGCGTGGGTGGACTCTGCCAGCGCTGCAGCACGCGCAAGCCGCGTGATCGACGCCGCCCCCCGTCCGCGCCGCCGAATCCGTCGACGCCGTCGAGAATCTCCACTGAAGAACTGGTAGAAGCACTTCGACCGCATCTTCGCTTGTAACGATACCACACCGCGATCTAATTCGACGACAACGCAATCTGGTTCGATCATCTGTACTAAATATCTAAAATTCTTACAAACTGTAAATAAAAACATGTGAAACATTCCATTTGTTTTTTTTTGGTTTGACATTCCGCCCACCAAGGACATACTCGAATGAGTTGTCCTTTGAATTAAAGCCCCAAATACAAAATCTCAAACAAAATCTCTGGTCTACTTTTATAGATGCAAATACAATGCGAGAATAGGCCGGTCGATTGGCGTGTCCTGTTAAGGAACGCGCGCTATCTACGTAACGTATATAAAGCGTAGGCTGCCACTCCATCGCGCCATTAGTACAGCGCCCGCGCGCGCGATAGCACGTATCTCTAAAGCGCCTGAGCCACCTCTGTCGCTGGTCGACCCCCGCTGGGCCTCCTCCGGTTAGCCGGAGGTCTCACCCGGCGGGCTCGGACCGCCGAGGTGGCGTGAAGCAAGCGGCGCTACAGTATAGCGCCGTAGCGATCTCTGCCTCCAGCACCGCGCTCGCTATCTCGACTATGTGTACACAAACATGCATTTCTGTATTCCACTTCATGATTGGTTTTTTGAAGAGACCCTCGCGTCGGTGGACTCTGCTAGCGCTGCAGCACGCCGGCGCAAACCGCGTGATCGACGCCGCCCCCCGTCGGCGCCGCCGACGCCGCCCCCCGTCCGCGCCGTCGACGCCGTCGAGAATCTCCACTGAAGAACTGGTAGAAGCACTTCGACCGCATCTTCGCTTGTAACGATACCACACCGCGATCTAATTCGACGACAACGCCATCTGGTTTGATCATCTGTACTAAATATGTAAAATTTTTACAAATTCTAAATAAAAACATGTCAAACCGCCCACCAAGGACATTTTTTTAATTTTTTTATTTAAACATAGTCATAATACAGGTTCATTTGTTTTGTACCATTAAACTAAAGATGGTTTGTATTGGTACCCACATTCGCTAAAACAACACTGCTCAATCACTACGAAACAAATATGTAAAAATGTAGGTACATGAAAAATATTTTGCACTTAACAATTTTAGCCGTAGTAAACATCTATCAGTAAGTACCCGAATCATACGAAATGTTTTGAATCTAAGCTGCTTGCTATTGGGCTGCTCATTAGAAGGCCGGTACTAGTCAACGTATCCTATACAGGTTACTTCGGTTTATTTTAACTACTTTGTTTTTAAATTGTTGATCTAATCTTTTACTCTGGACGCTCTTAATGTGCACGTCTGTCTACACCGTTCTCACATATATGTATTATCTCAACATGAATGATGTAACCAAGATCTTGTAAAAATGTTTGATTGAAAAGAGTGTCCATGGAGTTTCTTGCCCATTCTTCTCCATAGAGATCTACGCCTTGGAATGGGCAACTACAGTACTTTCAAAAGTTATTATGTCTTATGTCTGGGACTGTAGCTTCGCCTTCTTTGTTTTTCTGACATTCAAAAGTGCCTGTAATGGTCTAATTGAAATAAATGCTTTGAGTTTGAGTTTTGTGTAAGAGTGTTTTGTAAAATATTTCCATTAGACTAAGTTGTTTATGCAGTTGTATTTTTTGTATATTTGCTTAAAGTTTTTTACGTTTATTTCGTCTTTTATGCATTTTGGTATTTCGTTGATTAATGTGGGAATTAGAAATTTTACTGTTCGCCTGCCAAAATAATTTCTAGCCTGGGGAACCATTAATTTATTGTTGGTGATACTTCTTGTCGTTATTTTATGTGATGTGGGTATTTGAATGCTTTGGTTATTAAATTGCTCAATTAAGAGAGCCATTTCGATTCTAGTCTGTACTGGCAAAATTTTACAATATTTAAATAATTCGATGACATTATCTTTACTTTGATGCTTTATTTTTCTGGGTACGATGAGTTTTAAAAGTCTAACTTGCAGTTTGGATTTTTTTTCAGTGTATGATTTAAATGTTCGCCCATAGCTCGTGATTCCGTAAGCTATAACTGATTCTGCTAAGGCAACATACATATTGAGCAGTATTTTGAACGGAACTTTAGGTTTCAAAATGTAGAACTTTGCCAGCACAGCCCGTAATTTATCACAGACTGAGTCCAAGTGGAAAGTCCAGCTAAAACGATTGTCCACGACTAATCCAAGGTAGGTGTGGTGCGTTACTTGGTCACATGCTCGAATGAGATGTCCTTTGAATTAAAGCCGCCCACCATGAGATCAAGGGGGCTGAGAAATTATAAAGAAACAAAATAAAAAAATAAATCACTGGTTGGTAATAATACACACAGTTTACAAGTAGGTCTTTTAAACACAGAACCATTACATTTCACAGTTACCACTCGTGTGAGTCCGTTCGAACCAGGATGGTTTGCCAAAATCCTACCCAGCAACCATTTGCCAAGAGAAAGATTAGCCTCTTTTACAAGGAATTTTGTCATCATTCGGCTATACGTTATAACGCTGCAACATCGAAGTTAGAACTTCCATAGACCTTCGTCGCCAGAAATCATGGGTCATTTTTTGTAGGAGTTGCCATCGTCAACAACGTGCCCACAGAGCTATGCTCGTCACAAGAACTAGACTAGATTCTCCGATTAAAAAATGACCATGTTTTTTCTTTTTCTTTCTTTTATCGTGTGGTTAGTTCGTAACCTGGTGTCAGAGTTTTTAGGCCGCCCATGGGCCTCTGACTTGGCTTTACATGCCGTCAAGAAATATCTCTCAGGCATGCTGGTTTCCTCACGATGTTTTCCTTCACCGAAAAGCAAGTGATAATTATACTATACGCACATGAATCCGAAAAATCAGAGGTGCGTGCCTTGGGTTCGGTTCGGTTAATGCCCATGTGTAAGCGGCATTGAATCATCAGGATTTTGGGAAAATTGAGAAATGGGTCTAATTGAGGCAAGCCTCAATCTGAACAAGTAAAGTAGCCATTACACACACACACAAACTCATACTTTGTACAAAAAAACACACACAGGCATGTTAAATTATAAAGAAAAAGTTATATTTTTAATTGATTTTACCTATTTTTTATTTTAATTAATATTGTAATTGTTTAAACATTATTTTTTTAATCTGTCTTTTTTGTCTTATATAAAGTAACAAGAAAACAATGCAAGTATTTGTAAACAAACTTAATATCTAAAAATTTTGCATAATACTATGTGAATTTACGCTACTACCTACACAAAAAAAAAAACTAAGTGAACAACAATTTGTATGTTTGAACATTTTACCCGCAGTTTTGTTTTGTATTATTTAAAAAGTGAGACCATCTAATTATTTTCTCTCAAATCGGCTTATTATAATATTGTTAACTGAGAACGAGGAAACCTGTCCCACCGTAGTCCAGTTTATAACTAGTACGGGGGTCAGCGTGAATCTTTTCGGACAAACAGCATTTATTATTGTGTACTGAGTTACTAATTGGGAATCGAATCTTTTAGCTTCATAGAAAATAAGTACTAGTGTTCAATTATTTGTAAGGTTGTTATTCTTTTGGCAAAATAAAGATTATGATTATGATTTCCTCGTAGGTGAGAGTGGAATCACCACTGACGCGCTTGAAGTGGAATTTTGTTGAATTGAGGCCCTAAGGGGTCGAACAGTAGGGCTTGTGGACGGTGAGTAATGGGCTAGCTCGCTGTCCGTTCGCCTTATGACGACAGAGACTCAAAGTCCTCTTTTAATTCCCTGTTGTTTCATTTCTGTAACTAAAAACCACCTTTTTCCAGGAATCTTTTCATTTCCTTGTGAATTTGCTTTCCATCCTCTACTGTTTGAAATCCTGACACATAATCATCTACGTAGAATTCACTGTTTAACTTCAGATACTAGCGGTAACTCAGCTCCCTAATCGTGCGTCAGCTGCTGCAATGAATTCACGGCAAGGTAAGGTGAGGATGCAGTGCCGATGTGCCTAGACTTTTTCCAATTAGGTTAGAATCGGTTTCCAGTCTAATCAGATGCAACTGAATACCAGTATTTTGCATGGAGCGACTGCCTATCTGACCTCCACAACCCAGTTAGAACTAGGAATACAATAACCCTTGGAAAGACTGGTTGTCAGAGTTTCGGGGCACAGACTACCTGTAACGACTGTCTTATCTACAAATTACTTGAATGACAGTCTGATTTTGGAAATCGAACACAGAACATTCACATGCGCGCAGTCTGATCCATACCTCACGACCTATTTATAAGTAGTAGCCCAGCCACGGTCTTAATACTTTTAAAATTGCTCAAGCGATATTAATTTGTCAACGCCAGACATATTATTGGAAGTAATTACACTTACTTTTGACATAATTACTTTATAATTTCTCAGTAGTCAAAGGAACGACGTCTGACTAACATATGTTTTCGATAAAATAACATTATGAAATCTACAAGCAAAGTATCGTTAAATGATGACTTTCTTAGTATCTTTTATCCTTTTTACTACATACATACTATCTTCTGTGTGCGAAAATTTAATATCTATGATAGTTATTTGGAAGTCGCAAAAGGAAAAAACTTCATGTGTGCTGTATTAGTTAATTGTCTGATGGTTTCATTTTACGGCCTAGTCATGAAATTTACTCATTTCGATGATATATTCAAAATGGCGTACTATTTTATTTACTTCGAATATGCGTTCAATTTCGGAGCTGTGTGTTTTCTTAATTTGTATTTTAGTAGCAATAGTGTGCGTTTGCTATCAATTTTGTATGAGATTGACAAAAGTCTTTATAGTAGCAAAAATTTGAAAAAACTGAAGATCGTCACATGGATGTCACTTGCCTTTATCATAACCAACTGTGTTGCCCTGACATTTTTCAAAGTCGCATTAGACATTAACTGGTCTTGCATGAGAGGTTTTTTTGTATCCATTTCTGCGCTCCTGGATATCGAATTATTACATATAACGACAACTGTTAATATACTGAGTTACCAAACTAGAATCTGGAACACTATTGTAGAAAACTCACATTTTGGCGAAGTCAATGATGACGAAATAACAGTGGACGACGATACAGCGTTGGAAGAAATTAATGATGCATTAAATTCTGTTAACGAAGCTTGGAATCTTATAAGGAATTCTTCTGGATTTATAGTAAATTATAACTTAATATTTTGTCTGTTTTATAATGTTGCCACTCTGGTAGATCGTTAGGTTAAGCCGCGGTTGCCTAGGTTGATCCGTAGATGTATGACCACCCATTACATACCGAGTTCCCTCCATGCCTTGGAAAACACGTTAAACCGTTGATCCCGGCTGTCATTTGTAGATCTTTGACAGTTGTTACAGGTAGTCAGTGACCCGAAAGTTAAACACGCAGTCTTGCCAAGGGGTATCGTATTACCCAGTACTAACTGGGTTCTGGAGCCGATCTGACCAGATAGCAGATAGGCTCGCAAGACTTAAATCCGGTCTCAACATTGATGTTTCATCCGTCTAACCTATTAACAAAATCGTTTATTCTAGACAAGACTCAGTATTCTAAGATTATAATATTTTATTACAGATTGTCTTTCATTACGTTACAACGTTCATACAATCTCTGTATTACGCTGAAATCCTAATAAAGTGGTCGAAAATGCATTTCGTAAGTATTTGTTAGTGTTATCAACTTTTTGATGTATTTTGTATAAATTATTAGTGGTATCCTCGTGGAGTTGCGAAACACGTGTCGGGCATAACACGTATCTGGCATAAGACGTGTCGGGGTTAACACGTGTCGGGCTTAACACGTGTCGGGCATAATGCGTGTCGGTTTGGGTGCAAGTAGCATGCTTATTATGTGGTGAGAGGGCGGCGCTTCATCCTGCATCCCAGTCTGGATCTATTTGAGTAATTAAAACGAAATACTTTGCATATCATTTTTATTGCCATATTATTATCATCTTTAAATAAATTGTCCGTTGCGTCTCTCACCAAAATCTTCACTCTTTCCCACGATATATTTACGTTATTTCAAACATTTTTAGGGACAAGAATTCATGGTTCTAAGCCATGCTGTTGGTATGGTACTGTTGCTGTCCAAGGGATTCTTCGTGGAAACACAATTGTGTGTCGCTTGCGAAGGGTTTTACAGAGAAATTAATGGAGCTCATACCAATGTGATTTTAAAACTATCCCAAAATTGTGAGTATGTAGAAATTCTTGAACAGAAATTACGTAACATTTCTTACTAGCTAGCTTATAAAAACAAGATAAAAATAACCCTTATTTTACTGAACGCAGGATATACAAAGATACTATAACAAAAGTAAAAAATATTAAAAGTGCCATAAACTAATAAGAACCTACACCATTTTTGCGTATTTAGAAAAAATAATGACGTACCACTTAAAATGACTTTAGAATGTCCCTGATTTGAGAGCTGCCGTCTATCGTTTGCTACTTTTCTCCAGTTAGGTCCCGCTGTAAGTTTAATCTTGTCTTCCCATCATCTCAAATGATTGGTGTACGGTAATTAGCATAAACTTGACCTGGTTATCTGTCGCGGCGTTTTTAGCGCAAATCGTACATCTGTTACGCTACTTCTGGGTGGTCTCGTGCGATATCGGCGCGTGAGATTAAAATGACGATATCTCGAAAATTATGTATGGGAGCTGTATAAATGTTATGTCGTTGGAATCGTTATGAAATAAGCTAACATGTTTTGAACGAATTCCTAATTCCCCCTCC
The DNA here is from genome assembly GCA_905220335.1 of Noctua pronuba. Lineage (NCBI taxonomy): Eukaryota > Metazoa > Arthropoda > Insecta > Lepidoptera > Noctuidae > Noctua > Noctua pronuba. The sequence goes on from LR999913.1 coordinate 14,071,653, forward strand.
CCCAAATTTTTTCTAGTAATAAAAATATAGCCTATGTTACTCAGGGATAATGTGGCATTCTAATGGTGAAAGAATTTTTGAAATCATTCCAGTAGTTTTTGAGTTTATTCATTACAAACATACACACACACACAAAAATACAAATCTTTCCTCTTTATAATATTAGTGTAGATATTGTTATTTTTACGAATATTTCCTTGATTTTAGTGCCATCTAAAAGGATCTGGAAGAACATGTGTCGTATTATACAAGGAGATTTTGAGAAGCTCAGTGCGTGTGGAGTATTCGTCGTGGATGCGGCAACACTGTTACATTTCTGCAACCTTATCACCACATACATTATAGTACTGCTGCAGTTTGCGTTTCTGTAATATTTGAATGTTTTGACTTTGTATCTTTTACTGTTGTGTAATTAAATATAATGTTTTAATTATTTTGTCAATTATTGTGTCCCAACAATTGAACATTACAATATTAAGAAAAGACATAGGCTGTGATTCTCCATGGAGTTTCTTGCTCATTCTTCTCGATAGAGGTCTACGCTTTGGAATGGGCAACTACAGTACTTTCACAAGTTATTATGCCTTGTGTCTGGGACTGTAGCTTCGCCTTCTTTGTTTTTCTGACATTCAAAAGTGCCAGTTATTGCCTAATTGAAATAAATGCTTTGAGTTTTGAGTTTGAGTTTTTCCATAAAAATTGTGACGAAATCGATGTTTCATATTCCCTTTTTTTCTTCTTGAATAATGCCTCTAGAGTAATCATTTTTGGCAAGACCATCTTGTTCAGCATTTTGCCTTTAAATTGACAATTACCATAGGAGACACAAAAAATATCCTGGTCATCGGAAAGTTCGAGAATTTCATCGATACATGTAATTACAATAATTGACTGTCATGTTTATTATCAAACCATCCATTACAATCTACCTTGGTAATACTTAACTCAATCTATAAAGACTGTACGCTTAATAATATATGTAGTTATCATTTGCGTTCAAAAGGTGCCTGCAAAATGATGTCTTTTGTGAAAAGGAAAAAACTAAATATACAAAAATGTGAAGTAAATGATTTTTCGCATACTGGTGTGGATAAGGATGTACAAGCTATGCTTTTACCTTTGAATTTAATGAAAATTGTCGTGACAAGTCCAAAATTTCGCATCAAAAATGATGTCATTACTCCAAATGATGTCTTATATAAATTCTTTTTGCTTTGTGGGACAATGTTCGCCATGACTACTTATTTCTATCGTATTCTTCACATTTCTGATGATGCTGCACGAGTTTATACATTTTTATTCATTCAAGATATCGGCACGTATACAGATTTCTTCTTTGACGGTTGCGGATTATTCATAAACTTTTTGATTACTCTAATTCATTCGAAGAATTTCGTCATGATGATTTTGAGCATTCAAGACGTCCACAGATTTGTCAATTATATTATATTATTGGATTAGTATAACTAGTTTTTTTTTTCGGATTTATGTTATTCTTGATTTATCAGTATATCTGGTATCCAGATCTACCATTTTATACCATTACCTTAGTGCTGTATTTTATAGCATATGATACCGATATGATTTATGCAATCAGAATTATGAAATTGCTCGAAGATAAAATTAATCAATGGAATCACCAGGTTTTATTGAATGACCACCGGAGCAGAACGTGTCCAAAGAGATCATTCGAAATTTATCTTGAAATACTAAAAAGTTTCAACATTTACAAGAAGATTTTTCATTTAACGGTTAGTTTAGTTCCAAAAACTGTTCTCTGTAGATTATTATAAGGTGCTTCTTTTAATTACAATTATATTTTTTAGGTTCTACACTATACGCTGAAGAATTTCTTGCATTCCTTAGTGTAAGTCGAAATTATGATTGAATATTATCAAAAATTAACAAAACCAAAAGAACGGGTACGTTATTGTTAGTTTGTTCAGATTGATTTTAAGCCTGTTAGGTTTTTACATCGCAAACTTTTTAGTCTCTGTCTTTGGGGTCTGCCAGCGAGCCCTGGAACGAAGTATACTAGGAGTCAAGACTCAAATCGCAGACATTTGCAACACAGCCGCCAAATTAAAATGGAACTGGGCAGGCCACATCTGCCGCATGTCGCATCAAAATTGGCTTCCGAATTGGGTTCCGAACAACAGAACCCGGCGACGCGGCAGGCCCAGAAGGAGATGGCGTGACGAGGTGGACTCTTGTCAAAAGGATTGGGCCCAAATAGCCAAAGACAGAGATAAATGGAAAGACTGAGAGTGCAGTGGGACACATCAGTCACTTTGAGTCATTTGCTTCGTTCGTCTATTTTCAGTTATAAATAAAATAGCAATATATTTTTTTTGATATTTTTTTCAGTCGGTAGCAGTATCGTCATCATTCAGTATAATAATCTGGTTGGCAAAAAACTTGATGTTACAATGTATACTGAGTCTGAATTGCGAAGCGTTCTATAAAGCTGTCAATAATTCCCAAGACACCTGCGTTCTTCTTTTGAAATCGAACTGCTCGGGTACGGATGAAATTCGCATTTCTTAGGAGCTGCAGATTTGTGTATTGGTCATAAGCAAAAAGATACCAGGCACGAATTCAGACTCCACGGTACTAATAAATAGAATTGAAAATTCTGTTACATCATTTCTAACCTATCTTACTTTATTCCTATTACTAACAAAATATGTATCGCTCGTATCAGAAATTATGATTTTATACAGGGTGTAAACGGACCCTTCACGAAGCCGTCAACCAAGCATTATGTACATTAAACTAAGTCACCCTACCCTACGCAAAAATTATTGCTGGGAAACGACTTTTTTTTTTGGGTGAAAAAATACTTTTTACGGTAAAACTCAATGCAACGCACTCAAAACATGGTGCTGATGGATGCTTTGAATAGTAAACGGGACATGGAGGTAATTAAAGTAAAATTAAAACCTTAAAAAGTAGTATTTAAAAAAAAACTTGTGAAAAAATTGGAACTTTGACCTCCAATATCTCCGTAACTAATAGGTTCCCAGGTATGGTCCAGAACAAAAAAATGATCCCAATGATGGGCAGAATATGTGGTTTTCTTTTTCGTTAAGGGTCTTTTTACACCCTTTATATGTATTTCGATATACTAATGTAAGTAATGTGCACCGTTCTTTGCAGATGAAGAAAGGAAGTTATGTAAGAACGTGAGGCGCGTGCACCGAGCATCGTTCAGTAAGATGCGCGCCTGTCGACTGTTCTGCGTAGACGTGGGTCTACTACTGCACCTGGCGGCGCTTCTCTCAAACTATTCTATTGTCTTATTGCAGTTTGCATTTCTGTAGTCTTGGTACGTTAGTTGTTATAAAAAAAGATTTTTGTCGTTGTGTTTTTGACTTCAATGAGGTTATAATTAATCTTGTAAAATTCTTTTAAGTTTGTTTTTAATAAAAATCGCAACTGAAAATGGTTTGCAGGATCTTTTAGATTTTGATCTTATAATTTGTATTCAATTTTTGTACGCCATCCCTTCTCAATCAATCCGTTATTCTTAGGTCGAAACTGAAACTTCTTCTTCAAAAAACTTCTTCTCAACTAGTTACGAACCAGCAGTTTCGATGGCAGCCGAAGCACATTTTTCATCCGAAATTATTAAAATATTTTTCTTTAAAGCACTTAGTCCACACATCCACTTTATTCCGAAATTATTAGGACTACACAATTGAAACTTGGTAGGTAGATGTATTCTGTGAATGGCTTTACGATTTTTATACAAAAACAAAAAACAAAAAAAAAATAATAAGGAGCGGCTCCTCATACATGGAACTAAAACTAAAAACTTTACACTACATTAGACCATTTTATGCGAGCACTGTGGCCTCTGTATCTCAAATCACATCGATTGAGCATTTGAGATGTCTTTGTAGGAATTTCGAAAACGTTCAGTCACGCATACGGTACAGTTTCGAGAACCTTCCGCTGCTACTTCTGACACGTTAGCACTAGAGTTTGCATACAAATAAAGAACAGATATAGCTATCAAACAAAATCAATATATTAACAGTACGAATGTGAACAATAAAACCAACTTAGACGCTTCACAGCCTAGCTCATCGGCGTAATGTTGCCTGCCAGTCGGTCTTCTATAGACTGTACTTCGGAGAGTGTGCGCAGGAGCTGCACGACCTGATCCCACCATCACCTTTTTACTACCGGACCAGCAGACGTCCTGCGGCGTACCATCCGCACTTGGTTGATAACCCGACGAGTCGTACTCAGCGCTTCTTAGCGTTTATTATGCGCACAGCCAAGATGTGGAACTCTCTCCGGCATCTGTGTTCCCTCCCACATTTAACCCGTCTGTGCCTTCAAAGCAAGAGTGAACAGGCATCTTCTGGGCACGCTCGTTCCATCACAGACCTCATCTACCGCTTTCCATCAGGCGTGATCGAGGTCAAGAGCAGGCCCATTCTCGAATTTAAAAAAAAAACAAGCAAAATTCCAACATTAACATGACATAAACACAAATAATTCAGTTCCTGATGCGAAACTGCCGTATTGTCCCAGATGTCGTAATAATTCGCATAGCCTCAAGGATTGTCAAAATAAAGAATGTTTGTGTTTTATCTTCTGAACCCATAGTTTCCAAATCGATTCAAATGAAAAAGAAGCTTAGCCAGCGAAATGAAGATGCCGAGGAGTTAAACGCGCCTTGGATAGAAAAGAGAGTTTGGCTTGAAAATTCAGAAGGACATGTCGCCAATGTTATGCAGATAACGTACCAATCATGGGTAGCAAACAGGCTAAAACAAAGTCGAAAAAAGTATCCACTTATTGCCAAAGCTGTCCAACTAAACCCTTCCTTTGTTTACCTTGTTATAACAAGATTCACCAATAACTACATACGTTACTTAACTATACTATAATAGTAAATTAACATAACTGACTGATTACACAAGATGACGAAGTGTGGTCACAAAGGTGTCAAGAAACCAGATTGTCCGAATACAAAGATCAGAAACCAAAAAACTAGGTATGCAGGATTGTATCAAACCACCTTGTAATAAAAAAAAATGTGGGGTAGATGGATACTAAATTGATCGAAGTGACAAAAGGCATGTGTATGCCTAATACCAGTGACTACGTACAACCATTTGTAACACGTTTGACGTAAATCTTTATTTACTTAAATATATTTAAGTTAACTAAGTAATAAACATTTTCGTTACTTGCAATGATGTTGTTTCATTCCTAAACAAACTGCCTATTTAAAAACACGTCTCGACTTCTAAAAAATATTATTAAAACCAAAATATTGTTAAGAAAAATAATATTTAAATTATCCTATCCTATCCTGCCGTATTGTCCTAGATGTCGTAATAATTCGCATAGCCTCAAGGATTGTCAAAACAAACCAATTTTGTGTTTTAACTATGGTCACAAAGGTGTCAAGAAACCAGATTGTCTGAATATAAAGATCAGAAACCAAAAAACTAGGTGTGCATCACCATCTTTTAACAAAAAATAAAAATAAATAAAAAATGTGGGGTAGATGGATACTAAATTGATCTAAGTGACAAAAGGCATGTCTATGCCTAAAACCAGTGACTACGTACAACCATTTGTAAAACGTTTGACGTAAATCTTTATTTACTTAAATAAGTAATACACATTTACATTACTTGCAATGATGTTGTTTCATTCCTAAACAAACTGCCTGTTTAAAAACACATTTCTCGACTTCTTTCGTTAACGAACAGTTAAAAAAAGATAATAATTAAAACCAAAACATTGTGAACAAAACGTTGTATTTAAGTAATCCAGGTTACGACCCCAGTTAACGATGAATACAGATCTGCCATAGTGACCATGAGACGAATTCAATTCTTATAAATGTTCTGTATTTTAAAGAATTGCGAATATTCCATTAAGTTCATTATCGCACCATCACAAGCAACTGTTCAAATATATCACGGAATTATCTGGTAACCAGTGTTACTGATGCGCGATTTTTTTTTATTAATCTACCCTCGCCTTGGTTCTTTTTAGTTATCGTGTTGATTATTAATACTCATTAGTCTTTCAACCTTAACGACAACAAGATAATGATTAAAATCGCTTAGCAACATGATTTATTGAATGGTCGAAGGTGTATCCCGAAGCGATAAGGTTCAAATTCGCTATTACTCAAGGAGGTCAGATAATTTTGGACACAGACTGAACTCTGGACCTACACGTATAGGTGGTATGCCAATATTAAGCAGTAAGCATACTTTCGTACTTCTTCATGGACTAGGTATTTGGATCGAGTATTTGTACGGAATTGGACACCACCACCATCGACTCATCCATCTTTAGTTTGGAGAACGAGTACGAAGTATTTGCATTTTATGGAACCGAGCAACCAAAACAATTTAACAGACCAACAACACCCTACGACATATTATGATACTTCTAAACGACACCTATCTATTTTTACCTACGAAACTTAAAAAAGAACTGGAGAAGGTCGTTAACCCGCAGAAAATCTTAACACCGCGATTTAGAAAAATGACGTATTTGCACAACGCCATCTATGCGTAAATAGATAAAACGTCCGCACAAAGCATATTCCAATGCGGTTCGTGAATGTTGGACGGCATTTTGCGATTTAGTAATTTTATGTTATCTTCGAAACTATTTAACCAATTGACATACTGTCAAGAGCAAATATTATCCCTATGATGTCCTTGTGATCATAATAATATGTTTTTTGATAACGTTTAATATTTTGTTGTTTAAAAAATCGTCCAAACGTAAGTATGTCGAAAAATATTTTTTTAATCATAAAAGCTACTATATCTGCTAAAATATAAAAGATAGAAATATGGTGTAGTGGACTTTTTTGTAGAACTATTTAAGGCGGACCAGGTTGCCATACATTCTTTTCAATTATATACAACTGTTTAGGCAGCGCATGCAAATAACTCTGTTGTAAAAGCTATTTCTTTGCGCCTGGCTAGACAAAAATTGTGATAACTCGGCTAATATGCATGATATCAATATAATTTATAGCCTATAGCACTCACGAATAATGTAGCTTTCTACCAGTGAAACAATTTTTAAAATTGGATCATTAATTCCGGAGATTACCAGTTGTCAGATGGAGAGGTTTGGAAGGAGAAAAGGGAGGCGTTTGCCCAGCAGTGGGACACGCAAATAGGCTAAAAAAAAGGTTGTCCGGAAGATATCGGCTGGTTGGTGTGGCTGGTGGATGGTGGCGATAATACTGCTATTGTTACCATAGAATCAACTATACTGTAAAAGATCTATGTTATAACTTTGGTGTACAATAAACTAGTCCTAGTTTTACATTTAAGTAACTAAAACACGATACGTCAGTAGTGACGATAGTCCTTAATGATGGTTGTAACGGTGATATTTCACAATTTCACGACATCCTAACTAATATTGTAAATGCGAAAGTAAGCTTGATTGTTTGTTTGTTACCTTTTCACGCCTAAACCACTGAACCGATCATTTTGAAATTTTGCATAATTACGTTCATCCCGAAAAAAAGTACTGTTCCCGACGAAATCAACAATAACGTTCTCATGATAATAGATGCCAAGGAGCTCGTGGCTAAATAATAACAGCCGCTCGGGCCGATCTTTGGGTTAAGCCATGCTTGCCTAGGTTTTTCTGTGGATGGGTGACCACCCATTACCGAGTTGTTCCAAGTAAAATACTGGTATTCAGTTGCATCCGGTTAGACTGGAAGCTGGCCCCAATATAGTTGGGAAAAGGCTAGGCAGATGATGATGATAATAATAGATGGCGCCGTGTGTCTTTCGAATCATGATTGAACAAGCAGAGTACAACCAGAATTGATTGTCAAATTACACACAAAAATCCATTAATCAAATAGAATTCTTCAACATACTTATTTTAATAGAAAGTTTTTTATTTAAATGCCAATCGAACTAATTGCTATTTGACTTTGTGCCAGCCTAGCAATATCATTTATACAGGTTACTGAAATGGACATGTTATCTAACTCTAGAAATAACCTTAAAGTTACAACAATTAGTATAACAAGTAGACTAAACAATATAAATAATGAAAAACAAGAAAAGATTGTTATTGAAAAATATCTACAATCAATACTCAGGCCATTAAACATAATGCAAGCATTATTCTTCTGTGCTAAGTACAAGTTTGAAGAAGACTCGATCACTCAAAACAGTTTGAGCTACGATGTCATTGCAGCCTTTGGTACTGCCGTTTACATCTCTGGGAGCTCTTTTGTCCTGTATGCATCCTCAGTCACTACCTTTACGGGGAAAGGTCCCAATGCTATCTACTTCGGCAATGTCTATGACCTTGTCGTTTTTGTCGCTGGTATTCTTCTTGATTACTACACCAATGTCATAGAGAAGACTAACAACGTGCTTCTTATCTCTGGTATCCAAAATGCGCAAAGAATTCTCAATATAAACGGAAAGATTTTCAATCGTTTCATCATTCATAACTGGATTTACATCATTGCTTTGAATTGTTTTCATATTTTTTGGATCTATTATTACTGCTATATCTTTACCATCAGTATCTCCGGTATCTTGTATAGCTGCCTTCTCATCTGCTTTGACATTAATGTCGTATATGCTGCCATGGTTATGAAACTGAATTGTAAAACTGTTACGGTGTGGATCGCAAACGTGCAGGAGCCAAGGAGCAATGAAGACGAAAGTTTTTGGAATAATTACTTCAACGCCTACGTGGAAATATTGAAATCTTATCAACTAATTGAGATTATTTTCCAGAAGCAGGTTGGTTTTAGCGAATCTTTTAGGTTTGTGATATTTATTATTATCTAATTGCGATTCGTTTTTTGAAAAAATGTTTTGACTTGATTTCAGATATTATTTTATAATCTGTACACATTCTCAAACGGTCTGTTGGATTTAGTAGTTCACATACAGACGAGTAGGATCACAATTGATCGGACAGCGTTTGTAAGTAAAATAGATCTCCTAATATAAATTACGAGCCTCTCCACAAAAACCTCTCTATGAAAAAATTTACATGAACTTAACAAGCGATGAGACTAGCAACTTTAAATTTGATTAAAGGGTGGTACAATTCAGAAGTCCACGCAGCGGCATATCGCACCGGTTAAGCCACCCGATCATACAGACCTCAACGAAATGACTACAGGGCGTAGAGGGAACCTTCACGAAGTCGTCAACCAAGCATTCTGTACATCAAACTAAGTAACACTGCGCAAAAATTATTGCTCGGCAACGACTTGTTTTGGGCGAAAACCAAGGTTACGGTAACAATCAAAACATTGTATTGATGGATGCATTGAATATCGTGCCCTGCGTGTCCGTTGTGTGTTCATTACAGGAACTGATAGACGTTACTGAAGGTGCCCAACATGTGTCCAGTTCTAGGCTGCCCATTTAGATTCCCATCGTTGCGTAAAGAAGAAACCCTCGAATCATGATCATTCATCATCATCCTCCTGCCATTCTCTGACCAAAAATTTCATTTTTAGTTCTGTCTTCAAGTCCTCGTGTCTCAATTCTGGCTAATAAAAAGCATCATCATACAAATATATCTGAGCGTTGAATGTGAAAGTTTTTACTCAGTGATGCAAGAAGTACAGCGGACTTGCGCAAGACTGGAGACTTCTAGAGATATATCAGGTAATACTATACAAAAGGCAGTGTATAAGTATAGTTTTACTTCATATTACGTTTCTAAACGCGAAAGTTTGTGAGGATGGGTGGTTTGTTACTCTTTCACGCAAAAATTTCTGAACGGGTTTGAATGACGCACCCTTTACAATGGGAACATTGAACGTACTCAATTACCCGCCTATCACCTAATACACCACAATGGTTTAAAGAGATAAAGTATGTAAGTTTGGATAAAAGGGACAATCTTCTGAACTACTCATCCGATACCGAAAATTATTTGACTAATGGTAAGCTACATTATCCCTAAGTGTCATAGGCATATTATATAGATAGACGATCTCGGGGATCTTTTCGACTATAAGCTAGTCTTATAACTTTTTTATTTCTATGTTCATTATATTTAATTCTATCATGATATTATGTTCTCCACAGAGACCCAAAAAAGAGTCTGCAAGAACATCAATCGTTTGCAGAAGGCTTCCTTCAAGAAAATGAACGCGTTTGGTCTATTCACCATAGACGCTGCACAGCCCCTGCGTTTCTTCTCATTCGTCACAGCGTATGTTGTTGTTTTGTTACAGTTTTCATTCTCTCTGTAAATCTGTCATTAATCATTTGTATATAAAGGGTGTAACAAGACCCTTAACGAAGCCGAAAAGTACTTATTCTCCCCGTCATTGCGATATTCTTTTTTGTTCTTGACCATACCTGGGAACCTTCTAGTTACGCAAATATTGTGAGTCAAAGTTCCGACTTTCAGAAGTTTTTTTTTTAAATACCGGTTTTTAATGTTATAACTTTACTTTAAATACCTCCACAACCCCCGTACTATTCACTGCATCCACCAGGACAATGTTTTGCGTGCGTTACATTGAGTCCTACCGTAAAACGTGATTTTTCACCCCAAAAAAAAGTCGTTTCCCAGCAATAATTTTTGCGTAGAGTTACTTAGTTTGATGTACAGAATGTATGGCTTCATAAAGGGTCCGTTTACACCTGTATTAATAAATAGAATTGAAATAAACAAGTTTTTATTACTGCTTTACCCCCTCCTTTGGCTTCGTGGTGAACGTGCGACTTTTGAGAATGGGCTCCTTGATTTGATTCCTAGGTTGAGCAAAAAGTTGTTGGGGATCCTCCATCATCGCAGCCCGAAGTTTCGATGATGACGGATGTTACATTAAAAAAAGTCAGGGTTAATAATTTGTTTTTGCTTTTATATCCTAATCCCAACTTTCCTAATCCTAACTAATATTATAAAATTTAAATTAAGTTTGTTTGTTCGTTTGTTACCTTTTCTCGCCTGAACCACTGAACCGATCATCCTGAAATTTTGCATACACGTTGTCAGGTGTACAGAAACGGAGATAGGGTACCTTTCATCCAGGAATTTCATTCAGGAAAACAACACACACAACGTGTCTTTCGAATCATGATTGAATTATATTATTACAAGCAGAGTACAACGCGAATTGATTGTCAAATTCTAAATTAAAGCTAGTACGCATATAAATGAAAATGACCAACCAAACTAACGATTTAATAAAGCTTGTATTAAAGTATAGCAAACTGTAGCAACACAACAGTGTAGTTAGTGAGAAGACTCATCATACTCAATTGTAACGCGGCGTCTAAGTAGAACAGGCCACACACACGTATCTTGCTGAACGAAGCTCGATGTAAGCGCAGCACGTTCTTGCACAGTTTTCTCTCGTCATCTGTCAAATGTTTAAAGTAGAGAGTTCATTAGAGTACAGGAAAATTGTCTCAGTACTGGATACAAAAGCAAAGGCTTAAAAACAAATTACATCTTGCTTTTTCATCGACTATTTCTAGAACATAATGGAAGCATTTAATAACCATATAAGCCTAAGCAAATACTTTTTTCACTTAATAGTGTAAAAAGTATTTGCGTGTGTTAATGGTTATGTGTGTGTTAATTATAGTCATATTTATCCCTTTCCGCATTTGGTGGTGGTAGTAACTCCCCGGCTGAGATTTTCACAAAGAACTCTATTTGTAGCTAAGATGAAAGCGGTAGCCCGCAAAATTCAATTTTTCAGTCTCAGGTTTTATGTTGAATAAACTATGATTCACGACTGCAACACGTATGTATTAACAGAATTATAATCATTACAATCATCAACACAATCGTCCAAGTTCGTATAATCCGTAAGAAAATTTTGAATTTCACGGGGTACCCTGGCACTTCCACCTTTAATATACGGTCTTCAGCCCTTAATATGCGACATCGATCTTTCGAATAAGTTCAACTTTATAGAGTTCCTTCCTTACCACTTATACCTGCGTGACAGTGCCTTCCTAAACCTTTCTAAAGAATTATGAAAGAAAGTACCTGAACAATTCGACATTAAAATAATTGCGCAAGTATCTTGGAGACTCTCGAAGATAACTTTGTAGAATTTTTCACACTGCCCGTTCTGTATTGTTTGCCACAACAAAACTTTTACCACCCATATGTATATCGATAGCGATGCTATGATTGCAGAATCCTGAAATAAGATATACGACAAATGTATAACCACAACGATCGATAGGATTCGGATCCACTCTCTACTCTTCATAACATAGCCAATATAATTAATCAGCTGGCTGATACTGCTGAGCATGAGGTCCAGAGTGTGCATACAAAGGTCGGGGAAAGTGAATTTCGCAGCAGCAATCACAGAGTTAGGATTTGTTACCGGTTTTTGGCAATAGGGTGTGTATTAGCTACATGACTTAAACGTAGCTGACAAAATGTGGGTATTTTTAAGATTAGAAGTTTAAAGACAGAGATTTAAGTGAGAGATAAGATACATCCCTGCCAAACTCTTTAGGCATAACAAAGCGTGATAACATCATCTTCCTGCCCTTGTCCCACGTTTTTTTCTTCCATTTTCACCTTTCTATCGCCACGCTATCATTTCTTACGTTTTTCCTTCATATCATTCCTCACACAATCCATACATCTTTTCTTTGGCCTTCATCTCGCTCTCCAACCATCAACATTTATATTCATCACTTGTTTAGTCACTTGTGTTCCATCCCTCCTCCTGCTCTTCAAAACCTTTATTAAACTGCATATTAAGTTATGATAATACTCACAACCCGTATCACTCCTCTCTTCAACATTTCAATCGTCACTTGAATGTAAACCAAAGCGTGAATGAATACTTGTAAAGTGTTTAAAAGTAGCTGAAAAATTAAGCATATCGATTTTAATGATTGTTTCAAGATCAATATTTACAAAGCGCAAAAAAAACAAATTACTTACGAAATAGCGAAAACAATTTATATGGATTTCATAGCACCTTAATATATCAACGTAAGCTTGAAACATTTTCTTGCAAAAACTTTCCCTAAGTGTGTCTCCCATAGTTGGAGGATTTAAAGTATTTCTGTTCCATAAAACAACTTGTTCTTCCAAATGTTTCATGATTCCAATGAAATAAGTTACTTTAAATTCATAAAACACGACAAAGAAGCAACTAAACATTTGACAGAACGACAAACCTAACCTTAATACGAAATAACTGAACATAAAGCAGTAGGCACAAAGCGCCACAGTTACAGCGACCCAATTCCATTTAATGATTCGTCTAAAACTGGTTTCATCGTTAAGAAATCTGTGCACTCTTTGGAAAGTCAGCACAAATTCAATATTAGCGTTAGTTTGAATGATACTAGTCACTAAATTAAGAACGAATCCTGAACAATTGTAGACAACATCATAATAAACAGCGGCGTACATGAAAGAAGTATCTCCCAAATATTCTTTGTAAAACTCCAAAGTATATCCACGGTAAATGGTAGACAGACTGAAAGCCAGAGCTCCAAGAATAGAAATAAAATTAGATATTAAACTATTTGGAGTAATAAAGTTGTCCTTAATGCGAAAGTTAGGACAAAACATTAAATATTGCAACAGGTTAAAAGGTAAAAGCATCGACTGTACATCTTTATCCACTGAATTATTTAAAGAAACGTCCACAGTATATTCTTTAAGCAAAGTACGTTTTTTCTTCATTTTTAACAGAACATTCTCTATAGCTTCCTGCCTCACAAATGATAATATAATTGATGGGAATAAACGAACACAACGACGTCATTCTGCTATTAGAAATAATTACTTAATATATTCAAGGTTTGTTAGTAAAAATATTGGACAATTATCGAGGTTATCAATACAACACAATTATAATATGATGGCACGGTTGGCGCAGTGGCTGAGCGATTGGCTGCTTCGCTGCGTGTCGAGGGTCGATCCCCGCACGGCACAAACATATGTATGACCTACAGGTAGTTGTTTCCGGGTCTGGCTGTTTGTGTAAGTGACTTATAACGTTTGTAAACGCACCCACGATACAGGAGAAATGTATAGTGCGGGGAAAAGCAAAAAAAACTGTACTTATCTATACTTATTAATATTAATATTATAAAGCTGCAGTGTTTGTTTGTTTGTTTGTTTGTTTGAACGCGCTAATCTCTGGAACTACTGGTCCGATTTGAATGATTCTTTCAGTGTTGGGTAGTTCATTTATCGAGGAAGGCTATAGGCTATATATCATCACGCTACGACCAATAGGAGCGTAGCAGCAATGAAAAATGTTGCAAAAACGGGGAAAATTGTATTTTCAATAACTTGACGCGGACGAAGGTCGCGGGGAACAGCTAGTATTCAATAATCATCATTACAAAGAACTACTGTCCTACTTATATTGTTAGAGCTCCTGCACCCTGTGATACAGGATTATCTTAGTACAGGCATCATACATTATTATACCTAGAGTGTTAGTTTTAGACTCATATTGGATTTTACCTTCTAAGATTCTGAATAAAGAATTATTTATTTATTATTATTTATTCATGATGCTTTGTCGACGCAGTATGTCTTCTTCTTCCTTACTTCTCTATTACTCTTTATCTCGAGAATCACCCCTATTTAAGAAAAATCACCTTTCAATAGCGCCATTCATCTTCTGCCCTTCCTCTACTCTTATAGCCATCCGCATTCATACCCTAAACTTTCCTCAAGACAACAATGATAAACATGTCTAACAAAGAAAATGAATCTCAAGAATGTTTCCTGGTCGTGGTTTAGTGATTTGATATTAAGACCTTTGTGGACAGGTGGTAGGAATTATAATAATTAATGCACCAGCTGGTACAGGTGAGATCCTTCTAAAACTTGTTGTTGTCGAATGCGTCTATTGTTTCTTTGAACTGCTGCTCAGCATCACATTCAGTCCCAAGACATCTCTCTGATTACTCCGCATCACAGCTTTTCGCATTAAAATTTGTAATGTTAGTACACACGGCGTCACATGAAGCTGTACATTTCCAGTATAACTTGGCCTCGTTTAGTATAGATTTCCTATACAATGAGAGATCCACGTAAACTGGTTTTGTATAGCTTGATTGGCCGCCGTACGTACGGGGTGGAAGGGACACCGACTCGAAAACGGTAACCACGTATTCAGTATTTAGCTGTTCCATACATTTTGACCGTGTAGGTATTGCACTTTTGAAGAAATAGCTGTTTATTTCTCTGTAGTGTCTCGGGGGCTCAGAATGATGTACCTACTGACTGTAACCGTTTTCGCGTCGGTGTCCCTTCCACCCCGTACAAAAGAAAAAAAGTAATTAAAAAAATAAAACCCAGTTCAAAACTGTATTTTATTTTATTCACCATCTGCCTAGCCTTTTCCCAACTATCTAGTCAAACCGGAAGCAGCTGAATAACAGTATTTTATATGGAGCGACTGCCTTTCTGACTTCCAACCGAGTGAGTACTGGGTAATACGATACCCCTTGGTAAGACTGGTTGTCAGACTTTTTGGGCCACTGACTACCTAACGACTCAAGCGGCTCAACATCCCGACCAACGGTTTAACGTGCTTTCCGAGGCACGGAGGAAACTCGGTATGTAATAGGTGGTCACCCATCCACAGACCAACCTAGGCAAGCACGGCTTAATCTGAAGACCCGAGCGGCTGTTATTAGGTACTTAGCCACGAGCTCCTCTGTATTATTTAATTAATAACAAAAAATAGCGGTTCTGTAGTTTTTGAAATTGAGAGTTAATTGTATATATAAAAGTGTGTATTTTTCTATAAACTGTGGTTAGGGGTCTAGTAAACAGTAGTAATTATTTATTGGGGGTCGAGGGGCCGAGCGTGGCCTAAATGGAGAATACAGAGACGGAAAATCGGCTTGAGCCGGTCGGAAATATTTATAGCAAAAAAAAAGGACATTATGATGCAACTCGACTTGATTTGACACCGCGCTGTATTAAATGATGAGTTACGTGATCAGTTCAAGGCGATTTTGCGTCGATAGGAGACTCCGAAATACATGAAAAACATCACTCGGACAAAATTGATGGGCAAGGAGACGGGATAAGAATAACAGGAAAAAGATCAGTTTATATATTTATTATTTAACATTAAATTCACAGATAATAGGATTGCAAGTGTACAATAACGTAATGGCCGACGACTCCCACTAAAGACGCAGGAAGCGCAGCATCTACATCGAACAGGCGGCACGCGGTCATCTTACTGAACGTAAGATTAGCTCGTATCACGTTCTTGCACAAATGACGCTGCATCTCTATAAAGATAAAAACATTGAACATTAATGTGATTGCATTATAACCCTCAACCCCTTCATCATCAGCCCATAGCAGTCCACTGCTGGACATAGGCCTCCTCAATCGCACGCCACTCAACTCGATTCTCAGCAACTCTCATCCAGTTGCTACCAGCCACCCTGCGAAGATCGTCACTCCACCGAGCCTGAGGGCGTCCCACCTTACGTTTGCCGATTCGCAGTGTCCACTCAACAACACGTCTACCCCAACGGTCATCGGTTCTACGGCTAATATGACCGGCCCATTGCCACTTCAGCATTGCCTCAACACCTTGCGCGTCCAAAATAACAATACCTTCAGAATGCTATTGCGGCTCCCACGTTCCTGCAGCGCATCTGCCATGTTCATGGAGGCTCGTACGGACAGATTCGCAGCTATTCTATGCAAAAAAGTCGCCTCCTTATGAGCAGAGTTCGTGCTAGCAGCAATGGCATTCTGGCGGTTATTGTGGACAAATTTGGCTGCCCTATTCTGAGTTATCACATTAGGGTGTTGACTAAAACTAGTTGCGTAAAATTGTTGACACGATGGAATTATTAATTAATTGATTGTTATTATTTGAGGAATGAATTTTAATTAATGTAACTTAATCACCAAATTCTTACCACTAACATAGTTCTTAAGTACTTATTCAGTAACCCATATGGACCTTGTTGTTCTAAATAAATAATTATTTGATTTGATTAATGTTTCAAGGATTCTTTTATTCTTTATCATGCTCCTGCCCTAATCCCAATTTATTTGAGGTCGGCTCAGCATGTCTTCTTCTCACATTCTTCTCTATTACTCGTCATCTCATCAGTCACCTCCTTTCTAGCCATATCATTCACACAGTCCATCCATCGTTTCCATTAATGAGATTGCTCTATCTGTAAGCTATCTTTTATATTTTAACGTCTTATTCACACTTAATTAGTCTATCCTTGCTGTTGTCAATGTACCGTTACTAAGTAGGTATGTTAATCTGTTTAATTGTTATTGATTATAATTAACAATGTCTATTAGCATACTGGCCCTGCCATAGAAACGTACGTGGTTACTTT
Source organism: Noctua pronuba (assembly GCA_905220335.1). Lineage (NCBI taxonomy): Eukaryota > Metazoa > Arthropoda > Insecta > Lepidoptera > Noctuidae > Noctua > Noctua pronuba. Next base: position 14,089,013 of record LR999913.1, read on the forward strand.
CCTGTCAAAATTACTGATTTCAGTAAGATTATGAAAAATTTAACATGGTAAAAATTTGCATACTGGCCCTGCCATAGAAACCGCAAGTTCTAGACCAATCCAAAAAGTGAAAAAAATGTCCTGAAGAAAATTTTGAGCATGAATGTGGATTACTATAAGAGAAAAGCGAGACCTATTAAAAAATGGATGGTGTAAAAAATGACAGGGATAGAATGTAGGTGACTACTGAGATGAAAACCAATAGAGAAGTATTGCAGAAAACAGCATGCTGCGCCGATCCCAAATCAATTGAATGAAAGAATGTCTTCGTCGCGGTCGTTGTCTGTTTAGGAGTTTGTGTGAGGCTCTGGACCCATGTTCGTCAAAGCAAAGAAATCAATCTCAGGTGAAGATTAACATTCGATACTAGCCTTAAGCGCAAATCTGGTATTGGACCCAAAATAATGAGACATTTCATACTGTTACGTCGGTTGCTTTACGAGAACATTCTAGATTACGTGCGAGTCTCGCTTGTTCTCGTAAAGACCTGTCTAGAAGATTAGAGTCCAGAATGTTCCACTATAGAACTGTCTAGAAGCTTCGAGAAAGTTGTGGAACTTTCTCGAAGGACCGGTCGGCATATAAATAGCCGTCTTGTTTGCGGGAACAGTCAGTCTGATTTTGGCTACACAACGAAGTGAATTGAAGTGAACTAGAAGTGCGATATCTAAGTGAATAGTGATCAGTAGTATAGTTGTGATTAAGTTTGAAGTGTTTTGTAATTAATAAAGTTAATTTGTGTTTAATCAGTAGTATTTAATTTATCCCATACCCAGCTCGTAACAATACCATGATCTGCGTTCCCTAATACCTGCAGATTACGTGAAATAATTGTTGCTAATCTGTACTTATGATATAAAGAGGTCAAGTTTGTAAGTTTGGACGTAGAAAGTAATCTCGGCAACTATTCGTCCGATTACAAAAAATATTTCACTGAAGGAAGCCTACTGTACTATGTCCGAGTGCCAAGGAATGTGTTTTTTCACGCGAGTGAAGTCACGGGTAGAAGCTAGTGCTTCACAAAAAAGTAGTCAGTTCTGGGATAACCACAAAATAATGTCTTGCAATGGTGACATAGAATCACCAAGATAGATAACCAACAAGACAGTTGACTAACAATCTATATGATGAAGAAAATAACAATGTATATGATGTATGTAGTATGATTTAAATAATATTGACGGCACGGTAGGCGCAATGGCTAAGCGATTGGCTGCTGCGCTGCGTGTCGCGGGTTCGATTCCTGCACGGAACAAATATTTGTATGGCCTACAGGTAGTTGTTACGAGTCTGGCTGTTTGTGTATGTGAGTTTAAATGTTTGTAAACGTACCCACGATACAGTAGAAATTCCTAGTGTGGAGCAGCGTTTTTTCTAAACAAAAAAAATATACTAACTTGAGCAGTCCCTGCTCTTCATAAGCTGAATACATGCCGTCTCAGCTTCTTCAACAGTTATGTAGAACTTCTCACAGTGCACACTGCGCAGTATGACTATTGCTACATCTTTTGCCCAGAATAAAATTAGCCAAAGACTCGGTAAATAAACCTGTAAAATGACATTTATTGTTATAGTTTAAGACGGAGGAGCACTTGGCTAAATAATAACAGCCGCATGAGTCGATTTTCAAGGTTAAGCCGTGCTTGCCGATGTCCGTGGATGGGGTGACCATCATTACATTTCGAGTTAAGTTTAAGCCGTTGATCCCGGCTGTCATTTGTAGATCTTTGACAGTTGTTCCGAGTAGTCAGAAGCCGAAAGTCTGGCATACTACCCAGTTACTGGGTTGTGGAGGTCAGATAGGCAGTCGCTTCATGTAAAATACTGGTACTTAGCAGCATCCGGTTAGACTGCTACCAGTCTAACCGACCCCAACATAGTTTGGGAAAAGGTTAGGCAAATGATGATATTTTGGTTAAAAAAAAACGAGAATTCGAAATTCCTAACTTTTTCACTCATTTTTTATTTTATTGTTTAAAACAAGTTTTAAATGTCGTAACTTTACTTAAAATATACCCAGGACTCTTGTACTATGCAATGCATGCATCACAATACAATGTTTTGAGTGCGTTGGTTGATGGCTTCGTGAAGGGCCCGTTTACACCCTGTATACCACCACGTGTACCACTGGGTCCACGTGGCGAGTTGGTGGATGTCACATGTCTTCGATTTTTTTGGTTCTAGGACATTTTACAGCAAATCTGATTCATCAAAACACATCTTATACTTACTTCTTCTCCCAATTCAGCAAGCATGCTCATCGAGTAAATAATAATATTGACATAAGATAAAGCGCGTTCAAATGTACAAAATATGTGATAAAGAACCTGAAAAAAATATGAATAATGTACTTATGCCTGTTAGGAGCTCGTGGCTTAACGTGACGGTTTCCGAGGTTAAGCAGCGTTTGCCAAGGTTGGTTCGTAGTTAAGTGACTATCCGTTACATGCCAAATTTCCTCCGTGCCTCGGAAAGCACATTAAGTTGCTGGTCCCGGCTGACCTATGCAAGTCTTTGACAGTTGTTACAGGTAATTAAATAAAAGTTTAAAAAGGTCTTAGCTTTACTTCAAGTATGTGACCACAGTTCTATTCAATGCATCCATCAGCACAATGTTTTGAGTGCGTTACATTGAGCGCTACTGTAAACCGTGATTTTTCTAACCAAAAAAAAAAAAAAAATGTTTCGCACCAATATTTTTTGCGTCAAGTTATTTAATTTGATGTACAGAATGCTAGGTTGACGGTTTTCTGCTGGGTCATTTTACACCCTGTATTGACATTGTTGTAGACATGTACGTTGCTGACATTTTGGACAAGTTTTCTAGGACTAATCTTTACAAGTGTAAACTATACACAAAGACAGCAGAATCAAGTTGTAGAATACATGTTTTTATTTTACCTTGTTGATGGTTAGAAATTGAGGAGGAGGAAGGAGCACGTGGCTAAATAATAACAGCCGCTCGGGTCGATCTTTAGGTTAAGCCGTGCTTGCCTAGGTAGGTCTGTGGATGGGTGACAACCCATTACATACCGAGTTTCCTCCGTACCTCGGAAAGCACGTTAAGCCGTTGGTCCCGGGTGTCATTTGTAGATCTTTGACAGTCGTTAGGTTGTTAGTGGCCCAAAAAGTCTGACAACCAGTGTTACCAAGGGGTATCGTATTACCCAGTACTAACTGGGTTGTGGAGGTCAAATAGGCAGTCGCTCCATGTAAAATACTGGTATTCTTGCATCCGGTTAGACTGGAAGCCGATCCCAATGTAGTTGGGAAAAGGCTAGGCAGATGATGAGGGTTAGAGGTTATAATAATGTTGTAGAAAACTTTCGGACTTACCAACACCTGGAAAATTTTCTTGTACAAATAGTAGGCCTTCAAAATATTTCGGTACGTTTTTAACAGTTTCAAGCATTGCTCATCATTTTCGTCTACACCTCTCATCACCAAGACATCATCAATCCACTTTTCGAGATATGTCCTCAACAGTATTATAATACGGATGGATAACACAAAATTGATGTCCAATACTATATACAGGAGTTCACAAATATCTTTAAGAATCGTACTGTAGTCAAAAGCAGCGAAAGTCTCCGTATACGTGAGATTTAGAATCATAAGAAAACTGTATGTCGATGCTATGAAGACCCAGTTCGAAATAATATATCTCCGGATGCTCTTACTAAAGTTCATCCTCTCATACAAATTTTGGAACTTCAAAATAAGTAAGACGTTATTATCCTTATGGACGATGTTATCCAAAATAAATATAAGATTGAATCCCACTATACAATTGCTGTAATGAATAACTATAGAAGCTAAGAAGAGATTAAATTTAAATTTCGTCTTATTCACAAGTATGGTGTCTACGGTGAATATCCTTAAGAAATACAACGCATTTGAGATTAACAATAAAAAAAACGCAAATACACGATACTTTAGTCCAGGTGGGTAAATGCGACTCTTTCGTATATTATATTTTGAATTCAAAAATAAATATAAAGGAGCATTTAAAGAAAACGCTACTCTTTTTATATCTTTTTCTAGACGATTGTAGAGCGACCATCTTAGTGTTTGTGACTTCATGTTACGTAAAACAACACAACTACTTCAGGTGTCCGTCGCTTAGTGACTAATGCCTGTCTTTCATTACCTAAGTAAGTAAGGAAGTAATATATTATAATATAATGGTGTAATGTAGTATACGTAGGAAAGGCAAACACTCATTTTTTTTAAACAGAAGGATCCTTTCTGTAATAATATTATGCGAATTAAATATGCGAACACACATTGCATAGCTACCCTTAGTGCAGTGGCGTGCCTAGGGGCCAAAAATACGGCAAGCCGATAAGGCAACCAGACTCTTCAGAAATCCTAACATCATGAAGAGTAGCAGGTTATAAGGGCAAGCCAAGCTTGTAGGCTTGTACGAAAGTACCGCCACTGCCTTACAGTCTAATGTTGTCTTAGGAATTATGGGCAAAACTATTTGGAAATATTTGCATGAGCTTTTTTAAATAACTCCGGTTGCATTTTCACAAATTTAGCGCGTTCAAAGATATACAGACTTGGAAGGGTCTAATATCTTGAATTTCTTGAAATAGGATTTGCAAGATTCCCTTGGGCATATTCCCGCTATGGCGCCGATGATTTTTTTCTGTGCGATGAATACTCTCTGACTGACTGTTGAGTAACCCCGATGATAAACCATATCTCAACACAGAATCGACGTACCCATACTATGCAGATAATATGGTTAAAAACCATATTATCTGCATAGTGTGGGTACGTTGTTACGTGTACGCTGATGTTTTTGAGAATTCTTAAAGAACGTACACGAAATTATTAATTTTATTGCATACTTTATTGACTTGGGCCTTCCAGTTGCAGTTTTTATCAATCGTGATATCGAGAAATCCTTTACTTCTTTTAATTTAAGTCCTCTATAATTGATGTCTAAAGTCTTATTTTCTGTTCCATATGTACTAAATTGTATAAAATTAGTTTTTTTTAGGTCTACACGTAGTTTATTTTCGTCAAGTCATGTTATTATCGATTCAATTGTATTTATATCAGTTGAGCTGATGACATATAGTTAATAATGATATACATCATATACATATATACATCATTATTAACGATATGTCATCAGCGAACAGAAAACAGGGGTGATTAGTAACTTCAAGAAGGTCATTTATTATATAAAGTAAGAACAATAGGGAACTAAGCACACCCCCTTGGGGGACACCAGACCTGTTATGTTCATAGTTTGATCTGTATGACTTTTGTTCCATTTGACTATCGATTTTTTCGATTTCTACACGCTGGATTCTGTTATTTATATAGCTTTCTATCCATTGGAGTGTTAAGATAGCTGATATGATTATTTTCCTAGTTATTTGTACATCAAGTGTAGTATTTTTTTTTTGCACTAGACATCATTCTTTATGAAGTAGTACGACCTGGTGCGAATCCGGCTCGAAGGACCAAGTACAACCTGGTGTTGTCCAGCCAGGGTCTGTACAGGGTTTCGGATGGTACCAGGGAGCCTTTGAATAAAACACAGCAACCCTGTTCCAACGGTATATTTCGCAGAAATACAAGTTATTCTAAGTCCATAGGGTGTATACTAGTCGTAATTAAACTGATTGATTCATTATTTCTAGGAATAATATCGTAACTCAGTTTTAAGCAATTTTGAGTTCAATCATATTCTTGCTGTACAAAAAATGCAGTTTTTTTGCACTCACCCCTGCGTCTAAATATCTTTACGTAAAGGAAATAAAGAAATTTAGTCGCAGGGGTGAGTGCAAAAAAAATCTATAATCATCATCAATCATCAATCCTAATCGATTCTGTACATCAAATTAAGTAACCCTACACAAAAATTATTGCTGGGAAACGACTTTTAAGGGTTGAAAAATAACCCTTTACGGTAAAACTCAATGTAACGTATTCAAAACATTGTGCTTATGGATGCATTGAATAGTAAACGGATCGTGGGAGTATTTCAAGTAAAGTAACCTTAAGTGACCTTAAAAATTTGTATTTAAAAAAAAAAAACTGTTGAAAAAGTTGGAAATTTGACCCCCAATAACTCCGTAACTAAAAGGTTTCCAGGTATGGTCTAGAACAAAAAATGATCGCAATGACGGGGAAAATAAGTGTCTTTCGGCTTCTTTTTTTTTTCTTTTTCTTCTTTCTTTCTTTTTTTCTATTTACTCACTTTATACTTGATTAGCTGTTGTCCGCTTCCTTCGCCCGCGTGAATACTCTTTCCCCATTATTGCAACATTTTTCATTGATGCTCCGCTCCTATTGGTCGTAACGCTCCTAGTGTTCCTATGGCCTTTCTCGATAAATGGGCTATCCAACACTAAAAGAATTTTTCGATTCGAACCAGTAGTTCCTGACGTTAACGGGTTCAAGCAAACAAACTCTTTCAGCTTTATAATATTTGTATAGATAGTTGTGGTATAGAACTTATTTTCAGACAGTCCACTCGCTCTTTCATATCACGTTACTTTCGAATAACGTTTTAGACCATAGAGGCACAATGAAACACAATAACACAATGTTGTTTTTATATTTTATAAAAAAATGAATTGTAACAGAACTACAACGTAACTAATAATAACTCCCAACAAACACGTTGGTAGCGTAGCATCTACATAGAACAGGCCACACGCAGTCATCTTACTGAACGATGAATTTATCTGCAGCACTTTCTTGTAAAGATACTTTTGACTATCTGTAAAGGAATATGCACAATCAGATTTTTCATCAACAACACCCAAACTGGTGGTATGTTTTCTAGTCTAAGTCTAAAGTCTAACTTGGGCAGTTCCTGTTCTTCATTAGCAGTATACACGACGTCTCAACATTCTCGATAGTTATATAGAACTTCTCACAAGACATACTGTGTATGATTACTAATAATATATTCTTAGTAATCCATAGCATTATAGTAAAACTCTTTATCAAAGCCTGGAACATAAAAATATGAGACATAATAATAATTATGAAGATGCCAAAAAAACAAGCTCAAAATAGTTTATTTTTATTTTTTATTTGGCCCAGAGGTTAAGGCTTCGCCTCTTATGCATGAGGTTGTGGGTTCAAATCCGGGCAAGTACCAATGTGACTTTTTCAATTCATATGTACTTTCTAAGTTTATCTTGGACATCACAGACATCGGTGAAGGAAAACATCGTGAGGAAACCTGGACTTATAATTAATATAAGTCTGAAATCGCCAACCCGTCTTGAGCAAGCGTGGTGATCAATGCTCGTGCCTTCTCTGTATGAGAAGAGGCCTTTGCCCAGCAGTGGGACAGTAACAGGCTGGTATTATTTTATGGGCTAAGGCCTCTCCCAATTCCTTCCATGAGCTCGTTTCCCGTGCCTCCTCGAACCAGCCCTCGCGGTACGCGTCCAGATCGTCTCGCCACCTCTTTCTGGGCCGGCCTCAGCGGCGCCGTCCGGCGTCCATCTTCCGGCTAGATAGTTATTAAAAAATAAGTATGATAGTTTAAAATATCATTACTTTCAAACACTATTACGTTACATGCTTAACTATGAAAACGGGTTACGAAATCCTTATACATATAGCTCAAAAATAAGCTTCGCCTAAACACGGGCCGTTCAAGATTTTTTCTATAAATCCACTGCAACGCAAACTTATTTCGGCACAACGCGCCGGGGCAACCCGAAGCCCCGCTTATGGTGAGCCATCCCCTCGTTTAGGTTAGTCTGCTGCCTTCACTCAGCCGAAAGTAACGCCGCGGTGACGCCTTGAATGTACTATGCTGACCCAGTAGCGTGCTTACGTTAAGGTTACGCCTGGATCACGCCCGCGGCGATCTTATGAGGTGACACCGATCCCGTGCGGTGAACATTATACAAGGTGTAACATAATAAACGCAAGACCTCTCGTGTGGTCTTTCAGACCATGAAAATGAACAACTTTTGTTCTATGGCTTTTGGAAATTCGTAACTTATTTTTTTGTTTTTCCATACATGTTGATCAGCTGATCGCGTCAATTCCTATAGAAAGTACTTTTTTTTTTTCGAATTTCGAAGAACTCGTAGAACAAAAGTTGTTCAGTTTCATGGTCCGAGAGACCACACGGGAGGTCTTGCGTTTATTATGTTACACCTTGTATAAAAGAGTCAAAAATTTTGAAAACTTTCCATTGATTCGTTTTTCACTTACTAATGTAATCGAGCCTCCAGATGTTCGCAGCATATAGAGCCCCATGTTGAAATAACATAGGGTACGTAAAAATGCGTCGGATGTTGAAAATAGCGCCTATAACAAAGTACAGTAATTATAAGCTTGAAGAAGAATGGGAATAAAAAAAAATAAAAAGTATTTATTTCAGGTAACCAAAAAGCACCCATACAGCAACCAGAATACATAAAAGACACATACACGCACATAAAAAATACACAAAACAGACATATTATCGAACACAGCTAGCAACATGCCTGCTACAGCAGTGTCCGATATACGGGCAGTTAATGGAATATACAGCGGAGATGAGAATATTTATATAGTTGTGTGAAATAATGAGTATGGATAAAGTATGAAATGAATTAATACATAAATAATCTTAACTTAAAAATAAAAAATAAGTTTTTATTAAAATTAAAATAAGAGCAATTTATCTATGAGGAGCTCGTGGCTAAATAATGACAGCCGCTCGGGTCGATCTTTAGGTTAAGCCGTGTTTGCCTAGGTTGGTCTGCGGATGGATGACCACCCATTACATACCGAGTTTCCTCCTTGCCTCGAAAAACACGTTAAGCCGTTGGTCCCGGGTATCATTTGTAGATCTTTGACAGTCGTTAGTCAGTGGCCCAAAAAAAGTCTGACAACCAGTCTTACCAAGGGGTATCGTATTACCTAGTACTAACTGGGTTGTGGAGGTCAGATAGGCAGACGCTCCGTGTAAAACACTGGTATTCAACTGCATCCGGTTAGACTGGAAGCCGACCCCAATATAGTTGGGAAAAGGCTAGGCAGATGATGTTTATCTATGAATATTGAACGCGTAAATAAAGTTTCATGTTCGTGCTGTTAACCGTTGAGGAGTTTTTTAGTGAGGAGTTGATCCTGGCTGCAGGATCAAGTCATGTTTGTCATAAAAATGTATTGTCACCAGGACAAAAGGTGACAAATAACTAACAGACTAACACGGCAAGTAAAATAAAAGCTTATAAAAAGGAGGTTTGACAGTGGTGCCAATGACATAAAGTTGAAAGGGAATGGTTTGGTTCGGTATCACAGGCATATAATGAGGAAGAATGAAACACAGGTGATTAAAAACGTGATAGATAAATTTAGATGGATGAATACTGGGATCCCAATCCAAAGAAAGAAAGAAAAGAAAAGGAAGAAAAAATATTTATTTAGCACATGCCACAAGTGCACACAACAAACAAATGAAAAAACTTAGATCTGCACAAAATAAAACGTAAATTAAAGAAAAGATTAGAATGATTGAATTGATTTTTGAGGAATGCTTCACTTCAAGATCATATCCTTCATCGTTTTGAGAGCTGTGGTGATGAAATAAATTTATATTTATGAAATATCTCAAGAACTTACCATAACTTGGAAAATTCTCTTATACACGTCATAAGCCTTCAAAATATCTTGGTATGTCTCAAACAATTTAAGACATTGTTCTTCATTCTCCTGTTCATCCTCATCAACAAGACATCTTCAACCCACTCTTCAAGATATTTTCGGAGGAAGATCATAATTCGTGTGGCCATTAAGATATTAATATCTAACACGATTAAATAGATATCAACAAAGCAGTCAATCGCAAGATGGGCGATATTGTAATAAAGATAAATATAACAGCTATAGTATAAGCTATATAGAATAATATCAAAGCAGATAATGGTTATACTACAGATCCAGTTCCAAATAATAAAACTCCCGATACTCTTACTGCAACCGATGCTCTTGTATATAGCTTGCATCTTCAATATAAGCAAGACGTTATTGTCTTTGTGCACCATATCCAGAATGAACATCATCGTGAACGCGATCATATAGCTGATATAAATGTAGTAACAAACAATTAAGACCAGTATATTGTCAGATTCAGGCATGTCCACATATATCATGTCTACGGTGAAGAATCGATAGAACAACATAGGAAGAGTTAGTAATAAACAACAAAACGCAAAAAGTTGATATTTACTGCCGTTCACATAAATTTGATTTCTTCGAATATAATATTTTGAAGTCAAAAATAAATTAAACGGAAAGTTAAAAGAATACGCTATTCTTTTTATATCTTTTTCCAATCGATTATTGGGTAACGTTCGGTGTAAGATTTTTGGCATTTTGATTTTAATATTGAATACTATTTTTCTCACTAAATTCAACCAATCGTTGTATGGTGGTAACTACTATTGTCTGTCTATGAGATTCTACTTAGTAACAGAATAACGATAACACATTTATTAAGTTAATGTCAAATCAATCATATTAATATCAAATGTGCTAACGTTTAAAAAAACAATAGCTAGAACAGTTATGTCGTCCATATAAATACACGGTATTATAACCGCCGCACTCCCGACCTGACACGCGCTCGACCCGCACCCGCTCTCGACCCGCACCCGCTCTTTTTGACTTTCACGCTTCAACACTGATCATTATCAACCTAAAATGTTTTACACTGCTGGAACGCAGGCGTAATGGATTACACCATAATGGATGTCACATACCTTCGGTATATCAATTCTAGGACATGCCTATTTCCTTATTATGTTTTCCTTCACCGCTTTGAGTACAGTGGTGACGAAATTATTTACACAAAATAGAGTACCTGTATAGCCACGACTTGATCACACGATTATTATTTATACTAATATTATAAAAAAGTAAAATTTGTTTGTAAGTTTGTATGTAGGGGGTAATCTCCGAAACTAATGATCCGATTCGGTTTTTTTTTACATTGACAGAAAGATACATTATGTGTGGGTGCTGTATGCTATATATAAATTATATTTATACCATGTATATTAGCCGAGCTATCACAAGTTTTACGGACGAAGTCGTGGGTGAAATGCTAGTCAGAAATGAAATGAAAAAGGACTGGTAATAATGCTGATGTTTCACGAAGGGGAGAACAAACATCAACCACATCGATTTATTACTTTTTAATGGAAGGGAATATGGCTTTCGAAATCTTTTAAGAGGAAAAGTTGCAGATAATTAAAACACATATTTTGCATATTGACATGAGGATGAAAAGAATAATTATAATAAAGAACATCCACAAAATATATTAATTTAATGACACTCTAAGCGAGAGCCTCGAAAGATCTTCGTCGCGGCTCTCACAATGATAGCCGAGTTCACATTTCACATGTCGATAACCTCGTGTGCCGTGTGTCGAGATAAATTAATAAAGAATATCCACAAAATACATTTAATTAAACAAAACTTGCTTACAAAAATTCAAAGGATATTAACACAATAGTGTAGTTGGTGAAAAAACTTAAAAGAAATAGTTGTAAGCCAGCGTCTAAGTAGAACAGGCCACACACACGTATCTTACTGAACGAAGCTCGATGTAAGCGCAGTACGTTCTTCCAAGGTTTTTTCTCAACATCTGCCAATTGACATAATATCTAAATATACAACGTATAACAGAAAGGGTAAAGTCATATGAAAGTATGTGCTGCAGACCATCAAACTGAACAACTTCCTCCATGGGTTCAATATCGTAAATGCGAAAAAAATATCAGCTGTCCCATACAGTTGGGTCGAGTAGGTATTGAAATTTTGAATGGGAAAGCTGTAATTTTTTTCGCATTTACGATATTGCACCCATGGAGGAAGTTGTTCAGTTTGATGGTCTGCAGCATTTCCTTTCATATGACTATACCCTTTCTGATACACGTTGTATAAAAACGAAAGGTCACACACACTCATCACGAAATATCGAAAACCGCTTAATGTAAAAATATGAAATTTGGCAGGGAGGTAGTTTAAAGTTGGTAGGCGTCCGCTGAGAACGGATTTTGCGACAGGGCCGGATTAAGGAGGTCTCTGGGCTCTCGCAAGTTTGTATGAAAGTCCTTAATTTTTTGTGCAACAAACTTGGGCCAGGAGGTAGTTAATAGGCTGTTGGTAGGTAGCAGATAGGTAGTGGGTAGGAAAAAGTGCATTGCAACGCATGCCGGGTACAGCTAGTTAAAACATAAACATTCTCGGTGTAACGGACATCGACGGGCTACCTGTTACCATGAATTCAGTATCTACATAATTCAAAATTTTTGATTGGGTATTAAAGGAAATTGCGGTTTTTTACAGAAGCCTGATAAAAAGTATAGAACATCTGATTCTGCTTTAGTAACCGAACAAATATTAAATGGGACAGCCCTCCACAAACTGATGGGGTGAATTCAGTATATCGTACTAAGATGACCGGTACCAGAAATTATTTCAGGAATGTTATTTGAATCCAATAAATTTGATTTGTTTTATTTCTTCATAGGCAATGTATTGTTACCGTGGCAAAACGCACGTAGCGGACGGCAAGCGCGACGACGAGTTCGATGAACTCTGTAGCTAGGTAGGAAGTGAACAGCTGATTTATTGTATTTCAACATCCATTGTTGGATTTTTTATTTTAGTCGTATTATTTACATAAATGGAGTGCTACGTACAGGGAATGTAAAAATTGTAAAAATAAATGTACCTGAGCAACTTGATGTCAATATAAGAGCACAAGAATCTTTAATTGTTTGTATGGCTATGTAGATTCTCTCGCACTGCAGGGTCAGTATCATCAGCCAAATCAAATCCTTTATAATCCAGCATAACATGGCCACCGACCCTAGAACGGCACGATCCTGTAATGGTATAAGCAATAAATAACAGATAATAGCCGAAATGACCAAGGAGCTCGTGGCCAAATAACAGCCGCTCGGGTCGATCTTTAGGTTAAGCCACGCTTGAAAATTGAAATAATCACCATGTTATCCATCAACGCTCCTTTTTTGATCACTTCAAATATCACTTGAACGTAAATCAGTGAGTGCATGATTGCTTCCATGATGTAGAAAAGTATCTGAAATAAATGACAACAGACTTTTTTGTACAAGCAAAGAAGAAGGAGCACGGTCCATACAAAACTAACCCTCGTCTTACAGCAACGAGAACGAATTTTCAAAACATTTTTTTATATGTTAGACTGTAAGGATGGAGTTTGGAAGTATGCCATCTTTTTATACCCATTTTATATATTTTTGAGATACTTCTCTTTGCTGTAGGACGTGGGTTAATTTTGATCCTTCTTCTTTGGTACGTGGCCAATTGATCTAAAGCTGCCATCTCAGTTAAAGAATCTTTAAAAAAGTACTTATGTTTGCCAACAACGTAATATCAATGTTACTCAAGCGTCATAGTATTCCTGCGCGTGACTTTTTTTTTTAAATTGTTCCTGTAAATCTGTGTCAACCCACTGCTGAGCAGAGGCCCCATGGCTTCCAGTTTTTTCAATCCAGGACTAATGGGGTCCACTGGTCGTTGGTTATGACCAACTCGTACCGCCTTCTTTTACGAGGTCTGCCGCGACGCCTTGTGGCTATTTCATCACTGTTTACTTGGCAGATGGTAAACGAGGCCAGCCCGGTGCCTCTTCAGCCTAGCGGTTTTTTGAGCAACAACAGTTATATCTGTTTTGCAGTGCGCTGTTGCTTATATAAACTCAAACTCAAAGCATTTATTTCAATTAGACCATTACAAGCACTTTTGAAAGTCACAAAAAAAACAAAGAGCGAAGCTACAGTCACAGACGCAAGGCATAATAACTTCTGAAAGTACTGTACTTGCCCATTCCAAGGCGTAGATCTCTATGGAGAAGAATGGGCAAGAAACTCCATGGACACTCTTTTCAATCAAAATATTTTTACAAAATCTTGGTTCATCATTCATGTGAATACTATACATTTATATGAGAACGATGTATAAAGAAGTGCAAGCTAAGAGCGTCCAGAGTGAAAAGCTCATATATATGTAGTTCAAAAATAAAAATAATATGGTCAGTTAGCTTGACGCCTAGAATACTGCGCTCCATTGCCCGTTGGTAAATCTTAAGTTTGGACTTCGTGAGTTTCTTAAATACCAAGTCTGAGATCCATGGGTCAATAATATAAGTTACTTACGAGTTTCTGGGAACAAACTCTGTGAAAGTCATAACACTCTAATATGTCAACATAAGCCAGGAAAAAATTCTTGCTGTAACTATGTCTGTGTGTGACTTTCATTTCTAGAATATTCTTTGCTTGAATGTTCCATATCTCAACTTTATTTTGTAACAATTTATAGATTCGAACAACATACACTATATTTAAATCGAAAAATACAAACAGGTACGCAAAACCCATGTAATATTTTGGAGTGTTTAGTCGTAAGGGAAAATATAAAACAAAAACAGCAACATAACTACACAGACACGCAATTGCAGTGATCCAACTCCAAACAATTATACGTCTAGTAGTAGTTTCACTATTTAAAAATCTATGGGCCCTTTGAAAAGTCAAAACAAAGTTTATAGATTTTTTGGTGTAACCTATGGCGATCCAGGAATGTAAAACAGCTCCAATACAATAGAAAATTAAATCGACAAATGAGGTGATATACATATAAGTAGTATATCCAAGAAAATCACTGCAAAAGTAAAGGAGATATTCGCGGTAGGCTAATGAAAATATACAAATGCAGCTTCCAATAATACAAACACAATCATAAATGAGACTATTCTGAGTTATGACATTGTTCTTGATGCGATATTTAGGACAGAGCATCAAATATTGCATTAGATTCAAAGGCCAAAGCAGAGACTGCACATCTCTGTCCACCGTATTGTCTATCACAACATTCACAGGATAGCTCATCCCAATTTGAAAGAATTTCTTCAATTTTAAATACATCATTAATAGTAGCTCCTATGCGCACAAGAGACACAACAAACGGTGGTAAATGTTAATACATTTACTCTAATGAGTAGTTATATTTCAAACGCATTATGATTATATTGATGGTATCAATAAATTATATTGATGGTATTTAGAAATAACGATAAGTGAAAGTACATAGAAGGAGCTCGTGGCTAAATAATAACAGCCGCTCGGGTCGATCTTTAGGTTAAGTTGTACTTGCCTAGGTTGGTCTGTGGATGGGTGACCACCCATTACATACCGAGTTTCCTCCGTGCCTCGGAAAGCACGTAAAGCCGTTGGTCCCGGCTATCATTTGTAGATCTTTGACAGTCGTTACAGGTAGTCAGGCGCCCAAAACGTCTGACAACCAGTCTTACCAAGGAGTATCGTATTACCCAGTACTAACTGGGTTGTGGAGGTCCGATAGACAGTTGCATCCGGTTAGACTGGAAGCCGACCCCAACATAGTTGGGAAAAGGCTAGGCAGATTGATGATGATAAGTGAAAGTGCTTAGAGGAGTCGCCTGCTTTGACTATTTCGATCATCTTCCTGCCCTTGTCCCATGCACGTATGCATGTTATGTGTCTTCCATATCATTTCATACACAATCAATATTTTCTTCAGTCTTTTTTTTGGTATGAGAAAGTAAGTACTGATGTTCCAATAATTGAAACCAAATTGGAGGCGAAAGAATTGGTAGTTATGACATTATCCTTGATGCGGTATTTAGGACAGAAAATAATACATTTCATCAGATTCAAAGGCAAGAGCATTGACTGCACGTCTCTGTCCAACGGTTGTTGATGACAATTTTAACACGGCCATTTTGTGGTAAATGTTTAAGTCTCTCCATTTTGAAACAGTGTTCGATGACAGGTCCCTTGCTCACAAGTAATACATCAATCAATAACATAAGTTATGACTGCACACTTATAAGCTCATTTTAATTATATAGATGGAAACTATACTTAATTACTTTTCTGGCCATAATACTGAATATTGTTGTTCCATTCTAGTCGTTCAATTGGCGAAAACAAAATTATTTGTGATGTATCATACAATTCCGAAGGCGACGACGACCGTATAACGCAGCAGAAAAAGTCGCCCAAACTCATGATAGACCGGAACGACATCACTGATTTGTAGGAATGCATTATAATAAAAATAAACAACTTAATCAATTTATTGAAGCCTTGATTACAAAATTGCGAACTGTAACAAAACAATAGTGTAATTAGTTAGAAGACCCATCAGACTCAATTGTAACGCCGCGTCTAAGTAGAACAGGCCACACACACGTATCTTGCTGAACGAAGCTCTATGTAAGCGCAGTACGTTCTTGCATAGCTTTTTCTGAACATCTGTAAAAAAATAAACTTTTTAAAGTGGATGGTTTAGTGTGTATAGATGATTTTGCCGTTTGGTTCATCAAAAAAATATATACCTAAACAATTTGACATCAAAATGCGTGCGCAAGAATCTTGAGTTTGTTCAATGGCTATGTAGAATTTCTCGCATTGCATGTTCAATATTGTCAGCCACATAAAATCCTTTGTCATCCACAACAAAATAGACAGCGACCTTTCAGTTGCTGCGTCCTATAACAATAAAAAGGTGTAAACGGACTCTTCACGAAGCCACCAACTATCAAACTGAGTACCTAGCTCTACGCAAAAATTTTGCTGGGAAACGAGTTTTTTCTTGAGGGTGAAAAATCATGATTTACGGTTGAACTCAATGTCACTCACTTAAAACTAAAATTGTGCTGATTGATGCGTTGCATACTGCAGGGGTCATGGAGGTAGGTATTTAAAATAAAGTTAAAACATTAAACACTTTCGTTAAAAAAAACTTGTGAACAATTTTGACCTCCAATATGTTTTTCTGTAAGTAGGAGGTTCCCAGTTTTGATCCAGAACAAACAAAATATATCACAATGACGGGAAGCATTTCGACTTCGTGAGGGGTCTTTTTTACACTCATTCATCGAATTTGCAAACGGGACACCTTCTGAGATCGTGGTATTATAGAAATTGCAATTGCAGCAAATCTCATCTTCTAAATTGTTTATTATAAAAAGAACGTGCATGGCGACACTGCTGCGGAAAGTGTTTTCACTGTCGCTCCAGTTCTGCATAATAATTAATACACGCCTTAAAAAAAAGACAACAAAACTTACTACGTTACTGTTCACGGCACCGTGTTTTAACATTTCTATTATCACTTGGACTTTTATAAGAAAGCCAATTAACGTTTCCACCGTGTAATAAAGAATCTGGAAAAATGACAATTATTTTCACTGTATTCCTGTTTTTGACATAACTCAATTTTCAATAATTTAAGATACTTACGAAATGCTGAAAACAAGCTTTATGGATATTATAACACTGTAATAGATCAACATACGCTTGAAACAGTTTTTTGCTATAATATACTCCCTGCGAGTCCTCTATATTTAGAGTATTTAAATTTTCTATACTCCAAAGAACCATTTTGTTGTCCAACAATTTGATCATTCGGATGGCATAGATAACATTAATGTCAAAAACGATCACAAGAGAGCTAACATATACATCGAATAAAGATAATCCTGTGTTTATGCATGAACCAGCTATAAGAAAGCTAGAAGCAACCAGAGCCACAAGCATGGTCCAATTCCAAATGACGAATTGGTTAAAACTGGAATTATCGTTGATAATTCTGTGCACTTTTTGATAAGTGACGACAAACTTTACCGACTCTTTGGTCCGAATTATCCCGATCATGAAATTGAAAATGAATCCTATGCAGCAGAAGATAGTAATAAAATGATAAGTGACAAACATAAAAGTAGTTTGCCCTAGAAAATCTTCGAAATGAGTTATGAAATAGGAGCGGAATAGATATGAGAAAATAAATACTGATGTTCCAATAGTTGAAACAAAATTGGTGGCGAAAGAATTGGTAGTTATGACATTATGCTTGATGCGATATTTAGGACAGAAAGTAAAATATTGCATCAGATTCAAAGGCAAGAACATTGACTGCACGTCTCTATCCAACGTATTGTTGACGTTAATTTTTACACGGCCATTTTGTGATAAATGTCTAAGTCTCTCCATTTTTAAACAGTGTTTGAAGACAGGTCCTTTGCTCACAAGTGATACATCAATCAATAGCATTAAGTTATGACTGAGCACTTAAAGCTCATTTTAATTATAAGGATGGAACCTTTTAGTATAAGTTACGTAAACAATTCGATTTTATTACTTTTAACAAAAATCGTGTATTTAAATTAAATACGTCTGAACTTTTCTTGAAGTGTTTCGGCGACAAAAATCAAAATTATCTATGATAAGAAAGTTTGCGTTATGTTATCTGTATTTTTCTAATATAATACCTAGCCTGAACTGTCGAGACTGTTGCAAATTACTGATTATTTATAATTGCAATTTATCCGGTGCACAAACAAGTAGCATTCTCTAAAAAAAATGTTTTGAGCAAAGCATTAAAAAAAAATGTATTCTTAAATATAGCCGATTACTGCAATTAATGAAAGACAAATCTATTTATTCACCAAACCTACTATAAGAAGTACTGACTACAAAAAAGCAAACTGTTTCAACACAACAGTTTAGTTAGTAAAAAGAGTAGTCAGACTTAATCGTAACGCAGCATCTAAGTAGAACAGGCTACACACGTATATTTCTGAATGAAGCTCGATGAAGGCGCAGTACGTTCTGGCAGGGTTTATTCTCATCGTGTGTCAAGCATTTTTAACGGATTTTTAAAAAAGGAGGAGGTTATATATAATCAACCTGATAGATAGTGATGGAGCTTCAGTGGTCTTCAATGAAACTCCCGTATCGAGGTTATCATCATCATCTGCTTAGCCTTTTCCCAACTACGCTGAGATCGGCTTCCAGTCTAACAGGATGCAGCTAAATACCAGTATTTTACATGGAGCGACTGCCTATCTGACCTCTACAACCCAGTTAGTACTGGGTGATACTATACCCCTTAGTAAGACTGGTTGTCAGACTTTCGGGCCACTGAGTACCTGTAACGACTGTCAAAGATCTACAAATGACGGCCGGGACCAACGGCTTAACGTGCTTTTCGAGGCACGGACGAAACTCGGTATGTAATGGGTGATCACCCATCCACAGACCAACCTAGGCAAGCGCGGCTTAACCTGAAGATTGATCCGAGCGGCTGTTATTATTTTGCCTACTCTAGTATCGGAGTATGGTGGTTTAATTAGGTGAGACCTCTATTTTACAATTTAAAAATGCGAAGCGTAAAGTTGGCGCGATGGTCACAATTTTGGACACACAAAAAGTTATGTAATGTCTGTTTTTTAATCCCTGAGACTAAATTGACATGTGAAAATGTCAAAACTGACATAAATCCTATTGAAATCTATGTCAGTTTGCCATTTTTACTTGTCAATTTAGTCTCAGGGATTAAAAAACAGACTATAGGTGGAAGAATAAAAATATCTATTAGTACGGCGCCTACCGTTTTAGAATCGGCAAGCGCGACACTCACACTGTACGCCTCCACAGGTGCAGGTGCAGGTGGAAACAGATTGCATCAACCCCAGAATTGATAAATCCTGTAACGAAACACTTAGTCTCTTCTCCTTCGTTTCCCTCCTCATTCCTCTAGTCGGTATGATGGATCATTCACTGTTCGTGCTTTGTGCCTTTGGAATTCACTTCCACACTTCTTGCGGGATAGCCCTTCGTTAGAAGTGTTCAATAAATAAATAAAAGAACATTACCCATCGAAATGATCAATATGTAGGTAAATAGGAATCTATAGGCATTATATTTTATAAATATTGTATGTATGAACTACATACATACAATATTTATAAAATTAATTAATTTAAGTAATAGAATGTCAATGTGTATTTAAGTAATAAAGCATCAATAGTAACGAGCCCTGTGGGACTCCTATTGTTACTATTGCTAGGGACTATTTTTTCCTTTGACGTCATCACTCTGAATACTATTACTTAAGTCTAACTACACAATATGTTGGGTTGGGCTTCCAGTCTAACCGGATGCAACTGAATATAGTATTTAACCTGGAGTGACAGTCATGCCTATCTGAACTCCACAACCCAGTTAGTACTGGGTAATAAGATACCCCTTGGTAAGACTGGTTGAATGGTTGTCTTGTCAACTTTCGGGCCACTGACTAACTTTAACGACTGTTAAAGATCTACAAATTAATGACAGCGTGGATCAACGGGTTAACGTGCTTTCCGAGACTCGGAGGGAACACGGTATGTACGGTCGCCCATTTACATACCAACCTAGGCAAGCACGGCTTAGCCGGAAGATTGACCCGAGCGGCTATTATCATTAAGCCAAAAGCTCCTCACTTGCTACTATTACCCATGTATGAGATAAAAACATCCATAGTATTCCGGATTCCATAGTGGCAGAGTTTCCTGATTAACGTTTCATGAAGCACGCAATCGAATGCCTTGGACAAACCTTTCTATCTCTCTTATCTCCTTTACTTGTTATCACGATAAGTACCTGTCTCAATAATATTCTTTGACCAGTCGAGTATAAATCACTTGAAACATTAATCAAAACAGTTGTCAAGTTCAGTAATACATTGATTGGTTTTCTTTATAACCCATTGAAAATATGAGGACTATCCAAATTAGATTCATTTGCGTTTGAACAGTGATGGCAATACTATGTCTACCAAAAGCAAGAATAACAGAACTATTGATCTTGGCGATCAAACAGAACTTCTGCCTAATAATGTGCTTGATAAAGACGTGCAGTCTATGTTCTTACCTTTTACCCTAATGCAGACCATTCTCTTGAGTCCTAAGTATCGTTTGAAGAACAATGTTATAACTTCAAATAATCTGTTTAACAAGGTTTTGTTACTTTGTGGAACTGTTATATGCATGTCCTTATATTTATATCAAATAATTGATTACGGGACACAGAAACCACAGTACATTTCAAAAATTCAATTCTACTTTATGTACTACGACTTCTGTTACTGTTTTTGCGGGTTCCTCATTAACTTTACTCTAAATTTGATTCAAACAAATAGTTTTGTATTGTTCGTTGTGACCATTCAAGAAGTGCACAGATTTGGCAATAGTGAATTAAATTCCAAGTTTATCAGCTGCAGTTGGATCAGTATTACTACGATTATTTGCTACTACATCATTTTTACCGTTTGGAATTATTTAGTTTTTTACCCGATAGAACTATTGAGTGTCATCCTTAGTAGAGCTACTTTAATTATCTTTGACGCTAATATTATTAGCGCAATTGGATTTATTAAGCTGCTTAAGGATAAAGTTGGTCTATGGAATCGTAAGGTTTTGCACTCATTTGCTGATAAACAAGATAAAACGTGTCGCAAAAGGTTGTTTCAAACTTATCTCCAAATATTAAAAAGTTACCAGATTTATAAAAAGAATTCTCAACAAATGGTAAGTTTTGAAATAATTACTATTTTTACGATAACTGTATTTTCATGAGTATAAGATTAGGGACAGACTTAAATGGCGACTCTGAAAGATGCAAGGCTTGAATACATACACTATTAATGCCTTAACGATTAATAGAGAAAAAGATAATGTGCCGACGAACCCAAATAAATTGAAAAAATGCCAGGAGAATATTGATGATATACATTATGTTAAAAAAACCCTATCCGGTCCGAAAGGGGCATGTAGGTTTTCCATTGTCATACCAAATAAAATAAGAAACATAAAATATTCATGAAAGTTAACATAAAAATGATTGTTTAAAACCCTGACTTTTTACCCAAATTACCACGATTTCCCTAAAATCTAATAAACTTCTAAAACCTGACAACACTATCTTCGGCTTTAATATGTCCGATCGTTAGTTGTTTGTTTATGTCGCCGCCAGCGCACCTGTATTGCCATGTCAGTTTCCTCAATTTAGTACGTTTTATTGAATTTTTATCGGGGTATTTTTTTACTTGTTATACAAAAAGGACTCATAGGTAGAATCTAATCTCGATACCTAATAATACTCTCACAGATCGGACAGGGTTTTTTTTAACAAATTTTGTAAATTTCTATAATTTGATACACTTACTTAAAAGTAGACTGCTGAAAACTGTATGACGTCAGGAACAGGACGATTCACATCAAGTGGAGTTGAGCCGGACATCCGGCTCGATGCGGACATGGCCAATGGAGCCACAGTATTTACCAAATGGTGGTCAAAGTCTTTTTTTGTTGGGGGAAACAGTTAGATGAGCGATGTACGGAAATATGAGATGTGGCTGATGTGGCCTATACAAACCCAGCAGTGGGTGATTCCGGGCTGAATTCTTGACGAAGAATTCTTAAAAGTTAGCAAGAGGAGGCAGTAATGGCATATTTAATTTAATTCCAGATTCTTTACTTCACGGTGCAAACTTTATTGCACAACTTGGTGTATAATGAGTTGTTAATAGATTTTTGTCAAACAAGCAACGGGATCAATAGAGAAGTACGTATTCTTTTTATTGCACTTACGTAAAATAATTTTTGTTATGTTTTGTTCATTTGAGGCAGGATGTGTCGGGCTGCGGGACTGTTCGAAAGAGATACCGCGGCCCTGGAACACAAAGGGCAAAGAAGGAACATGGATGGGTTTTAGTCAGTAAAAGTCTGACACTCCCTCCCACTCCACCCAGAGCGGGAGGAGTTATTTGATGATTTCCCATCCGTAAAAAAAAAAATGGGCAGCATGTGTCATCAAGTTTGAGAAGATTTTCTGTAGTGTGTTTAAATTTACTACGGCATAAGTGGATTTTTTCAAATTACTAGTGCATAACAATTTAGATTATTTTTTCAGTATAAGTTTTTGGCGTTGTCGTTAGCACTATTAACTTACACTTGGAAGTTGAAGAACATGATGTTACAAATAATACTCAGTCTGTACTGCGAGGCATTCTATATAGCTGTAGAGGATGCACAGGATACATGCGCTTATATTCTGCTGTCAAATTGTACAGGTATGTGAGATTTGAAGCAGACTCCGTAAGTATCACATGAGAAATACAGTAACATTAGAACTTCTAACTTCTTATTGTGTTTTAAAACTATTATTATGTTACAGAAGAAGAGAAAAAGTTATGCAAGAACGTGAGACGCGTGCACCGAGCATCGTTCAGTAAGATGCGCGCCTGTCGACTGTTCTACGTAGACGTGTGTCTACTGCTGCACCTGGCGGCGCTGCTCATTAACTATACCGTTGTGTTGCTGCAGTTCGCCTTTCTGTAATCCTAATATGATTGAAAGTTTCGCGTGCAAGTGTTTTGTGTCTTATATTTACTTTGTTTAATTAGTCACTTAAATTAACTTTAATTACTGAG
Organism: Noctua pronuba; assembly: GCA_905220335.1. Lineage (NCBI taxonomy): Eukaryota > Metazoa > Arthropoda > Insecta > Lepidoptera > Noctuidae > Noctua > Noctua pronuba. The sequence goes on from LR999913.1 coordinate 14,112,392, forward strand.
AAGTGAGGTAAATTATCCTTTGTGATTAAAACTATGTTTAATGTGCAATTCAGAAGTTTCTGTCGATTTGTATGAATAAACTTACGAAGATGGATGCAGTTCTTTCTGCTGCTGTGGTCGAGCTGCTACTGCAAACGGCATGAAGTTAGTGCGGGCATAACAATGGATGAGAAAAGTCCGGTCGTATAGGAATTAAAAATGCCCTTAATGAAGTCGAAAGGCACTGGTTCTCCTCGTCATTGCGATCATTTTTTTGTACTAGACCATACCTGGGAACCTTCTAGTTACGGATATATTGGAGGACAAAATTCCAAATTTTTCACAAGTTTTTTTTTATATTAGTTTTTAAGGTAACAACTTTGCTTTAATTACCTCCATGACCCCTTTACTATTCAAAGTATTTCCATTTTTCTCCTTTTTTTCTTCAATTTTTTCTCCAAAAAATAATAGAGAAGTATGGAAGAAGACATGCTGCGCCGACCCCGAATAAATTGTGATCACGGCAGGAGAATGATGGTGATGATTTCTCAAAAAAGTAGTATACAATTTTGATGAGCATGTCGGAGAAATAAAAAGAAAAAGATAGGTAGATATATGTCCTTTCCCAGGATATAATCTAACTTCTTGCCAAATTTCGTTACGATCCGATCAGCCGCTTAGTCGTGAAGAGGTAACAAAACCTTTTCTCCCAGATGCTCATCAAAATTTTCGACCCATGGATGCCTCTCAAGTTAAAGGGGAAAATATACAAGTCCGTGATTAGACCTGTCGTACTGTATGGATCTGAATGCTGGGCTGTGAAGAAGATGGATGACAAATGATTGCATGTAGCGGAGATGAGAATGTTGAGGTGGATGTGTGGTGTGACAAGAATGGATAAAGTAAGGAATGAGTATATTAAAAGCAGTTTGAAAGTTGCGCCAGTAACAGAAAAGTTGAAAGGGAATCGACTGCCTTGGTATAGGCATGTGATGAGGAGGGATAAATCGCATGTGACTAAAAGAGAAAGAAAATGGATGGACAATCCATCTATTTTTTCTTTCTCTTTTAGTGAGGAATGATATGAAGGAAAAAGGAGTAAGTGATAGCGTCACGACTGACAGGGAAGAACGGAAGAAAAAAACGCGTTGCGCCGACCCCAAATGACATGGGACAAGGGCAGGAAGATGATGATACTCATCCAAATTTTCATGCGAGCGAAGTTACGGGCAACAGCTAGTTGAAAATAAAATTCTAAATTTACACTCTCTGTCTCTACTTTTCTTATTCTAATTTGAACCTTATTGTTTAAATCCTTTTTTTACGACGTATTAGAGTTAAGCATCAAAAATCATCAAATACTTGTGCTGATGATTAAGTTTAAATATAAAAGAAAGTGTCATTTATTTATTTATCCACATACAAGCATATATTTATTTATTTATTTATTTATTAAACTTTATGCACATAATGTACAAAGGCGGACTTAATGCCTTAGGCATTTTCTACCAGTCTACCTTAGGGTGATGCAGAGACAAAACAGTAGGTGCAATAGTACAGATAATTTCCGAAAAAAAAAAAGAAATAATAATAATAAATACATATATACATACATACAAACAAAATATACAAAGTAAAGAGATATAAAAATACATAGATGAAGAAAATCAACAAAATTAATTGTGAGACGAGTCTGCCAACTTCTTACGACATATATCATGACTATCCTTTATGAGGTTATACAAGTCATTCAAATAAATCAGAAACAAGAAAGCACCAAGAATACAAGTCATTCAAATAAATCAGAAACAAGAAAACCCTTGTGGGAATCACATTATTATTATTGACTTGAGGTTTTTTTTTCCTTTGACGGGGATTATTTTGATGTTAGGGTCATAGTTAAGGACGTCCTCTCGTGCCACTCAGACGAGGATTTCATCGAGGTATTAAAACGGCAAAACAGCCACCTTATCGGGCCGTGCCTGCGGATGATCTAAAGATGGGGGTGATGTACCGTCGCAGGACGAGGAACCCCCACATGTGCCACGTCATCCTGCAGGTTTGTGGCAGCTCTGCTGTGTGGAAGAGCCTGACGCACGCGGGTCGAGTGCATATCGACTTGCAGCGGGTGCGTGTGCTGGACCAGCCGCCACTGATCCAGTGCAACCGTTGTCTGCGCTACGGCCATGTTCGTAAATTGTGCACAGAACCCGCCGACCTTTGCACACACTGTGGAGTGACCCCCACATGAGGGTGGAATGCCCCTCGCGGCTAGCTGCGGATCCACCAAAGTGCCGAAACTGTGTTTCCGCAAAGATGGATAAGACCGAGCACAACGCCTTCGACAGCGGGTGCCCAATTCGTGCCAAGTGGGAAGGATTGGTGTGGCTGTCGGTGGCATACTGCTAAAGGCCCGCCAGCGTCAAAAGCAAGCAGGGGGTCATCCAGGGGTTCCCGAACAAACCCGAGTGCCCGTAACAGTTACCAGGCAATCCAAGCGAATCTGCAGAGGAAGAACTTGGCAACCCAAGAGCTCATGATTGTGGCTAGTGAGCGGAGGGTCGCGTTGGCACTTGCAAAGTTTCAACCCTAAGAAGGCACCTGGGGCGGACGGTCTCACAGCCGACATCTGTGCCCAGGCCATTTCCCGGGACCCAGAGACGTTCCTTGCACTGGCCAACAAGTGCCTGGAGCACGGACATTTCCCTGGGGCCTGGAAAATGGCAACGGTGGTAGTCCTCCGTAAACCTGGCAAGGAATCCTACACCACCCCTAAATCGTACAAGCCGATCGGCCTCCTGCCAGTCTTAGGAAAAATCCAAAAATCCTGATCCTGCGGCTCAGTACTCGCCAGTTTGGTTTTATGCCACAGAGGAGCACCGAGAACTCCCTCTACACCATGGTACAACACATCAAAGGCAAGCTCAGTGAAAAGAAGCTGATGACTGTTGTATCGTTGGATAAAGAGGGAGCCTTCGGTAGCGCATGGTGGCCGGCCATCAGGACTAGACTGGCTGAGGAAACGTGCCCGGTGAATATCAGACGCATGCTGGATAGCTACTTGACTGGCAGGTGTGTCCGCGTCAGGTACGCGGGCGCGGAGTGCCTAAGGCACACAAACAAGGGGTGTGTACAGGGGTCTATTGGCGATCCGATCCTTTGGAACTTAATACTCGACCCTTTGCTGAAAGGGCTTGAGGATCGGGGAGACTAATGCCAGGCTTTCGTCGATGACGTGGTAATAATCTTCGACGGTGACATAGCATTAGAAGTTCAGAGACAGGCCAATGCCGCCCTCGAGTATATTTGGGAGTGGGGCATCCAAAACAAGCTTAAATTTGCGTCACACAAAACCTGTGCAATGGTAGTTGAAAGGTAGTAGAAAGTTAAAGTACGATGTCCCACTCCTAAGCATGGGCGGGGTAGACTTTGGCATGTCTAAAGAAATTAAAATACTGGGGCTCACCGTCGACCACCAGCTCACTTTCAACACCCACGTCGCCAACGTTTGCAGAAATTAACAATTAAAGTGACAATTTGTGAATATTTACAAACAGCTGGCACGTGCGGCCAAAGTGAGCCGGGGCCTTCACCCGGGGATCATCTGCGTCATCTACAGGGCAGCGGTCGAACCGATCATCCTCTACGCTGCAAGCGCATGGGCACCTGCTGCCAAAAAAGCAGGGATAATTAAGCAGCTCAGCGTGGTCCAGAGGGGTTTTGCTCAAAAACTGTGCAGAGCCTACCGCACGGTCTCCCTAAACTCGGCACTTGTGCTAGCTGGGATACTCCCACTTGACCTTCGTATACGGGAAGTGGCTGCGCTGTACGAGGCCAGGAGGGGGGTGTCCCGGCCCGTGCCTGGGGGAAGGGAGGTTGAGCGGATGGCTCCAGCAGCAGAGGCTCTACACTCCGCGGACCAACTCAACCTAGAGTTCGGAAGCCTGGTAGACGAGGAACAATACAGGAACCACAGTAATTTCGCTCTGCGAATATTCACAGACGGCAGCAAGATTGAGGGCAGAGTCGGAGCGGCCTACCCTTGTGGAATAGTGCCACCGAAACTAGGGGCCTCAAACTTACCTTGCCGTCTACCAGGCGGAGTTTCTGGCCCTGCAAAGGGCGGCGGGCGAGGTGCTCAAGCGCAGTGAGTCGACATTCGGCATCTTCAGCGACTCCAAGGCGGCCCTTCAGTTGGTTGTAAATGTGAGCTCCCCCCATCCCCTGGCTGTGGAAACAAGGGACACCATCCGACGCTGCAAGCTCCAGAACAAGAGTGTCTCCTTGTTCTGGATAAAAGCCCACGCGGGCTTGGAGGAAACGAGCGAGCCGACCAACTTGCGAAGGAAGCTGCCTTGAATTTGAAAAAGAAGCCGGACTACGACCTGTGCCCCGTTTCATTGTCAAGCGGCAGATCCTTATGGAGTCGCTTGACGAATGGAACCACAGGTACCAGCAAGGTGAAACAGCAAGAGTCACAAAGATGTTCCTCCCAGATGCGGTTGACGCCTACAGGATTGTTATGAGAACAAACCAAAACAAACCAGCCGGAGTAATAACTCAGATCCTGACGGGCCATGGTGAGTTCTCTGAATACCTGCACCGCTTTAAGTGTAAGGAGAACACAGCGTGCATCTGCGAACCTGACAAGGTGGAGTCGATCGCACACATTAAAACTGAATGCTCAGTTTTCGAGACAGAGCTATACGATGCCGAACAGAAATTGGAGACTAGTATAAATAAACACAGTATACATAAGATAATGTCAGAAACCAAAACAAGAAAAATTCTATTAGACTACTGCTTAAAAGTCGCAACCAAAGTGATTGATCGGAACAAAGATATTTTAAATACTATGCTTTCCAAATATGGACGTTTCTTCATAGAAAAGATATTTAGATGAAAGCATAGAATAACTTAGCACATAAATAAAATAATAAAAACATTTTGAATTAGTAAATTAATCTCATAAACAGAATCATAGTATAAATTATTAAGTCAACTTTTCAAAATTAATGAATAAATAAACACCAAATAGCAGAAGCAAATAGCAATAGCAGTAGTCATTTTTCAACTTCACCTGGCGGGAAAGTACTCTTAATACTGGAGATAGCAAATTTTACTTAAAGGAAACATTTCTTTATTTATAAAAAGAAACAAATCACACTCGGGAATCGAGTCGGCTAAATCTATCGGCTATTTTATGGCATCAATCGATAGGGTCAATCATAAGAATCAAATCTTCATTTAATTTATCAAGTTAGTTAACGAGATTTGATTCTTATGATTGACCCTATCGATTGATGTCATAAAACTACAGGATGTTATTTTTTCGAATTTTAGTCGATTTCGGAAATCTTTGAAAGCAGATTTATTTCTTTTTAATAATAAAGGATTTTTTCTTTGAGTAAAATTGGCCATCTCCAATGTTTAGAGTACTTCCCTCCAGGTGGCGTTGAAAAATTCCACCCTGCATATAATCCCATAAGGACTGTATTTGTGAAAAAATTGGAGAAGTATTACTCTCCCATGATTATTTTTACAAATATCTTTTTTGGTAACCCTTTACATCTTATCTATCTCATTATCTTTATTTGGTACTAGCGGCCCGTCCCGGCTTTGCACGGGTGGACATTTATTTTTTAAACATCTTGGGATAAAATATAGCCTATGTTGCTCAGGGATAATGTAGCTTTCTAATGGTGAAAAAAATTTTGAAATCGGCACAGAAGTTTTTGAGTTTATTCATTACAAACATACACACACACACACACAAAAATACAAATGTTTCCTCTTTATAATAATTAGTAAGATTACGATAAGTACCTGACTCATTACTATTGTTTGACCAGTCGAGTATAAATCACTTGAAACGCAAATCAATATAGTGTAGTAGGCTAGTTCATTACCTAACTCATTGAAAATAAGAAACTATGTATTCCAAAAAAAGGCATAACAGAATTATTGATCTTAGTGATCAAAAAGACGTTTTGTCTTATAACGTTGTTGATAAAGATGTGCAGTCTATGATTTTACCTTTCACCCTACTGCAGACCATTCTTTTGAGTCCAAAGTATCGTATCAAGAACAATGTCATAACTGCGAATAATCTCTTCAATAAAGCATTGTTACTTTGTGGAACAATCATCTGCATGTCTTTATACTTGTATCGATTGATTAAGTTTGAAAAACAGAAACCACAGTTCACAATTACAAAAATTCAAATCTACTCTATGTATTATGACTTCGGTTACTTTTTTTGCGGATTCCTCATTAACTTTATTTTTAATATGATTCAAACGAAGAGTGTTGTATTGTTCGTTTTGACAATTCAAGAAGTGCATAGATTCGGCAATGGTGAAGTCAATTCGAAGTTTATCAAGAGCACCTGGATGAGAGTTGCTATAATTATTAGCTTCTATATCACTTTTTGCATTTGGACTTATTATGCTTCTTACCCAATGGTGCAGTTGCGTAGTATTTTCAGTAAAGCTGTATTAATCATTTTTGACGCGAATATAGTTTATGCTATTGAATTTATAAAGTTGCTTGAGCATAAACTTGTTTTGTGGAACCGTCAGGTTTTACACTCGTTCAATGGTAACCGTGATGAAACGTGTCGCAAAAGGTTGTTTCAAACGGGATCCCTTCTATTTGCATAATATTCTTTTTCCTAATAAGAAAAAAAGATCCTTTTTCTTAACAATTTTGGCATACTTTGTTTTGCCATAATAATACTCAGCCATATTTTTTTTTGGCATACAGTTTATGTTGGCATAATTATCTTGGAGACTAATTTGGTTTGGCATAATAATACTTTGCCATATTTTTTTTTGGCATACAGTTTATGTTGGAATATTTATCTTGTAGACTAATTTGTGTTGGCAAAAATTGAATTCGCAAAATGTTACTAGGCATACTGACTATTAGCGTAATTAAAATTAAAATATTGTCTTGAAAATTCAATATGTAGTGCTACAAAAGTGAGTGACAGAATCGAATCGCTGCAAAACCGACTCCACGTAGTCTTGTCTGCCCTACCCCTAGAGTGTAATTTAAGCCCGCGTAGGCGCGAAGGGGCGAGGGGGCCCGCGAGCTGAGGAGCAGGTGGTTTTAACGCTCGCTGCCGCGGCTGAGGCTGGCCGGCTTAACCGGCCAGCAAGCCGAAGCTGCGGTGGTGAGCGTAAAACACATCTGCGACGATAAGCTCGCGTGGGACCGCCGGAGCCCCGCAGCGCCGGAGCTGTGACAGAAACCATGCCTGCTGCATGTTGCGTGCTGCATACTTGCTTGCATGCCTGCTGCATGTTGCATGCTGCATACTTGCTTGCATGCTGCATGCTTGCTTGCATGCTTGTTTACATGCTTCATGCTCGCTTGCATGCTGCATGCTTGCTTGCATGCTGTGCATGGTGTATGCTTGTTTGCTTGCTTCTTACAGGGAAATAAAAACCACATAAAATGGTTCACAATCAAATGTTTATAATGATCAATGTTTTGATTGATTGATTTTCTGCCGTTTAATGACTATCGAAACGAAATGTATGCCAAAAGACGACTCCGACTGTGAACTTTCTGCGATAAGATGGTTCTGCTTTTTAAAAATAAGTATTAGTGTCTAACATTTTACGAGTTAGTAATTATTTTGTGTACTTGTTATGCCTATAAAAATATGTTTTAATATCATTATGCGTAAATTAATGTATGCTTTAAAATGTTATGCTTTATCATTATTATGAGTAGAGAAATTATGCTTAAAAAAATTATGCGTAAGCTGTTATGCGTAAGTAATGTTATGCGAAAATATAATTAGGTTAAACAAAAGTATGCAAAGTCATATTAGGTCTTAAAATTTTATGCAAATGGATAGGGAACCGTTTCAAACTTATCTTCAAATATTAAAATGTTACCAAATTCATAAAAATATTTCTCAACAAATGGTAAGTTATGGAATAAAGATTTCTGAGCGTTAGAGTAAGGGAAGACCAAAGAATCCATGGATGGACTGTATGAAAGATGATATGGCAAGAAAGGGCGGCACATGAGAAAACTGCTAAAAGAGAAGAAGGCAATATGCTGCGAAGACTTTAAATAAATTGGCTTATCCCAATTAAATCCCAACAGAGTTCTGACTCAGGAAAATGATGATGAACAGACGCCAGCACTACATCATCATTCTCCTGCCCTTATCCCAGCTTATTTGGGGTCGGCGCAGCATGTCTTCTTCTTCAGACGCCAGCACTACAATCTTTTTAACTTTCGCGCAATAGCATTATGTTCAAGGTTGATTTGAAATTTCAGTTTCGGGTAGCTTGATATGTGGTTCATACTTAAAAAGTAGCAAGAAGTGGCTTAAGAAGTAACAATGGTATAATTTATTTATTTTCAGATTCTTTACTTCACGGTACATAACTTATTACATACCTTAGTGTATAATGCGGCATATATATACGTTTTTCAGTCACTCAACAGAAACCATATTGCGGTATGTATCCTATTTTTTTTAAATACACATTTTTTTTTCCTGTAGCCGAGTTCATTTTATTGCGCCAGGTAGTGTCGCCAACTCTGTTAAATTGTTTAAAATGGTTGACAACGGAATATGTAGTAGCTATTTGTTTTTTAAATACAAGTACGAGGAGCTCGTGGCTAAATAATAACAGCCGCTCGGGTCGATCTTTAGGTTAAGCCGTGCTTGCCTAGGTTGGTCTGTGGATGGGTGACTACCCATTATAGACCGAGTTTCCTCCGTGCCTCGGAAAGCACGTTTAGCCGTTGGTCCCGGGTGTCATTTGTAGATCTTTGACAGTCGTTACGTAGTCAGTGGCCCAAAAAGTCTGACGACCAGTCTTACCAAGGGGTATCGTATTACCCAGTACTAACTGGTTTGTGGAGGTCGGATCGGCAATCGCTTCATGCAAAATACTGGTATTCAGCTGCATCCGGTTAGACTGGAAGCCGACCCCAATATAGTTGGGAAAAGGCTAGGCAGATTATGATTTGTTTTTTTCAGTACGTACTTTCTAAGTTTACCTCGGACATCATTATCATTGGTGAACGAAAACATCGTGAGGAAACGTGAACTTAAAGGTAATTCGAGGCTGGATTCGCCAATCCGTTTTGAGCGTGGTGATGAAAGCTCGTTTCATCTCTGTATAAAAATGATGAGTTCTCTTAAAAAAAAAGCAATAATATTTTATAATACCAAAATAAATATTTAAATAAATAAATATTAATGTATAAATTCAATACATGAGTAGTAAAATTATATGTATACAATCACTACATAGTATAAAGCAAAGTCGCTTTCCGTTGTCTGTCCCTATGTATGCTTAGATCTTTAAAACTACGCAACGGATTTTGAAGCGGTTTTTTTAAATAGATAGAGTGATTCAAGAGGAAGGTTTATATGTATATTGCAGCCGTGCGAAGCCGGGGCGGGACGCTAGTTATTTATATAAGCCTACCTACACTAAACAAAAGAGTAGGTTAATATTAAAATTGTAAATATTTATAATAGCCCTCCTCCTAATTCTTATTTTGTTATGCCCGACAGGGCCCACAATGATCCAAAACTAATGTTTATATCCCTATGTACCTATCAGGGATGTTGCGAACATTCGCATCCGCATCCGCAAATGCGGAACATCCGCATTGATTTGGACATCTGCATCTGCATCCGCATCCGCATTAATCAATGCGGATGTTCATGCGGATGCGAATATTATTAAAAGGGCTAAAATAATTAAAATATCTGATTGCACGGAAAATGATACGGAACAACTAGGACCACGGACTTCAGGTTTCAACAAAAAGCCATGCTTACAAAACGACCTGGCTATGATGTTAGATTCGTCGAGTGAAGACGAGAGTCAAGATGAGCCAGAAAATGGTAGCATTGAAGCTGTACTCAAAAAGGAATTACTTGCTTACCGTACTAAAAAAAGAATAAATGTGGATGAAAATCCTTTAAACTGGTGGAGTGTACATCGAGAGGAATTTAAGGTATTATCGCCGATAGTACGAAGATTTTTATCTGCTCCACCGGGCAGTGTTCCTAGCGAACAACTATTTAGTAGCGCGGGTTTAATTTACGAACCTCTGCGTAACAGACTTGAATCAGAAAAGGCGGCAATACTACTCTTTATCAAGTATAATGCTCCTATTTTTAATTACAATTACCAGTAGGTGAAGTTAAAAAAATAATTACATTATACATTACTTATATTTAACATAAAAATAAGTACGTACTTATGTTTGATTACAATAAAAATGTTAATAATTACGTTATCATTGTTTTAATTCTTCATTAATAGACTTTATTTACATAATATCTTAAACATCCGCATCCGCATCTGCATCCGCGGATGTGAGCCTGCAAAACTCCGCATCCGCATCCGCATCCGCGGATGTGAAAAAATCGGCATCTGCAACATCCCTTGTACCTATCACCTAAGTTCACATTGTGGAATGCAATAAACTTATTGAGTATTGAGTATTAAATTAACAAGTTTGGATGTGATTTTCAGAATACAAGTTTTGCAGTAACGTCAACATTACTATATTTCATTTGGATGTTCAAGAACTTGATGTTACAAATTATACTCAGTCTGTACTGCGAGGCGTTCTGTATAGTTGTGGAGGACTCTCAGGACATATGTGCTTATATTCTGACGTCAAATTGTACTGGTATGAGAGATTTGAAATATACCGTAAAATATATCTTGAGAAGCTCAGTAACATTAGAACTACTAATTGTGTTTTTAAACTATTATTATTTTAAGATGAAGACAAGAAGCTGTGCAAGAACGTGAGGCGCGTGCACCGAGCATCGTTCAGTAAGATGCGCGCCTGTCGGCTGTTCTACGTAGACGTGTGTCTACTACTGCACCTGGCGGCGCTGATCACTAACTATACCGTTGTGTTGCTGCAGTTCGCCTTTCTGTAGTCCTAGTACTGTTTAAGATTTTGTGCGTTACTTTGTGGTGATACTTGCATTAGTATTTGTTTAAATAGCTTTACCTTGTTTCACTACATTTCCTAATTAGATTGTAAAGATCATACATAAAGCAAAACAAGTGCAATTCTTGTAGTAGATAAAGAAAATTCCATTAATTCGTGCCTGTTATTCCGGATGGAAACTGACTAACAAACTTGTATCCAATTAGCACTTGACAATCCGAATCATTATTATCAAAGCGGGGATCTGTCAAAAACCTGTCTTTTTATCAACTGTGATAATGGTACCCACGTGTTATGTAAGTTTGATAAGTTATCTTATAAAGATATTGATCAAGACTTGTACCTAAAAAAACAACGTATATATTTGTACACTCAGTCAACTAGATCTATATTTTCCATTCACATGTATGTACAGAATCAAATATTAAACTGTATAATATGTGACATTTTTAAACGAAATTGAATTTTGTGCCTAGAAAACAAATTCATCACATATTTTAATTAAAATACTGAAGACATAAAAGTTGACGCTGATGATAAAAATGACATCAGTTCTAAGCATTGTATTGTTGTGTGTGGTATTGGGAGTGACCTCGTCGACGGCGGTGCAAGTGAGGGTGACTGAGGGACTGTTGGAGGGAGACTTGGTGCAGAACGAGTATGGTGGATCGTACTTCAGCTTCTTGGGGATACCGTTCGCACAGCCGCCACTCGGGGAACTAAGGTTCAAGGTAACTGGATCTATGATCTTGATACTCACATTTAAATGTTCAGCGGAGTACATGAATATGGTGCACCGTCCAATAGAGTGTCTTGTTTTTAGGAGTCAGCTATTGAATAAACTTTAATCCAATTTCATTTTCTTTTTAGCCTTTGTGTCTTTCCACTCATAATCTATCTATTTACAAAACTTTATCCAAATCTGTTTTGCCATTTCAGCGTTAAAGAGCAATAAAAACTTTGGCATTTAGTAGTAGTGTGATATTGAATGAATCATAATATCTGGTTTCCCCAAATCGCATACTCTGATTGTCATCACTGCGAAACTAAATTATTACTTGATCGAAGGTGTAGAAAATCTTTCCGATCACGTAAAACATCATTAACAACAACAAACAACTTTATCTTATGTCGAGTACAGGTGGGGTTGTCTGATACGGCCTCTTTAAGTACATCTGGCCTGATGTTTTCCCTACTTATTCACCAAAATACCATCTGTATTGTTGTAGGCCCCACAACCTCCGTCACCATGGGAAGGAGTTCGCAGCGCAAAGGAATATGGCTCTAAGTGCGCTCAGTATGAACTGTTCTTTGATGAACTCGCAGGAAATCGAAGTGGCTCTGAAGACTGTCTGTATCTGAACGTTTACACACCAGAAGTCAACCCTGACACACCTTTACCTGTCATGTTCTGGATTCACGGAGGAGGTTTCGTATCTGGCACTGGAGATGACACCGAATACGGTCCTAAGTTCCTAGTAAGACAAGATGTTGTCCTTGTCACGATCAACTACAGACTTGAAGTTCTTGGTTTCCTTTCTTTAGAAACAGAAGATGTGCCCGGAAACGCTGGTATGAAAGACCAAGTATTGGCCCTCAAATGGGTGAAGGAAAATATTGGTAATTTTGGTGGTGATCCAGAAAACATCACCATATTTGGTGAGAGTGCGGGCGGGGCCAGTACCTCATACCACTTAATATCGCCTATGTCAAAGGGTTTATTCAAGAGAGCCATTGTTCAGAGCGGCGTCAGCATTGGTTACTGGGCACAGTCATACAAACCACGTGAAAGAGGCTTCGCATTGGCAAGACAATTAGGATTCTATTCTGAAGACGTTAAGGAAGTTTACGAATTCTTAAAAAATCAACCAGTCGATGCACTTATACAGGCCAAAGTTCCTATAACTTATTCCGAAAAAGAAAGGACCAATCACGAAGTATATTTTAGTATTGCTGATGAAAAAGATTTTGGTAACAATGAGAGATTTTTCTATGGAGATATGATCGATGCAGTGTCTAATGGTGTTCACGAAGGAGTCGATATTATGGTAGGATACACAGCCGATGAAGGTCTTATGTGTATAGGCATCTTTGGAGACTTCAGAGAAAGTCTTGAACAAGCAAGAAACTACCCACAGTTTTTTGTTTCCTATCCAATGTCACTCGATTTACCAGTAAATAAACAACTAGACCTTGGGAAAAGAATCAAGGAATATTATTTCAAGAATGAGATTTCAATACCAGATGACTGGGAGAAACTAGAAAGATATTATGGCATGGATGTGTTTATATTCCCCACGATTAGATGGATTAAACTATTGTCTCGCTCTCAGAAGAACAAGGCCTATTTGTACAAATTCACTCTATTTTCTGAATTGAATGTTATGTCTGAATTAATGGGAATAGGTGATGTGGTTGGAGATAAACCAGTAGTAGCCCATGCTGATGACTTATTGTACTTGTTTAGTGTGAAGGATCAGACTATTGACATGAGCTCTGCCGAATTCCAATATATTGAGAAAGTCACAAAGCTTTGGACCAATTTCGCTAAATACGGGTAAGTGCAGCTTGGAATTTTAATTTTATGACTAGAAAACAATTGCTCAAATTCTAGTTCATCCCTTAAGTTACCAAAGTCCTCTCCACTCTATACTGATACTTTAAAAACTTTTAAATTTCGTAACGTATACCAAAACAACAAAAATGTTTAACCAACACGTAGTTGGGCAATGCTTGAAAAAAAAAGTTTTTTTTTTTTTCTTAGCCTGCTCTGTCCCACTCCTGGGCAAAGGCCTCCCTCCACTCCTTCCACTTCTCGCGAACCCGCGCGTCCTCCTTCCAGTTCGGACGGAACTTGTCCAGTTCGTCCCGCCATCTCCTTCGTGGCCTGCCGCGACCACGCCTCACTTTGTCAGGGCACCAGTTTCCCGCTATTTTGGCCCACAGTTTGTCCGGCATGCGGCAGACATGTCCTGCCCAGTCCCATTTGAGTTGGGCAGCCTTTTGAGCCACGTCAGCTATATTTGTTTTGGAGCGCAGTATTGTGTTTCGAACACGATCCGTTAATTTAACACCTAGTACCTATTTACAAATCTTTTTAATAAATCTATTTCTCGGTCTTTTGGACTCCTTATAATCCACGAGGAGTCAAAGCCACCTCGCAGAGATAAATTAGGTTAGAGGCTTATTTTGAAATGACGCACCAACCGCTATCTCAACCAGTTTGCAATTGCACCCAATATCATTATTATAATCCCAACTACAATCCCACTCGTGTGTATGACTTAGATGTTATCCATCATCCGCAGCCTGAATTCACCAACGTGTATAAGCATTTTTTTTCTACCTATCTCGCCTCCAGATGACCCACTATTATTTTCCCAATTCATGCTCGTCATTCGGTGACAACCTTAGTCCATCTGTCATCACTGCGCCTTGTGTTTATATTACTGGACCCAAAATAATGTTTTATTGTCATTTCAGAAACCCGACTCCTGATGATTCCTTGGGAGCTCAGTGGTTACCATATACTCTTGAAAACAAAGAATATCTGGACATCGGCAACGAACTGAAAGCCGGATATGCGCCTGAGGAAGAAGACGTACAATTCTGGGAAAATCTTTTCACGGAATTTGGAATTCAACTGTATTAAACATAACGTTGTTAGGTTATTGTTCATACCTGACATGTTACTGGGTATCTTTTGACTGACACTGACGATTTTTAAATAAAAGTTTTGCAAAAACAAAATGGTTTGAATTGTCAGTATTAATCTTATTAAACGACTTCAAAATAAAAACTTTTCTGTATAAAAAATATTTATAATGTGCCAGAAAACTAATTCAGAAAAGATTACTAATATATGACGACTAAGATTCCAAAGTATTGCTATTAGATTACTTATATTAGAGAGGTTATAAAAACAAGCCACTCAGACAGCGACAGTACCCCACGCTCCCCAGTAAAGAGGAGTGAACGATCATCGAGGGCTGACGGAAGGTCTTCCATCGCCCGCCTCACGCTCAGGGAACCGCGCCACATCTCATCAACGTGGCTTGTGAGGACTCACATAGTGTGAAAGTCTCGAGAACAGCTTACTATAGAAATTATCCTATGAAGTAAGGTCTTAATACGAAATGGGCGAACCGAGGAGGGTCATTCGTCCGCGGAGAATCTTAACACCGCGATGTAGGATTGCGCGTCATCGGTACAACGCCATCTAGTAGCGCGGTTTGGAAGCTAAGTCTTGGTGGCCTTAGGGGAGCCATGAGGTCATGATAACCGCGTGGTACTGTTACCTATTGATACTTACATTTTTCTGTTGTAAAAGTACTTCATTCGGATTTGGTTTTAAAATTTTGATGTGTCAATGAGTATTAATACTTGCGATATCTATGGCATTAAATTAATAAACCAAGGTAATTGTTACCAAGAAGTCAATGAAGTTTGTATTGATACATGTATAATAGATTCATCTAAGTTGTTGAGAATAAAAACTTTTTTGGTGACCTTTTTGCCAGCGACTTCCGAAAGAAAACTTATTTTTTAGTTTTTTTTTAAGGTGGTTATTTTTTTTTAAAAAGTTTTTATTTTATCCTTTTTAGTTGTAGTAACTAGAAGTTATTAGCACATCATCCACATAGATGAAGAAGAAAAAACAACATGCTTAATGATACATTTTAGAATTACGCTGTTAAGTCAACGACACGGGTTACGGGTAGGTTCACACTTAACTCTCAATCTCAAAAACTACTGGACCGCTATTTCTCCCTTATTAGTTATTAATTAAATAAATTACATTTTTGAAGTCTGTTTAATTTTTTTTTTCTTTATATTACCTAACGTGATAAATGCCCGAAAAGCTGTGATGCGGAGTCATCAGAGAGATGTCTTGGGAATGAATGTGATGGTGAACAGCAGTTCAAAGAAACAATAGACGCATTCGTCAACAACAAGTTTTAGAAGGATCTCACCTGTACCAGCTGGTACATTAATTATTATGATTTCTACTACCTGTCCACAAAGGTCTTAATATCAAATCACTAAACCACGGCCAGGAAACATTGTTGAGATTCTTTTTCTTTGTTAGACATGTTTATCATGGTGGTCTTGAGGAAAGTTATGGCTATAAGAGTAGAGGAAGGCCAGAAGATGAATGGCGAAGATGGAATGACTTAAATAGGAGTGATTCTCGAGATGAAGAGTAATAGAGAAGTAAGGAAGAAGAAGACATACTGCGTCGACAAAGCATGATGAATGATAATTATTGAATATAAGTAGTACGGTTTTTTTTTACTTTTCCCCGCACTATAAATTTCTCCTGTATCGTGGGTGCGTTTACCAACGTTATAAGTCACATATACACAGCCAGACCCAGAAACAACTACCTGTAGGTCTTACATATGTTTGTGCCGTGCGGGGATCGACCCCCGACACGCAGCGAAGCAGCCAATCGCTCAGCCACTGCGTCAGCCGTGCGTGCGTGCGTGTAATTGTGTTGTATTGATAACCTCGATAATTGTCCAATTGTTTACTAACAAACCTTGAAAATATTAAGTAATTATTTCTAATAACAGAATGAAGTCGTTGTGTTCGTTTATTCCCATCGATTATATTATCATTTGTGAGGCCGGAAGCTATAGAAAATGTTCTGTTAAAAATGAAGAAAAAACTTACTTTGGTTAAAGAATACACTATGGACGTTTCTTTGAATAATTCAGTGGATAAAGATGTACAGTCAATGCTTTTACCTTTTAACCTGTTGCAATATTTAATGTTTTGCCCTAACTTTCGCATTAAGGACAACTTTATTACTCCAAATAGTTTAATCTCTAATTTTATTTCTATTCTTGGAGCTCTGGCTTTCAGTCTGTCTACCATTTACCGTGGATATACTTTGTATTTTTACAAAGAATATTTGGGAGATACTTCTTTCATGTACGCCGCTGTTTATTATGATGTTGTCTACAATTGTTCGGGATTCGTTCTTAATTTAGTGACTAGTATCATTCAAACTAACCCTAACATTGAATTTGTGCTGACTTTTCAAAGAGTGCACAGATTTCTCAACGATGAAACCAGTTTTAGACGAATCGTCAATTGGAATTGGGTCGCTGCAACTGTGGCGCTGTGCGCCTACGTCTTTATGTTCACTTATTTCATATTATTGTTAGGTTTGTCGTTCTGTCAAATGTTTAGTTGCTACTTTGTTGTGTTTTATGAATTTAAAGTAGCTTATTTCATTGGAATCATGAAACATTTGGAAGAAAAAGTTGTTCTGTGGAACAGAAATGCTTTAAATCCTCAAGCTAGGGGAGACACACTTCGGGAAAGTTTTTGCAAGAAAATGTTTCAGAGTTACGTTGATATATTAAGGTGCTATGAAATCCATATAAATTGTTATCGCTATTTCGTAAGTAATTAGTTTTTTTTGCGCTTTTTAAACATTGAACTTGAAACAATAATAAACATCGATATTCTTAATTTTTCAGCTACTTTTAAACACTTTACAACTATTGATTCACGCTTTGGTTAATATTCAAGTGACGATTGAAGTGTGGAAGAGAGGATTAATACAGTTTGTGAGTATTATCACAACTTAATAAGCAGTTTAATGAAGCTTTTGAAGAGGAGGAGGAGGGATGGAATACATGTGACTAAACGAGTGATGAATGTTGATGGATGGAGAGCGAGAGGAAGACCAAAGAAAAGATGTATGGATTGTGTAAGGAATGATATGAAGGAAACAAGAATAAAATGACAGCGTGGCGATTGAAAGGAGAGTCTGGAAACAAAAAACGTGTTTTACCGTCCACAAATAACATGGGACAAGGGCAGGAAGATGATCGCGCTTTGCAATCCCTAAAGAGTTTGGCAGGGGTGTATCTTATCTCTCCCAACAATCTCTGTCTTTAATCTTCTAATATTAAAACACCCACATTTTGCCAGCTACGGTTAAGTGCTCATTTACGGAGACGCGGCGCGTCGGGCGGTGCGTTGCGCGGGACGTCGCGCGGCGGTTTGCGCGTTTTTTCCGTTTACGGAGAGGCGGCGCGTGTAGCGGCCCGTGTTATCACACGCCCAAACACAAACATATGGCAATGTACGATGTTGTTTACGGAGACGTGGGGCGTGCACCGCCGCGGCGAACGCCGCGGGCGATGCGGCGTTGTCATCTGCCATATGTTCGGATTTGCGCGTTTGCGCGTGTGACGCCGCGTGCACGGCCGCGTTTTCCGCCGCGTTCGCCGCGGCGGTGTCATCTGCGGGCAACGCTGCATTTAAAGCAAACGCGCGTTAAAACGCTTCTCCGTAAACGCTCTCACACATCGTCATATGTTTGAATTGAAAGCGGGCCGCGCCGCACAACGCGATTACTATCCAACTTATATCTTTGTTAAACATTTGTCTAATATCTTATTTCAGGATACGGCAATCTTAGCATCGCTATCGGTATTCATATGGGTGGTAAAAGATTTGTTGTGGCAAACAATACAGAACGGGCAGTGCGAGAAATTCTACAAAGTTATCTCCGAGAGTCTCCAAGATACTTGCGCTATTATTTTAATGTCGAATTGTTCAGGTACTTTCTTTCTTAATACATCTTTAGAAAGGTTTAGGATGAGACTTTTACGCAGGTATAAGTGGTAAAGAAGGAGCTCTATAAAGCTGAAATTCTTCTGAAAATCGATGTTGCATACTAACGGCTGAAAACCGTACATTTAAGGAGGAAGCGCCAGGGTAGCCCACGAAATTCAAAATTGTCTTACGGATCATACGAACTTAGACGATTGTGTTGATGATTTAAATGATTATAATTCTGTTAATATGTACATACGTGTTGCAGTCGCGAATCCTACTTTATTTACAATACAACCTGAAACTGACCTGCAAATTGCAAAAAACTAAAAAAAAATGAATTTTGCGGGCTACCGCTTTCACCTTAGCTACAAGTAGCGTTCTTTGTGAAAATTTCAGCCGGGGAGTACCACCACCATCAAATACGGAAAAGTATAAATATGGCTGTAATTAAGGGCACACTATTAAGTGAGAAAATTATTTGCTTAAGCTTATAATTATGGTTATTAAATGCTTCCATTATATTCTAGAAATAGTTGATGAAAAAGCAAGATCTCATTTTTTTTAAGCGTTTGCGTTTGTATCCAGTATTAAGACAATTTTCCTGTACTCTAATGAACTCTCTACTTTTAACATTTGCAGATGACGAGAGAAAACTGTGCAAGAACGTGCTGCGCTTACATCGAGCTTCGTTCAGCAAGATACGTGTGTGTGGCCTGTTCTACTTAGACGCGGCGTTACAATTGAGTCTGATGAGTCTTCTCACTAACTACACTGTTGTGTTGCTACAGTTTGCTATACTTTAATACAAGCTTTATTAAATCGTTGGTTTGGTTAGTCATTTTCATTTACGTACTAGCTTTTGCCTAAGGCTTCGCTTGCGTTAATTTAGAATTTGACAATCAATTCGGGTTGTACTCTGCTTGTAATAATTTTATATAATTCAAAAGACACGTGATGCCATATATAATCATAAGAACGTTATAATTGTTTACCTGTGGAACAGTTCTTTTTTCATGCATGATTCGAAAGACACGTGGCGCCATATAATATCATAAGAAAGTTATTGTTGTTGGGAACAGTACTTTTTTTCGGGATACCCTTTTTTTTTTTTTTTTTTACGGATGGGAAATCATCAAATGACTTCTCCCGCTCTGGGTGGAGTGGGAGGGAGTGTCAGACTCTTACTGACTAAAACTCATCCATGTTCCTTCATTGCCCTTTGTGTTCCAGGGCCACGGTATCTCTTTCGAACAGTCCCGCAGCCCCGGCAGGCATCGGCCCTTGCGGGCCCCTTCCTGATTGCTGACATCTCTTTGAGGCGCGCGTGGAACACGAACGCGCCGTCGACACGGCCTGTCGTCATAAGACGGACGGACGGTGAGCTAACCCATTACTCACCGTCCACAGGCCCGCGCCTACGGTGGCCGGGAGCCACAACGTGGCCCCCGACGCCCGGTGCGTCGCCCGCGGCGGCTGGGACGTGAGATTCTCTCCCTCTCACGTCCCGCCACCTCCTTCGCTAGCATGACTGCTTCGCAGAAGGAGGTGACGGCTTCCCATTCCCTCTCGCTCCGGACCATGGCCTGAACAAGGGCCGGGCGCGAGAGGTCGCCGCCGCCGATCGCCGCTACGAGGATACGGCGGAGCTCCGCCCAAGCGGGGCAGACCTCCACGGTGTGCGCCACCGTGTCCTCTGGACGATCCTCACAATGATAGCACCCGGGCGTTTCCTCCCGCCCGATTCGGTGCAGGAACCTCCCGAAACAACCGTGTCCGGTGAGGACCTGCGTCAGGCGGAAGGTGAGGGCGCCGTGGCGCCTCTCTAGCCACTCCTCAAAGAGGGGACTTATCGCCACTATTGTGGCGTGCCCTGCACTGGGTTGCGACAGTCGCTGTCTCCATGTCGCCATGAGATCGCGTCGGAGGTCTGTCCGCTGAGCGGTGATTTGCCGCGGCAGCGGAGTTTCCCCCCGACGTAGTGCCCCCGCGCGCCATTCATGCAGGCGCGCGAGGACTATCGCCTCCAGATCCCATGGCGGCAATCCGGCTAGGAGGCTCGCCGCCTCGCGGGAGATCGTGCGGTACCTCCGGATCAGCCTTACGGCTACGACCTTTTGGGGCGCGTTCAGGTAGTGGGCGGCACGCCGCTTAATTGAACGCGCCCACACCGGGGCCCCGTAAAGGGCCATGGACCGCACGACCCCCGCGTAGAGCCTACGGCAGGAGGCGTTTGGACTCCTCAGGTTGGGCAAGAGCCGCTTGAAGGCAGCCCCGGCCCGTTCCAGTTTGGGAGCCAAACGTCGGAAGTGCTCAACGAAGTTCCACCGGCTGTCGAGGACGAGTCCTAGGTACTTCAGAGTCGACTCGACGCCGATGGAACCCCTCCTACCGACAGCGTGCACCCAGTCGTAACCGATGTTCCACAAGGGCGGCCCTAGAACCGACCCCTGCGGAACACCGCACGACATCTCTCGCCGGTTCCATTCTCCGTTGGGACCAGGATAGATGACGTACCTGTCAGACAGGTAGTCCCCGACCACACGACGGAGGTAGGTCGGCACCCGGTGATACCGGAGTGCCTCCCTAATGCAGCTCCAGGGCCACTGCGTCACTGTGTCAGCCGCGCCATTATAATTATTATAATTGTGTTGTATTGATAACCTCGATAATTCTCCAATTGTTTACTAACAAACCTTGAAAATATTAAGTAATTATTTCTAATAGCAGAATGACGTCGTTGTGTTCGTTTATTCCCATCAATTATATTATCATTTGTGAGGCAGGAAGCTATAGAGAATGTTCTGTTAAAAATGAAGAAAAAACGTACTTTGGTTAAAGAATATACTGTTGAAGTTTCTTTAAATAATTCAGTGGATAAAGATGTACAGTCGATGCTTTTACCTTTTAACCTGTTGCAATATTTAATGTTTTGTCCTAACTTTCGCATTAAAGACAACTTTATTACTCCAAATAGTTTAATCTCTAATTTTATTTCTATTCTTGGAGCTCTGGCTTTCAGTCTGTCTACCATTTACCGTGGATATACTTTGGAGTTTTACAAAGAATATTTGGGAGATACTTCTTTCATGTACGCCGCTGTTTATTATGATGTTGTCTACAATTGTTCGGGATTCGCTCTTAATTTAGTGACTAGTATCATGCAAACTAACCCTAACATTGAATTTGTTCTGACTTTTCAAAGAGTGCACAGATTTCTCAACGATGAAACCAGTTTTAGACGAATCCTCAATTGGAATTGGGTCGCTACAACTGTGGCGTTGTGCGCCTACGTCTTTATGTTCACTTATTTCATATTATTGTTAGGTTTGCCGTTCTGTCAAATGTTTAGTTGCTACTTTGTCGTGTTTTATGAATTTAAAGTAGCTTATTTCATTGGAATCATGAAACATTTGGAAGAAAAAGTTGTTCTGTGGAACAGAAATGCTTTAAATCCTCAAGCTAGGGGAAACACTCTTCGGGAAAGTTTTTGTAAGAAAATGTTTCAGGCTTACGTTGATATATTAAGGTGCTATGAAATCCATATAAATTGTTATCGCTATTTCGTAAGTAATTTGTTTTTTTTTTGCGCTTTTTAAACATTGAACGTGAAACAATAATAAACATCGATATTCTTAATTTTTCAGCTACTTTTAAACACTTTACAACTATTCATTCACGCTTTGGTTTACATTCAAGTGACGATTGAAGTGTGGAAGAGAGGATTAATACAGTTTGTGAGTATTATCACAACTTAATAAGCAGTTTAATGAAGCTTTTGAAGAGGAGGAGGAGGGATGGAACACATGTGACTAAACGAGTGATGAATGTTGATGGATGGAGAGCGAGAGGAAGACCAAAGAAAACATGTATGGATTGTGTGAGGAATGATATGAAGGAAAAAAGAATAAAATGACAGCGTGACGATTGAAAGGAGAGACTGGAAAAAAACGTGTTTTACCGTCCACAAATAACATGGGACAATGGTAGGAAGATGATCGCGCTTTGCAATCCCTAAAGAGTTTCGCAGGGGTGTATCTTATCTCTCCCTACAATCTCTATCTTTAATCTTTTAATATTAAAACACCCACATTTTGCCAGCTACGGTTAAGTCGTGTAGCTAATACAGACCCTATTGCCATCAACCGGTCACAAATCCAGACTCTGTGGCTGCTACTGAGAAATTCAGTTTCCCCGACCTTTGTATGCACACTATGGACCTCATGCTCAGCAGTATCAGCCAGCTGATTAATTATATTGGCTACGTTATGAAGAGTAGAGAGTGGATTGCCTATACGGATCCGAATCCTATCGATCGTTGTGGTTATACATTTGTCGTATATCTTATTTCAGGATACGGCAATCATAGCATCGCTATCGGTATACATATGGGTGGTAAAAGATTTGTTGTGGCAAACAATACAGAACGGGCAGTGCGAGAAATTCTACAAAGTTATCTGCGAGAGTCTGCAAGATACTTGCGCTATTATTTTAATGTCGAATTGTTCAGGTACTTTCTTTCTTAATACATCTTTAGAAAGGTTTAGGATGAGACTTTTACGCAGATATAAGTGGTAAAGAAGGAGCTCTATAAAGCTGAAATTCTTCTGAAAATCGATGTTGCATACTAACGGCTGAAAACCGTACATTTAAGGAGGAAGTGCCAGGGTAGCCCACGAAATTCAAAATTTTCTTACGGATCATACGAACTTAGACGATTGTGTTGATGATTTAAATGATTATAATTCTGTTAATATGTACATACGTGTTGCAGTCGCGAATCCTACTTTATTTACAATACAACCTGAAACTGACCTGCAAATTGCAAAAAACTAAAAAAAAATGAATTTTGCGGGCCACCGCTTTCACCTTAGCTACAAGTAGCGTTCTTTGTGAAAATTTCAGCCGGGGAGTACCACCACCACCAAATACGGAAAAGTATAAATATGCCTGTAATTAAGGGCACACTATTCAGTGAGAAAATTATTTGCTTAAGCTTATAATTATGGTTATTAAATGCTTCCATTATATTCTAGAAATAGTCGATGAAAAAGCAAGATTTAATTTTTTTTTAAGGTTATGCTTTTGTATCTGTTACGGCTAAAAGCCGAAGTAAGGTTACACCTAGTTCTAGCCGGCTATACCAAGGTGCAGCCGGTAACTATATTTTTTATTGCTAGGCCATACCGACCACATGGTTTAGGTTAGGTTAAATTAAAACTGTGACCATAAGCGCGCTAGCGCTGCCGCGGCAGCGGCTGGCGAGCGTTACATCCAAATTGGTTGCATTATAATAAACGGTTACCGGCCGGACCTAGGTATAGCCGACTAGAACTAGGTGTAACCTTACTTCGGCTTTTAGCCGTAACATATCCAGTACTAAAACAATTTGACTGTACTCTAATGAACTCTCTACTTTAAATATTTGACAGATGACGAGAGAAAACTGTGCAAGAACGTGTTGCGCTTACATCGAGCTTCGTTCAGCAAGATACGTGTGTGTGGCCTGTTCTACTTAGACGCGGCGTTACAATTGAGTCTGATGAGTCTTCTCACTAACTACACTGTTGTGTTGCTACAGTTTGCTATACTTTAATACAAACTTGATTAAATCGTTGGTTTGGTTAGTCATTTTCATTTATAGACGTACTAGCTTTTGCCCAAGGCTTCGCTCGCGTTAAGAGTTTGACAATCAATTCGGGTTGTACTCTGCTTGTAATAATTTTATATAATTCAAAAGACACGTGGTGCCATATATAGGGTCTAACTTTTTAAACACGAAATATTTCAAGAGTAACTTCTACAAGTCGTAAAGTCGCCATAGCAACGAAAAAAAAATTATTTTCTGAATGTTTTTATTTTTACGAAATTATTATAGTTCTAAATATTCTTGCGACATTTTGCATAATACCTTTACTCCCTATTCTATGAATGAGACGCGCCCCGCACACGCCGCGGCGACGGGCGAAGCGCGGCGTCTTGTTTTAAACAAGTTGTTTATTCTATGCTAGGCAGGCAGCGCGCGTGTGAGGTTGTGTTCGCACGTCATGGTAGCGTGCGACCGGGCAAGAATGGTAATAATTTCGCGTCCTGACTGTTACCGCACTTCAACTCCACCCACAGTAGTCTATGTGAATCTGGAAGCAAACACCTGCCCTGACCTGCTATTACATGGGGCGTAACAATATCTCTAGTGAATTAATGTAGGTAGTGGACATTCGAAAATACACCTCTGCCTATCTCTTTGGGGAATGCAGGCGTGATGATATTAAAAATAGACCAACGTATGAACGTAGGTAGACTTCATAATTCGATCTAGTCTTACAATAATAATAAATGTGAAAATAACAATAGGTACCATCTTAACCTAAGAAGATTTACGTTAAATAAATTCCCTCCGTAAACTTTACGAAAATGAACTTAGGTGCGATCAAAACAAATCATAATGTCCAGCATCTACCTACCTACACATCTGTAAACTAATAAACAGCAGCAATTCAAATTTAAAATTTTTGTAAAAATCTCGAAACTATTCGTAACTCATATCGACTATGAGCGAGCGTCGAACTTCGAATATTCGTCAGCTGATTTTTGGTTGTAGGTAAATTGTTAGTAGATCTGTAGTTGAATGATGGCTTTTAAACTCAATGCGATTGGTAGTGTAGTGTTTATCCTAATTTATGAATACCTAACCTAGTATCTACTAGGCAAAATTTGACGAACTACCTATCTACAGTCTAGGTAATAATGCGTGGTCTAGGTACAAATCTACACTACACTTGACTAGCAAGACGCGTAGGGACGGTCTCAATGATCTAGTGATTTGTTTATTTAGTGTTTGATTCCGCATGGAACAAATCATCTACAGATATTTGATTCTGGTCTCGGTGTTCGTGCATAGTAAATTTGTGTTTGTAGACATATCCACTACACACAAAAAATATTACGTGTACGGCAATGTTTTATAAAAAGAAAAACATAGGTTATTGATTCTAATTCCCCATCACACTTCATCAGGCTTTGGACTGGCGAATTATTGATACAATAATTTGATTAGGCAGGTACCTACCTGTTACCGTATGTTAAAGCTGTATTACCATAAAAATAATGAATAATACTTACTATTGTTATGGTTCGTACGTCAACGTAAGTAGTTAGTTGGAAACATGTCTATTTTACACTAAATTCAGTTACGTTACCCTATGATACCTTACGTTATCTTTTACAAATTACTGTACAACAATTTGGCGTGTTTAAAAATTAGAATCAACTTAACAATAATTTAAAATGTACATACTTACCTAATACCTACGTAGTTATTATTTAAACACTATTTACACTAATTGTTGCACATATCCGCCCTGCTGTTGGACGCAGACGGATAATAAGAATAAGTGGAATATCTTCCAGCATGGTT
Organism: Noctua pronuba; assembly: GCA_905220335.1. NCBI lineage: Eukaryota > Metazoa > Arthropoda > Insecta > Lepidoptera > Noctuidae > Noctua > Noctua pronuba. The sequence goes on from LR999913.1 coordinate 14,138,328, forward strand.
GCTTGTACACCTGTCAAAAACTCCATATTGTACGTTTGACCACTAAGCCGATCCAAGAAAACAAGTCCCAACAGTCTATCACCTAGTAACCCAGCCCACACATTAACACTGAACCGGGTCTGGCGAGCGGCGTCTGCTGTGCTGGCCATTGGATGTCGCAAAAAAAAATCGAGGATGTCATCCTCAATTCTTGCTGACACTCGTTGCCTGCCTACGTCTGCAGCTGGTGGTATGTAGACCCCATAGTTCTGGTGCCGCTGTACAGCACCTAGGTTCGTCTGCAGAGATGGTCTTCTCCCATAACGCTCCAGGAAGAGGGCTTGTGCTCTGAGCAAAACATTTCCACATTCCCTGTAGCACTCCACCATGTTCTGGTACTCCTGGTTCGTGTACCTGTATTTTGGCATTTTTGCGATTGTTGCGCGACCGGCTGTTTGTGTTTTGACAGCGCGTGCGGCGCGTCACGCGTTCCGAGCGGGACTGAAGAGGCGCGCGCGCGGGGTGTGGAGCGCGGCTCTATTGTATGAGTACAAGCCGCGCGCGCTTTGACCGCACGCCGCGCCGGCGGCGTGTCATTGAAGCCGGCGGCGCGCCGCCCGCTTCAATGACAGTAGGCAAATACGACGTAGTAGTAAGCTAGCGTAATGGATGTTTAAAAAATAAGGAGCCAGTATTTATTTTGTGGGTCAATGTGGGTGGGTTTTATTTCATGGGTGGTTTTTATAAAAATAAAATTTTTTTTTCGTTGTTATGGTGACTTTACGACCTATAGAAGTTACTCTTGAAGTATTTCGTGTTTCAAAAGTTAGACCTTATATAATCATAAGAACGTTATTACTGTTTACCTGTGGAACAGTTCTTTTTTCATGCATGATTCGAAAGACACGTGGCGCCATATAATATCATAAGAAAGTTATTGTTGTTGGGAACAGTACTTTTTTTCGGGATACCCTTTTTTTTTTTTTTACGGATGGGATATCATCAAATGACTTCTCCCGCTCTGGGTGGAGTGGGGGGGAGTGTCAGACTCTTACTGACTAAAACCCATCCATGTTCCTTCATTGCCCTTTGTGTTCCAGGGCCACGGTATCTCTTTCGAACAGTCCCGCAGCCCCGGTAGGCATCGGCCCTTGCGGGCCCCTTCCTGATTGCTGACATCTCTTTGAGGCGCGCGTGGAACACGAACGCGCCGTCGACACGGCCTGTCGTCATAAGACGGACGGACGGTGAGCTAACCCATTACTCACCGTCCACAGGCCCGCGCCTACGGTGGCCGGGAGCCACCACGTGGCCCCCGACGCCCGGTGCGTCGCCCGCGGCGGCTGGGACGTGAGATTCTCTCCCTCTCACGTCCCGCCACCTCCTTCGCTAGCATGTCTGCTTCGCAGAAGGAGGTGACGGCTTCCCATTCCCTCTCGCTCCGGACCATGGCCTGAACCAGGGCCGGGCGCGAGAGGTCGCCGCCGCCGATCGCCGCTACGAGGACATGGCGGAGCTCCGCCCAAGCGGGGCAGACCTCCACGGTGTGCGCCACCGTGTCCTCTGGACGATCCTCACAATGATAGCACCCGGGCGTTTCCTCCCGCCCGATTCGGTGCAGGAACCTCCCGAAACAACCGTGTCCGGTGAGGACCTGCGTCAGGCGGAAGGTGAGGGCGCCGTGGCGCCTCTCTAGCCACTCCTCAAAGAGGGGACTTATCGCCACTATTGTGGCGTGCCCTGCACTGGGTTGCGACAGTCGCTGTCTCCATGTCACCATGAGATCGCGTCGGAGGTCTGTCCGCTGAGCGGTGATTTGCCGCGGCAGCGGAGTTTCCCCCCGACGTAGTGCCCCCGCGCGCCATTCATGCAGGCGCGCGAGGACTATCGCCTCCAGATCCCATGGCGGCAATCCGGCTAGGAGGCTCGCCGCATCGCGGGAGATCGTGCGGTACCCCCGGATCAGCCTTACGGCTACGACCTTTTGGGGCGCGTTCAGGTAGTGGGCGGCACGCCGCTTAATTGAACGCGCCCACACCGGGGCCCCGTAAAGGGCCATGGAACGCACGACCCCCGCGTAGAGCCTACGGCAGGAGGCGTTTGGACCCCTCAGGTTGGGCAAGAGCCGCTTGAAGGCAGCCCCGGCCCGTTCCACTTTGGGAGCCAAACGTCGGAAGTGCTCAACGAAGTTCCACCGGCTGTCGAGGACGAGTCCTAGGTACTTCAGAGTCGACTCGACGCCGATGGAACCCCTCCTACCGTCAGCGTGGATCCCGACGGTGGCGCATTCCGAGGCCCATGAAAGCTCATGGCCTCGGACTTGTGCAAGGCCACCTCGAGACCCAATTGCCGGATCCTCTCAACGACTATCGCAACCCCGCGTGTCATCAGTTCGGCCGCCGCCTCGTGCGACCTCCCTTGTGCCAGTACCAGCGTGTCGTCAGCGTAACAGACTACGCTGACGCCGCTAGGGAGGTCGGCGCGCAGCACCCAGTCGTAACCGATGTTCCACAAGGGCGGCCCTAGAACCGACCCCTGCGGAACACCGCACGACATCTCTCGCCGGTTCCATTCTCCGTTGGGACCAGGATAGAATGATGACGTACCTGTCAGACAGGTAGTCCCCGACCACACGACGGAGGTAGGTCGGCACCCGGTGATACCGGAGTGCCTCCCTAATGCAGCTCCAGGGCCACTGCGTCACTGTGTCAGCCGCGCCATTATAATTATTATAATTGTGTTGTATTGATAACCTCGATAATTCTCCAATTGTTTACTAACAAACCTTGAAAATATTAAGTAATTATTTCTAATAGCAGAATGACGTCGTTGTGTTCGTTTATTCCCATCAATTATATTATCATTTGTGAGGCAGGGAGCTATAGAGAATGTTCTGTTAAAAATGAAGAAAAAACTTACTTTGGTTAAAGAATATACTGTGGACGTTTCTTTAAATAATTCAGTGGATAAAGATGTACAGTCGATGCTTTTACCTTTTAACCTGTTGCAATATTTAATGTTTTGTCCTAACTTTCGCATTAAGGACAACTTTATTACTCCAAATAGTTTAATCTCTAATTTTATTTCTATTCTTGGAGCTCTGGCTTTCAGTCTGTCTACCATTTACCGTGGATATACTTTGGAGTTTTACAAAGAATATTTGGGAGATACTTCTTTCATGTACGCCGCTGTTTATTATGATGTTGTCTACAATTGTTCGGGATTCGCTCTTAATGTAGTGACTAGTATCATGCAAACTAACCCTAACATTGAATTTGTTCTGACTTTTCAAAGAGTGCACAGATTTCTCAACGATGAAACCAGTTTTAGACGAATCATTAATTGGAATTGGATCGCTGTAACTGTGGCGCTTTGTGCCTACTGCTTTATGTTCAGTTATTTCATATTAATGTTAGGTTTGCCGTTCTGTCAAATGTTTAGTTGCTACTTTGTCGTGTTTTATGAATTTAAAGTAGCTTATTTCATTGGAATCATGAAACATTTGGAAGAAAAAGTTGTTCTGTGGAACAGAAATGCTTTAAATCCTCAAGCTAGGGGAGACACTCTTCGGGAAAGTTTTTGCAAGAAAATGTTTCAGGCTCACGTTGATATATTAAGGTGCTATGAAATCCATATAAACTGTTATCGCTATTTCGTAAGTAATTTGTTTTTTTTTGCGCTTTTGCAATATTGAACTTGAAACAATCATTAAAATCGATATACTTAATTTTTCAGCTACTTTTAAACACTTTACAACTATTCATTCACGCTTTGGTTTACATTCAAGTGACGATTGAAGTGTGGAAGAGAGGATTAATACAGTTTGTGAGTATTATTACAACTTAATAAGCAGTTTAATGAAACTTTTGAAGAGGAGGAGGAGGGATGGAACACATGTGACTAAACGAGTGATGAATGTTGATGGATGGAGAGCGAGAGGAAGACCAAAGAAAACATGTATGGATTGTGTGAGGAATGATATGAAGGAAAAAAGAATAAAATTACAGCGTGGCGATTGAAAGGACAGACTGGAAAAAAAACGTGTTTTACCGTCCACAAATAACATGGGACAAGGGCAGGAAGATGATCGCGCTTTGCAATCCCTAAAGAGTTTGGCAGGGGTGTATCTTATCTCTCCCTACAATCTCTGTCTTTAATCTTCTAATATTAAAACACCCACATTTTGCCAGCTACGGTTAAGTCGTGTAGCTAATACAGACCCTATTGCCATCAACCGGTCACAAATCCAGACTCTGTGGCTGCTACTGAGAAATTCAGTTTCCCCGACCTTTGTATGCACACTCTGGACCTCATGCTCAGCAGTATCAGCCAGCTGATTAATTATATTGGCTATGTTATGAAGAGTAGAGAGTGGATTGCCTGTAAGGATTCGAATCCGATTACTATCGAACTTATATTTTTGTTATACATTTGTCGAATATCTTATTTCAGGATTCGGCAATCATAGCATCGCTGTCGGTATACATATGGGTGGTAAAAGATTTGTTGTGGCAAACAATACAGAACGGGCAGTGCGAGAAATTCTACAAAGTTATCTGCGAGAGTCTCCAAGATACTTGCGCTATTATTTTAATGTCGAATTGTTCAGGTACTTTCTTTCTTCATACATCTTTAGAAAGATTTAGGACTTCTTCGAAACATCGATGTTGCATACTAACGGCTGAAAACCGTACATTTAAGGAGGAAGCGCCAGAGTAGCCCGCGAAATCCAAAATGTTCTTACGGATCATACGAACTTAGACGATTGTGTTGATGATTTTAATGATTATAATTCTGTTACTACATACGTGTCGCGAATCAAAGTATATTCAACATACAACCTGAAACTGACCTGCAAATTGCGAAAAACGCAAGAAAAATTGAATTTTGCGGCCTACCGCTTTCACCTTAGCTACAAGTAGAGCTTTTTGTGAAAATCTCAGCCGAGGAGTTACTACCACCACTAAATACGGAAAAGTATAAATATGGCTGTATTTAAGGGGATATTTTTAAATGCACATCTTTATAATTTTTCAGCACACTAGGTATCTCCACTAATTAACTGAATGCAAACCAGAAAAATAAATGCTGTGCAAAAAAACCAATTGATTAACAAAAAGTGTCCTACAAAAAAAACAAAAAATCACACAAAACGAGATGACCTTTTTTATCGAATTCACACCAAAAATACGAATTGTTTATCAAAAATACTAACTTGCACTCTAAATTGTACAATCTTACTACGGAATTTCTAAAACTGATATCTAAAGGTACAATGTCACAATAAAGTAAGTTTCCATTATCAATAAAAACGCTTTTGAGTTAGTTTTACGTATTTATTTTGAAATTTCATGAAATTAAAATATTCTCCTAAAAAGTCAATATGCTACAAAAGTTAGTGACAGAAACGAATCGCTGCAAAACCGACTCCACGTAGTCTTGTCTGCCCTACCCCTAGATTGTAATTTAAGCCCGCGTAGGCGCGGAGGGGCGAGGCGGCCCGCGAGCTGAAGAGCAGGTGGTTTTAACGGTCGTCGCCGCGGCTGAGGCTGGCCGGCTGAAGCCGGCCAGCAAGCCGAAGCTGCGGTGGTGAACGTAAAACCCATCTGCGACGATAAGCTCGCGTGGGACCGTCGGAGCCCCGCAGCACCGGAGCCGTGACAGAAACCAAACGTGTTTTGTGTACTTAATTACTGATTAAATTGGGTTTTATTTAGAATAAACGATGTTCCTAAAAGTAAATTAGGTGATGGTTTTCCTTAAAAAAGTTTTAATATGTTTGTTGAACTAAGGAATTGTTAGATATACTATTTTGATAATAGTTATTCGTTAAGTAAAACAGTTCTGCAAATACCATTAAACAGTATCTTAAATTTGATATATTTAGTGTGCATAGTTTGTGTGCAAGTCAGTATTTTTGGTTTAACTTTGAAATATTGTGTTCGAAAAAAGGGAATAATGAGATATCGATTTAAATACATGCCGTAATTTAGGGCACACTATTAAGTGAGAAAATTATTTGCTTATGCTTATATGGTTATTAAATGCTTCCATTAATAGTAGTGGTAGTCTTTCGCAAAGACGGAACGTTTTTATTTTGCTCCTCAGTTTTTAAATAAGTTAAGTGGTAGAAAATGGATTTACTAACAATAATATGGTGTTACCTTAAAGCCAGTGAAGTGATCTATTGAACAGTATAGTTTTATTAGTAATTCGCTAAACTAATACGGAGTAATATCAAAATTCAACTGTGGAAAAAAACTCAAAATTTGAATAGTGTGACAACGAACTTTTATCCCTGACCTACGACAACCCGCGGAGTGCTCGATACCTCCCGCGCTAACCGCACTGCCCCCGTAGTCGCCTGCGCATTGGTCATCGTACAGCGCGTTGTGATCACAAATTTCGCCAGCAAATCTAAAGTTTCGTCGGCGCGGCGGTTTATGTTGCAGCATTGATAATCTACGCGCCGCGCCGCCCCGCCGCTGCCGTGGTCGTCGGTTCGAAGCTAAGACCGAAAAACTTTTTGCTTTTTTCTTTCTTTTTCTTTTTTATTTTAACTTGTTTATGAAGAAGAATGGCAGTTGAACCGAATGTTACTTTGAGAAAAAAACCACTATCCCAATCATTAGAAATTGAAGATATCTGTGACTCGCTAGATTGTTCACAGTCAAGCGATAAACTGGGACAAAGCCTGGACTTATCCACAACTATGTACTCAGGTTGTGTGGAAGAAATGAGGTCCGAAATTACAGCTCTAAAATCAAATCTTGAAACTACTCAAAATGAAATGGACAATCTTATAATGGAAAACGTAGACCTTAAAAACCAAATAAGTCAGCTTTCTCATGAAATTCTCATATTGAAACAAATCTGCAGCAGTCCAGCGTTTCTGACTAAAAAACACATCTCATCGAGCAGGAAAAATAGTGTGAGACGCAGACTAACAGATAATTTTTGTCATAGTCCTACTAATCAGTTTCCGAAGGAGGGAAGTAACAATTCCACGCAACCACCTACACCATTTCCTGGGCCTGATGACACTACAGCTCAAGCACTGGAAAAACAAATGGCAGACTTGGCCCAACAACTATTACAAGCGAAAAGTGAGATAATACGTCTTAATAAGCAAATAAATGACTTGGAGCAAGCGAAAAATAATATTGTGAGTGATTCCTCTTTTCAATACAACAATACGACTTCTATAGAAATATCCCGGCGCATGAAGACCAAATTGTGCATCCTGACAAATAGTAAATCATATGGCACCTTGAAAACTCTAGAATACTCAATTGCCCATCAATTTAATTACTGTCGCCATTTTTTGCCAAATTGTAGTATACAAAGATTACTTCAGGATATTGACGTAAAATTATTGGAGTATAACATGAATGATTACTGTGTTATCATGTTAGGAGAAGAAGATATTAAGAGTACAAATAACTACAACGGATTGGTGAAAACAATAAGGGAATCTTTAGCACATATAACCAATACAAATGTAATACTATGTACTCCTACATACATTTGCGGGGCTCCTATTCATAATCATAGAATTGAAATATTTAATAACCTATTAAGTCTGGAATTGCAACATAATAATTATGCATATTTTTTTGATACAAACCATAACCTCACGTTAAACATGTTTTCAAATAAAACAGGGAGAATTAACATCAATGGGATTAAATGTATTTATAAGACTATTTTAGATAATATATGTGCTGATTTGCTTAATACCGCTACTATTGAACGAAAAAACCTAGTAAATAGTTCTGATCAGGATAATTCATTGAATTTTTTTCGTGAATAATTTGTATAATAAACATACTGTAATATCCGAGGAAAATTGTGCAAGAAATACTTACAAAACATTGAATATCTACCATCAAAACCTATGCGGAGTAAACAGTAAAAAGGATGACCTAGAAATATATTTGTGCGAACTGAACAAAGAAATAGATTTTATCTGTATTAGTGAACATTTTTTTAAATCAATCATTAGCAGCCCAGTTCAGTTTAACTAATTATAAATTGAGTTCATATAACACTAGATTAAATAAAAAACGTGGAGGTACTCTGATATTGGCATTGAATGACAAGAAAGTAGAGGACTTACAAATTTGTAAACAACTATATAAAATTAATTGTTTTGAGGTTTGTGGTGTAAAGGACTTGGAGACAAATACTTATATTATTTGTTGCTACAGAATTCCTGAGAATAGTAATATAGATAGTTTTATGCAGAGACTTGAACAGCTGTTACAACATTTCATCAACAAACAGTGTATAATTTGTGGAGATTTTAATATTAATTTATCAAAAAATGACTCAAAACGACATTCTTTTCTATCACTCATGACATGTTACAATTTTCGACATTTAATTTACACAGATACATTTCGCCGCAATAATTCAAGTTCGTGTATTGATAATATATTGACTAATATTGATGAGACAATTATTAAAAGTGTTGACACAGACCACAATGGCCTCTCTGATGGGCATGCGGCCTTATTTTCTACATTATTATTGGAAAAATTATGCTTATAGGAAAGAGCAAAGTTATATTTACATTGAAAGAAGACTATATAATGAAGGGAACAAATCTTGTTTTAGGCAAAAGTTGTTACAAGAAAATTGGTGCGCAAGTACATTCATTGACAAACTCAGTGAACTACATTCTGACACATTTAATAAAAAGAAAATAAGAATAAATACAAAAAACATCAACAAATCAAAATGGTTAACTACGGGAATAAGAGTCTCTAGTAAAATGAAACGGTTTCTTAATTTTATTGACAGAAATAATTGTGACGATTCAATAGAAAAATATCGCAGTAATTATTTTAGGATATATAGAAAAGTAATACGATATGCGAAACGACTAGTAGTTAGAAAGGAAATAAATCAAGCTCAGAATTCTGGTAAAGTTATTTGGAAAACTATAAATAGTAAGAGGAAAACTAAAAAATATGTAAATGAAGATATAATACTTATAGATAATAATAAAATAGTTCTTAATCCCTCAGAAGTTGCTAAAATACTATTGGAAAAATTTTGTAATGATTCAAATTATATCAGGAGTGACATTGGTACAGCAATGGAGTATCTGCAAAATCATGAGGTAGAGATACAGGAGGATATGGTTTTTGAACCTGTTACACCTATCGAAGTTTTCAAATTAGTCAAGAGTATGGATAGTAAATCGTCGTTTGGCCATGATGAAATTCCTGTGACTATCATAAAAGAAAACATTGACGTATTAGCTAGTCCTTTGGCCGATGCAATAAATGGGTATGTAAATAAAGGTGTATTTCCTGATCAATTTAAGTTAGCTAGAGTATTGCCTGTACATAAGAAAGGTTCTAAAACAGATCCAGGGAATTATAGGCCTATCTCTTTGCTGCCGGTATGCTCTAAAATATTTGAAAAAATCATGAAATTGAGGCTTGTATGTCATTTGCATAGACACAAAATTATAACTGACCAACAATTTGGTTATCAAAATAATGTAGGAACAATAGATGCCATTGATATGTTAATTGATGATGTAGTATGTAAATTGAATGCTAAACTAAAAGTAGCAGGACTTTTCCTCGACCTAAGTTCTGCGTTCGATACAGTGGAACACTGCATTCTTCTGAATAAGTTGGACTTCTATGGCATTAGGGGAAATGTGCTAAATTTGTTCAAATCCTATTTACATAAAAGAACGCAGTATGTGGAAATTAAACAAATTTCAGAAGAGGGGCATGAAAAACTACACAAATCAGACACAGTTGTAATAAACAAAGGCGTACCACAGGGATCAGTACTAGGCCCTGTCTTCTTCATTATATTTATAAATGATCTGGTAGCTTACATGAAAAGTATTTCAGATGATACTAAACTTGTTATTTTTGCCGATGACACAAGCGCTATTATAGCTAGCGACAGTACAAAAAATTTAGAAAAACAGATTAATTTTATCCTTAGTGCTCTTGAGAAGTGGTTTACTATGAATCATCTAAAACTAAATTTAAAAAAGACGCAATGTTTATTATTCAAATCAACTATGAAGAACAAGGATACCATCAAAGTACATTTATTAGGGAATAATGTAGATATTGCAGACAATGTTAAATTTTTGGGGGTACAGATAGATGCAGTTTTGAATTGGCAGAAGGAATTGGAAGTGGTCACTAACACTATGAGTAGTGCTTGCTATGCTCTCAGCAGTCTTAGAGATGAATTAACCATCGCTCAGCTCAGAATGGTTTATTTTGCACTCATAGAGTCTAGACTCAGATATAGCATAAAGTTTTGGGGTAACAGCTACCAATATAACATTAATGCTGCTTTCGTTATGCAGAAAAGAGCCTTGAGAACTATGCTTCGCATCGAACAAACAGAGTCTTGTAGAGATCATTTTAAAAAACTGCAAATTCTCCCAGTGCCATGCCTCTATATCCTGGTCTTACTTAGTCATTTCATTAAAAATATCCATAAGTTTGAGACAAAGGAACAGAGACATATTAGAGTAAAAACTCGAAGAAAGGATCTACCCAATTTCATACAGCCTAAACTTAATGTCGTTAAACATGCCTCAAGAGTGCAATCAGTAAAAATATACAATAAGCTGCCTGTACAATTTAAAAACTCTATGAATCAAAATGAATTCATGAGAAAATTGAAGACATTATTGTTGAGGAAATGTTATTACAGCATAGAAGAGTTTCTTAAAGATAATTTAGAATAAATAGTTCGAACTAATATGTGATTATATTTTAATGACTACGTAATATTTAAATCCAACATTCCACCATTTATCATTGCATTTTGACGAATTTTATTGACATTCGTTCTAATTTAATTTATATTGATTTTGATTGTGTTGAATTAAGTATAAGATTAAGACTAATAATGTTAACAAATGTAATTGATTATTATTTATTTTACTTTTTATAATTTATATTGAATTAATGTAATTAAGACTTATAATCCTGACCAATGTAGTTAATGCAAATGCTTTATGACTAGTTTAATTTTTGTGTTAAGTATGTACCTACTCTATTGTCAAAACCACTGTTCGACACAAATGTAAATTTGTTGATGAATAAATAAATAAATAAATAAATAAATAAATTATGTTCTAGAAATAGTCGATGAAAAAGCAAGATCTAATTTTTTTTAAACGTTTGCGTTTGTTAGCCGACTAGAACTAGGTGTAACCTTACTTCGGCTTTTAGCCTTAACATATCCAGTACTAAGACAATTTTACTGTACTCTAATGAAATCTCTACTTTAAACATTTGACAGATGACGAGAGAAAACTGTGCAAGAACGTGCTGCGCTTACATCGAGCTGCGTTCAGCAAGATACGTGTCTGTGGCCTGTTCTACTTAGACGCGGCGTTACAATTGAGTCTGATGAGTCTTCTCACTAACTACACTGTTGTGTTGCTACAGTTTGCTATACTTTAATACAAACTTTATTAAAACGTTGGTTTGTTTTGTCATTTTGATTTAGAGGCGTACTTGCTTTTACCCGCGGTTTTGCTCGCGTTAATTTTGAAAATGATGAAATGTACCCTCTATCCGTTTCAGCACACCTGACAACGTATATGCAAAATTTCAGGATGATCGGTTCAGTGGTTTAGGCGTGAAAAGGTAAAAAACAAACTTACTTTCACATTTTTAATATAGGTAGGATTAGGATAGTGAGGATTAATATGCAAAAGCAAAAACAAATCATAAACCCTGGCTTTTTTCAATGTTACTTCCATCAAATCGATTCGTATAAGAGCCTATGTCACCAGGACTATAATAACGAATCGGTTCTCATTCATCAAATTCAGTTCAGTAATTTAAACGCGGCGTAACTCACGTAATGTTACCTACAAACATACGGGTACTAGACTAAAACGTAGTCGGGTAAAAAAGGGACGTAGACGGGTAATTATTCCTATCACAATATGTAATCAAGTAATTTTGATTACTGATTACTAAAATCACAATGAGTCATTAGATATAATCTTGATTGTCTATAATCAAGGATTTAAACTTATCGTGATAACTGATGCAGTCAGACTTTTTCAATCAATTAATAACCAGATTTAAAAAAATCAACCCTGCTGCTATTAGGAAATTCCCAATGGAAAACCCTACAACGAGTGATGATATGGATATTTTGTGTGAAGATAATGATGATTTTACAAATCGAAAAAAACACAAGTACAATATTATACATGTAGAATTCAAGTACTCTGGCATGAAAATTCATGTGGGGTGCCACAAGGGAATGTTCTTGGTACAATCATAATGACAAACACTGGTTTTGATCACAATAGACTCATCTAACAATATCTTCCTGGCAAAAAATCGATCACGGTAGCCGGTCTCAAGAAAGACTAGACATTCAAAACATATTACTGTGCACAAGTGTGTGCATACACAGGTGCACTCACACTTATAGTCCGATGGAACGGCTATCCGACCTGGGAGAAACCAGGGGCAACGCCAACGGCTTTATGCGCTTCCCGAAGCACGGGCGTATCATACCATCAACTTCGATACTTCGGGTTGCTATGATGGAAGAACACCAATACCGTTTTGCTCAACCTAGGAATCAAACCAAGGAGCCCATTCTCAAAAGTCGCGCTTGCACCACGAAGCCAAAGGAGGGGAAAACATTAATAAAAAACTAGTTTATTTCAATTCTTTTTATTAATACAGGGTGTAAACGGACCCTTCACGAAGCCGTCAACCAAGCGTTCTGTACATCAAACTAAGTAACTACGTAAAAATTATTGCTGGGAAACGTCTTTTTTTTGGGGTGAAAAATCACGTTTTACGGTAGGACTCAAGGTAACTCACTCAAAACATTGTGCTGATGGATGCATTGATTAGTACGGGGAGAATAAGTGATCGCAATGACTGGGAGAATAAGTGCCTTTCGGCTTCGTTAAGGGTCTTGTTACACCCTTTATATACACAAATGATTAATGAAAGATTTACAGAGAGAAAGAAAACTGTAACAAAACAACAACATAAGTTGTGACGAGTGAGAAGAACCGCAGGGGCTGTGCAGCGTCTATGGTGAATAGACCACATGCGTTCATTTTCTTGAAGGAAGCCTTCTGCAAACGATTGATGTTCTTGCAGACTCTTTTTTGGGTCTCTGTGGAGAAGATAATATCATGATAGAATTAAATATAATGAACATAGAAATAAAAAAGTTATAAGACTAGCTTATAGTCGGAAATGATTCCCGAAATCGTCTGTATAATATATGCCTATGACACTTGGACCAGTAGTTCAAAAGATTGCCCCCCTTTTTTTTACGGATGGGAAATCATCAAATGACTTCTCCCGCTCTAGGTGGAGTGGGAGGGAGTGTCAGACTCTTACTGACTAAAAACCATCCATGTTCCTTCATTGCCCTTTGTGTTCCAGGGCCACGGTATCTCTTTCGAACAGTCCCGCAGCCCCGGCAGGCATCGGCCCTTGCGGGCCCCTTCCTGGTTGCTGACATCTCTTTGAGGCGCGCGTGGAACACGAACGCGCCGTCGACACGGCCTGTCGTCATAAGACGGACGGACGGTGAGCTAACCCATTACTCACCGTCCACAGGCCCGCGCCTACGGTGGCCGGGAGCCACCACGTGGCCCCCGACGCCCGGTGCTTCGCCCGCGGCGGCTGGGACGTGAGATTCTCTCCCTCTCACGTCCCGCCACCTCCTTCGCTAGCATGACTGCTTCGCAGAAGGAGGTGACGGCTTCCCATTCCTTCTCGCTCCGGACCATGGCCTGAACCAGGGCCGGGCCCAGAGCGGGAGGAGTCATTTGATGATTTCCCATCCGAAAAAAAGGCCATTTGTAGGAGTATAAGGACACTAACAGCACCTTAAGATTATCTGTGTACTAACATGCCCGCGGCTTTGCCCGCGTGGAGTTCGGTAACTGTCCGGATGGTAATACCGGCAAAAGTACCCCGTGTAGTAATCCAGGTAAACAAAATGGTTTGAATGAAAAACTCAGAGATAGCTCTGAGTCTTTCAAACCAGTTCAGTAGTTTTTGCGTGAAAGAGTAACAAACATTCATCCATACATCCTCAAAAAATTCCGTATTTATAAACGTAGTAAGAAGTAAACTTATACACCGCCTTTTGTATAGTATTACCTGATATATCTCTAGAAGTCTCCCGTCTTGCGCAAGTTCGCTGTACTTCTTGCATCACTGAGTAAAAACTTTCACATTCCACGCTCAGATATATTTGTATGATAATGCTTTTTATTAGCCAGAATTGAGACACGAGGACTTGAAGACCGAACTAGAAATAAAATGTTTGGTCATTGCGACTTATAAAATATCATAGTGTTAATCAGGGAATGTGAAGAGAATGATGATCAATGATCATGATTCGAGGGTTACTTCTTTACGTAACGATGGGAATCTAAATGGGCAGCCTAAAACTGGCCACATGTTTGGCACCTTCAGTAACGTCCATCAGTTCCTGTAATGAAAACACAACGGACACGCGGGGCACGATATTAAGTGCCCCATTGTTTTTGGTTTCAATGTAATTCCATCAAAATTTCTTCGTTAGTGGTGACATTGATGCCTGTTGGCTTTTTCATCGAGTTATAAAGCGTGTAAAAGCACCCTTAACGAGACGCCGTTGCGTGGCCTTCTGAATTGTACCTCTTTTTAATCTAATTAAAGTTGTTAGTCTCATCGCTTGTTAAGTTCATGTTATTTTTTTCTTAGCGTGGTTTTTGTGGAGAGGCTCGTACTTTATATTAGGAGATCTGTTTAACTTACAAAAGCTTTCCCATCCATTGTGATCCTACTCGTCTGTATGTGAATTACTAAATCCAACAGACCGTTTGAGAATATGTACAGGTTATAAAATAATATCTGAAATCAAGAGAAAACATTGTTTCTAAAAACGAGTCGCAATTAGATTAATAAATATCACAAACCTAAAAGATTCGCTAAAACCAACCTGCTTCTGGGAAATAATCTCAATTAGTTGATAAGATTTCAATATTTCCACATAGGCGTTGAAGTAATTATTCCAAAAACTTTCGTCTTCATTGCACCTTGGCTCCTGCACGTTAGTGATCCATACCGTAACAGTTTTACAATTCAGTTTCATAACTATGGCAGCATATACGACATTAATGTCAAAGCAGATGTGAAGGCAGCTATCCAAGATACCGAAGAGACTGATAGTAAAGATAGAGCAATAATAAAAGATCCAAAAAATATGAAAACAATTCAAAGCAATGACGTAAATCCAGTTTTGAATGATGAAACGGTTGAAAATCTTTCCGTTAATATTGAGAATTCTGTGCGCATTTTGGATACCAGAGACAAGAAGCACGTTGTTAGTCTTCTCCATGACATTCGTGTAGTAATCAAGAAGAATACCAGTGACGAAAACGACAACGTCGTTGATATTACCGAAGTAAATAGCATTGGGACCTTTCTCCGTAAAGGTAGTGCCTGAGGATGCATACAGGACAAAAGAGCTCCCAGAGATGTAAACGGCAGTACCAAAGGCTGCAATGACATCGTAGCTCAAACTGTTTTGAGTGATCGAGTATTCTCCAAACTTGTACTTAGCACAGAAGAATAATGCTTGCATTATGTTTAATGGCCTGAGTATTGATTGTAGATATTTTTCAATAACAATCTTCTCTTGTTTTTCATTATTTAGATTGTTTAGTCTACTTTTTATACTAATTGTTGTAACTTTAAGGTTATTTCTAGAGTTAGATAACATGTCCATTTCAGTAACCTGTATAAATGATATTGCTAGTCAGGCACAAAGTCAAATAGCAATAAGTTCGATTGGCTGGAGCATTTTAATAATGAACTTTCTATAAAAATAACTATGTTAAAGAATTCTATTTGATAAATGGACTTATGTGTGGGTAACAAAGAGAATTACAGATAGAGCACTAGCTTTTGCCCGCGGCTTTGCTAGCGTTAATTTAGAATTTGACAATAATTTCGGATTGTACTCTGCTTGTTCAATCATTATTCGAAAGATACGTAGAGCCATCGACTATCATAAAAACGTTATTGTTGATTTCCTGGGGAACAGTACTTTTTTTCGGGATGAATGATACATGCATTAAGACGTCATGGTTACACCCCAGGTCCATTTTCACTTTATCACACTAGATTTCCAGTACGACAGTATTGATGTGAAACATCTATAATGATTATGCGCGCCTAGACAATAAAACCGACACGTATGCCGTGACGTAAGGTGGCATAACGCTGTCAAGGCGTGATGCCTCCTCTTTGCCTGATAAAATCATCCTTTTACCATTAGATTAAAGTTTGTTTTGGAACGGTTGTTGATCAGCATATGCCATTTCTGAAAGTTCCACGCTTCGCAATTAGTCATGTAGTTAGGTCGCATGCAGATTATATCGATAAAAAAAATACGTTAATGTAATAATTATTTATTCTTTATTTTACTCCATATTTCGTAATAGGTTTTTTTTAATTAAGAATTCTAATATAAACATAGATGTTTCACATCTGCCGGGCGTCCCGTAACGGCCATTTTTTTTATTGGTACCAGGATTACAGAAATGCGAACTGTAATAGCACAACGGTGTAGTTAGTGAGAAGTGCCATCAGTCGTAATGGCTGGCAGATATCTACGTAGAATAGGCCACATGCAGTCATTTTGCTGTAAGATGCATTGTGCACTCGCAGGACATTTTTGCATAACTTCTTTTGATCATCTGTAAATAAGAGAAAAATATTAAATTTGATTACACCATTTGGACGAGGAACTCGTGAATAAAAACTAATAACAGCCGTACCGGTCGATTTTCAAGGTTAAGCCACGCTTGCAAAGGACAGTCTGTGGATGGGTGACCATCATTACATACCGAAATGCCTCGGTGCCTCGAAAAGCACATTAAGTCGTTGGTCCCGGCTCTCATTTGTAGATCTTCGACAGTCGTTACAGAAAGTCAGTGGCCCGAAAGTCTGACAACCGGTCTTACCAAGGGTTACCGTATTACCCAGTACCATCTGGGTTGTGGAGAACCCAGATGGGGTTGTGGAGGCAGTTGCTGTAAAATACTGTTATTCCGCTGCATCCGGTAAGACTGGAAGCAGACACCAATAAAGCTGGGAAAAGGCAGGCAGATGATGATGGGTGTCGGGACGAAGACGACATGCTTAGCACATTCATCCTAAAAACCGAAATGAATGTCGCTGCGGTTGCTTCATAATGTATTGCTTCATTTGCTTTCAAAATTCGTTTCCTCGACAACGTAAGTAACGTAATTAATGTCGTTGAACTGTCAAACTGGCATTGCCGTGTTACAGACACCCTTAGGACTGCTGTCAAAAACACTACATGATCAAATAAATTCAAAAGCGCACCTGTACAGTTTGAAGCTAGAATGCTGGAGCAGGAGTTCTGGGCATGTTTCATGGCTTGATAGAACGTCTCGACTTGCAAGCAGAGCCAAAGTTGGAGCAGTAGGGTCTTGACCACCCAGGAGAAAAGGAATAATGATATTAATGGTGTTGTCACCTGGAAAATAACAATAATTATTTTAGTATGGACGTTTTTTCGTGAATGTTGTTGTAAAATCAAAAATCTTGAATCACTTTTAACTGTCCGTTGGTCATGCTAGGGCGTTGGCTGAACTTGCTGTTCTGGGTTCAATTCCAAGGTCGAGCAAAATGTTATTGGGTTTTATTTTTTTTATTCATTATTTATTTATTAAACTTTAGGCACATAATGTAAAAAAAAACACTGTACAAAGGTGGACTTATGCCTGGACATTAGCAGCCGGTTCTTATCATAAGACCACGGAATTGAACCCAGAATCTCAAGCTCAGCTCTTAAGCCCGGTTTAAGGCTCGCTTGGGACTTAAACTTAACCCCAGATATACCACCTAGGAATAGGATAGGTAATCTGAGAGGAAACACAGGCGCGACCTATTGTTTTGTTATTAAACATCCTTACTACTAAACATACTTACTATTATAAATGCGAAAGTAAGTTTGTTTGTTACCTTTTCACGCCTAAACCACTGAACCGATCATCCTGAAATTCTGCATTTACTTTGTCAGGTATACAGAAACGGACATAGGATATCTTTCATCCCAAAAAAAAAGTACAGCTCCCGAAGTAAGCAACAATAACGTTCTTATAATAATAGATGGCACCACGTGTCTTTCAAATCATGATTGCAGCATGAAGCAGAGTACAACCCGATTGATTGTCAAATACTAAATTAACGCGTGCGAAGCCGCGGACAAAAGCTAGTAATTGTATAACTTACAAAAACCACTTTCCGGAATTCAATCATCACTTGGACATTGATCAAACAACGGCAGAAAGTCTCTATTGTTTGATACAGAATCTAGAAGAGAAAAATAACATTAATTAAGGTTAGAAAGCAAATAACACTGGCTTCGTCCAGCTGGAATATCTCTATATAATTATGCTCACAAGTAAAACCTTAATGAATGCCTTATTAATGGCATACTGTTGGATTAAATTAATGCTCGGCTCAGCATTCTTATTGGGCACGCATTTAGATGTAGTTTGATGTTAACGAAGGTTCGGTTAAACGTTCCTCAACGAACGGGGTGATCTGACATAGAACCAGAATTGTCGACATAGCTCACAGAATAAGTAAGCTAAAGTGGCACCGGGCCGGCCATATTAGCCGTAGCACCGATGACCGTTGGGGTAGACGTGTTCTTGATTGGAGACCGCGAATCAGCAAGAGTAAGATGGGACGCCCTCAGGCTCGGTGGAGCGACGATCTTTGCAGGCTGTCTGGTAGCAACTGGTTGAGAGTTGCCGAGAATCGAGTTGAGTGGCGTACGATTGAAGAGACCTATGTCCAACAGTGGACTTTTGTAGGCTGATGATGATGATGACAGTCATAGGAAATATGAACTTACCGGTTGTTGAAAAATATTCTTAATTATCTCGTAACATTTTAAGATCTGCACGTAAGCCTCTAACATTTGCTCATAATCCATTTCAATATCTCCAACTTGCCCATCTCTAGTAGATTGTAAAACTCGAACATTCCACAATTTAACTTTATCAGCCAATAGCTCGATCAAGCTGATCGCATAAACAAAATTAGCATCAAGACATATCAAAAATATTAAATTCAAGACAACGTGCCACGGTGGCTGATTGTAGACAAATGTCATGAAGAGCCAAGTAATGAAATAAAACCCAAAGATCAAAATGACATTGGTCCAGTTCCTAATGACGGACCACTTGAAAGCAGCTTCGTCATTAAGAAATCTGTGCACTTCTTGAAAGGTCATGATGAAAGTGATGATAGTCTTTGAGTGAACGCAATGAAGGATGGCATTCATGATGAACCCAGCGTTGTAGTAAGCAAAATCGAAGAAAGAAGCGAAATACAGAAACTTAATTTCATTATATCGGTGTATGTTGTCGTCGATCGCTACTTCTATAAATCTGTTCACATAACACGATAGAAGAATCACGAGCCCAAAGATTAAAATGAACTTATTGAAAATATTGTTCGGTTTGACGAAATTGTTCTTCATGCAAAACTTTGGGTTAAGCACTAAGATTTGCATCAAGTTCAGAGGATAAATCATAGACTGCACTTCTTTGTCGATAATGCTCCTCAAATCTATGTCGGCCTGGTAGCTTGTTTCGATCTCAACATTGTAATCTTCAACATTTTCAATGGATGACATGGTGAGGTTTTGAATTCATATGGACGTTATAATAAAAAAAAACTATGGAAAAATTATTCACTAAACAGGCTTGCAATAATTTAATATAATTGTGTTACTTGTGCATTTATAATAGGCAGTAAAGTACATACATTAGATAAATTAATAAGTGATATTGAACGACAGCTTTCATACTTAGCTTATAGAAACTACTCATACACCTGGAAAAGTTTTAATAATTCTAACAAATACTTTATTTATTACATACCGAGTTTCCTCCGTTCCTCGGAAAGCACGTAAAGCCGTGGGTCCCGGCTGTTATTTGTAGATCTTTGATAGTCGTTACAGGTAGTCAGTGGCCCAAAAAGACTGACAACCAGTCTTACCAAGGGGTATCGTATTACCCAGTACTAACTGGGTTGTGGTGGTCAGATTGGCAGTCGCTCCATGTAAAATACTGATATTCAGCTGCATCCGGTTAGACTGGAAGCCGACCCCAACATAGTGGGAAAAGGCTAGGCAGATGATGAAATTCTTTATAAAGGAAAAATAAAGACTTACTTTATTTAATAGTTTTTTTAATTTAATTTAATTTCGAAATACAGAGATTAGAGACGAATAAAGAAAAGAGTGATGTAAGAGAAACTTTTAAAGGAGTGCCTGAAACTAAGAAGAAAATACAAATACATATTAAAACAAGGAAAAGAAAAGGAAGGAATAATAGACGCATGAAATATGAAAAGGCTAATAAAGGGAATAAATCATAAGATGACGCTGAAAGCGGATAACGGAGTAACATTGATTTGGGAATATACCCTGTATATCCCCAAATCAATGTAACTCCGAGACACCTTTGAGCATTTCTCGATATTCCTCACAGTTTCGGATTTTGCCGTCCACGCCCACTTGAAAAATTCAAAGTTAGAAAAGAAAATGATAATAGAATTACAGAAATTCAAACTGAATCAGAACTATCGTGTAGGTGGTGATGAAACTGAAGAGGTGGAGAGACATCATAGCATCCACGACGAACAGGCCACACGCGATCTTCTTGAACGAAGCGTTCAGACGTTGAATGTTCTTACACACAGAGAGTGTGTGTTTATCTGTAAACATTACTAATTAATGAATAAATTATTGTAGAATAATTAAAATATAGAAATAGTATTTTTTTTCTAAGGAATGTGACAATAATTACCAACCAGCAATTGCTAATCAAGGAAAGACCAAGGAAACGATGGATGCATTGTGTGAGGAATAATATGAAAGAAAAAGGAGTAAATGATAGCGTGACGATTGACAGGGGAGAATGGAAGAAAAAAACGTGATGCGCCGACCCCAAGTAACATGGGACAAGGGCAGGAAGATGATGATGAGTGGCCAACCAGCACGCGCGGTGGCTGAGTCATAACCTAGCTTACCATACCATCTACTTACTTGAAAAACAATAATAACTAATTAATAAAACAATATTTACCTGAACATCGGATTGTATACATCAGTGGTGTCACCGCGCTCCGCACATCCGCCATAGCTCTGTAGAATCTCTCACAATTTACGCTCAAAGATATTCCAATAAGTTTACTCGTCACCAACCGTGATTGTGAAATAAGAATTGCTAGACCGTACTGAAAAGCAGAACAAACAGATAAATGTAAAGGTTAATTTCTTAAATAAGTAAGGAAATCGTTAGTGTCGTGTTCGCAAGCGCAGTGTTATTGGGGTTTTTTCATCAGGAGATCAGTGTTTGTGCATGTTATAGGAGGCAAGCCTAACTGGCGAAATGGCTTCAAGGGTTACAGGCGTAATAATATGTGAAATACGTATACAATGTCGCCCATGCGCATGTGACCGCCCGTAATTTTCTGAATATTCATGAAGAAATGTCGAAAATAAACTTTAAAAGAGGGGGTCTATCTACAATATTTTTCATGTTATTAAATTTTTAATTTTTAAGTATAGTTTGTAGATTTGCTTTCTATTTTTTGACACATCTCCGAAGTTTATGGGTCGATTTGGATTTTGTTTATTATTTCTAAAGCTTATGAGTTATTTTAACAGGTTAATTAACATTTTAACTAAAAAATTATCGACGACGAAAAAAAAAACGGAATCGAAGTAATTTTTTCGGTGAAAAATTGTGTATTTATTTTGAAAAAACTAGTGTAGGTCCATAAATTATCCCGATAGGATGACTTTTTTTATCATTATTTGTAATCTACTCTATAACAGCTACAAATTCACAGAACATTATTGATACCTAACTGTAACTAAATCCAAGGTAAAACTCTTAAAACTCTGATGAGTCAAATTTAGGAAAAGATAATGTGAAAGTCAATTGAATGTTGCTCTTAGCAGTGAGTACTAAAAGGTTAAACTAATAATGAGGATGATAATGGAATTAAAAACAAACAAGCAATAGCCAGATTTTTACAAAAAAAAAAAATACAAGAATTTTAATTAATTAGATTTTCGAAATGGCCCCCACCCTCCTGTAAACAAACCAAAGCTCTCATGGCAACACTTTTGATTGTACGACGTAATTCTTCACGGTTTTCTTTTATTTCCACAGCAGCAGCAAAAATCCTAGCCGTTAATTGCTCGCGGCTTTCGATGGACACGGCATACACTTTTTGTTTCATGTAGCCCCAAAGATAAAAATCTAAGGGTGTAAGGTCGGGAGATCGCGGCGGCCAAGCAATGGCACCTCTTCTGCCAATCCACCACGGATAATTTTGATTTAAATAATCACGAACTAGTCGTGCGAAGTGTGCTGGAGCTCCATCTAATTGCAGATACATCCGCCTTCTTGTTTCCAGCGGTACTTCCTCCAAAAGCAACGGCAACGTATTGACTATAAAATCTAAAAACGCGTGTTGATCTAGTCTGTTTGGTAACAAAAGGGGCAATAAGTTCATCGTCAATCATTCCAGCCCATACATTTATGGAAAATTGAATCTGGAAAGTTGTTCCCCTAATGACATGTGGAATTTCAGTGGCCCACACATGGAGATTGCGATGATTTGTTATACCCGCCCTTGTTTTTTTCTTTAGAGATAGGTATCAACAATGTTCTGAGAATTTGTAGCTGTTATGTAGTAGATTACAAGTAATGATTAAAAAAGCCGTCCTATCGGGATAATTTATGGACTAACACTAGTTTTTTTTAAATAAATACACATTTTTTTACCGAAAAAATGACTTCGATTCCGTTTTTTTTTTCGTCGTCGATATTTTTTAGTAAAAATGTTAATTAACCTGTTAAAATAACTCATAAGCTTTTAGAAATAATAAACAGAATTCAAATCGACCCATAAAATTCGGAGATGTGTCAAAAAATAGAAAGCAAATCTACAAACTCTACTTAAAAAATTCAAAATTGAATAACATGAAAAATGTTATACCTAGATAGACCCCCCCTTTTGAAGTTTATTTTCGACAATTCTTCATGAATATTCAGAAAATTGCGGGCGGTCACATGCGCATGGGCGACATTGTATAGTAACCCAGAGTCCACCAAGTCGACCAATAAGAGCGTCCCGCAGTCGCGCACCGCGCACCGCGATGCACAGAATAAGATATATCGCTATCTTTTTCCCGCGTGGCGGTTGCAAGCGTGTGAACGAGGCGCGCAGCGCGCGGCGTCGCCAGTCCGCTGCTTACGCGCAAGGCACTTGTACGTGCAACTGCCTACCTGACCTCCACACTCCAGTTCAAATTGTCGTACCTACAAAATTGATGCAAAATTAATTGTAAATAATCCTCTTAATGTCATAAAACTTACTAAAACTTCATCTGTTAACATAGTCCGCAAGTTTAATAATGTAGCTATATTTATCAGTCCATGGCATGCTGTATTTACTGTGAAATGTGCAATCTGAAAAAAAAAAAGATTCCTATTTTAATCTTCATTTGTATCAATAACCTAGCCTAGTATCGCCATCATCATCATCTTCCTGCCTTTGTTCCGTTCTACTTGGGGTCGGCGTCTATATGATGCTCTATGGGTCGGCGCAACACGTTTTCTTCTTCCATCTCCCCTGTCAGACTTCACAGCATCATTTACCCCTTTCTCTTTCCTATCATAGAAAACCTAGTTTAATTTCTCCATTTAACCTCGCCACACGCCGCACAATTGTATACTTACAAGCCAACCATAAGTTTTCTCAACGAGTTTGTACGCTTCCATTATATCGACATACACATCGTACTTAATCTTCCAATAAGATTCTCTTTCTGAATCTGCGATATCTTCTGCTCTCCCAACATCTTCAGTCCATACGATCAACAGTTTGCACAATAACTTCATGACAAACGAGGCGTACATGACATTAATATAAAAAATGATGACGCTATAACCTATAAATATCTTGAAATAACCCAACTCACGAAAGAAATAAAAAATAATAATCATTGAACCAATAAAAAGACTATTGACACTTAATACTGAGATCCAGTTGTAGATTTTCAAACCTCTGAGGTCTTTGCTGTTCAGTCTGAGGAGAGTGATAGCGTGTTGGATCTTAGTAACTAATGATACGTTTTCGTGGCGATACTTGATATTGCTGTAGTAATTTAAGATGAACCCAATGGAGTGAAAGCAATTGTCGTAGATACTGGACCAGTTAAGGAGCAAGTTGATGCCCTCACCGAAACCGAAAACCGATAAGTGCTTGAACAAAGCATAGAAACAGTAGACACGTAAGAAACACATGCAGACGACTCCAATACAATTGTAGGTATAACTGTTTACAGTAACCGAGTTGTCACTAATTTTGTACTTGGAATTTATGAATAAGGCTTGCATCAGAGTGAACGGCATTAGAACTGATTGTAAATCATTTCCAATCAGGTTGCTGAGCAAAATTGTGTCGTAATTTGGAACTACTGGTGCAACCTCGATTAAGGTGGATTTTATCCTTGATTCTATTCTGTTTAATGTTGGAAACATGATTGTAGACTGTAGTACGATTGGTTAAGCTATTGTGATGATTGGTTTAGCTTTTCACAAACAAATTGTAATTGGTGGAACTGGATCAATACTTTAAACATTTGATGAAGTTTTAGTAACCTTTCAGTTACATTAGTTTTGATTGTTATCTTTAATGCCTTTCCACACGTTCCACCGGGTATTCGCGGCAAGGTAATAATGAAAGCTTTTATTCCAACCGTCTCAATGAAGCCGGCTATACCTTTGCCATCGTCGGGATACTGATCGCCGTCAGCCAGAGTGTGTGAAATTGAATGATGACTTTTTCTTGCAAGATGATTCGAGCCTTAACAAATCATTAAGTCTTCAGACTAATTAATGTTTTTTTTTAAATTACTTTATTATATTTTATCTAGCTTCAAAACTGTCGTCAGAAAAGAACTAATAATTCCTCAACATCTGCCTTGCCTTTTCTCAACTTTGTTAGTCGGCTTCCATTATAACCGTATGCAGCTGAATTAAACATGAAGCAACTGTCTGTCTGACCTTACCCCTTGGTAAGACTGATTATAAAATTTTTGGGCTGCATACTACTCGTAACGACTGTCAAAGATCTACAAATATCAGCATCAATTCGTAAAGAACATACATTATATAAACTAACTAGCTTATGCCCGCGGCTTCACCCGCGTGGAGTTCGGGAATTACCCATGGGTTCTTACTTCTGGGATAATAAGTAATATAGCCAGAATATAATCTATCTCTGTGCCAAATTTCATTCAGATCTGTTCAGTCGTTCTGGCTTGATTGAGTTACAAACATCTATCCATCCAAAGTTTCGCATTTGTAATAGTTTATGTAAGATATATGAGTAATATTAGTTTTTACTTTTAAAGTTGAATAGATAATAAAGAATAGTTAGTATAAGTATTTAATTTTATTTGAGTAATACAGACACATTCGAGTTTTTAAACTTGTATCTTTACTTACTTACTTATTACTTGCAAATATTAGTTCATAGTAATATCAATTACCTACATTCCAAATGTGAAATATTGATACCTTGGTTTGAGATTGGACACCGGTGACGACAATCAAATGATTCATTAGGAATCTTTTTATAGACATAATACTTTAACATAATATTTAATGTCGCGTATCACGAGCCAACGCGAAAATCGGGATTTCACATCGTCTACTTCAGAAAAATCCTACCTACTTACTAATAGGTAAATACTCCCGCGCCCTGCACGCCCCGTGAGTTTCAAAGCCCTCTTTGACTCTGTCGAGGAATGATTTTGGAAAAACTGTGACTCACGTTTAAATATTTTAACTAACAAAAATGTTAAAAAACATTTAAAATATAAAAAATAGTCGCCCACCGGCATCGGGAACAGGTGGTCAGGGCTCCAGAGAGAGGAACATCCTAACTATGCGTGCCGTGTCCAGGAGTACTGCTTTCTGAATCAAGCCCTTGACCCAGCCGCGCAATGAGAGCCTCCTAATTATTAATAGTTACATTACTAATAATCCCAAAAAATAAAACTATTTTAGCTTTTTCGTAACTGTAAATTCATTGATTGATACAATTGAGAATATAATTATATAGTCATAATAGTTATAACTAGGTACACATTCAAGGAAATACTGTGTTATACATTAAAACACACGCGCACGTCATCGAGCTCAAACAAAAATAGTAGTCATACAAAAGGAACAATTCCATATTATTTTAAGGTACTAATTAAGAACCCCCACCAGCAATTGAACGCTAATGAAGCTACTACACCGAACCCTAATGAAGCTAGTAAATCCACTTTTTATCGATGTTAAACGTACATTTTAAGACAAAGTAAATTTTTAGTTCACAAACCAATAAGGAAAAGTTTTCTAATCTGCATTCTCGTCGACATGCCGACAAAATAGTAAATAATATGGCCTCAAAAACAGCCCTACTATCTAAAAGTTTCTTCGGAATGTCTTCTCGAATTTATAATAAGCTTAAATTAATATAATAAATAACAATATATTTAATTAAAATATTTTTTTTCAGAGAAATTATATGACTTCTTGGTAAATAGACCATATTATACAGTACATGAATTTTTGTCCGACAGATTCGTGATGAGTTACTGCCAAGCTGTTTTTATGTTTTGATGCAAAGTATAGCTCTATAACAATTAAAATGTATATTTGAATTAATATATACCACATAAACTTAGGTCTAAGAAAACAATATGTTACAAAATATTGTATGCCTAATATGGTGGATCAGTACAAACGCAAATAAACATAATTCCATAACAAATCTGTAACCACTGTCTCACAATAAAGATCAAAGACTTTGGCTTTGACGGGTTGACTTAACTTTGTGACTGTCCTTGACAATTCCATCCTGTATCGAAACCTTCTGGTGATCACATTCCTCCTATTAATTGACCCGATGCATAAAACTGGAGGTGTTTTTAACACCCACGGATTAGCACAGTTTTTATTCTTTAAAAATAAATACACTCGAATTCATAAAAAAAAGAACTGCAATAGTACAATAGCGTAGTTAGTGATAACTCCCATCAAATACATCGGTAGCGTACCGTCGACATAGAACACGCCACACGGGGTCATCTTTCTGAACGTACGGTTTGACTGTATCACGTTCTTACAGAGACGTTTCTTGCTCTCTGTAAGGAAAGATACAACATATTAAGATTTGTATCATGATTGTTCAAAATAAAAATCAAAACATTTATTTCAAGTAGTTCCAAAAAGTTTTTTTATGTATGTTCACCGATATCTCAGTCGATAGTAAACCGATTTTCAAAATACTTTTTTATTCGAAAGAGTATACTCCCGAGGTGGTCCCCTTGTCACCATGTCAAGAGCTGATGATGGAATATTTTTATAGGCCCGTACAATGTTTTTCATACACTTTCTAAAGCAATTCAAATATTTGGGCCTGCTAATCATCAGCTCATGTTGCTGAGCTGATGATGGAATGTAAAAGTCAGGATCTGATGCTGATATTCGGAGATTTACAATGGAACGCTTGAATAATAGACGGAAAATCTGTCGTGATTGCTGTAATCGCTTGGATGTTTATTGTTTACACAATATCATAATATAAAATAATGCCTGTATGCTCTGGGGGTACGCAGATGTGTACAGTACACACAGATTTTGACATTTTATTGGGGATAAGCCTATTACCGTATATTGTATAGGATATTACAACTAAAAATGGAAAACTAAAAAAACTTTTTTGCAATTCATAAAACCGACGGTTTTATGAATTGTCGAAACAAAGACAACAATGAAATGTAGCTACAGTCCCAGTCACAAGGCATAAAAACTGTGAAAGTACTGTAGTGGTTGGATGAACGGATGGCCGATACGGCCGAAAAATTCTGGAGTGGCGACCGCGAACCGGAAGACGTTGCGCTGGAAGGCCCCCCACTTTGTGGACCGATGAACTGGTGAAGGTTGCGGGGATCTGCTGGATGCGAGTCGCGCGGGACTGGTCAATGTGGCGACACTGGAGTAGGTCCTGTACTGTAGATTATTAGATATCAAAATGTTCTTACCTGGACAGTCCCTGTTCCCCATACGCTGTATACACGCCGTCTCAGCTTCCTCAACAGTTATATAGAACCTCTCGCAGTTAATACTATATATAATTGGAAATAGTATACACCTTGTTGCTTTTAAAACGGTCGTAATAAGTAATGGCCACATCTG
Source organism: Noctua pronuba (assembly GCA_905220335.1). NCBI lineage: Eukaryota > Metazoa > Arthropoda > Insecta > Lepidoptera > Noctuidae > Noctua > Noctua pronuba. The sequence continues at coordinate 14,166,682 of LR999913.1, forward strand.
GAAAGACATTTAAAACATCACATAAAATCACGCGTGTGATCTTTGAGAGGTAAGGCAGAGGTGTACTTTATACAATATGTAAAAAAAAACCCTTTCCGATCCTAAAGGGGCATATAGGTGCTAATAAAATTACCAAATAAAATATGAAACGTGACAAAACACGAAAGTAAAAAATCATTTTACTCACGAAGCTGGTCAACAATGATGCACCTACTCCTTCTAGCATTTTCAGTATAAAAAATATTATCTCAAAGAAACTTAAAGAACGCAGAAATGCTTGAATAACTTGATATAATACCTTAGGACAAAAATAAATTAAATTAACACTCTTTTTATTTCTAACGAAAGGGGCTTTATACAAAGATACGGGTTCCCAGTTCCGGCAAGTTGTGGTGGGTCTGTACCGATCGGTGCGGGTAAAATACCTAGTGCCAAATCTTTCTGTATGCGCTAGCACATAACGAAATAGATTCAGAAAAACATAAATACAGCAAAAGAAGATACAAGTTTTCTGCTGCTGAAATCAGCACCAGATATACAGACAGTATATCTTTATGCAAGCACCCAAAATCTTCAAGTGCAAGTATCAACGACTTACCAATACTTGGAAAATCTGTTTATACAGATCATAAGTTTTCAAAATATTTTGATATGTCTCAAGTAGTTCCACACACCGCTCTTCATTCTCCTGTTCATCATTCATCATCAAGACATCTTTTATCCACTTGTCGAGGTATAATCTTAACAGTATTATAACTCGAATGGTAAGCACTGAATTAACATCAAATACTGTGAACATGACGTCGCAAATCAATTTTGGGTCGAAATCAGGGTTTACGAGGTAAAAAAAAACAGATTCACTACAGATGAAAGTTAACATTGAGATCCAGTTCCAAATGATATAGCTCCGAATGTCCTCACTGAAGTCGATGCTCTTATGGATAGTTTGGAGTTCTAAGATAAGAGAGACGTAGTTGTGCTTATGCACAATGTCCAGAATGAACATGGTCGTGAAACAGATGAAATAACTTAAGAAAACGATAAAACCAACAAGCACAGTTAAGAAAAGTCCGAATAAACCCAAATAAGACATATTGAAAAAAAGAAGTATTATTTGATTCAACTGGTACAAGCATAACGCGCTCATCACTAACAAATGACAAAACGACACAAAATTATAAAATTTTCCGTTTGGATAAATATGATTATCACGAATACAATATTTTGAAGTAAAAAAAAGATTGAATACAAAATTAAAAGAATACGCTAATCTTTGAATATCTTTATCGAGTCTATTATTGAGTAGTACTTCAAATGATTGCTTTGGAATTATTGGACGTCGTCGAAACATTGTTTTCACCTACAACGGCCCGATAGTAGATAACGAATAGTTACATGATGGACAAGGATCCACCAAAGCTGTTTACTTGACTAAGTAATTATACATATTATATTTGTGTAGATATGTACTGATCGTAAAGCACACACCCGTATTATTGTCTACTTTACTACTCTAGGCTTACTGCTATACAATAGTCGAATGATAAAATGTAGATTTCACATAAACAGACATCAATAAAGTTGGCAAGTTTGTTGTTTAAATGCATGTATACATGGGCAAATACCGTGAAACTTTTCAAATCATACCATCATCAATCAAGCAGAACATCTTCCTCCTGAACATGAACTCCAGTGGGTAAACTGGAAATCTCTTAAGACTCTCTTAAGGTTCCTCAGAATCGACCTATTTTTGATTCAAACAATTTTAAACAATCAAATGTTGTTTGTTTTGATCCGATAAAAATATTAAGTAGTAGTTTTATAAACATTCTTGATTATTCTACGGTTCAAAACACGATATTTACAACTTCACCTGATCATAAGAAATTAAAAGTAGTAGTTAAAATGTTGATGGTTATTAAAGTCGTACTTGAAGTAGACCAAACTTTTGTCCAGAATTCGGTCTGGACAAAGCCAACCTAATTTAATATTGGATACGACGGTATGGTAAATATTTGGTAACTCGATACTCGATAAACAAATTAATCAAGCGAGGTGTGCGTGTACTGTACACTTTTGTCCAGACCGAAGGGTACAGTCGTGATGCCACGCAGGTAATGCTATAATTGAACAAGGTTCTTAAGGGCCACTTGTCTATATTAGCAACTTTCAAATACTTTTTAGGACATCATTCTTAATTACTAGGAAAATATTAGATTCATTTTATTATTTGTTTTAGCGAAGATAAAAATTTAACGGCCTAGAGAAGTGACAGACAGTCCATCAGCGATAAGGATGATGAAAAGCCATGTATTGAACTGACATTGGCTAGCAACAAGCTATCAATCTTGTAGAGATTAAGACTTAGTAGTCGAAGTAATACAAAAGGCTTCGAACATGATGTCCGCATAACACAAAGCAGTTTAATGTATTTTTTCCTTTGGCCGGGGTTAATACGGCAATGTTTTGTGGAAACAGATTTAAAATAGTCGCAAATATTGTAACAATGTTTCAAAAACGTAAAATTATTCCAAAGCCCTCATTCCAAGTGCTACCAAATAATCGACTAGATAAAGAAGTTAAAGACATTGCGTATTCTTTTAATTTTGCATACAATCTATTATTTTCGTCAAAATACTATATTCGGAATAATCATATTTATCCAAATGGAAGAAAACATTATTGGCTTTCGTTCTGCTATTTGATTGTTGTAACTTTGTTGTCTCTAAACAGAATGATGTCTACAGTATCTACACGTTTAGAATATGATGTATCTAATAATTTAGGAAAAAGTTTTGCTGTTCTCTTTACTGTACTGTATTTCATTAGTGATGGGATCGGTTTCACAAAGTTATTCATTTTGGACATCGTACACACGTACAACTACGTCTCTCTTATGTTGAGAATTCAAACTATCCATAGGAGCATCAATTTTAGTAGGAGTGTCCGCAGTTATATCACTTGGAACTGGATCTCACTGTCAACTGCCATTTGTTTTGATGTTTTGGTTGCCTTGATACAGTATAGAATGGCGGCCGGTAGTTCTGAGTTCATCGCCTGCATCCCCAGCTTAATTATTGATTTGGCGTTTACCACATTTCATGTCAATTTAATGGTTGCTATCCGGCTTATAATATTGCTGAGAAAATATCTTGAGGCATGGATTGATGATGTCTTGTTAATGAAAGATGATGAGGCCAGTGATGAGAAATGTCAGAAACTGTTTGAGATATATCAATATATTTTGAAAACTTACAATCTGTACAGATCTATTTTTCAAGCATTGGTAAGTCAGTGAAAGTTCAACTTGAAGATTGCTAAAATGTTATAAAAATAAGAACCTTCTTACTTACAGGTATTATATCAAATATATCAAGCATTCTTTCGTACTATCGCCTATTCGGATTTACTGTTTTATTCGTTGCTGAGTTTATTTTCAAAATCAGAAAAACACACAATACCGAAATTTGTGGTTAGTATAAAACTATTTTTCTCAAAATCCATTTTCTTTGTGAGTAAAAACATTAGGAGTTTTGAACAAAATTGAATCGACAATAATATGGCACTAGCATACGCCAAAAGCACAAACATGGCTGTAACCGGTGGCGTGCCCAAAAAGATGGCAGCATTACCATATTAGATGGCTTTGTTAATTCTGGGATTGCCTTGGCAAAAATATTTGTAGAACTTGACTCGAGAAGGACCTTGTACCTGAAATCCAATCAAAGAGTCACCCTTGGTGTCGGCTCAAGTGTCGCTTATTTAATAGGTGAGACATAATAATAAATGACAACACTTTTCAACTCGCTCGTTGGCAGACGCAAGTGCCCGAAAACTAACCCTGCCAAAATCTCATGGCTCAACTCAACTTTATAAATATAAATATACAAATACACAAAAATTAAAACTGGTAAAATACAAATGAATATTAGAAGAATTCAGGTAATTATAATTCTATAAACCACGATCCAAGCGCCCACAAAACGGTCAAGCAAGGGAAAGTTAGAAAAACTATTAAGATTATAAATTTTTCCTTTCTAGTTTTTGGGCATCGGTGTTCTTACTGTTATGTACATAACAAAACATATAACAGGAGTCATTATACATAGCATGTACTGTGAGAAGTTCTATATAACTGTTGAAGAAGCTGAGACGGCGTGTATACAGCTTATGAAGAACGGGGACTGTCCAAGTAAGAATTTAGTGACACAAACACTCGTTCGGGTGATACCACTGCAAAAAATCATTTCTGCATTTTCTTTTTTAGAGATGACGATTTAAAGAACTTACAAATTATCCGGATTACGCAAAATCTAATTACATGAAATAAAATGAAATCTGAATGATATGATAATTGTGATATCTTTCCTTACAGAGAGTCAAGAATATCTGTGCAAGAACGTGATACTGACAAATAGATCGTTTAGTAAGATGAGCGCGTGTGGCCTGTTCTACGTAGACGCGACGCTAATACGAAGTGTGATAGGAGTTATCATTAATTACGTAATTGTACTCTTGCAGTTCTTCTTTCTGTAAACTCTTCAAGTGTGTGAAATAATCGTAAGGAAATAAAAAAAGTTGAAACTTTAACGGACATATTTTTATTTTTGATTCAGGAACTTTACTCGTAAAATTGTTAACCTCCTCCTTCACGTATGATAGTATAATTGACTAAAACTATCATTACAATCAAACAGCTAGTTAGTTTAGCGGAATACATAGTAGCAGTATGCTCTGCCGTCTGCTGATATGTTTTCTGACAATGACAGATTCTGTCAATTATGGTTTCTGACAACTATGATTTCTGTACGCGAAACAGATTATGGTTGATAACGCAAAAAGTGCCGGAGTGGTAAAAGCTAGGTGGTCCTTCCACGGGATGAACTGATTCCTGATGAAGGTACAGGAAGTCCCTGTTGCAGGCCAGAATCGTTAATTGCCATAGGTCGGGCAAAAAGCTCTGCAGAAGGACAATTTATTCTTAGGGACTTTTTAATCTGAATACTTGCATTACAATATCATAAATTATAAATATAATACAATTGCAGTTGCGAGTAAAAGTTAAGCCAGTATCCTGGTAGCGAGAATCGCCTGGCCATGATGCAACTTCACCCTCCATCGCTAGTCTCATCACAAAACGAACAACCCACCCTAATAAGGCGCGGAGGGCAGGGTGCCTGTGGCTTATCCTCGTTCTTAAATTTGATTATGATCAGCACTTAAATATTTAAAAGCAATTTGGTTTTTATTGTCCATGTCGTAATGTCAACAAACGAAGAGAGTGGAAAACAGAGAGAGAGAGAGCTATATAGGACGTCTATCTTCATCTCTTTCCCACTTTGTAATAAGATATAAATAGGTTTAGACTTTCTTGGAAAACCTATTATTTTTTGGAAAGCTTTATAATTTAATGCTTTGAATTTTTGTTGTAATGCTTTAAAATCAATCAATATAATCTGAAAACATAAAACAAAAATGGGCCCAAAATTGAGCCTTGTGGTACTTTTTTTTTCATTACCCTTGGAGACATAAGTAAGCAGTAATTTCTAAAATGAGTTTTAGTTATGTTGACGCATCTAGACATAATTAATCGAATGCTTTTTAGAGGGCAATAATTTATTAATCTCTTTGATGTAAAGTTATTAGAACAACAACACCGCACTCACTCATTCGTCTTAGCAATGATAACATCGGTACATGAACAAAGCAATTTATTGTATTTCTTTGTCGAATAGGCATATTAGGGCAATATTTTATAGAGCTAGTTAGAATACAGTCATCAAAATACAGAAGCGAGATGAAGATTATACCAATGTTCCAAAAACGTAGATCTTTAAAAAAACGAACATTTCAAGTACTACCCAATAATCGAATCGATAAAGAAGTTAAGGACATAGTTCGTTCTTTTGACTTTCTTCTTGGCATTTTATTGTTTTCAAAATATAATGTTCATAATAATCATATTTATCCTAACCAAAACAAATGCCTATTACTACTGTCGTTCTGTCGTATGCTATTTATTAATTCGATGTGTCTCAATCGTATGTACAATGTATTACCCAGTGGCGTTTATACAAAAACTGCAAATACTGATAGTACTTTGGCTTATGTATTTGTCTTAACTTTATTTACCATCGTGCATACTATTTCTTTTACAACGTTATTCATTCTGGATATTGTGCACAGGCACAATAATGTGAGTCTTATTCTGAAAATGCAAACTATCCTTAAAAACATCGATTTCAGCAAGAGTTTTTTGACTTACATTACATGGAACTGGATCTCAATGTTTATTACTATCTCTACTGATATTTGCCTAATCGTGGTTTTTTATTCCTCATTCAGTAACAGGAATGCCGTGAGGTTGTTTCTTAATATGTTTACTGATGCATCGTTTTTCACATTTGATATTAATTTCATGATTGCCACACGAATAATTGTATTGTTAAAAAAATATCTGGAAACGTGGACTGATAATGTCCTGAAGATTAATTGTGAGCAGGACGATGATGAAAAATGTCATAAACTGCTTGAAATATTTCAAAACATTTTAGAAGCTTACAATCTGCATAAAACAATTTTCCAAGTAGTGGTAAGTTCATGATTATTTCACTTAAACCTTAACGAGACGAGCCCCCAGTTATTCCACTTTTGTGGGCGTGAAATGTGGGAAATCAAAACACTTACTTAAACAATATAATTTAAAAATATAGTCTTTACAATCGTCTTTACTTCCTTTTCGTCTTAACGTCCAAATCACACTACGTCACATTACTGAAAAAGTACCTACTCTTTCTCTCTCATACATTATCGCTCTCACTTACTCAAGTGTCATTCCCACATGTCGACGGTCATAAATTCAATTGGCGTAAGGGACATTTGACAAAAAAAATATTATTACACCATCGTACTTGATTTTTTCTCCTCTATCTTTCTGCATACTTAAAATTCTTGTAGCTCTACAAATAATTCCTTTACACCCCTGAAATTTTGGTACATAAAACGCTGCATTTTGCTTTAAAGGACACTAATTTAAAAAATATTTCAAACATTTGACGTAAGTACTAAAAAGAAAAAAGAAAATTGTTTTAAGGTTTACGAAGTTTCCGTTTTGTCCCATACGACATATGACTCAAAATAAAAAGCCCCTTACGCCAAATCGCATCATTACATCGTATTGTTTGTCCATTATGTAGTTTGCTAATTTTTGTTTGAGTAAATTATTTACCTATTTAAAACAAATAGTAACACTTACGTTAAAATCAAAGAAAGTTTGATTCTTTATTGTATTTTTATCTAAAACGATTTTTTTTTCTTCTAAAACATAACAATAAAGCGAGCAATTATCACTCGTAAGTATTTATCAAAATAGACGTGACGGGCGGTTTGTTTTTCGCGCCATTTAGAGATGCCAATAGATCGAATTAATTGATTCACTCTAACAAGTTTCTGATGTAATCGATGTTGCATTTCTGCCTTACTAGAAATATAAAAATTCATAAATCAGACTACATTGTCTACAAAAAATTTAGGTTTTATGTGTGTGGAGTGTGTGGAGGCTTAAGGAAATTTGATCTTGTCTAGCCTAGTCTATCCATCTACTTACTAGTATTTAATTTGTTCTTAATTCTTTTACTGTACTATCCAGTAGTACAGAAATGCACTTGAAACAGTTAAAATAATAGTCTACGTATAATCTTAATCATAATCAAGCTTTCTTATGGTCCCCCTACGGCGCGCAGCTATCATTGGTCACTTTTACTGTCTCTGTGACGATAAGTTTATCATTTCATTCTACTTGTTTATTCTTGACTGGCTTCGGTAGGTGTTTGTGTTTATTACAAATAATTCTTCATTATAAACAATGGACGATCATGGTGGTGCAAATTATAATCGACGGTCATAAATTCAATTGGCGTAAGGGACAAAGTACAGGTTTTCAGTACGAGCAAAAAACAAAAAAAGTATGCATTATCTACCATAACTTTTTCATTTTTAAAGCAATTTTCATGATGTCTTTGGCAAAAGAACTTGAAATAAAGCTCTCTTTTGACTCAAAATAACTTTAATTTAATAGTTTCGGAGATAGTGTCCTTTACTCTTGCTTTAATATGAGAACTTGTCCCTTACACCGATACATAGTTTGTGTCAGTTTGGTCGTAAGTGACTATAATACTATAAAGTCTTATGAAAAATATGCCGTAAGTAACATGTACCCAAATAGAAACACCCCAAAAGGGATGTAAATGTAGCACATCGGAAAGTCTTTAAAGCTATATTTTACTTTGTGTTACCTATTTTGAAGTAAAAAATGAATAGGATACTTGAAAATGCCGCCATTATTATGGAATCAACTTTTATTAAGAACAAAAACAATAAATTTCTAGTTTTAATCATTTTGAGATCAACACCACATTATCAACACAACATCACGCGCTATTGTGCACGCCGAAAATCCGGGGAGCCCCTTAAAGAAAATCAAATAACGAGTAATTACATTCTTAAGCTCGTTTTAAAAGAAAAGTTAATACTAGAAAACCAATAATAAAGATATAATAATAAGATTCACTTAAATTAATCAATTTCACTGTCATCTTTATCTGTGTCTGGCAGAACATCTTTAACGTCGTCTGCTACTGGAAGATTGAAATATACGTCGTGGAATCTCCGGGGAATTATATTTTTTTCGGTGATGCGGAAGCGGTGTGCTTCCTTGGTCCGTAGGGTGCGGGGCAGCGCTAACAGAATCCTATCTATGATAGCAAGCAGGCTTGATTGTGAGTTTGTGAACCACTGCTGCAAGGTTTCGGCTGGGCCTGTCACGTTGCAGCAATGATGTCAACATCTGTTTCTGTCTTTGTGAGTGTATTACTAACATAGTTTTTATAAGTACTTTGTTACTAACACTATGAGTCTTGTTGCTTGAATTAAATGATTAAATTAAATTAATAACCGTTTCAAATCAATCGATTTAGCTTTTGAAATACACAAACGGTTTTCATAAAGTCGGGGCAAATCAAATACGGTTTTGCTTGACATCTGTGATCCTGGTCTGGTCTTCTCATCTCTACCTCTTTTTCCCTTTCCTCTTCCTTTCCCTTTTCCAATTGTCTTTTGAAACAGCTCTATCGAATAATATGTTTCCACGTCATCTTTCATAGAATACTTTACTTCGATTTTCTTCAAATCTTTCTTTCTTAAAGTAACTACTCGAATATCTCTCATCTTTATTTCCTTCAGTGTATTTTTATTGAATGTTTCTTCAGTAATAGTATTCCAATTAATAAATTCAGTGTGGTCAATTACGTTGACATTATATGGTTTTGGTCTCTTTCGCGCTGATTCTATAAAAGTTGGCCATTGATCAGGACTCCATACGATCACTTTTTTCACTTATTATTTTTTATATTATTTGATTTTCTTTAAGGGGCTCCCCGGATTTTCGGCGTGCACAATAGCGCGTGATGTTGTGTTGATAATGTGGTGTTGATCTCAAAATGATTAAAACTAGAAATTTATTGTTTTTGTTCTTAATAAAAGTTGATTCCATAATAATGGCGGCATTTTCAAGTATCCTATTCATTTTTTACTTCAAAATAGGTAACACAAAGTAAAATATAGCTTTAAAGACTTTCCGATGTGCTACATTTACATCCCTTTTGGGGTGTTTCTATTTGGGTACATGTTACTTACGGCATATTTTTCATAAGACTTTATAGTATTATAGTCACTTACGACCAAAATGGTGAGAAAGACGAAGATCAAGGAAAAGATGGGAGGATTGTGTGAGGAATGACATGCAAGATAAAGGAGTAAATGATATCATGACGGTTGACAAAAGAGACTGGAAGAAAAAATTATGTTACGCCGACCGCAAGTAATATGACAAAAGGTCAGGAAGATGATAATGATGATGTAACAAGGCACGACACAAAGCCTGCGCGGTGAATAGGTCCACTCCTTCTCACAGAACCCACTGTTGGGACACAATGCCTATTTCATGTGTCCCAGCAGTGTTAACGTTATTATGCTAATGCTTGGTTTATAATGCAAAGTCCATTTTCACAGGCATTATGTCACGTGATGGACGCATTTTCCCGAACTCTGTACTTTTTGGATACAATGTTTACAATCGAGAAGGCATATGGTCAAATAGGGCGCACTGTGAGTATAAAATCTTCCAATATTTCAGGTTTAATTGTGATCTTCTTCTTCTTCTTCGTATCGCTGGCACGAAAAACTTTAAATTTTGTTAGCCCAAAACATCACCACTTCCACCACGTCGTCGGTGGCAGCGAAGAGGTCACTTCGGCTGCATGTTTTTGGGCTAAGAGGGCAGAATAGGAGGTGAAGCATAGTTTGCGACACAGCTCCACAACCACACCCCACTGCTGTCTCATTGAGGTATCCCCACTTAACGAGGTTGGAGTTACATCTTCCTACCTGTGTCCGGAGACGGTTCAAGGACCTCCAGGTGGACCACGGAAGGGTAGACCCTGCAGGAAGATGCTCACTTGGTGGTAAGTAGTGAGTGGGAGGGGGACAGCTATTTTCCCACAGCTTACATCGGGCGTCAGCGGGGTTTAGTGATAAGGGCGCTGCGGTTTTTAAAAAAACTGTTCCTGCTTTTGAGACGTTGCTTGGACGGTTGGGCATCGTGTAGTGGGTGTCTGGTGTCCGACTCCTGTTAATATTTCTCCACTGCGCTTGCGACTTCTCTTCGGACAAATGGAGGTGCTATGCCGGCTGTGGGGTACAGTGCGCTGACTGGGGTTGGTTTGAGGCAGCCTGTAATCGTTCTACATGTTTCGTTCAAAGCAACATCCATTTCCTTGGCGTGGGCGGAACGATACCACACTGAGCATGCATATTCGCCCGCTGAAAAGCAGAGTGCTAGGCCAGTAGTTCGAAGAACTTGAGTAGAAGCGCCCCAGGAGGTTGAAGTTAGGCCTCTGAGCAAGTTGTTGCGGGTCCCTACCTTTTTCTGGGTTTTGAGGCAATGGTTTTTAAACGTCAATGCTCTGTCGGGTGACTCCCAGGTAGGTAGGGTTACTGCAGTGTTCGATGGTATCTCCTTGCCATTTAATATGCAGAGTCCGCCTGGCTTAGTTATTCTGGAGATGGAAAGCGCATGCCTGTGTTTTTGAGGGATTCAGTTTGAGGGCGTTATCTTTGTAGTACCTTCCCAGTACTTCTAAGCCTGCTTCTTGAATTTTTTCAGCGTCTTCGAATTTATTTGTAGATGTTAAAGAGAATGGGCGCTAAAACACTTCCCTGTGGCAGGCCATTCTTCTGCAATCTCTATCTGCTTTTTTCCGTGTTTAAAAGGACTTGGTACCGTCGGTTACGCAACATCTCACCAAGTACCTCGATGAAACCCTGGTCGTCGATCATGCCAGATAGTTTTGCCAATAGCCTCTTAATATTGACAGTGTCATATGCCGCTGACAAGTCGACGAGTACGACGCCAGTAATCTTTCGTGTCTCGTAGCCATCCTCTATGTATTGTGTCAGTCGGAGGATTTGCCCAGACCATGACTTACCTGGTCTGATGCCAGCCTGCTCGGGAATCAATTTTGGGTCAATAACGTTCTGGAGCCGATTGAGTAAAAGTCGCTCAAATAATTTGAACGTATGGCACAAAAGAGAGATAGGGCGTTAGTTTTTTGGGTGGTGAGGCAGCTTCCCTGGTTTTAGCAGTGCCGTAATTTTAGCTTTCCTCTAGATTTTGGGGATCTTTGAGCTTTTAAGGCAGGCATTAAAAAAGGCAAGAAGCCAGGACTATCCAACTGGGCCTAGGTTTTTAAGTTGCTCCACAGTAATATCATCCAGTCCAGCAGCTTTACCGTACTTCAGGGCCTTTATAGCAGGGATTATGTCCGACAGTGTAAAGGGCTTGCTAATTTCTGTTGAAGGTGTTAGTATCTTAGTGGGTTTTGGTGGTTTTTTCAGTTTGTTTGGGGCCTTACCATTTAGTAGAAGTTGGTGGGCCACCTGATTAGCCGTGACTTTGCCTGGGCTTGTTGGTTCAGGGGGCTCGCCACGTGAGTTTCCTTAGTGTTGCCCTTGCTTTCTTGCTATTCTTCGTCATATCAATGTTCTCGACTGTTTTTAACCACTGTTATTTGTGGTGATGATTTAGAAGGATAGGTGCGCTATCATATAAATATAATTATTTCGTTTCATAACGGGCGAAATGTGGATGCACAAAGGTATTTATTTCTGCAAAACCCCGGGGATCACAGATGGAATGTCAAGCTATGTAATATTTAATTATTTACAGGTAGTGGAGTTCACGACAATCGCATGGGTAGTCAAGTCGATAGCACTTGTTGTTACATACAGTTTAAACTGCGAGAGGTTCTATGTAACCGTTGAGGAAACTGAGGCGGCGTGTATACGGCTTCTGCAGAACAGGAACTGTCCAAGTAAGAATGTTTTGTCAGCAACATTATCCTATGAATTTCTACCAAATCCTGACAACGGACAAACCTAAATCAACATTTCATCTTCTCCTGAGTGGGTACTCAAGAGAACAATTTCCAAGAATTCTTCCTTTCGTTACAGAAGAAACTTTTGTACAAAATTTCAAGCTTTTAGATCCAGCAATTTAAGATTTATCTAAAGTAGATTTTTAATCCTAACTACACATCCTTTACAGAAAGTCAAATACGTCTCTACAAGAGCGTGATACTGGAAAAGCGAAGTTTTAGTAAGATGAGCGCGTGTGGCTTGTTCGATGTAGACGCTACGTTACCAATAAGTTTGATGGGTCTTCTGACTAATTTCATTATTGTACTGCTGCAATTTACTTTTCTGTAAAACTTGTATGTGTGTGAAATAAACACTGTTGTTACTGGCGTTAAGTTACTCTTTTATATCATAATTTTCCTCAATCCCAATTTATTTAGCGTCGTCATGGCAACGTACCTTCTTCTTAAATACTCCTTTTTTTTTTACGGATGGTAAATCATCAAATGACTTCTCCCGCTCTGGGTGGAGTGGGAGGGAGTGTCAGACTCTTGCCGACTAAAACCCATCCATGTTCCTTCATTCACCTTTGTGTTCCAGGGCCACGGTATCTTTTTCGAACAGTCCCGCAGCCCCGGCAGGCATCGGCCCTTGCGGGCCCCTTCCTGGTTGCTGACATCTCTTTGAGGCGCGCGTGGAACACGAACGCGCCGTCGACATGGCCTGACGTCATAAGACGGACGGACGGTGAGCTAACCCATTACTCACCGTCCACAGGCCCGCGCCTACGGTGACCGGGAGCAACCACGTGGCCCCCGACGCCCGGTGCGTCGCCCGCGGCGGCTGGGACGTGAAATTCTCTCCCTCTCACGTCCCGTTCTTACATACTCCTTTAAGTTTCGTTATTGAAGCAATCACGTCGTTGTTAACCATACCATCACACAGTATTCATAATTTATTTGGTATTCCCCTAATTCTTTTAGACATCCACTTCCATATTCAAAACTTTCCTAATTTTCCTCAAAAGACACTCTTCCCTTGTGATCTGAAATACATTTTATGCCCGATAAATGGACGGTTTCTGTAGAAATGCTCCTGAAGATTTGAATTGAGATGAACACGCGGAGCACAGCATAGGTACATAATTTATTCTGGTTACACATTATTCGGTTACAGTTCAAGGTATCTGCAGATATAAATGAATGTGTAAGTAAGAAAAAACCTCCGGGTACTGGCAAGTTTTTTTTTATTTAACAGAAATACCAACAACCCGTATTGGGCCTGTGTGATGTATTATGAGCTCCTTCTCGCAAAGGAGGAGTGGAGCGATATCAGCTGATTATAATGCTAATGCTACTGAATATAGTTGCAGTTGCAGTGAGTTTGTAGCAGAAATAGGTCTGACCAACTGCAGGGCACAGACTGCTTCAATTAGAGAATCCTTTTTTTTTTAGAGATACTGATGAGGGCATTCATAATAAAAACACAAAGTTAACTGTGTAGTTTACGTTACTGTAGAAATAGTTTGTGTTCCCAAATTTTAATTTGAAGAAGATTGAATTAAGAAAAATCGAACTACTTTCTTTGCTTTCCTGTTATAAGAATAAGAAATACACCAGCCAAAAGACCTACATGGATCTCAAAGGGCATAGCCGACGGAAGAGAGAATTGTAATGGACGTATCGAAAAACGTCTACTAGAATGGATCATAATACATTCAAAAATTATTCTTCAAGGCTGAAGCGAATAATTAACTTGCCTCAAAAATCGCAAAATGTTTACAGTCATATAAAAATCGAATAATAAAAATAAAACTACTTGGAAGATAATCCACTCCGCAAAACATAATATTCCTAAGGAAGAAATTGTACGAACAAATCTAAATAGCAAATCTATAACGGATCCGCAACAAATTGCTGAAGCTTTGTTAGTCTTGTTAAACCAACAAACCCTTCAATATTGAATTATTTGACATCTCATCATAATAAAACGCTGGCATTGATTGATAATAATTATAATTCCTTATTTATAAGTCCTACAATAATTCCAAATGAAAGAAAGAAAGAAAGAAAAAATATTTATTTGTCGCAGGGACATGACGTGCATCATACAAAATAACAAAAAAAAATACAATAAACATAGGTAGGTACAACGCATAACAAATATTATTAATGACGTTTTTAAAATCATAAAATCTTTAAAAATACACACAGTACTGGATACGATACTATATCTACGTCAATTATAAAGTACTTCGCACTATCCATTAGTCCGGTCCTAAACTACTTGATCAATCTATGCATTAAAAACAGAAAATTTCCCAGTAACCTAAAAGTCTCAATCATCAAGCCTTTGTTCAAAAAGGGTAAAAAGGAGGATATCTCTTGCTATAGGCCAATAGCTTTAATCCCCATTTTTTCCAAAATCATTGAAAAAGTAATCTACAATAGCATTTATAACTATTTTGAAAAACATAATCTTTTTGCCAGTGAACAAAATAGATTTCGTAAAAGTAAGACTATCAATATGGCCAGCTACGAACGCTACGATCTTCTTATTAGGATTTACAAAAATATGAACAATAGGACACCAGTAACGGCTATGTAGAAGCTTTCGACCATGTTGATCATAAGTTAATGGTCAAAAAACTGTATAAATACGGCATACGGAATAATGTTCTAGACTTGATAAAATCGTATTTAAGCCGCAGATTACAAGTAACTCAAATAAATAAGCTTTCTTTTGCGGCGAAAACTGAAGTGCAGTATTTATCAAACCCGAGATATGTCACATATGGCGTGCCACAGGGAAGTGTTTTGGGTCCCTTGCTTTTCCTTAATATAAACGATTTACCAAAAACCGTGAAAATTCCGTTAGTCCATTTATCTGATTTTCTCCGACTGACATCAGCACATTTGAAAATGACATAAACGATACTTTGAATGACATCATAAATTGGTTGGCATATAATAATCTCATAATTGATTTAGATAAAACAAAAATAGTCAGTTATTCCCAAAGAAAAACCCCTTTGACATTAAATGTAAATTATGAAATAAAAAAATAGAGGAAACAGACACCTTAAAATTTTTAGGACTGTGGATTGAAAACGCAAATTGATACGGTGTGTAAAAAACTAAATAAATTTTCCTACGCTTTGCACAGACTATCTAAGGCGGTAGATCTTTGACTTTGACTTTGACGAGCTGACTTAACTTTGTGACTATCCTTGACAATTCCATCCTGAATCGAAACCTTCTGGTGATCATATTCCTCCTACAAATTACCCCGATGCATAAAACTGGAGGTGTTTTTAACACCCACAGATTAACCCAGTTTTTATTTTTTTAAATAAATACACTCGAATTCAAAAAAAAAAGAACTGCAATAGTACAATAGTATAATTGGTGATAACTCCCATCAAATGCATCGGTAGCGTACCGTCGACATAGAACACGCCACACGGGGTCATCTTTCTGAACGTACGGTTTGACTGTATCACGTTCTTACAGAGATGTTTCTTGCTCTCTGTAAGGAAAGATACAACATATTAAGATTTGTATTTATGTATCATACTTGTTCTAAATCAATCAAAATCAAAACATTTATTTCAAGTAGGCCAGTTACAGGCACTTTTGAAGTGTCAAAACAAAGACAACAATGAAATGTAGCTACAGTCCCAGTCACAAGGCATAAAAACTGTGAAAGTACTGTAGTTGTTGGATGAACGGATGGCCGATGGGGCCGAAAAGTTCTGGAGTAGCAACTGCGAATCGGAAGACGTTGCGTTGGAAGGCCTCCCACTTGGTGGACCGATGACCTGGTGAATGTTGTGGGAATCCGCTGGATGCGAGTCGCGCGGGATCGGTCAATGTGACGACACTTGGGGGAGGCCTTTGTCCAGCAGTAGACGTCTTTCGACTGAAATGATGATGATGATGAATGATGATGATACTTGTTGGACCTGGTCCAGCTCCTGCGGAAAAAACAAATGAATGAGGTTGTAAAGAAAGAAATGAGACGCGAGAACGCGGCGATGCTCTCATTTTCGGATTCCACCAAAGCGGAGACACGCGGAGATATATGAAGCGGAGAGGAGAGGAGATTTGCAAAGCGGGACACCGCACACAGCACACCGCTCACCTCACGCCGCTCGTCTCTTCTCGTCTCCGTTGGCCTAAACAATAGCAAGAATTCTTCTCTCCTCTCTGCTCAACTGTTTCCACTAAAAGCTAAGCGGAGACGAGAAGTGTGAATAACGGAATTCTATTGGTGGTCAAAAACGTTCTTCCAATAAACACCAATTGGAGTAAAGACGTTGGTTGGCGTAGCACAGACGCCTTAAAATTTACATGGTATTTTCATCAGTAATTTAAAAAAAAATCACCTGTTCCATACATTTTGACTGTTCAGGTATTGCATTTTTATAGGAAACAGCTGTTCTTTTCGAACCGTTCCTGCATCGCTGCTCCTTCCGTCCTGTACTGTAGATCATTTGATGTCAAAATGTTCTTACCTGGACAGTCCCTGTTCCCCATACGCTGTATACACGCCGTCTCAGCTTCCTCAACAGTTATATAGAACCTCTCGCAGTTAATACTATGTATAATTGGAAATAGTATACACCTTGTTGCTTTTAAAACAACCGGAATAACGAATGGCCATGTCTGGAAAGACATATATAACATCACATAAAATCACGCCTGTGATCGTTGAGGGGTAAGGCAGAGGTGTTCTTTATACAATATGTTAAAAAACCCTGTCCGATCCAAAAAGGCCATATAGGTACCAATAACATTACCAAATAAAATAAGAAACATAAAAAACACGAAAGTAAAATCTAATCTCGATGCCTAATAACACCTTCACGGATCAGGCAGGGTTTTTTTTAACATATTGTATTGTACACCGAAATTTCGTCATATCTTTTATGGTGTTAAATAAACAATAGATATTGAATTTATCAATAATGTTTTTTTTTTTCTCATTTTTTCCCATCAATTTTGCCATTGACAAAGACAATAAGTCTTTCTCTAGATTCTTATAGCATATTGATATGTATCCTGTGACTGTTGGAGAGTGGGGACGGGGTCCATACAAAATCACCCATGGTCCTTTGTATGACTATTCCACTGACGATCCTGACATTAGAATTAGATCTTATTATAACATTATACCTATGTTTTACAAATAAATAATTTGAATTTGAATTTTGAAGTGTTTTGTGTGTGTACATAAATAAATAATTAGTGTGAATTCAAGAAGAATCATTTTTCTCACCGCATTGATCAACACTGACGCACCTGCTCCTTCTTGTAATTTCAGTATAAAAAATATTATCTCAATGAAACTTAAAGAACGCAGAAATGCTTGAATAACTTGATATAATACCTTAGGACAAAAATAAATTAAATTAACACTCTTTTTATTTCTAACGAAAGGGGCTTTATACAAAGATACGGGTTCCCAGTTCCGGCCAGTTGTGATGGGTCTGTACCGATTGGTTTAAGTAAAATACCTAGTGCCAATACTTTCTATATGCGCTCGCACATAAAGAAATAGATTCAGAAAAATATAAATACAGCAAAAGAAGATACAAGTTTTCTGCTGCTTAAATCGGCACCAGATATACAGACAGTATATCTTTATGCAAGCACCCAAAATCTTCAAGTGAAAGTATCACCGACTTACCAATACTTGGAAAATCTGTTTATACAGATCATAAGTTTTCAAAATATTTTGATATGTCTCAAGTAGTTTCACACACCGCTCTTCATTCTCCTGTTCATCATTCATCATCAAGACATCTTTTATCCACTTGTCGAGATATAATCTTAACAGTATTATAACTCGAATGGTAAGCACTGAATTAACATCAAATACTGTGAACATGACGTCGCAAATAAATTTTGGGTCGAAATCACTGAATAAGACGTAAAGAATAACAGATTCACTACAGATGAAAGTTAACATTGAGATCCAGTTCCAAATGATATAGCTCCGAATGTCCTTACTGAAATCGATGCTCTTATGGATAGTTTGGAGTTCCAAGATAAGAGAGACGTAGTTGTGCTTATGCACAATGTCTAGAATGAACATGGTCGTGAAACAGATGAAATAACTTAAGGAAAAAATTAAAAGAACAAGCACAGTTAAGAGAAGTCCGAATGTACCCAAATAAGATGGATTTAAAAAAAACAGTATTATTCGAGTCATCTGGTACAAGCATAACGCAGTCATCACTAACAAATGACAAAACGACGCAAAATTATAAAATTTTCCGTTTGGATGAATATGATTATCACGAATACAATATTTTGAAGTAAAAAAAAGATTGAATACCAAATTAAAAGAATACGCTACTCTTTGAATATCTTTATCAAGTCTATTATTGCGTAGTACTTCAAATGATTGCTTCGAAATTATTGTACGTTGTCGAAACATTGTTTTCACCTACAACAGCCCGATAGTAGATAACGAATAGTTACTTGACAAGGATCCACCAAAGTTGTTTACTTGACTAAGTAATTATACATATTATATATGTGTAGATATGTACTGATCGTAAAGCACACATCTTTATTATAATAGTTTACTTTACTACTCTAGGCTTACTGCTACACAATAATCGAATGTTAAAATATGATTTCACATAGTCAGACATCAATAAAGTTGGCAAGTTTGTTGTTTAGATGCGTTTATAAATAGGCAATACCGTGAAACTTTTCAAATCATGCCATCATCTGTCAAGCAGAACATCTTCCTCCTGGACATGAACTCCAGTGGGCAATCTGGAAATCTCTTAAGGCGAGGTTCCTCAGAATCGACCTATTTTTGATTCAACATTAAACATCAAGTTTAGTATTGTTTTTTTGATCCTATAAAAAATATCTGTTGTAATTTAACCTTTCGTGTGCCGGAACGTAGATCTACACGAGACACAATGCCTCTTTGATTGTGTCTGTATAGGCGGCATACGAGTGGTTAATAAACATTCTTGATAATTCTACGGTTCAAAACTCGATATTTACAACTTCACCCGATCATAAAAAATTTATGGTTTTTAAAGTCGTACGTGAAGTAGACCACATTTTTCCTCCCAAAACACATTTTAAATAATTGGCAGTGATGTTTAGAAGAATATTCTACGGTTACTTTTTCTCAAAAAAGTTGTTTATTGGTTTAACAAGAGTAAGTGGCCTTTAAAGTTTTGTCGTTTGAACAAAAAAAAACTACTGGAACCTTATAGTACTTTTTATTGTTTTTCAAAGTATTCACTTCGTAGTTTAATACACTTTTCCATTCGCTAGAACCAGTTATTAAAACATTTATTCCATTCCAAAGTAGGGGTGTTCAATATAGCTGATTTGAAAGCATCGACTGCTTCTTCACCGGACTGGAACCATTAACCACAAAGAGTTTTCTTAACTTTAGGAAATCTAAGAAATCGTTAGTTTTCCTGCTTCAAATACTCAATCGTTTGACGAGCGCCGTGTGAGCTTGCGTTGTCATGGTGTAGGTTAATACGTCGCTTTGGGTTAGATTTCCGCAGTTCGGCGATGACTTGTGGTAAACAAACTGCGGTATACCACTCTGCATTAACCGTTCTATGATCTTCAAGTACAATCGTCGCAACATGACCAGTTTTCGCCACGAACGTAGATACCATCTTCTTTGAAGCGCTTCGAGAGCGAACAACTTTAGTCGGCTTGGGCTCTTCTTGGAAGACCCAGATTGTTGATTGTTGTTTAGAATCATTATCGTAGGCACAGATCGCTGGCAGATTTTTCCGCCAAAAAAAAGGCCAGCCCTCTGGACACGTGAAGACTCAACCATCCGCTTGGCAATATCCCGAAATACCAAGTGCGCAATCGGACCCCATGGTCCTAGTGTTTCAATCCCGAACGGCTCAAACACGTCATAACTACCAATTAAGTTTTCATATTTGCACCGTTTGAAGTTTTCAACACCTGCAGCAGGCGCCCCAGCGCAGCCCACCATGGTAGGAAGATGGGATGGCGCAAGGGTGTCGACGTAAGTTACATCCCACACCAAAGGCCTACCCCACTTCCATGGCATTATGGTCCACACGTCGAACAAATTCGTATTTACTTGCAGGAGTCACTAAATCTTTACGTGTTAAACTTGGCAATTATGGCATTTTCCATTTAAGTTCCACTGACACGAGGAATTACATCATTTCTATGACCTTTCTTCTTGTGGCCTCTTTACAGTAGTTTAAATGTCCTCGACTAGAACCAACCTAATTTAATATTGGATACGACGGTTTGGTAAATATTTGGTAACTCACTACTCGATAAATTAATTAATCAAGCGAGGTGTGAGTGTACTGTACACTTTTGTCCACACCGAAGTAAACAGTAGTGATGTCACGCAGGTAATGCTATAATTGAACAAGGTTCTTAAGGGCCACTTGTCTATACTAGTAATTTTTAAATGCTTTTTAGGACATCATTCTTAATTACTAGGAAAATAACTATATTCATTTTAATATTTGTTTTAGCGAAGATACAATTTAACGGCCTTGGGAAGTGACAGACAGTCCATCAGCGATAAAGATGAAGAAAAGTCATGTATTGAACTGACATTAGCTAGCGACAAGCTATCAATCTTGTTGAGATTAAGACGATAGTTGAAGTAATAAAAACCGCTTCGAAAGTGATGTCCAAATAATACAAAGCAGTTTAATGTATTTTTTCCTTTGGCCGGGGTTAATACGACAATGTTTTGTAGAAACAGATTTAAAATAGTCGCAAATATTGTAACAATATTTAAAAAACGTAAAATTATTCCAAAGCCCTCATTCCAAGTGCTACCAAATAATCGACTAGATAAAGAAGTTAAAGACATTGCGTATTCTTTTAATTTTGCATACAATCTATTATTTTCGTCAAAATACTATATTCGGGATAATCATATTTATCCAAATGGAAGAAAACATTACTGCCTGTCGTTCTGCTATTTGATTGTTGTAACTTTGTTGTCTCTAAACAGAATGATGTCTGCTGTATCTACACGTTTAGAATATGATGTATCTAATAATTTAGGAAAGAGTTTTGCTGTTCTCTTTACTGTACTGTATTTCATTAGTGATGGGATCGGTTTCACAATGTTATTCATTTTGGACATCGCACACAAGTACAACTACGTCTCTCTTATGTTGAGGATTCAAACTATCCATAGGAGCATCAATTTTAGTAAGAGTGTCCGCAGTTATATCACTTGGAACTGGGTCTCACTGTCAACTGCCATTTGTTTTGATATTTTGGCTGCCTTGATACAGTATAGAATGGCGGCCGGTAGTTCTGAGTTCATCGCCTGCATCCCCAACTTGATTTTTGATTTGGCGTTTATCACATTTCATGTCAATTTAATGGTTGCCATCCGGCTTATAATATTGCTGAGAAAATATCTTGAGGCATGGATTGATGATGTCTTGTTGATGAAAGATGATGAGGCCAGTGATGAGAAATTTCAGAAACTGTTTGAGATATATCAATATATTTTGAAAACTTACAATCTGTACAAATCTATTTTCCAATCATTGGTAAGTCAGTGAAAGTTCAACCTGAAAATTGCTAAAATGTTATAAAAATAAGAACCTTCTTACTTACAGGTATTATATCAAATATATCAAGCATTCTTTCGTACTATCGCCTATTCGGATTTACTGTTTTATTCGTTGCTGAGTTTATTTTCAGAATCAGAAAAGCACACAATACCGAAATCTGTGGTTAGTATAAAACTATTTTTCTCAAAATCCATTTTCTTTGTGACTAAAAACATTAGGAGTTTTGAACAAAATTGAATCGACAAAAATATGGCACCAGCATACGCCAAAAGCACAAACCGCATGGCTGTAACCAGTGGCGTGCCCAAAAAGATGGCAGCGTTATCAAATTAGATGGCTTTGTTAATTCTGGGATTGCCTTGGCAAAAATATTTGTACTAGGACCTCACGCTCAAGTTGAAGAACTTGACTTGAGAAGGACCTTGTACCTGAACTCCAATCAAAGAGTCACCCTTGGTGTCGGCTCAAGTGTAGCTTATTTAATAGGTGAGACATAATAATGAGTGACAACACTTTTCAACTCGCTCGTTGGCAGACGCAAGTGCCCGAAAACTAACCCTGCCAAAATAAATATAAAAATTGGTAAAATGCAAATGAATATAAGAATTTAGGTAATTATAATTCGATAAACCACGATCCAAGCGCCCACAAAACGGTCAAGCAAGGGAAAGTTAGAAAAACTATTAAGATTATATATTTTTCCTTTCCAGTTTTTGGGCACCGGTGTTCTTACTGTTATGTACATAACAAAACATATAACAGGTGTCATTATACATAGTATGTACTGTGAGAAGTTCTATATAACTGTTGAGGAAGCTGAGACGGCGTGTATACAGCTTATGAAGAACAGGGACTGTCCAAGTAAGAATTTAGTGACACAAACACTCGTTCGGGTGATAACACCGCAAAAAATCATTTCAGCATTTTCTTTTTTAGAGATGATGATTTAAAGAACTTACAAATTATCCGGATTACGCAAAATCTAATTACATGAAATAAAATGAAATCTGAATGGTATGATAATTGTGATATCTTTCCTTACAGAGAGTCAAGAATATCTGTGCAAGAAAGTGATACTGACAAATAGATCGTTTAGTAAGATGAGCTCGTGCGGCCTGTTCTACGTAGACGCGACGCTAATACGAAGTTTGATAGGAGTTATCATTAATTACGTAATTGTACTCTTGCAGTTCTTCTTTCTATAAACTCTTCAGTTTGTGAAATAATCGTAAGGAAATAAAAAGGTGAAACTTTAACTGACATATTATATTTTGGATTTAGGAACTTTACTCATAAATTGTTAGTCTTCCTTTACCTTTAGTCCATTAGTATAATGGACTAAAACTATCATTACAATCAAATAGCTAGTTAGTTTAGCGGAATACTTAATAGCAGTATGCTCTGCAGTCTACTGATATGTTTCCTGACCATAACAGTTTCTGTCAATTATGGTTTCTGACAACTATGATTTCTGTATGCGAAACAGATTATGGCTAATAACGCAAAAAGTGCCGGAATGGTAACAGCTAGGTGGTCCTTCCACAACATAAATAGGTTTAGACTTTCTTGGAAAACCTTTTGTTTTTTGGAAAGCTTTATAATGTAATGCTTTGATTTTTTGTTTTAATGCTTTAAAATCAATCAATATAATCTTAAAACATAAAACAAAAATGGGCCCAAAATTGAGCCCTGCGGTACTCCTTTTTTTCATTACCCTTGGAGACATAAATAAGTAGTAATTTCGAAAATGAGTTTTAGTCATGTAGACGCATCTAGACATAATTAATCGAATGCTTTTTAGAGGGCAATAATTTATTAATCTCTTTGATGTAAGCTATTAGAACAACAACACCACACTCACTCATTCGTCTGAGCAATGATAACATCGGTACAAGAACAAAGCGATTAATTGTATTTCTCCGTCGAATAGGCATATTAGGGCAATATTTTATAGAACTAGTTAGAATACAGTCATCAAAATACAGAAACGAGATGAAGATTATACCAATGTTCCAAAAACGTAGATCTTTAAAAAAACGAACATTTCAAGTACTACCCAATAATCGAATCGATAAAGAAGTTAAGGACATAGTCCGTTCTTTTGACTTTCTTCTTGGCATTTTATTGTTTTCAAAATATAATGTTCATAATAATCATATTTATCCTAACCAAAACAAATGTCTATTACTACTGTCGTTCTGTCGTATGCTATTTTTTAATTCGATGTGTCTCCATCGTATGTACATTTCATTACCCAGTGGAGTTTATACAAAAACTGCAAATACTGATAGTACTTTTGCTTATGTATTTGTCTTAACTTTATTTACCATCGTACATACTATTTCTTTTACAACGTTATTCATTCTGGATATTGTGCACAAGCACAATAATGTGAGTCTTATTCTGAAGATGCAAACTATCCTTAAAAACATCGATTTCAGCAAGAGTTTTCTGACTTACATTATATGGAACTGGATATCAATGTTTATTACTATCTCTACTGATATTTTCCTAGTCGTGGTTTTTTATTCCTCATTTAGTAACATTGAAGCCGTGATGTTGTTTCTTAATATGTTTACTGATGCATCGTTTTTCGCATTTGATATTAATTTCATGATTGCCACACGAATAATTGTATTGTTAAAAGAATATCTCGAAACGTGGACTGATAATGTCCTGAGGATTAATTGTGAGCAGGACGATGATGAAAAATGTCATAAACTGCTTGAAATATTTCAAAACATTTTAGAAGCTTACAATCTGCATAAAACAATTTGCCAAGTACTGGTAAGTTCATGATTATTACACTTAAACCTTAATGTATTGTTATTTTAACAGTCATGGTAAGAATTCCTCTGTCTCTGTATGGACATGTGATGAGGAGGGATGAACTGCATGTGACTAATAATTAATGAAAAAAAAAATGAAGACCAAGGAAAAGACGTAAGGATTGTGTGAGGAATGATATGAAAGATAAAGGAGTAAATGATATCGTGACGGTTGACAAAAGAGGCTGGAAGAAAAAAATATGTTACGCCGAGCGCAAGTAACATGGTAAAAGGCCAAGAAGATTAATAATGATGATGTTAGTAGGCACGACGCAAGTCCTGCGCGGTGAATAGGTCCACTCTTTCTCATTGAACCCACTGTTGGGACACAATGCCTACTTCATGTGTTCCAGCAGTGTTAACGTTATTATGCTAATGCTTGGTTTATAATGCAAAGTCCATTTTCACAGGCATTATGTCACGTGATGGACGCATTTTCCCGAACTCTGTTATTTTTGGATACAATGTTTAATATCATGAAGGAATATGGTCAGTTAGGGCGCACTGTGAGTATAAAACATTTCCATATTTCAAATTAAATTGTGATGATTAAGAAGGATAGGTACGCTATCACATTAATATAATTATTTCGTTTCATAACTGGTGAAATGTGGATGCATAAAGGTATATATTTCTGCAAAACCCTTCGGGGATCACAGATGTAATATCATGCTATGAAATATTTAATTACTTACAGCTAATGGGGTTCACGACAATCGCATGGGTAGTCAAGTCGATAGCACTTGTTGTTACATACAGTTTAAACTGCGAGAGGTTCTATGTAACCGTTGAGGAAGCTGAGGCGGCGTGTATACGGCTTCTGAAGAACAGGAACTGTCCAAGTAAGAATGTTTTGTCAGCAACATTATCCTATAAATTTCTACCAAATCCTGACAACGGACTAACCTAAATAAACATTTCATCTCCTCCCTGACCCACTCAGGAGAAGAATTTCCAAGAATCCTTACTTTCGTGATAGAAGAAACTCTTGTGCAAAATTTCACGCTTCTAGATCCAGCAATTTAAGTTTTACATTAAGTTGATTTTGAATCCTAACTACACATCCTTTACAGAAAGTCAAATACGTCTCTACAAGAGCGTGATACTGGAAAAGCGAAGTTTCAGTAAGATGAGCGCGTGTGGCTTGTTCGATGTAGACGCTACGCTACCAATAAGCTTGATGGGTCTTCTCACTAATTACATTATTGTACTGCTGCAATTTACTTTTCTGTAAAACTTTTTTTTGTGTGAAATAAACACTGTTTTACTGGCGTCAAGTTACTCGTTCTTATCATAATTTTCTTCAATCCCAATTTATTTAGCGTCGTCGCAACAAATCTTCTTCTTACATACTCCTTTAAGTCTCGTTATTGAAGCAATCACGACATTTCTAACCATACCATCACACAGTACATTCATAATTTCTTTGGTATTCTCCTATTCTTTTAGGCATCCACTTTCATATTCAAAATTTTCTTCATTTTCCTTAAAAGACACTCTTCCCTTGTGATATGAAATATATTTTATGCCCGATGAATGGACGGTTTCTGTAGAAATGCTCCTGAATATTTGAATTGAGATGAACACGCGGAGCACAGCATAGGTACATAATTTATTCTGGTTACACATTATTCGGTTACAGTTCAAGGTATCTGCAGATATAAATGAATGTGTAAGTAAGAAAAAACCTCCGGGTACTGGCAAGTTTTTTTTTATTTAACAGAAATACCAACAACCCGTATTGGGCCTGTGTGATGTATTATGAGCTCCTTCTCGCAAAGGAGGAGTGGAGCGATATCAGCTGATTATGATGCTAATGCTACTGAATATAGTTGCAGTTGCAGTTGCAGTGAGTTTGTAGCAGAAATAGGTGAATAGACTGCTTCAATTAGAGAATCCTTTTTTTTTTTAGAGATACTGATGAGGGCATTCATAATAAAAACACAAAGTTAACTGTGTAGTTTACGTTACTGTAGAAATAGTTTGTGTTCCCAAATTTTAATTTGAAGAAGATTGAATTAAGAAAAATCGAACTGTAACAAGGCAAGCGTGTAGGCAGCGATGACGCTAAATATCTGAAAGGGTAACGTGGCATCGATGACGAATAAACCACAGGCGTTGAACTTGTTAAACGATGTTATCTGCTGGCGTTGTATGTTCTTGCATATTCATCTTTGTGTATCTGTAAAAGGAAAATACTTAATTTGATAAGTTCCTACTTTATTATACTAACAAGACAAGACTGGAGTTCTTTTTCGCACGAAGAGTCACTTTTACTTTCTTTGCTTTCCTGTTATAAGAATAAGAAATACACCAGCCAAAAGACCTACATGGATCTCAAAGGGCATAGCCGACGGAAGAGAGAATTGTTATGGACGTATCAAAAACGTCTAATAAATTGGATCATAATAAATTCAAAAATTATTCTTCAAGGCTGAAGCGAATAATTAACTTGGCTCAAAAATCGCAAAATGACTACAATCATATAAAAATCGAATAATAAAACTAAAACAACTTGGAAGATAATCTACTCCGCAAAACATAATATTCCTAAAGAAGAAATTGTACGAATAAATCTAAATGGCATATCTATAACGGATCCGCAACAAATCGCTGAAGCTTTGTTAATCGTGTTAAACCTACAAACCCTTCAACATAGAATTATTTGACATCACATCATAATAAAACACTGACATTGATTGACAATAATTATAATTCCTTATTTATAAGTCCTATAATTCCAAATGACGTTTTTAAAATCATAAAATCTTTAAAAAATACACACAGTACTGGATACGACAATGTATCTACGTCGATTATAAAGTACTTCGCACTATCCATTAGTCCGGTCCTAAGCTACTTGATCAATCTATGCATTCAAAACAGAAAATTTCCCAGTAACCTAAAAGTCTCAATCATCAAGCCTTTGTTCAAAAAGGGTAAAAAGGAGGATATCTCTTGCTATAGGCCAATAGCTTTAATCCCCATTTTTTCCAAAATCATTGAAAAAGTAATCTACAATAGCATTTATAACTATTTTGAAAAACATAATCTTTTTGCCAGTGAACAAAATAGATTTCGTAAAAGTAAGACTATCAATATGGTCAGCTACGATCGTTACGATCTTCTTATTAGGATTTACAAAAATATGAACAATAGAACACCAGTAACGGCTATGTAGAAGCTTTCGACAATTTTGATCATAAATAAATGGTCAAAAAACTGTATAAATACGGCATACGGAATAATGCTCTAGACTTGATAAAATCGTATTTAAGCCGCAGATTACAAGTAACTCAAATAAATAAGCTTTCTTTTGCGGCGAAAACTGAAGTGCAGTATTTATCAAACCCGAGAGATGTCACATATGGCCTGCCACAGGGAAGTGTTTTGGGTCCCTTGCTTTTCCTTAATATAAACGATTTACCAAGAGCCGTGAAAATTCCGTCAGTCAATTTTGTTGATTATAGTACTGCTGTATTTTCTCCGACTGACATCAACACATTTGAAAATGACATAAACGATACTTTGAATGACATCATAAATTGGTTAGCATATAATAATCTCATAATTGATTTAGATAAAACAAAAATAGTCAGTTATTCCCAAAGAAAAACCCCTTTGACATTAAATGTAAATTATGAAATAAAAAAATAGAGGAGACAGATACCTTAAAATTTTTAGGACTGTGGATTGAAAACGCAAATTGTAAAAAACTAAATAAATTTTCCTACGCTTTGCACAGACTATCTAAGGCGGTAGATCTTTGACTTTGACTTTGACGAGCTGACTTAACTTTGTGACTATCCTTGACAATTCCATCCTGTATCGAAACCTTCTGGTGATCACATTCCTCCTATTAATTGACCCGATGCATAAAACTGGAGGTGTTTTTAACAACCACAGATTAACACAGTTTTTATTTTTTTTTAATAAATACACTCGAATTCATAAAAAAAAGAACTGCAATAGTACAATAGCGTAATTAGTGATAACTCCCATCAAATACATCGGTAGCGTACCGTCGACATAGAACACGCCACACGGGGTCATCTTTCTGAACGTACGGTTTGACTGTATCACGTTCTTACAGAGATGTTTCTTGCTCTCTGTAAGGAAAGATACAACATATTAAGGTTTGCATCATGATTGTTCAAAATCAAAATATTACAAGTAGTTCCAAAAAGTATTTTTGTGTATTTTTTTTATGTATGCTCACCGATATCTCAGTCGATAGTAAACCGATTTTCAAAATACTTTTTATTCGAAAGAGTATACTCCCGAGGTGGTCCCCTTGTCACCATGTCAAGAGCTGATGATGGAATAATTTTATAGGCCCGTATAATGTTTTTCATACACTTTCTAAAGCAATTCAAATATTTGTGCCTGCTAATCATCAGATCATGTTGCTGAGCTGATGATGGAACGTAAAAGTCAGGATCTGATGCTGATCTTCGGAGATTTACAATGGAACGCTTGAATAATAGACGGAAAATCTGTCGTGATTGCAGTAATCGCTTGGATGTTTATTGTTTACACAATATCATAATATAAAATAATGCCTGTATGCTCTGGGGGTACGCAAATGTGTACAGTACACATAGATTTTGACATTCTATTGGGGATAAGCCTATTACCGTACATTGTATAGGATATTACAACTAAAAATGGAAAACTAAAAAAACTTTTTTGCAAAAAATAAAACCAACGGTTTTATGAATTGTCGAAACAAAGACAACAATGAAATGTAGCTACAGTCCCAGTCACAAGGCATAAAAACTGTGAAAGTACTGTAGTTGTTGGATGAACGGATGGTCGATACGGCCGAAAAATTCTGGAGTGGCGACCGTGAACCGGAAGACGATGTGCTGGAAGGCCCCCCACTTTGTGGACCGATGAACTGGTGAAGGTTGCGGGAATCTGCTGGATGCGAGTCGCGCGGGACTGGTCAATGTGGCGACACTGGAGGAGGTCCTGTACTGTAGATTATTAGATATCAAAATGTTCTTACCTGGACAGTCCCTGTTCCCCATACGCTGTATACACGCCGTCTCAGCTTCCTCAACAGTTATATAGAACCTCTCGCAGTTAATACTATGTATAATTGGAAATAGTATACACCTTGTTGCTTTTAAAACGGTCGTAATAAGTAATGGCCACATCTGGAAAGACATTTAAAACATCACATAAATTCACGCGTGTGATCGTTGAGGGGTAAGGCAGAGGTGTACTTTATACAACATGTAAAAAAAACCCTTTCCGATCCTAAAGGGGCATACAGGTGCTAATAAAATTACCAAATAAAATATGAAACGTGACAAAACACGAAAGTAAAAAATCATTTTACTCACGAAGCTGGTCAACAATGATGCACCTGCTCCTTCTAGCATTTTCAGTATAAAAAATATTATCTCAAAGAAACTTAAAGAACGCAGAAATGCTTGAATAACTTGATATAATACCTTAGGACAAAAATAAATTAAATTAACACTCTTTTTATTTCTAACGAAAGGGGCTTAATACAAAGATACGGGTTCCCAGTTCCGGCAAGTTGTGATGGGTCTGTACCGATCGGTGCGGGTAAAATACCTAGTGCCAAATCTTTCTGTATGGCTAGCACATAACGAAATAGATTCAGAAAAACATAAATACAGCAAAAGAAGGTACAAGTTTTCTGCTGCTGAAATCGGCACCAGATATACAGACAGTATATCTTTATGCAAGCACCCAAAATCTTCAAGTGAAAGTATCACCGACTTACCAATACTTGGAAAATCTGTTTATACAGATCATAAGTTTTCAAAATATTTTGATATGTCTCAAGTAGTTTCACACACCGCCCTTCATTCTCCTGTTCATCATTCATCATCAAGACATCTTTTATCCACTTGTCGAGATATAATCTTAACAGTATTATAACTCGAATGGTAAGCACTGAATTAACATCAAATACTGTGAACATGACGTCGCAAATAAATTTTGGGTCGAAATCACTGAATAAGACGTAAAGAATAACAGATTCACTACAGATGAAAGTTAACATTGAGATCCAGTTCCAAATGATATAGCTCCGAATGTCCTTACTGAAATCGATGCTCTTATGGATAGTTTGGAGTTCCAAGATAAGAGAGACGTAGTTGTGCTTATGCACAATGTCCAGAATGAACATGGTCGTGAAACAGATGAAATAACTTAAGAAAACGATAAAACCAACAAGCACAGTTAAGAAAAGTCCGAATAAACCCAAATAAGACATATTGAAAAAAAGAAGTATTATTTGATTCAACTGGTACAAGCATAACGCACTCATCACTAACAAATGACAAAACGACACAAAATTATAAAATTTTCCGTTTGGATAAATATGATTATCACGAATACAATATTTTGAAGTAAAAAAAAGATTGAATACAAAATTAAAAGAATACGCTACTCTTTGAATATCTTTATCGAGTCTATTATTGAGTAGTACTTCAAATGATTGCTTTGGAATTATTGGACGTCGTCGAAACATTGTTTTCACCTACAACGGCCCGATACTAGATGACGAATAGTTACATGACAAGGATCCACCAAAGCTGTTTACTTGACTAAGTAATTATACATATTATATTTGTGTAGATATGTACTGATCGTAAAGCACACACCCGTATTATTGTCTACTTTACTACTCTAGGCTTACTGCTATACAATAGTCGAATGATTAAATGTAGATTTCACATAAACAGACATCAATAAAGTTGGCAAGTTTGTTGTTTAAATGCATGTATACATGGGCAAATACCGTGAAACTTTTCAAATCATACCATCATCAATCAAGCAGAACATCTTCCTCCTGAACATGAACTCCAGTGGGTAAACTGGAAATCTCTTAAGACTCTCTTAAGGTTCCTCAGAATCGACCTATTTTTGATTCAAACAATTTTAAACAATCAAATGTTGTTTGTTTTGATCCGATAAAAATATTAAGTAGTAGTTGTATAATCATTCTTGATTATTCTACGGTTCAAAACACGATATTTACAACTTCACCTGATCATAAGAAATTAAAAGTAGTAGTTAAAATGTTGATGGTTTTTAAAGTCGTACTTGAAGTAGACCAAACTTTTGTCCAGACTTCGGTCTGGACAAAACCAACCTAATTTAATATTGGATACGACGGTATGGTAAATATTTGGTAACTCGATACTCGATAAACAAATTAATCAAGCGAGGTGTGCGTGTACTGTACACTTTTGTCCAGACCGAAGGGTACAGTCGTGATGCCACGCAGGTAATGCTATAATTGAACAAGGTTCTTAAGGGCCACTTGTCTATATTAGTAACTTTCAAATACTTTTTAGGACATCATTCTTAATTACTAGGAAAATATTAGATTCATTTTATTATTTGTTTTAGCGAAGATAAAATTTAACGGCCTAGAGAAGTGACAGACAGTCCATCAGCGATAAGGATGATGAAAAGCCATATATTGAACTGACATTAGCTAGCGACAAGCTATCAATCTTGTAGAGATTAAGACTTAGTAGTCGAAGTAATACAAAAGGCTTCGAACATGATGTCCGCATAACACAAAGCAGTTTAATGTATTTTTTCCTTTGACCGGGGTTAATACGGCAATGTTTTGTGGAAACAGATTTAAAATAGTCGCAAATATTGTAACAATGTTTCAAAAACGTAAAATTATTCCAAAGCCCTCATTCCAAGTGCTACCAAATAATCGACTAGATAAAGAAGTTAAAGACATTGCGTATTCTTTTAATTTTGCATCCAATCTATTATTTTCATCAAAATACTATATTCGGGATAATCATATTTATCCAAATGGAAGAAAACATTATTGGCTTTCGTTCTGCTATTTGATTGTTGTAACTTTGTTGTCTCTAAACAGAATGATGTCTACAGTATCTACACGTTTAGAATATGATGTATCTAATAATTTAGGAAAAAGTTTTGCTGTTCTCTTTACTGTACTGTATTTCATTAGTGATGGGATCGGTTTCACAAAGTTATTCATTTTGGACATCGTACACACGTACAACTACGTCTCTCTTATGTTGAGAATTCAAACTATCCATAGGAGCATCAATTTTAGTAGGAGTGTCCGCAGTTATATCACTTGGAACTGGGTCTCACTGTCAACTGCCATTTGTTTTGATGTTTTGGTTGCCTTGATACAGTATAGAATGGCGGCCGGTAGTACTGAGTTCATCGCCTGCATCCCCAGCTTGATTATTGATTTGGCGTTTATCACATTTCATGTCAATTTAATGGTTGCTATCCGGCTTATAATATTGCTGAGAAAATATCTTGAGGCATGGATTGATGATGTCTTGTTAATGAAAGATGATGAGGCCAGTGATGAGAAATGTCAGAAACTGTTTGAGATATATCAATATATTTTGAAAACTTACAATCTGTACAGATCTATTTTTCAAGCATTGGTAAGTCAGTGAAAGTTCAACTTGAAGATTGCTAAAATGTTATAAAAATAAGAACCTTCTTACTTACAGGTATTATATCAAATATATCAAGCATTCTTTCGTACTATCGCCTATTCGGATTTACTGTTTTATTCGTTGCTGAGTTTATTTTCAAAATCAGAAAAGCACGCAATACCGAAATCTGTGGTCAGTGTAAAACTATTTTTCTCAAAATCTATTTTCTTTGTGAGTAAAAACATTAGGAGTTTTGAACAAAATTGAATCGACAAAAATATGGCACCAGCATACGCCAAAAGCACAAACCGCATGGCTGTAAACAGTGGCGTGCCCAAAAAGATGGCAGCATTACCATATTAGATGGCTTTGTTAATTCCGGGATTGCCTTGGCAAAAATATTTGTAGAACTTGACTCGAGAAGGACCTTGTACCTGAACCCCAATCAAAGAGTCACCCTTGGTGTCGGCTCAAGTGACGCTTATTTAATAGGTGAGACATAATAATAAATGACAACACTTTTTCAACTCGCTCGTTGGCAGACGCAGGTAAGTGCCCGAAAACTAACCCTGCCAAAATCTCATGGCTCAACTCAACTTTATAAATATAAATATACAAATACACAAAAATTAAAACTGATAAAATACAAATGAATATTAGAAGAATTTAGGTAATCATAATTCGAAAAACCACGATCCAAGCGCCCACGAAACGGTCAAGCAAGGGAAAGTTAGAAAAACAATTCATCATCTGCCTAGCTCAACTATGTTGGGGTCGGCTTCCAGTCTATTTGGATGAAGCTGAATACCAGTATTTTACATGGAGCGACTGCCTATCTGACCTCCACAACCCAGTTATACGATACCCCTTGGTAAGACTGGTTGTCAGCCTTTTTGGGCCACTGACTACCTGTAACGACTGTCAAAGATCTCCAAATGACAGCCGTTCCAACGGCTTTACGTGCTTTCCGTGACACGGAGTAAACTCGGTTTGTAATGGGTGGTCACCCATCCACAGACCAACCTAGGCAAGCACGGCTTAACCTAAAGATCGACCCGAGCAGCTGTTATTATTTAGCCTCAAAGTTTAAAGTTACAAAAACTATTGAGATTACAAATTTTTCCTTTCTAGTTTTTGGGCATCGGTGTTCTTACTGTTATGTACATAACAAAACATATAACAGGAGTCATTATACACAGCATGTACTGTGAGAAGTTCTATATAACTGTTGAAGAAGCTGAGACGGCGTGTATACAGCTTATGAAGAACGGGGACTGTCCAAGTAAGAATTTAGTGGCACAAACACTCGTTCGGGTGATACCACTGCAAAAAATCATTTCTGCATTTTCTTTTTTAGAGATGATGATTTCAAGAACTTACAAATTATCCGGATTACGCAAAATCTAATTACATGAAATAAAATGAAATCTGAGTGATATGATAATTGTGATATCTTTCCTTACAGAGAGTCAAGAATATCTATGCAAGAAAGTGATACTGACAAATAGATCGTTTAGTAAGATGAGCTCGTGCGGCCTGTTCTACGTAGACGCGACGCTAATACGAAGTTTGATAGGAGTTATCATTAATTACGTAATTGTACTCTTGCAGTTCTTCTTTCTGTAAACTCTTCAGTGTGTGAAATAATCGTAAGGAAATAAAAAAAGTTGAAACTTAAACTGACATATTTTATATTTGATTCAGGCACTTTACTCGTAAAATTGTTAACCTCTTCCTTTACGTATGATAGTATAATTGACTAAAACTATCATTACAATCAAACAGCTAGTTAGTTTAGCGGAATACATAGTAGCAGTATGCTCTGCCGTCTGCTGATATGTTTTCTGACAATGACAGATTCTGTCAATTATGGTTTCTGACAACTATGATTTCTGTACGCGAAACAGATTATGGTTGATAACGCAAAAAGTGCCGGAGTGGTAAAAGCTAGGTGGTCCTTCCACGGGATGAACTGATTCCTGATGAAGGTACAGGAAGTCCCTGTTGCAGGCCAGAATCGTTAATTGCCATAGGTCGGGCAAAAAGCTCTGCAGAAGGACAATTTATTCTTAGGGACTTTTTAATCTGAATACTTGCATTACAATATCATAAATTATAAATATAATACAATTGCAGTTGCGAGTAAAAGTTAAGCCAGTATCCTGGTCGCGAGAATCGCCTAGCCATGATGCAACTTCACCCTCCATCGCTAGCCTCATCACAAAACGAACAACCCACCCTAATAAAGCGCGGAGGGCAGGGTGCCTGTGGCTTATCCTCGTTCTTAAATTTGATTTTGATCAGCACTTAAATATTTAAAAGCAATTTGGTTTTTATTGTCCATGTCGTAATGTCAACAAACGAAGAGAGTGGAAAACAGAGAGAGAGAGAGCTATATAGGACGTCTATCTTCATCTCTTTCCCACTTTGTAATAAGATATAAATAGGTTTAGACTTTCTTGGAAAACCTTTTATTTTTTGGAAAGCTTTATAATTTAATGCTTTGATTTTTGTTGTAATGCTTTAAAATCAAACAATATAATCTTAAAACATAAAACAAAAATGGGCCCAAAATTGAGCCTTGTGGTACTTTTTTTTTCATTACCCTTGGAGACATAAGTAAGCAGTAATTTCTAAAATGAGTTTTAGTTATGTTGACGCATCTAGACATAATTAATCGAATGCTTTTTAGAGGGCAATAATTTATTAATCTCTTTGATGTAAAGTTATTAGAACAACAACACCGCACTCACTCATTCGTCTTAGCAATGATAACATCGGTACATGAACAAAGCAATTTATTGTATTTCTCCGTCGAATAGGCATATTAGGGCAATATTTTATAGAGCTAGTTAGAATACAGTCATCAAAATACAGAAACGAGATGAAGATTATACCAATGTTCCAAAAACGTAGATCTTTAAAAAAACGAACATTTGAAGTACTACCCAATAATCGAATCGATAAAGAAGTTAAGGACATAGTTCGTTCTTTTGACTTTCTTCTTGGCATTTTATTGTTTTCAAAATATAATGTTCATAATAATCATATTTATCCTAACCAAAACAAATGTCTATTACTACTGTCGTTCTGTCGTATGCTATTTTTTAATTCGATGTGTCTCAATCGTATGTACAATGTATTACCCAGTGGCGTTTATACAAAAACTGCAAATACTGATAGTACTTTGGCTTATGTATTTGTCTTAACTTTATTTACCATCGTACATACTATTTCTTTTACAACGTTATTCATTCTGGATATTGTACACAAGCACAATAATGTGAGTCTTATTCTGAAGATGCAAACTATCCTTAAAAACATCGATTTCAGCAAGAGTTTTCTGACTTACATTATATGGAACTGGATCTCAATGTTTATTACTATCTCTACTGATATTTTCCTAGTCGTGGTTTTTTATTCCTCATTCGGTAACAGGAATGCCGTGAGGTTGTTTCTTAATATGTTTACTGATGCATCGTTTTTCGCATTTGATATTAATTTCATGATTGCCACACGAATAATTGTATTGTTAAAAAAATATCTGGAAACGTGGACTGATAATGTCCTGAAGATTAATTGTGAGCAGGACGATGATGAAAAATGTCATAGACTGCTTGAAATATTTCAAAACATTTTAGAAGCTTACAATCTGCATAAAACAATTTTCCAAGTAGTGGTAAGTTCATGATTATTACATTTAAACCTTAACGAGACGAGCCCCCAGTTATTCCACTTTTGTGGGCGTGAAATGTGGGAAATCAAAACACTTAACTTAACTTTAAGCAATATAATTTAAAAATATAGTCTTTACAATCGTCTTTACTTCCTTTTCGTCTTAACGTCCAAATCACACTACGTCACATTACTGAAAAAGTACCTACTCTTTCTCTCTCATACATTATCGCTCTCACTTACTCAACTGTCATTCCCACATGTATTATTATTTTAACGGTCTTGGTACAAATTCCTCTGTCTCTGTATGGACATGCTATGAGGATGGATGAACCGCATGTGACTAAACGTGTAAGTGATGAATATGAATTTTGATGGATGGTGAGAAAGACGAAGATCAAGGAAAAGATGGGAGGATTGTGTGAGGAATGATATGCAAGATAAAGGAGTAAATGATATCATGACGGTTGACAAAAGAGACTGGAAGAAAAAATTATGTTACGCCGAGCGCAAGTAATATGACAAAAGGTCAGGAAGATGATAATGATGATGTTAGTAGGCACGACACAAAGCCTGCGCGGTGAATAGGTCCACTCCTTCTCACAGAACCCACTGTTGGGACACAATGCCTATTTCATGTGTCCCAGCAGTGTTAACGTTATTATGCTAATGCTTGGTTTATAATGCAAAGTCCATTTTCACAGGCATTATGTCACGTGATGGACGCATTTTCCCGAACTCTGTACTTTTTGGATACAATGTTTACAATCGAGAAGGCATATGGTCAAATAGGGCGCACTGTGAGTATAAAATCTTCCAATATTTCAGGTTTAATTGTGATCTTCTTCTTCTTCTTCGTATCGCTGGCACGAAAAACTTTAAATTTTGTTAGCCCAAAACATCACCACTTCCACCGCGTCGTCGGTGGCAGCGAATAGGTCACTTCGGCTGCATGTTTTTGGGCTAAGAGGGCAGGATAGGAGGTGAAGCATAGTTTGCGACACAGCTCCACAACCACACCCCACTGCTGTCTCATTGAGGTATCCCCACTTAACGAGGTTGGAGTTACATCTTCCTACCTGTGTCCGGAGACGGTTCAAGGACCTCCAGGTGGACCACGGAAGGGTAGACCCTGCAGGAAGATGCTCACTTGGTGGTAAGTAGTGAGTGGGAGGGGGACAGCTATTTTCCCACAGCTTACATCGGGCGTCAGCGGGGTTTAGTGATAAGGGCGCTGCGGTTTTTAAAAAAACTGTGCCTGCTTTTGAGACGTTGCTTGGACGGTTGGGCATCGTGTAGTGGGTGTCTGGTGTCCGACTCCTGTTAATATTTCTCCACTGCGCTTGCGACTTCTCTTCGGACAAATGGAGGTGCTATGCCGGCTGTGGGGTACAGTGCGCTGACTGGGGTTGGTTTGAGGCAGCCTGTAATCGTTCTACATGTTTCGTTCAAAGCAACATCCATTTCCTTGGCGTGGGCGGAACGATACCACACTGGGCATGCAAATTCGCCCGCTGAAAAGCAGAGTGCTAGGCCAGTAGTTCGAAGAACTTGAGGAGAAGCGCCCCAGGAGGTTGAAGTTAGGCCTCTGAGCAAGTTGTTGCGGGTCCCTACCTTTTTCTTGGTTTTGAGGCAATGGTTTTTAAACGTCAATGCTCTGTCGAGGGTGACTCCCAGGTAGGTAGGGTTACTGCAGTGTTCGATGGTATCTCCTTGCCATTTAATATGCAGAGTCCGCCTGGCTGAGTTATTCTGGAGATGGAAAGTGCATGCCTGTGTTTTTGAGGGATTCAGTTTGAGGGCGTTATCTTTGTAGTACCTTCCGAGTACTTCTAAGCCTGCTTCTTGAATTTTTTCAGCGTCTTCGAATTTATTTGTAGATGTTAAAGAGAATGGGCGGTAAAACACTTCCCTGTGGCAGGCCATTCTTCTGCAATCTCTATCTGCTTTTTTCCGTGTTTAAAAGGACTTGGTACCGTCGATTACGCAACATCTCACCAAGTACCTCGATGAAACCCTGGTCGTCGATCATGCCAGATAGTTTTGCCAATAGCCTCTTAATATTGACAGTGTCATATGCCGCTGACAAGTCGACGAGTACGACGCCAGTAATCTTTCGTGTCTCGTAGCCATCCTCTATGTATTGTGTCAGTCGGAGGATTTGCCCAGACCATGAGTTACCTGGTCTGATGCCAGCCTGCTCGGGAATTAATTTTGGGTCAATAACGTTCTGGAGCCGATTGAGAAAAAGTCGCTCAAATAATTTGAACGTATGGCACAAAAGAGAGATAGGGCGTTAGTTTTTTGGGTGGTGAGGCAGCCTCCCTGGT
Source organism: Noctua pronuba (assembly GCA_905220335.1). Taxonomy (NCBI): domain Eukaryota; kingdom Metazoa; phylum Arthropoda; class Insecta; order Lepidoptera; family Noctuidae; genus Noctua; species Noctua pronuba. The sequence continues at coordinate 14,206,016 of LR999913.1, forward strand.
TTTAGCAGTGCCGTAATTTTAGCTTTCCTCTAGATTTTGGGGATCTTTGAGCTTTTAAGGCAGGCATTAAAAAAGGCAAGAAGCCAGGACTATCCAACTGGGCCTAGGTTTTTAAGTTGCTCCACAGTAATATCATCCAGTCCAGCAGCTTTACCGTACTTCAGGGCCTTTATAGCAGGGATTATGTCAGACAGTGTCAAGGGCTTGCTAATTTCTGTTGAAGGTGTTAGTATCTTAGTGGGTTTTGGTGGTTTTTTCAGTTTGTTTGGGGCCTTACCATTTAGTAGAAGTTGGTGGGCCACCTGATTAGCCGTGACTTTGCCTGGGCTTGTTGGTTCAGGGGGGTCGCCACGTGAGTTTCCTTAGTGTTGCCCTTGCTTTCTTGCTATTCTTCGTCATATCAATGTTCTCGACTGTTTTTAACCACTGTTATTTGTGGTGATGATTTAGAAGGATAGGTGCGCTATCATATAAATATAATTATTTCGTTTCATAACGGGCGAAATGTGGATGCACAAAGGTATTTATTTCTGCAAAACCCTTCGGGGATCACAGATGGAATGTCAAGCTATGTAATATTTAATTATTTACAGGTAGTGGAGTTCACGACAATCGCATGGGTAGTCAAGTCGATAGCACTTGTTGTTACATACAGTTTAAACTGCGAGAGGTTCTATGTAACCGTTGAGGAAACTGAGGCGGCGTGTATACGGCTTCTGCAGAACAGGAACTGTCCAAGTAAGAATGTTTTGTCAGCAACATTATCCTATGAATTTCTACCAAATCCTGACAACGGACAAACCTAAATCAACATTTCATCTTCTCCTGAGTGGGTACTCAGGAGAACAATTTCCAAGAATCCTTCCTTTCGTTACAGAAGAAACTTTTGTACAAAATTTCAAGCTTTTAGATCCAGCAATTTAAGATTTACATTAAGTAGATTTTTAATCCTAACTACACATCCTTTACAGAAAGTCAAATACGTCTCTACAAGAGCGTGATACTGGAAAAGCGAAGTTTCAGTAAGATGAGCGCGTGTGGCTTGTTCGATGTAGACGCTACGCTACCAATAAGTTTGATGGGTCTTCTGACTAATTTCATTATTGTACTGCTGCAATTTACTTTTCTGTAAAACTTGTATGTGTGTGAAATAAACACTGTTTTTACTGGCGTTAAGTTACTCTTTTATATCATAATTTTCCTCAATCCCAATTTATTTAGCGTCGTCATGGCAACGTACCTTCTTCTTACATACTTTTTTTTTTTTTTACGGATGGTAAATCATCAAATGACTTCTCCCGCTCTGGGTGGAGTGGGAGGGAGTGTCAGACTCTTGCCGACTAAAACCCATCCATGTTCCTTCATTGACCTTTGTGTTCCAGGGCCACGGTATCTCTTTCGAACAGTCCCGCAGCCCCGGCAGGCATCGGCCCTTGCGGGCCCCTTCCTGGTTGCTGACATCTCTTTGAGGCGCGCGTGGAACACGAACGCGCCGTCGACACGGCCTGACGTCATAAGACGGACGGACGGTGAGCTAACCCATTACTCACCGTCCACAGGCCCGCGCCTACGGTGACCGGGAGCCACCACGTGGCCCCCGACGCCCGGTACGTCGCCCGCGGCGGCTGGGACGTGAAATTCTCTCCCTCTCACGTCCCGTTCTTACATACTCCTTTAAGTTTCGTTATTGAAGCAATCACGTCGTTGTTAACCATACCATCACACAGTATTCATAATTTATTTGGTATTCCCCTAATTCTTTTAGACATCCACTTCCATATTCAAAACTTTCCTAATTTTCCTCAAAAGACACTCTTCCCTTGTGATATGAAATACATTTTATGCCCGATAAATGGACGGTTTCTGTAGAAATGCTCCTGAATATTTGAATTGAGATGAACACGCGGAGCACAACATAGGAACATAATTTATTCTGGTTACACATTATTCGGTTACAGTTCAAGGTATCTGCAGATATAAATGAATGTGTAAGTAAGAAAAAACCTCCGGGTACTGGCAAGTTTTTTTTTATTTAACAGAAATACCAACAACCCGTATTGGGCCTGTGTGATGTATTATGAGCTCCTTCTCGCAAAGGAGGAGTGGAGCGATATCAGCTGATTATGATGCTAATGCTACTGAATATAGTTGCAGTTGCAGTGAGTTTGTAGCAGAAATAGGTCTGACCAACTGCAGGGCAAAGACTGCTTCAATTAGAGAATCCTTTTTTTTTTTTAGAGATACTGATGAGGGCATTCATAATAAAAACACAAAGTTAACTGTGTAGTTTACGTTACTGTAGAAATAGTTTGTGTTCCCAAATTTTAATTTGAAGAAGATTGAATTAAGAAAAATCGAACTGTAACAAGGCAAGCGTGTAGGCAGCGATGACGCTAAATATCTGAAAGGGTAACGTGGCATCGATGACGAATAAACCACAGACGTTGAACTTGTAAAACGATGTTATCTGCTGGCGTTGTATGTTTTTGTATATTCATCTTTGTGTATCTGTAAAAGGAAAATACTTAATTTGATAAGTTCCTATTATTATTATACTAACAAGACAAGACTGGAGTTATTTTTGCCACGAAGAGTCACTTTTACTTTCTTTGCTTTCCTGTTATAAGAATAAGAAATACACCAGCCAAAAGACCTACATGGATCTCAAAGGGCATAGCCGACGGAAGAGAGAATTGTTATGGACGTATCGAATAACGGCTAATAAAATGGATCATAATAAATTCAAAAATTATTCTTCAAGGCTGAAGCGAATAATTAACTTGACTCAAAAATCGCAAAATGACTACAATATATAATAATCCAATAATAAAACTAAAACAACTTTGAAGATAATCTACTCCACAAAACATAATATTCCTAAAGAAGAAGTTGCATGAATAAATCTAAATGGCAAATCTATAACGGATCCGCAACAAATCGCTGAAGCTTTGTTAATCGTGTTAAAACTACAAACCCTTCAACATTGAATTATTTGACATCACATCATAATAAAACACTGACATTGATTGACAATAATTATAATTCCTTATTTATAAGTCCTACAATTCCAAATGACGTTTTAAAATCATAAAATCTTTAAAAAATACACACAGTACTGGATACGATACTATATCTACGTCAATTATAAAGTACTTCGCACTATCCATTAGTCCGGTCCTAAACTACTTGATCAATCTATGCATTAAAAACAGAAAATTTCCCAGTAACCTAAAAGTCTCAATCATCAAGCCTTGGTTCAAAAAGGGTAAAAAGGAGGATATCTCTTGCTATAGGCCAATAGTTTTAATCCCCATTTTTTCCAAAATCATTGAAAAAGTAATCTACAATAGCATTTATAACTATTTTGAAAAACATAATCTTTTTGCCAGTGAACAAAATAGATTCCGTAAAAGTAAGACTATCAATATGGTCAGCTACGAACGCTACGATCTTCTTATTAGGATTTACAAAAATATGAACAATAGGACACCAGTAACGGCTATGTAGAAGCTTTCGACCATGTTGATCATAAGTTAATGGTCAAAAAACTGTATAAATACGGCATACGGAATAATGTTCTAGATTTGATAAAATCGTATTTAAGCCGCAGATTACAAGTAACTCAAATAAATAAGCTTTCTTTTGCGGCGAAAACTGAAGTGCAGTATTTATCAAACCCGAGAGATGTCACATATGGCGTGCCACAGGGAAGGGTTTTGGGTCCCTTGCTTTTCCTTAATATAAACGATTTACCAAAAACCGTGAAAATTCCGTTAGTCCATTTATCTGATTTTCTCCGACTGACATCAGCACATTTGAAACTGACATAAACGATATTTTGAATGACATCATAAATTGGTTAGCATATAATAATCTCATAATTGATTTAGATAAAACAAAAATAGTCAGTTATTCCCAAAGAAAAACCCCTTTGACATTAAATGTAAATTATGAAATAAAAAAATAGAGGCAACAGATACCTTAAAATTTTTAGGACTGTGGTTTGAAAACGCTAATTGATAAGGTGTGTAAAAAACTAAATAAATTTTCCTACGCTTTGCACAGACTATCTAAGGCGGTAGATCTTTGACTTTGACTTTGACGGGCTGACTTAACTTTGTGACTATCCTTGACAATTCCATCCTGAATCGAAACCTTCTGGTGATCATATTCTCCTACTAATTACCCCGATGCATAAAACTGGAGGTGGTTTTAACACCCACAGATTAACCCAGTTTTTATTCTTTAAAATAAATACACTCGAATTCAAAAAAAAAAGAACTGCAATAGTACAATAGTATAATTGGTGATAACTCCCATCAAATGCATCGGTAGCGTACCGTCGACATAGAACACGCCACACGGGGTCATCTTTCTGAACGTACGGTTTGACTGTATCACGTTCTTGCAGAGATGTTTCTTGCTCTCTGTAAGGAAAGAAACAACATATTAAAATTTGTATTTATGTATCATACTTGTTCTAAATCAATCAAAATCAAAACATTTATTTCAAGTAGGCCAGTTACAGGCACTTTTGTATTGTCAAAACAAAGACAACAATGAAATGTAGCTACAGTCCCAGTCACAAGGCATAAAAACTGTGAAAGTACTGTAGTTGTTGGATGAACGGATGGCCGATGGGGCCGAAAAGTTCTGGAGTAGCAACTGCGAATCGGAAGACGTTGCGTTGGAAGGCCTCCCACTTGGTGGACCGATGACCTGGTGAATGTTGCGGGAATTCGCTGGATGCGCGCGGGATCGGTCAATGTGGCGACACTTGGGGGAGGCCTTTGTCCAGCAGTAGACGTCTTTCGACTGAAATGATGATGATGATGAATGATGATGATACTTGTTGGACCTGGTCCAGCTCCTGCGGAAAAAACAAGTGAATGAGGTTGTAAAGAAAGAAATGAGACGTGACAATGATCTAATTTTCGGATTCCACCAAAGCGGAGACACGCGGAGATATATGAAGCGGAGAGGAGAGGAGATTTGCAAAGCGGGACACCGCACACAGCACACCGCTCACCTCACGCCGCTCGTCTCTTCTCGTCTCCGTTGGCCTAAATAATAGCAAGAATTCTTCTCTTTTCCCTGCTCAACTGTTGCCACTAAAAGCTAAGCGGAGACGAGAAGTGTGAATAACGGAATTCTATTGGTGGTTTACAACACATCTCTTTTTCTCGTCTCGTCCGGGCCTTAAAGCGCATGCTTCAAACAATTTCTTTCATTTGTTTCTCCGCAGTCGTTGTCGCAAGACGCGTGTCGATTGAGCGAGTAACTCGTGGCCAAGACGTTATTGATATTACCAATTGTTTGATGGAGACATGAATTTTTTGGAAATTAATTCGCATGTCGGAAACAGTTGGCAATTTTACAGCCCACATTCACTGACCCATGGAATTTTAGTGACTTTTTCATGATCATAATAATCCATTTTTTCTTGCGCTATCACATTTTCCAAGCTCATCGTGCTGTGCTAGCGCTATGGCTACGGCTGCAGAGAACCTGAAGCGGCGTAAATATAGAAATCATTGTGGAAATTATATTTTTGAGCCGTTTGGGATTGAAACGGCCGTGGGGTCAGAGTGCTCATAGCCTGTTTAAGGAAATTTCAAACCGCCTAGTTGACGCTTCCCGGGAACCAAGAGCTGGCTTTTACTTTGCCCAGAGGCTAATTGATGGCAACGCCTTCAGTCTCTTGGGCACGTTACCAGCTGACAGCGTTGAGAAGGAGTTTTCGATGACCTTTTATAGTTTATTGTTAGTTTATTTATTTCAGTTTATTTAATAGTTTTTAATTAATAATGTATTTAGTTAGTTTAACCTAATTGAATGAATTTAATTTTTTTTCATGTAACATAGACTCATAGATAAATACCAATAATACCTGTGTATATTTGTGTTAGTATATGACACTTAAAACTATGTTAGTAACACTTCACTTGCAAGATGTTTTGTGCGTTTTTGTGGAATATGTCCGCGGAAGCGACGGAACACCACATCCTGCGGTCAAAAACTTTCTTCCAATAAATACCAATTGGAGTAAAGACGTTGGTGTGCGTAGCACAGACGCCTTAAAATTTACATGGTATTTTTATCAGTAATTTAAAAAAAAATCACCTGTTCCATACATTTTGACTGTGCAAGTATTGGATTTTATAGAAAACAGCTGTTCTTTTCTAACCGTTCCTGCGTCGCTGCTCCTTCCGTCCTGTACTGTAGATCATTTGATGTCAAAATGTTCTTACCTGGACAGTCCCTGTTCCCCATACGCTGTATACACGCCGTCTCAGCTTCCTCAACAGTTATATAGAACCTCTCGCAGTTAATACTATGTATAATTGGAAATAGTATACACCTTGTTGCTTTTAAAACAATCGGAATAACGAATGACCATGTCTGGAAAGATATAATATACAGCAACACATAAAATCACGCCTGTGATCGTTGAGGGGTAAGGCAGAGGTGTTCTTTATACAATATGTTAAAAAACCCTGTCCAATCCAAAAAGGCCATATTGGTACCAATAACATTACCAAATAAAATAAGAAACATAAAAAACACGAAAGTAAAAAAAATAATGAATCTAATCTCGATGCCTCATAACACCTTCACGGATTAGACAGGGTTTTTTTTAACATATTGTATTGTACACCGACATTTCGTCATATCTTTTATGGTGTTAAATAAACAATAGATATTAATATCCCATCAATTTTGCCATTGACAAAGACAATTAGTCTTTCTCTGGATTCTTTATAGCATATTGATATGTATCCTGTGACTGTTGGAGAAAGGGGACGGGCTCCATACAAAATCACCCATGGTCCTTTGTATGACTACTCGACTGACGATCCTGACATTAGAATTAGATCTTATTATAACATTGTACCTATGTTTTACAAATAAATAATTTGAATTTTGAAGTGTTTTGTGTGTACATAAATAAATAATTAGTGTGAATTCAAGAAGAATCATTTTTCTCACCGCATTGATCAACACTGACGCACCTGCTCCTTCTTGTAATTTCAGTATAAAAAATATTATCTCAATGAAACTTAAAGAACGCAGAAATGCTTGAATAACTTGATATAATACCTTAGGACAAAAATAAATTAAATTAACACTCTTTTGATTTCTAACGAAAGGGGCTTTATACAAAGATACGGGTTCCCAGTTCCGGCCAGTTGTGATGGGTCTGTACCGATTGGTTTAAGTAAAATACCTAGTGCCAATACTTTCTATATGCGCTCGCACATAAAGAAATAGATTCAGAAAAATATAAATACAGCAAAAGAAGATACAAGTTTGCTGCTGCTGAAATCGGCACCAGATATACAGACAGTATATCTTTATGCAAGCACCCAAAATCTTCAAGTGAAAGTATCACCGACTTACCAATACTTGGAAAATCTGTTTATACAGATCATAAGTTTTCAAAATATTTTGATAAGTCTCAAGTAGTTTCACACACCGCTCTTCATTCTCCTGTTCATCATTCATCATCAAGACATCTTTTATCCACTTGTCGAGATATAATCTTAACAGTATTATAACTCGAATGGTAAGCACTGAATTAACATCAAATACTGTGAACATGACGTCGCAAATAAATTTTGGGTCGAAATCACTGAATAAGACGTAAAGAAAAACAGATTCACTACAGATGAAAGTTAACATTGAGATCCAGTTCCAAATGATATAGCTCCGAATGTCCTTACTGAAATCGATGCTCCTATGGATAGTTTGGAGTTCCAAGATGAGAGAGACGTAGTTGTGCTTATGCACAATGTCTAGAATGAACATGGTCGTGAAACAGATGAAATAACTTAAGGAAAAAATTAAAAGAACAAGCACAGTTAAGAGAAGTCCGAATGTACCCAAATAAGATGGATTAAAAAAAAACAGTATTATTCGAGTCATCTGGTACAAGCATAACGCACTCATCACTAACAAATGACAAAACGACGCAAAATTATAAAATTTTCCGTTTGGATGAATATGATTATCACGAATACAATATTTTGAAGTAAAAAAAAGATTGAATACAAAATTAAAAGAATACGCTACTCTTTGAATATCTTTATCAAGTCTATTACTGCGTAGTACTTCAAATGATTGCTTTGAAATTATTGTACGTTGTCGAAACATTGTTTTCACCTACAACAACCCGATAGTAGATAACGAATAGTTACTTGACAAGGATCTAACAATGTTGTTTACTTGACTAAGTAATTATACATATTATATTTGTATAGATATGTACGGATCGTAAAGCACACATCTTTATTATAGTTTACTTTACTACTCTAGGCTTACTGCTACACAATAATCGAATGTTAAAATATAGATTTCACATAGTCAGACATCAATAAAGTTGGCAAGTTTGTTGTTTAGATGCGTTTATACATAGGCAATATCGTGAAACTTTTCAAATCATGCCATCATCTGTCAAGCAGAGCATCTTCCTCCTGGACATGAACTCCAGTGGGCAATCTGGAAATCTCTTAAGGCCAGGTTCCTCAGAATCGACCTATTTTTGATTCAACATTAAACATCAAGTATTGTTTTTTTGATCCGATAAAAATATCTGTTGTAATTTAACCTTTCGTGTGCCGGAACGTAGATCTACACGAGACACAATGCCTTTTTAATTGTGTCTGTTTAGGCGGCATACGAGTGGTTAATAAACATTCTTGATAATTCTACGGTTCAAAACTCGATATTTACAACTTCACCCGATCATAAAAAATCGTTAAAACGTTAAAAAAATTATGGTTTTTAAAGTCGTACTTGAAGTAGACCAAACTTTTCCTCCCAAAAAACATTTTAAATAATTGGCAATGATGTTTAGAAGAATATTCTACGGTTACTTTTTCTCAAAAAAGTTGTTTATTGGTTTAACAAGAGTAAGTGGCCTTTAAAGTTTTGTCGTTTGAACAAAAAAAAACTACTGGAACCTTATAGTACTTTTTATTGTTTTTCAAAGTATTTACTTCGTAGTTTAATACACTTTTCCATTCGCTCGAACCAGTTATTAAAACATTTATTCCATTCCAAAGTAGGGATGTTCAATATAGCTGATTTGAAAGCATCGACTGCTTCTTCACCGGACTGGAACCTTTGACCACGAAGAGTTTTCTTAACTTTAGGAAATGTAAGAAATCGTTAGGGCTTTGGTGAGCACTGTATGGAGGATGGTCAAGAATTTCTAAGTTTTGCTGCTTCAAATACTCAATCGTTTGACGAGCGCTGTGTGAGCTTGCATTGTCATGGTGTAGGTTGATGCGTCGCTTAGGGTTAGATTTCCGCAGTTCGGCGATGACTTGTGGTAAACAAACTGTGGTTAACTCAGCATTAACCGTTCTATGATTTTCAAGTACAATCGTCGCAACATGACTGGTTTTCGCCACGAACGTAGATACCATCTTCTTTGAAGCGCTTCGAGAGCGAACAACTTTAGTCGGCTTGGGCTCTTTTTGTAAGACCCAGATTGTTGTTTGGAATCAGGATCGTAGACATAGATCCAACATTCGTCACCACTGATGATGTCGTAGATGTGATTTGACTCTCCTTGGTTACAACTAAAATAATAATAAAATAATTCTGTACAAGTATCAAAATGGGAAAAGAATTACAGGGCGTCTGAAATTACGTCCACATTGTTGTCAAAAGGAAAAGGGCTGGTAGATTTTTTCGCCAAAAAAAGGCCAGCCCTCTGGTCACGTGAAGATTCAACCATCCGCTTGGCATCCCGAAATAACAGGTGCGCAATCGGACCTCATGGCCCTAATGTTTGAATCCCGAACGGTTCAAACACGTCATAACTACCAATTAAGTTATTGTATTTGCACCGTTTTCAACACCTGCAGCAGGCGCCCCAGCGCAGCCCACCGTGATAAGAAGACGGCGCAAGGGTGTCGACGTAAGTTGCATCCCACATCAAAGGCCTACCCCACTTTCATGGCATTATGGTCCTACCATCTGTTCACCTCCCTATTTGAATCGGATTTTGTTAACTACATATAATCCTTTTTCTAAAATAAAAGTAGCCTAAGTTACTTCTTATGACATTAGCTATCTGCGAGTAAAAGTTCCGTCAAATCGGTCCAGCCATTTCGAAGATTAGCCAGAACAAACAGACTGACAGACAAATTTTTTTTTGTTATAAGGGGTACAAAGGACACACGTCGAACAAATTCGTCGTTAACTTGCAAGTCACTAAATCTCTACGTCTTAAACTTGGCAATTATGGCATTTTCCATTTAAGTTCCACTGACACGAGGAATTACATCATTTCTATGACATTTCTTCTTGTGGCCTCTTTACAGTAGTTTAAATGTCCTCCACTAGAACCAACCTAATTTAATATTGGATACGACGGTTTGGTAAATATTTGGTAACTCACTACTCGATAAATAAATTAATCAAACGAGGTGTGAATGTACTGTACACTTTTGTCCAGACCGAAGTATACAGTCGTGATGTCACGCAGGTAATGCTATAATTGAACAAGGTTCTTAAGGGCCACTTGTCTATACTAGTAACTTTTAAATGCTTTTTAGGACACCATTCTTAATTATTAGGAAAATAACTATATTCATTTTAATATTTGTTTTAGCGAAGATACAATTTAACGGCCTAGGGAAGTGACAGACAGTCCATCAGCGATAAGGATGATGAAAAGCCATGTATTGAACTGACATTAGCTAGCAACAAGCTATCAATCTTGTAGAGATTAAGACGTAGTAGTTGAAGTGATACAAAACGCTTCGAAAGTGATGTCCGCATAATACGAAGCAGTTTAATGTATTTTTTCCTTTGGCCGGGGTTAATACGACAATGTTTTGTAGAAACAGATTTAAAATAGTCGCAAATATTGTAACAATGTTTCAAAAACGTAAAATTATCCCAAAGCCCTCATTCCAAGTGCTACCAAACAATCGACTAGATAAAGAAGTTAAAGACATTGCGTATTCTTTTAATTTTGCATACAATCTATTATTTTCGTCAAAATACTATATTCGGGATAATCAAATTTATCTAAATGGAAGAAAACATTTTTGCCTGTCGTTCTGCTATTTGATTGTTGTAACTATGTTGTCTCTAAACAGAATGATGTCTGCTGTATCTACACGTTTAGAATATGATGTATCTAATAATTTAGAAAAAAGTTTTGCTGTTCTCTTTACTGTACTGTATTTCATTAGTGATGGGATCGGTTTCACAATGTTATTCATTTTGGACATCGCACACAAGTACAACTACGTCTCTCTTATGTTGAGGATTCAAACTATCCATAGGAGCATTAATTTTAGTAAGAGTGTCCGCAGCTATATCACTTGGAACTGGGTCTCACTGTCAACTGCCATTTGTTTTGATGTTTTGGTTGCCTTGATACAGTATAGAATGGCGGCCGGTAGTTCTGAGTTCATCGCCTGCATCCCCAACTTGATTATTGATTTGGCGTTTACCACATTTCATGTCAATTTAATGGTTGCTATCCGGCTTATAATATTGCTGAGAAAATATCTTGAGGCATGGATTGATGATATCTTGTTGATGAAAGAAGATGAGGCCAGTGATGAGAAATGTCAGAAACTGTTTGAGATATATCAATATATTTTGAAAACTTACAATCCGTACAAATCTATTTTTCAAGCATTGGTAAGTCAGTGAAAGTTCAACTTGAAGATTGCTAAAATGTTATAAAAATAAGAACCTTCTTACTTACAGGTATTATATCAAATATATCAAGCATTCTTTCGTACTATCGCCTATTCGGATTTACTGTTTTATTCGTTGCTGAGTTTATTTTCAGAATCAGAAAAGCACACAATACCGAAATCTGTGGTTAGTATAAAACAATTTTTCTCAAAATCCATTTTCTTTGTGAGTAAAAATATTAGGAGTTTTGAACAAAATTGAATCGACAATAATATGGCACTAGCATACGCCAAAAGCACAAACCGCATGGCTGTATCCAGTGGCGTGCCCAAAAAGATGGCAGCGTTATCAAATTAGATGGCTTTGTTAATTCCGGGATTGCCTTGGCAAAAATTTTGTAGAACTTGACTCGAGAAGGACCTTGTACCTGAACCCCAATCAAAGAGTCACCCTTGGTGTCGGCTCAAGTGTCGCTTATTTAATAGGTGAGACATAATAATAAATGACAACATTTTTCAACTCGCTCGTTGGCAGACGCAGGTAAGTGCCCGAAAACTAACCCTGCCAAAATCTCATGGCTCAACTCAACTTTATAAATATAAAAATACACAAAAATTAAAATTGGTAAAATACAAATGAATATTAGAAGAATTTAGGTAATTATAATTCGGAAAACCACGATCCAAGCGCCCACAAAACGGTCAAGCAAGGGAAGGTTAGAAAAACTATTCATCGTCTGCCTAGCTCAACTATGTTGGGGTCGGCTTCCAGTCTATCCGGATGAAGCTGAATACCAGTATTTTACATGGAGCTACTGCCTATCTGACCTCCACAACCCAGTTAATACACGATATCCCTTGGTAAGACTGGTTGTCAGACTTTTTGGGCCACTGACTACCTGTAACGACTGTCAAAGATCTCCAAATGAAAGCCGTACCAACGGCTTTACGTGCTTTCCGTGAAACGGAGTAAACTCGGTATGTAATGGGTGGTCACCCTTCCACAGACCAACCTAGGCAAGCACGGCTTAACCAAAAGATCGACCCGAGCAGTTGTTATTATTAAGCCTCAAAGTTTAAAGTTAGAAAAACTATTAAGATTATAAATTTTTCCTTTCTAGTTTTTGGGCATCGGTGTTCTTACTGTTATGTACATAACAAAACATATAACAGGTGTCATTATACATAGCATGTACTGTGAGAAGTTCTATATAACTGTTGAGGAAGCTGAGACGGCGTGTATACAGCTTATGAAGAACAGGGACTGTCCAAGTAAGAATTTAGTGACACAAACACTCGTTCGGGTGATAACACTGCAAATCATTTCAGCATTTTCTTTTTTAGAGATGATGATTTAAAGAACTTACAAATTATCCGGATTACGCAAAATCTAATTACATGAAATAAAATGAAATCTGAATGATATGATAATTGTGATATCTTTCCTTACAGAGAGTCAAGAATATCTATGCAAGAACGTGATACTGACAAATAGATCGTTTAGTAAGATGAGCTCGTGCGGCCTGTTCTACGTAGACGCGACGCTAATACGAAGTTTGATAGGAGTTATCATTAATTACGTAATTGTACTCTTGCAGTTCTTCTTTCTGTAAACTCTTCAGTTTGTGAAATAGTCGTAAGGAAATAAAAAAGGTGAAACTTTAACTGACATATTATATTTTGGATTCAGGAACTTTACTCATAAATTGTTAGTATTCCTTTACCTATATTCATATAATGGACTAAAACTGTCATTACAATCAAACAGCTAGTTAGTTTAGCGGCATACTTAATAGCAGTATGCTCTGCAGTCTGCTGATATGTTTTCTGACCATTACAGTTTCTGTTAATTATGGTTTCTGACAACTATGATTTCTGTATGCGAAACAGATTATGGCTGATAACGCAAAACGTGCCGGAGTGGTAACAGCTAGGTGGTCCTTCCACGACATAAATAGGTTTAGACTTTCTTGGAAAACCTTTTGTTTTGGAAAGCTTTATAATTTAAAGCTTTGAATTTTGTTTTAATGCTTTAAAATCAATCAATATAATCTTAAAACATAAAACAAAAAGGGGCCCAAAATTGAGCCCTGTGGTACTCCTTTTTTTCATTACCCTTGGAGACATAAATTAGTAGTAATTTCTAAAATGAGTTTTAGTCATGTAGACGCATCTAGACATAATTAATCGAATGCTTTTTAGAGGGCAATAATTTATTAATCTTTTTGATGTAAGCTATTAGAACAACAACACCACACTCACTCAATCGTCATAGCAATGTTAACATCGGTACATGAACAAAGCAATTTATTGTATTTCTCCGTCGAATAGGCATATTAGGGCCATATTTTATAGAGCTAGTTAGAATACAGTCATCAAAATACAGAAACGAGATGAAGATTATACCAATGTTCCAAAAACGTAGATCTTTAAAAAAACGAACATTTCAAGTACTACCCAATAATCGAATCGATAAAGAAATTAAGGACATAGTTCGTTCTTTTGACTTTCTTCTTGGCATTTTATTGTTTTCAAAATATAATGTTCATAATAATCATATTTATCCTAACCAAAACAAATGTCTATTACTGCTGTCGTTCTGTCGTATGCTATTTTTTAATTCCATGTGTCTCCATCGTATGTACATTTCATTACCCAGTGGCGTTTATACAAAAACTGCAAATACTGATAGTACTTTTGCTTATGTATTTGTCTTAACTTTATTTACCATCGTACATACTATTTCTTTTACAACGTTATTCATTCTGGATATTGTGCACAAGCACAATAATGTGAGTCTTATTCTGAAGATGCAAACTATCCTTAAAAACATCGATTTCAACAAGAGTTTTCTGACTTACATTATATGGAACTGGATATCAATGTTTATTACTATCTCTACTGATATTTTCCTAGTCGTGGTTTTTTATTCTTCATTTAGTAACATTGAAGCCGTGATGTTGTTTCTTAATATGTTTACTGATGCATCATTTTTCGCATTTGATATTAATTTCATGATTGCCACACGAATAATTGTATTGTTAAAAAAATATCTCGATACGTGGACTGATAATGTCCTGAGGATTAATTGTGAGCAGGACGATGATGAAAAATGTCATAAACTGCTTGAAATATTTCAAAACATTTTAGAAGCTTACAATCTGCATAAAACAATTTTCCAAGTACTGGTAAGTTCATGATTATTACACTTAAACCTTAATGTATTGTTATTTTAACAGTCATGGTAAGAATTCCTCTGTCTTTGTATGGACATGTGATGAGGAGGGATGAACCGCATGTGACTAATAATGAATGAAAAAAAAACTGAAGACCAAGGAAAACATGGAAGGATTGTGTGAGGAATGATATGAAAGATAAAGGAGTAAATGATATCGTGACGGTTGACAAAAGAGACTGGAAGACAAAAATATGTTACGCCGAGCGCAAGTAACATGGTAAAAGGTCAAGAAGATATTAATAATGATGATGTTAGTAGGCACGACACAAAGCCTGCGCGGTGAATAGGTCCACTCCTTCTCACAGAACCCACTGTTGGGACACAATGTCTACTTCATGTGTCCCAGCAGTGTTAACGTTATTATGCTAATGCTTGGTTTATAATGCAAAGTCCATTTTCACAGGCATTATGTCACGTGATGGACGCATTTTCCCGAACTCTGTTATTTTTGGATACAATGTTTAAAATCATGAAGGAATATGGTCAGTTAGGGCGCACTGTGAGTATAAAATCTTCCCATATTTCAGATTAAATTGTGATGATTAAGAAGGATAGGTACGCTATCACATTAATATAATTATTTCGTTTCATAACTGGTGAAATGTGGATGCACAAAGGTATATATTTCTGCAAAACCCTTCGGGGATCACAGATGTAATATCATGCTATGAAATATTTAATTACTTTCAGCTAATGGGGTTCACGACAATCGCTTGGGTAGTCAAGTCGATAGCACTTGTTGTTACACACAGTCTATACTGCGAGAGGTTCTATGTAACCGTTGAGGAAGCTGAGGCGGCGTGTATACGGCTTCTGAAGAACAGGAATTGTCCAAGTAAGAATGTTTTGTCAGCAACATTACCCTATGAATTCCTACCAAATCCAGACAACAGATTAACTTACGTAAACATTTCTACTCCTCCTTGGCCCATTCAGGAGAAGAATTTCCAAGAATCCTTCATTTCGTTCTAGAAGAAACTCTTGTGCAAAATGTCAAGCTTCTAGATCCAGCAATTTAAGATTTACATTAAGTATATTTTGAATCCTAACTACACATCCTTTACAGAAAGTCAAATACGTCTCTACAAGAGCGTGATACTGGAAATGCGAAGTTTCAGTAAGATGAGCGCGTGTGGCTTGTTCGATGTAGACGCCACGCTACCAATAAGCTTGATGGGTCTTCTCACTAATTACATTATTGTACTGCTGCAATTTACTTTTCTGTAAAACTTGTATTTGTGTGGAATAAACACTGTTTTTACTGGCGTCAAGTTACTCTTTCCTATCATCATTTTCCTAAAACCCAATTTATTTAGCGTTGTCGCAACATATCCTCTCCTTACATACACCTTTAAGTCTCGTTATTGAAGTAATCACGTCATTTCTAACCATACCATCACACAGTACATTCATAATTCCCTTGGTATTCCTCCAACTCTTTTAGGCATCCACTTTCATATTCAAAACTTTCCTAATTTTCCTCAAAAGACACTCTTCCCTTGTGATATGAAATACATTTTATGCCTGATAAATGGACGGTTTCTGTAGAAATGCTCCTGAAGATTTGATTTGAGATGAACACGCGGAGCACAGCATAGGTACATAATTTATTCTGTTTACACATTATTCGGTTACAGTTCAAGGTATCTTCAGATATAAATTAATGTGTAAGTAAGGAAAAAGCTGTACTGGCAAGTTTTTTTTATTTAACAGAAATACCAACAACCCGTATTGGGCCTGTGTGCTTTATTATGAGCTTCTTCTCGCAAAGGAGGCCTGAGTGGAGCAATATCAGCTGATTATGATGCTAATGCTACTGAATATATCACCAGCCTATGCACTGCAGTGAGTCTGAAGCAGAACTAGGTCTGACCAACTGCAGGACAAAAACCACTTCAAATAGAAAATACAATTTTGTTGGAGATACTGATGAGGGCATTCATAATAAAAAACACAAACTGACTGTGTAGTTTACGTTACTGTAGAAAAATAGTGTGTTTTCCCAAATTTGAATTTGAAGAAGATTGAATTAAGAAAAATCGAACTGTAACAAGGCAAGCGTGTAGGCAGCGATGACGCTAAATATCTGGAAGGGTAACGTGGCATCGATGACGAATAAACCACAGGCGTTGAACTTGTTGAACGATGTTATCTGCTGGCGTTATATGTTCCTGCATATTCATCTTTGTGTATCTGTAAAAGGAAAATACTGAATTTGATAAGTTCCTACTTTATAATACTAACAAGGCAAGACTGGAGTTCTTTTTGGCACGACGAGTCACTTTTACTTTCTTTGCTTTCCTGATATAAGAATAAGAAATACACCAGCCAAAAGACCTACATGGATCTCAAAGGGCATAGCCGACGGAAGAGAGAATTGTTATGGACGTATCAAAAACATCTAATAAATTGGATCATAATAAATTCAAAAATTATTCTTCAAGGCTGAAGCGAATAATTAACTTGGCTCAAAAATCGCAAAATGACTACAATCATATAAAAATCGAATAATAAAACTAAAACAACTTGGAAGATAATCTACTCCGCAAAACATAATATTCCTCAAGAAGAAATTGTACGAATAAATCTAAATGGCATATCTATCACGGATCCGCAACAAATCGCTGCAGCTTTGTTAATCTTGTTAAACCTACAAACCCTTCAACATTGAATTATTTGACATCACATCATAATAAAACACTGACATTGATTGACCATAATTATAATTCCTTATTTATAAGTCCTACAATTCCAAATGACGTTTTTAAAATCATAAAATCTTTAAAAAATAAACACACAGTACTGGATACGATAATATATCTACGTCAATTATAAATTACTTCGCACAATCCATTAGTCCGGTCCTAAACTACTTGATCAATCTATGCATTAAAAACAGAAAATTTCCCAGTAACCTAAAAGTCTCAATCATCAAGCCTTTGTTCAAAAAGGGTAAAAAGGAGGATATCTCTTGCTATAGGCCAATAGCTTTAATCCCCATTTTTTCCAAAATCATTGAAAAAGTAATCTACAATAGCATTTATAACTATTTTGAAAACCATAATCTTTTTGCCAGTGAACAAAATAGATTTCGTAAAAGTAAGATGGCCAGCTACGATCGCTACGATCTTCTTATTAGGATTTACAAAAATATGAACAATAGAACACCAGTAACGGCTATGTAGAAGCTTTCGACCATGTTGATCATAAATTAATGGTCAAAAAACTGTATAAATACGGCATACGAAATAATGCTCTAGACTTGATAAAATCGTATTAAGCCGTAGATTACAAGTAGCTCAAATAAATAAGCTTTCTTTTGCGGCGAAAACTGAAGTGCAGTATTTATTAAACCCGAGAGATGTCACATATGGCATGCCACAGGGAAGTGTTTTGGGTCCCTTGCTTTTCCTTAATATTAACGATTTACCAAAAACCGTGAAAAATCCGTTAGTCCTTTTTGCTGATTTTCTCCGACTGACATCAGCACATTTGAAACTAACATAAACGATATTTTGAATGACATCATAAATTGGTTAGCATATAATAATCTCATAATTGATTTAGATAAAACAAAAATAGTCAGTTATTCCCAAAGAAAAACCCCTTTGACATTAAATGTAAATTATGAAATAAAAAAATAGAGGAAACAGGTACCTTAAAATTTTTAGGACTGTGGATTGAAAACGCAAATTGATACGGTGTGGAAAAAACTAAATAAATTTTCCTACGCTTTGCACAGACTATCTAAGGCGGTAGATCTTTGACTTTGACTTTGACGGGCTGACTTAACTTTGTGACTATCCTTGACAGTTCCATCCTGAATCGAAACCTTCTGGTGATCATATTCCTCCTATTAATTGCCCCGATGCATAAAACTGGAGGTGTTTTTAACACCCACAGATTAACCCAGTTTTTATTCTTTATAATAAATACACTCGAATTCAAAAAAAAAAGAACTGCAATAGTACAATAGTATAATTGGTGATAACTCCCATCAAATGCATCGGTAGCGTACCGTCGACATAGAACACGCCACACGGGGTCATCTTTCTGAACGTACGGTTTGACTGTATCACGTTCTTACAGAGATGTTTCTTGCTCTCTGTAAGGAAAGATACAACATATTAAGATTTGTATTTATGTATCATATTTGTTCAAAATCAATCAAAATCAAAACATTTATTTCAAGTAGGCCAGTTACAGGCACTTTTGTATTGTCAAAACAAAGACAACAATGAAATGTAGCTACAGTCCCAGTCACAAGGCATAAAAACTGTGAAAGTGCTGTAGTTGTTGGATGAACGGATGGCCGATGGGGCCGAAAAGTTCTGGAGTGGCAACTGCGAATCGGAAGACGTTGCGTTGGAAGGCCTCCCACTTGGTGGACCGATGACCTGGTGAATGTTGCGGGAATCCGCTGGATGCGAGTCGCGCGGGATCGGTCAATGTGACGACACTTGGGGGAGGCCTTTGTCCAGCAGTAGACGTCTTTCGACTGAAATGATGACGATGATGAATGATGATGATACTTGTTGGACCTGGTCCAGCTCCTGCGGAAAAAACAAATGAATGAGGTTGTAAAGAAAGAAATGAGACGCGAGAACGCGGCGATGCTCTAATTTTCGGATTCCACCAAAGCGGAGACACGCGGAGATATATGAAGCGGAGAGGAGAGGAGATTTGCAAAGCGGGACACCGCACACAGCACACCGATCACCTCACGCCGCTCGTCTCTTCTCGTCTCCGTTGGCCTAAACAATAGCAAGAATTCTTCTCTCCTCTCTGCTCAACTGTTTCCACTAAAAGCTAAGCGGAGACGAGAAGTGTGAATAACGGAATTCTATTGGTGGTCAAAAACGTTCTTCCAATAAACACCAATTGGATTAAAGACGTTGGTGTGCGTAGCACAGACGCCTTAAAATTTACATGGTATTTTTATCAGTAATTTAAAAAAAAATCACCTGTTCCATACATTTTGACTGTGTAGGTATTGCATTTTTATAGGAAACAGCTCTTTTCGAACCGTTCCTGCATCGCTGCTCCTTCCGTCCTGTACTGTAGATCATTTGATGTCAAAATGTTCTTACCTGGACAGTCCCTGTTCCCCATACGCTGTATACACGCCGTCTCAGCTTCCTCAACAGTTATATAGAACCTCTCGCAGTTAATACTATGTATAATTGGAAATAGTATACACCTTGTTGCTTTTAAAACAATCGGAATAACGAATGACCATGTCTGGAAAGATATAATATATAACAACACATAAAATCACGCCTGTGATCGTTGAGGGGTAAGGCAGAGGTGTTCTTTATACAATATGTTAAAAAACCCTGTCCGATCCAAAAAAGCCATATAGGTACCAATAACATTACCAAATAAAATAAGAAACATAAAAAACACGAAAGTAAAAAAAATAATGAATCTAATCTCGATAATATTGATATGTATTCTGTGACTGTTGGAGAGTGGGGACGGGCTCCATACAAAATCACCCATGGTCCTTTGTATGACTACTCGACTGACGATCCTGACATTAGAATTAGATCTTATTCAAATTATTTATTTGTAAAACATAGGTACAATACCTATGTTTTACAAATAAATAATTTTAATTTTGAAGTGTTTTGTGTGTACATAAATAAATAATTAGTGTGAATTCAAGAAGAATCATTTTTCTCACCGTATTGAGCAACACTGACGCACCTGCTCCTTCTTGTAATTTCAGTACAAAAAATATTATCTCAATGAAACTTAAAGAACGCAGAAATGCTTGAATAACTTGATATAATACCTTAGGACAAAAATAAATTAAATTAAAACTCTTTTTATTTCTAAAGAAAGGGGCTTTATACAAAGATACGGGTTCCCAGTTCCGGCAAGTTGTGATGGGTCTGTACCGATTGGTGTGAGTAAAATACCTAGTGCCAATACTTTCTATATGCGCTCGCACATAAAGAAATAGATTCAGAAAAATATAAATACAGCAAAAGAAGATACAAGTTTGCTGCTGCTGAAATCGGCACCAGATATGCAGATAGTATATCTTTATGCAAGCACCCAAAATCTTCAAGTGAAAGTATCACCGACTTACCAATACTTGGAAAATCTGTTTATACAGATCATAAGTTTTCAAAATATTTTGATATGTCTCAAGTAGTTTCACACACCGCTCTTCATTCTCCTGTTTATCATTCATCATCAAGACATCTTTTATCCACTTGTCGAGATATAATCTTAACAGTATTATAACTCGAATGGTAAGCACTGAATTAACATCAAATACTCTGAACATGACGTCGCAAATAAATTTTGGGTCGAAATCACTGAATAAGACGTAAAGAATAACAGATTCACTACAGATGAAAGTTAACATTGAGATCCAGTTCCAAATGATATAGCTCCGAATGTCCTTACTAAAATCGATGCTCTTATGGATAGTTTGGAGTTCCAAGATGAGAGAGACGTAGTTGTGCTTATGCACAATGTCTAGAATGAACATGGTCGTGAAACAGATGAAATAACTTAAGGAAAAAATTAAAAGAACAAGCACAGTTAAGAGAAGTCCGAATGTACCCAAATAAGATGGATTTAAAAAAAACAGTATTATTCGAGTCATCTGGTACAAGCATAACGCACTCATCACTAACAAATGACAAAACGACGCAAAATTATAAAATTTTCCGTTTGGATGAATATGATTATCACGAATACAATATTTTGAAGTAAAAAAAAGATTGAATACAAAATTAAAAGAATACGCTACTCTTTGAATATCTTTATCAAGTCTATTACTGCGTAGTACTTCAAATGATTGCTTTGAAATTATTGTACGTTGTCGAAACATTGTTTTCACCTACAACAACCCGATAGTAGATAACGAATAGTTACTTGACAAGGATCTAACAATGTTGTTTACTTGACTAAGTAATTATACATATTATATTTGTATAGATATGTACTGATCGTAAAGCACACATCTTTATTATAGTTTACTTTACTACTCTAGGCTTACTGCTTCACAATAATCGAATGTTAAAATATAGATTTCACATAGTCAGACATCAATAAAGTTGGCAAGTTTGTTGTTTAGATGCGTTTATACATAGGCAATATCGTGAAACTTTTCAAATCATGCCATCATCTGTCAAGCAGAGCATCTTCCTCCTGGACATGAACTCCAGTGGGCAATCTGGAAATCTCTTAAGACCAGGTTCCTCAGAATTGACCTATTTTTGATTCAAAATTAAACATCAAGTATTGTTTGTTTTGATCCGATAAAAATATCTGTTGTAATTTAATAAACATTCTTGATTATTCTACGGTTCAAAACTCGATATTTACAACTTCACCCGATCATAAAAAATCGTTATAACGTTAAAATTTTTATGGTTTTTAAAGTCGTACTTGAAGTGGACCACATTTTTCCTCCCAAAACACATTTTAAATAATTGGCAATGATGTTTAGAAGAATATTCTACGGTTACTTTTTCTCAAAAAAGTTGTTTATTGGTTTAACAAGAGTAAGTGGCCTTTAAAGTTTTGTCGTTTGAACAAAAAAAAACTACTGGAACCTTATAGTACTTTTTATTGTTTTTCAAAGTATTCACTTCGTAGTTTAATACACTTTTCCATTCGCTCGAACCAGTTATTAAAACATTTATTCCATTCCAAAGTAGGGGTGTTCAATATAGCTGATTTGAAAGCATCGACTGCTTCTTCACCGGACTGGAACCTTTGACCACAAAGAGTTTTCTTAACTTTAGGAAATGTAAGAAATCGTTAGTTTTCCTGCTTCAAATACTCAATCGTTTGACGAGCGCCGTGTGAGCTTGCGTTGTCATGGTGTAGGTTAATACGTCGCTTTGGGTTAGATTTCCGCAGTTCGGCGATGACTTGTGGTAAACAAACTGCGGTATACCACTCTGCATTAACCGTTCTATGATCTTCAAGTACAATCGTCGCAACATGACCAGTTTTCGCCACGAACGTAGATACCATCTTCTTTGAAGCGCTTCGAGAGCGAACAACTTTAGTCGGCTTGGGCTCTTCTTGGAAGACCCAGATTGTTGATTGTTGTTTAGAATCATTATCGTAGGCACAGATCGCTGGCAGATTTTTCCGCCAAAAAAAAGGCCAGCCCTCTGGACACGTGAAGACTCAACCATCCGCTTGGCAATATCCCGAAATACCAAGGGCGCAATCGGACCCCATGGTCCTAGTGTTTCAATCCCGAACGGCTCAAACACGTCATAACTACCAATTAAGTTTTCATATTTGCACCGTTTGAAGTTTTCAACACCTGCAGCAGGCGCCCCAGCGCAGCCCACCATGGTAGGAAGATGGGATGGCGCAAGGGTGTCGATGTTGATATAATGATAAAATTAGTATATAAAATTTAATAAAAATATTATTTAAAAAAAAAATAATTAAAAGGAATTCGGCAAAAATTTATATTGACATTTTGTAGATGTAGTATGATTATTCCTTTATATTTCAATTTATTGATGAGGAAATTAATTATTTATATAATATATTTAGTATATTTGAGCTAAAAAAATTAAAGCAAATCCCCCACTGTTACATCCCACATCAAAGGCCTATCCCACTTCCATGGCATTATGGTCCACACGTCGAACAAATTCGTCATTTACTTGCAGGAGTCACTAAATCTTTACGTGTTAAACTTGGCAATTATGGCATTTTCCATTTAAGTTCCACTGACACGAGGAATTACATCATTTCTATGACCTTTCTTCTTGTGGCCTCTTTACAGTAGTTTAAATGTCCTCGACTAGAACCAACCTAATTTAATATTGGATACGACGGTTTGGTAAATATTTGGTAACTCAATACTCGATAAATAAATTAATCAAGCGAGGTGTGAGTGTACTGTACACTTTTGTCCAGACCGAAGTACAGTCGTGATGTCACGCAGGTAATGCTATAATTGAACAAGGTTCTTAAGGGCCACTTGTCTATACTAGTAACTTTTAAATGCTTTTTAGGACATCATTCTTAATTACTAGGAAAATAACTATATTCATTTTATTATTTGTTTTAGCGCAGATAAAATTGAACGGCCCAGGGAAGTGACAGACAGTCCATCAGCGATAAGGATGATGAAAAGTCATGTATTGAACTGACATTAGCTAGCGACAAGCTATCAATCTTGTTGAGATTAAGACGGTAGTTGAAGTAATACAAACCGCTTCGAAAGTGATGTCCACATAATACAAAGCAGTTTAATGTATTTTTTCCTTTGGCCGGGGTTAATACGACAATGTTTTGTAGAAAGATTTAAAATAGTCGCAAATATTGTAACAATGTTTCAAAAACGTAAAATTATTCCAAAGCCCTCATTCCAAGTGCTACCAAATAATCGACTAGATAAAGAAGTTAAAGACATTGCGTATTCTTTTAATTTTGCATACAATCTATTATTTTCGTCAAAATACTATATTCGGGATAATCATATTTATCCAAATGGAAGAAAACATTATTGGCTGTCGTTCTGCTATTTGATTGTTGTAACTTTGTTGTCTCTTAACAGAATGATGTCTGCTGTATCTACACGTTTAGAATATGATGTATCTAATAATTTAGGAAAAAGTTTTGCTGTTCTCTTTACTATATTGTATTTCATTAGTGATGGGATCGGTTTCACAATGTTATTCATTTTGGGCATCGTACATAAGTACAACTACGTCTCTCTTATGTTGAGAATTCAAACTATCCATAGGAGCATCAGTTTTAGTAAGAGTGTCCGCAGCTATATCACTTGGAACTGGGTCTCACTGTCAACTGCCATTTGTTTTGATATTTTGGCTGCCTTGATACAGTATAGAATGGCGGCCGGTAGTTCTGAGTTCATCGCCTGCATCCCCAACTTGATTTTTGATTTGGCGTTTACCACATTTCATGTCAATTTAATGGTTGCCATCCGGCTTATAATATTGCTGAGAAAATATCTTGAGGCATGGATTGATGATGTCTTGTTGATGAAAGATGAGGAGGCCAGTGATGAGAAATTTCAGAAACTGTTTGAGATATATCAATATATTTTGAAAACTTACAATCTGTACAAATCTATTTTTCAATCATTGGTAAGTCAGTGAAAGTTCAACTTGAGAATTGCTAAAATGTTATAAAAATAAGAACCTTCTTACTTACAGGTATTATATCAAATATATCAAGCATTCTTTCGTACTATCGCCTATTCGGATTTACTGTTTTATTCGTTGCTGAGTTTATTTTCAGAATCAGAAAAGCACACAATACCGAAATCTGTGGTTAGTATAAAACTATTTTTCTCAAAATCCATTTTCTTTGTGAGTAAAAACATTAGGAGTTTTGAACAAAATTGAATCGACATAAATATGGCACCAGCATACGCCAAAAGCACAAACCGCATGGCTGTAACCAGTGGCGTGCCCAAAAAGATGGCAGCATTATCAAATTAGATGGCTTTGTTAATTCTGGGATTGCCTTGGCAAAAATATTTGTACTAGGACCTCACGCTCAAGTTGAAGAACTTGACTTGAGAAGGACCTTGTACCTGAACTCCAATCAAAGAGTCACCCTTGGTGTCGGCTCAAGTGTAGCTTATTTAATAGGTGAGACATAATAATGAGTGACAACATTTTTCAACTCGCTCTTTGGCAGACGCAGGTAAGTGCCCGAAAACTAACCCTGCCAAAATCTCATGGCTCAACTCAACTTTATAAATATAAATATAAAAATTGGTAAAACGCAAATGAATATAAGAATTTAGGTAATTATAATTCGATAAACCACGATCCAAGCGCCCACAAAACGGTCAAGCAAGGGAAAGTTAGAAAAACTATTAAGATTATAAATTTTTCCTTTCCAGTTTTTGGGCATCGGTGTTCTTACTGTTATGTACGTAACAAAACATATAACAGGTGTCATTATACATAGTATGTACTGTGAGAAGTTCTATATAACTGTTGAGGAAGCTGAGACGGCGTGTATACAGCTTATGAAGAACAGGGACTGTCCAAGTAAGAATATAGTGACACAAACACTCGTTCGGGTGATATCACTGCAAATCATTTCCGCATTTTCTTTTTTAGAGATGATGATTTAAAGAACTTACAAATTATCCGGATTACGCAAAATCTAATTACATGAAATAAAATGAAATCTGAATGGTATGATAATTATGATATCTTTCCTTACAGAGAGTCAAGAATATCTATGCAAGAAAGTGATACTGACAAATAGATCGTTTAGTAAGATGAGCTCGTGCGGCCTGTTCTACGTAGACGCGACGCTAATACGAAGTTTGATAGGAGTTATCATTAATTACGTAATTGTACTCTTGCAGTTCTCCTTTCTATAAACTCTTCAGTTTGTGAAATAGTCGTAAGGAAATAAAAAAGTTGAAACTTAAACTGACATATTTTATATTTGATTCAGGCACTTTACTCGTAAAATTGTTAACCTCTTCCTTTACGTATGATAGTATAATTGACTAAAACTATCATTACAATCAAACAGCTAGTTAGTTTAGCGGAATACATAGTAGCAGTATGCTCTGCCGTCTGCTGATATGTTTTCTGACAATGACAGATTCTGTCAATTATGGTTTCTGACAACTATGATTTCTGTACGCGAAACAGATTATGGTTGATAACGCAAAAAGTGCCGGAGTGGTAACAGCTAGGTGGTCCTTCCACGGGATGAACTGATTCCTGATGAAGGTACAGGAAGTCCCTGTTGCAGGCCAGAATCGTTAATTGCCATAGGTCGGGCAAAAAGCTCTGCAGAAGGACAATTTATTCTTAGGGACTTTTTAATCTGAATACTTGCATTACAATATCATAAATTATAAATATAATACAATTGCAGTTGCGAGTAAAAGTTAAGCCAGTATCCTGGTCGCGAGAATCGCCTAGCCATGATGCAACTTCACCCTCCATCGCTAGCCTCATCACAAAACGAACAACCCACCCTAATAAGGCGCGGAGGGCAGGGTGCCTGTGGCTTATCCTCGTTCTTTAATTTGATTATGATCAGCACTTAAATATTTAAAAGCAATTTAGTTTTTATTGTCCATGTCGTAATGTCAACAAACGAAGAGAGTGGAAAACAGAGAGAGAGAGAGCTATATAGGACGTCTATCTTCATCTCTTTCCCACTTTGTAATAAGATATAAATAGGTTTAGACTTTCTTGGAAAACCTTTTATTTTTTGGAAAGCTTTATAATTTAATGCTTTGATTTTTGTTGTAATGCTTTAAAATCAAACAATATAATCTTAAAACATAAAACAAAAATGGGCCCAAAATTGAGCCTTGTGGTACTTTTTTTTTCATTACCCTTGGAGACATAAGTAAGCAGTAATTTCTAAAATGAGTTTTAGTTATGTTGACGCATCTAGACATAATTAATCGAATGCTTTTTAGAGGGCAATAATTTATTAATCTCTTTGATGTAAAGTTATTAGAACAACAACACCGCACTCACTCATTCGTCTTAGCAATGATAACATCGGTACATGAACAAAGCAATTTATTGTATTTCTTTGTCGAATAGGCATATTAGGGCAATATTTTATAGAGCTAGTTAGAATACAGTCATCAAAATACAGAAACGAGATGAAGATTATACCAATGTTCCAAAAACGTAGATCTTTAAAAAAACGAACATTTCAAGTACTACCCAATAATCGAATCGATAAAGAAGTTAAGGACATAGTTCGTTCTTTTGACTTTCTTCTTGGCATTTTATTGTTTTCAAAATATAATGTTCATAATAATCATATTTATCCTAACCAAAACAAATGCCTATTACTACTGTCGTTCTGTCGTATGCTATTTATTAATTCGATGTGTCTCAATCGTATGTACAATGTATTACCCAGTGGCGTTTATACAAAAACTGCAAATACTGATAGTACTTTGGCTTATGTATTTGTCTTAACTTTATTTACCATCGTACATACTATTTCTTTTACAACGTTATTCATTCTGGATATTGTACACAGGCACAATAATGTGAGTCTTATTCTGAAAATGCAAACTAGCCTTAAAAACATCGATTTCAGCAAGAGTTTTTTGACTTACATTATATGGAACTGGATCTCAATGTTTATTACTATCTCTACTGATATTTGCCTAGTCGTGGTTTTTTATTCCTCATTCGGTAACAGGAATGCCGTGAGGTTGTTTCTTAATATGTTTACTGATGCATCGTTTTTCGCATTTGATATTAATTTCATGATTGCCACACGAATAATTGTATTGTTAAAAAAATATCTGGAAACGTGGACTGATAATGTCCTGAAGATTAATTGTGAGCAGGACGATGATGAAAAATGTCATAAACTGCTTGAAATATTTCAAAACATTTTAGAAGCTTACAATCTGCATAAAACAATTTTCCAAGTAGTGGTAAGTTCATGATTATTACACTTAAACCTTAACGAGACGAGCCCCCAGTTATTCCACTTTTATGGGCGTGAAATGTGGGAAATCAAAACACTTAACTTAACTTTAAGCAATATAATTTAAAAATGTAGTCTTTACAATCGTCTTTACTTCCTTTTCGTCTTAACGTCCAAATCACACTACGACACATTACTGAAAAAGTACCTACTCTTTCTCTCTCATACATTATCGCTCTCACTTACTCAACTGTCATTCCCACATGTATTATTATTTTAACGGTCTTGGTACAAATTCCTCTGTCTCTGTATGGACATGCTATGAGGAGGGATGAACCGCATGTGACTAAACGTGTAAGTGATGAATATGAATTTTGATGGATGGTGAGAAAGACGAAGATCAAGGAAAAGATGGGAGGATTGTGTGAGGAATGATATGCAAGATAAAGGAGTAAATGATATCATGACGGTTGACAAAAGAGACTGGAAGAAAAAATTATGTTACGCCGACCGCAAGTAATATGACAAAAGGTCAGGAAGATGATAATGATGATGTTAGTAGGCACGACACAAAGCCTGCGCGGTGAATAGGTCCACTCCTTCTCACAGAACCCACTGTTGGGACACAATGCCTATTTCATGTGTCCCAGCAGTGTTAACGTTATTATGCTAATGCTTGGTTTATAATGCAAAGTCCATTTTCACAGGCATTATGTCACGTGATGGACGCATTTTCCCGAACTCTGTACTTTTTGGATACAATGTTTACAATCGAGAAGGCATATGGTCAAATAGGGCGCACTGTGAGTATAAAATCTTCCAATATTTCAGGTTTAATTGTGATCTTCTTCTTCTTCTTCGTATCGCTGGCACGAAAAACTTTAAATTTTGTTAGCCCAAAACATCACCACTTCCACCGCGTCGTCGGTGGCAGCGAATAGGTCACTTCGGCTGCATGTTTTTGGGCTAAGAGGGCAGGATAGGAGGTGAAGCATAGTTTGCGACACAGCTCCACAACCACACCCCACTGCTGTCTCATTGAGGTATCCCCACTTAACGAGGTTGGAGTTACATCTTCCTACCTGTGTCCGGAGACGGTTCAAGGACCTCCAGGTGGACCACGGAAGGGTAGACCCTGCAGGAAGATGCTCACTTGGTGGTAAGTAGTGAGTGGGAGGGGGACAGCTATTTTCCCACAGCTTACATCGGGCGTCAGCGGGGTTTAGTGATAAGGGCGCTGCGGTTTTTAAAAAAACTGTGCCTGCTTTTGAGACGTTGCTTGGACGGTTGGGCATCGTGTAGTGGGTGTCTGGTGTCCGACTCCTGTTAATATTTCTCCACTGCGCTTGCGACTTCTCTTCGGACAAATGGAGGTGCTATGCCGGCTGTGGGGTACAGTGCGCTGACTGGGGTTGGTTTGAGGCAGCCTGTAATCGTTCTACATGTTTCGTTCAAAGCAACATCCATTTTCTTGGCGTGGGCGGAACGATACCACACTGGGCATGCATATTCGCCCGCTGAAAGGCAGAGTGCTAGGCCAGTAGTTCGAAGAACTTGAGGAGAAGCGCCCCAGGAGGTTGAAGTTAGGCCTCTGAGCAAGCTGTTGCGGGTCCCTACCTTTTTCTTGGTTTTGAGGCAATGGTTTTTAAACGTCAATGCTCTGTCGAGGGTGACTCCCAGGTAGGTAGGGTTACTGCAGTGTTCGATGGTATCTCCTTGCCATTTAATATGCAGAGTCCGCCTGGCTGAGTTATTCTGGAGATGGAAAGCGCATGCCTGTGTTTTTGAGGGATTCAGTTTGAGGGCGTTATCTTTGTAGTACCTTCCGAGTACTTCTAAGCCTGCTTCTTGAATTTTTTCAGCGTCTTCGAATTTATTTGTAGATGTTAAAGAGAATGGGCGCTAAAACACTTCCCTGTGGCAGGCCATTCTTCTGCAATCTATATCTGCTTTTTTCCGTGTTTAAAAGGACTTGGTACCGTCGATTACGCAACATCTCACCAAGTACCTCGATGAAACCCTGGTCGTCGATCATGCCAGATAGTTTTGCCAATAGCCTCTTAATATTGACAGTGTCATATGCCGCTGACAAGTCGACGAGTACGACGCCAGTAATCTTTCGTGTCTCGTAGCCATCCTCTATGTATTGTGTCAGTCGGAGGATTTGCCCAGACCATGACTTACCTGGTCTGATGCCAGCCTGCTCGGGAATCAATTTTGGGTCAATAACGTTCTGGAGCCGATTGAGTAAAAGTCGCTCAAATAATTTGAACGTATGGCACAAAAGAGAGATAGGGCGTTAGTTTTTTGGGTGGTGAGGCAGCTTCCCTGGTTTTAGCAGTGCCGTAATTTTAGCTTTCCTCTAGATTTTGGGGATCTTTGAGCTTTTAAGGCAGGCATTAAAAAAGGCAAGAAGCCAGGACTATCCAACTGGGCCTACGTTTTTAAGTTGCTCCACAGTAATATCATCCAGTCCAGCAGCTTTACCGTACTTCAGGGCCTTTATAGCAGGGATTATGTCCGACAGTGTAAAGGGCTTGCTAATTTCTGTTGAAGGTGTTAGTATCTTAGTGGGTTTTGGTGGTTTTTTCAGTTTGTTTGGGGCCTTACCATTTAGTAGAAGTTGGTGGGCCACCTGATTAGCCGTGACTTTGCCTGGGCTTGTTGGTTCAGGGGCGTCGCCACGTGAGTTTCCTTAGTGTTGCCCTTGCTTTCTTGCTATTCTTCGTCATATCAATGTTCTCGACTGTTTTTAACCACTGTTATTTGTGGTGATGATTTAGAAGGATAGGTGCGCTATCATATAAATATAATTATTTCGTTTCATAACGGGCGAAATGTGGATGCACAAAGGTATTTATTTCTGCAAAACCCTTCGGCGATCACAGATGGAATGTCAAGCTATGTAATATTTAATTATTTACAGGTAGTGGAGTTCACGACAATCGCATGGGTAGTCAAGTCGATAGCACTTGTTGTTACATACAGTTTAAACTGCGAGAGGTTCTATGTAACCGTTGAGGAAACTGAGGCGGCGTGTATACGGCTTCTGCAGAACAGGAACTGTCCAAGTAAGAATGTTTTGTCAGCAACATTATCCTATGAATTTCTACCAAATCCTGACAACGGACAAACCTAAATCAACATTTCCAAGAATCCTTCCTTTCGTTACAGAAGAAACTTTTGTACAAAATTTCAAGCTTTTAGATCCAGCAATTTAAGATTTACATTAAGTAGATTTTTAATCCTAACTACACATCCTTTACAGAAAGTCAAATACGTCTCTACAAGAGCGTGATACTGGAAAAGCGAAGTTTCAGTAAGATGAGCGCGTGTGGCTTGTTCGATGTAGACGCTACGCTACCAATAAGTTTGATGGGTCTTCTGACTAATTTCATTATTGTACTGCTGCAATTTACTTTTCTGTAAAACTTGTATGTGTGTGAAATAAACACTGTTTTTACTGGCGTTAAGTTACTCTTTTATATCATAATTTTCCTCAATCCCAATTTTTAATATTTCTTCTTACATTCTCCTTTTTTTTTTTTACGGGTGGTTAATCATCAGATGACTTCTCCCGCTCTGGGTGGAGTGGGAGGGAGTGTCAGACTCTTGCCGACTAAAACCCATCCATGTTCCTTCATTGACCTTTGTGTTCCAGGGCCACGGTATCTCTTTCGAACAGTCCCGCAGCCCCAGCAGGCATCGGCCCTTGCGGGCCCCTTCCTGGTTGCTGACATCTCTTTGAGGCGCGCGTGGAACACGAACGCGCCGTCGACACTGCCTGACGTCATAAGACGGACGGACGGTGAGCTAACCCATTACTCACCGTCCACAGGCCCGCGCCTACGGTGACCGGGAGCCACCACGTGGCCCCCGACGCCCGGTGCGTCGCCCGCGGCGGCTGGGACGTGAAATTCTCTCCCTCTCACGTCCCGTTCTTACATACTCCTTTAAGTTTCGTTATTGAAGCAATCACGTCGTTGTTAACCATACCATCACACAGTATTCATAATTTATTTGGTATTCCCCTAATTCTTTTAGACATCCACTTCCATATTCAAAACTTTCCTAATTTTCCTCAAAAGACACTCTTCCCTTGTGATATGAAATACATTTTATGCCCGATAAATGGACGGTTTCTGTAGAAATGCTCCTGAAGATTTGAATTGAGATGAACACGCGGAGCACAGCATAGGTACATAATTTATTCTGGTTACACATTATTCGGTTACAGTTCAAGGTATCTGCAGATATAAATGAATGTGTAAGTAAGAAAAAACCTCCGGGTACTGGCAAGTTTTTTTTTATTTAACAGAAATACCAACAACCCGTATTGGGCCTGTGTGATATATTATGAGCTCCTTCTCGCAAAGGAGGAGTGGAGCGATATCAGCTGATTATGATGCTAATGCTACTGAATATAGTTGCAGTTGCAGTGAGTTTGTAGCAGAAATAGGTCTGACCAACTGCAGGGCAAAGACTGCTTCAATTAGAGAATCCTTTTTTTTTTTAGAGATACTGATGAGGGCGTTCATAATAAAACACAAAGTTAACTGTGTAGTTTACGTTATTGTAGAAATAGTTTGTGTTCCCAAATTTTAATTTGAAGAAGATTGAATTAAGAAAAATCGAACTGTAACAAGGCAAGCGTGTAGGCAGCGATGACGCTAAATATCTGAAAGGGTAACGTGGCATCGATGACGAATAAACCACAGGCGTTGAACTTGTAAAACGATGTTATCTGCTGGCGTTGTATGTTTTTGTATATTCATCTTTGTGTATCTGTAAATGGAAAATACTTAATTTGATAAGTTCCTATTATTATTATACTAACAAGACAAGAATGGAGTTATTTTTGGCACGAAGAGTCACTTTTACTTTCTTTGCTTTCCTGTTATAAGAATAAGAAATACACCAGCCAAAAGACCTACATGGATCTCAAAGGGCATAGCCGACGGAAGAGAGAATTGTTATGGACGTATCGAATAACGGCTAATAAAATGGATCATAATAAATTCAAAAACTATTCTTCAAGGCTGAAGCGAATAATTAACTTGGCTCAAAAATCGCAAAATGACTACAATCATATAAAAATCGAATAATAAAACTAAAACAACTTGGAAGATAATCTACTCCGCAAAACATAATATTCCTAAAGAAGAAATTGTACGAATAAATCTAAATGGCATATCTATAACGGATCCGCGACAAATCGCTGAAGCTTTGTTAATCGTGTTAAAACTACAACCCCTTCAACATTGAATTATTTGACATCACATCATAATAAAACACTGACATTGATTGACAATAATTATAATTCCTTATTTATAAGTCCTACAATTCCAAATGACGTTTTTAAAATCATAAAATCTTTAAAAAATACACACAGTACTGGATACGATAATATATCTACGTCAATTATAAAGTACGACGCACTATCCATTAGTACGGTCCTAAGCTACTTGATCAATCTACGAATTTAAAAAAAAAAAACCCAGTAAGCTAAAAGTCTCAATCATCAAGCCTTTGTTCAAAAAGGGTAAAAAGGAGGATATCTCTTGCAATAGCTTTAATCCCTATTTTTTCCAAAATCATTGAAAAAATAATCTACAATAGCATTTATAACTATTTTTGAAAAACATAATCTTTTTGCCAGTGAACAAAATACATAGATTTCGTAAAAGTAAGACTATCAATATGGCCAGCTACGATCGCTACGATCTTCTTATTAGGATTTATAAAAATATCCACAATAGAACCAGTAACGGCTATTTACATGGACTTGACCAAAGCTTTCGACCATGTGGATCATAAATTACTGGTTGAAAAACTGTATAAATACGGCATACGGAATAATGCTCTAGACTTGATTAAATCGTATTATTTTAATTAAGCCAGAGATTACAAGTAACTCAAATAAATAAACAACAAGCTTTCTTTTGCGGCGAAAGCTCAAGTGCAGTATTTATCAAACCCGAGAGATGTCATATATGGCGTGCCACAGGGAAGTGTTTTGGGTCCCTTACTTTTCCTTACTTATACAAAAGATTTACCAAGACCCCTGAAAATTCCGTTAGTCCTTTTTGCTGATGATAGCACTGCTGTATTTTGTCCGATTGACATCAGCACATTTGAAAATGACATTAACGATACTTTGAATGACATCATAAATTGGTTAGCATATAATAATCTCATAATTAATTAAGATAAAACAAAAATAGTCAGTTATTCCCAAAGAAAAACCCCTTTGACATTAAATGTAAATTATGAAATAAAAAAATAGAGGAAACAGATTGCTTAAAATTTTTAGGACTATGGATTGAAAACACAAATTTGAGATTGAAAACGCAAAAATTTTATACGGTGTGTAAAAAA
This sequence comes from Noctua pronuba, assembly GCA_905220335.1. NCBI lineage: Eukaryota > Metazoa > Arthropoda > Insecta > Lepidoptera > Noctuidae > Noctua > Noctua pronuba. The sequence continues at coordinate 14,240,714 of LR999913.1, forward strand.
CTAAATAAATTTTCCTACGCTTTGCACAGACTATCTAAGGCGGTAGATCTTTGACTTTGACTTTGACGGGCTGACTTAACTTTTTGACTATCCTTGAAAATTCCATGCTGAATCGAAACCTTCTGGTGATCATATTCCTCCTACTAATTTGATGCATAAAACTGGAGGTGTTTTTAACACCCACAGATTAACCCAGTTTTTATTCTTTAAAATAAATACGCTCGAATTCAAAAAAAAAAGAACTGCAATAGTACAATAGTATAATTGGTGATAACTCCCATCAAATGCATCGGTAGCGTACCGTCGACATAGAACACGCCACACGGGGTCATCTTTCTGAACGTACGGTTTGACTGTATCACGTTCTTACAGAGATGTTTCTTGCTCTCTGTAAGGAAAGATACAACATATTAAGATTTGTATTTATGTATCATACTTGTTCAAAATCAATCAAAATCAAAACATTTATTTCAAGTAGGCCAGTTACAGGCACTTTTGTATTGTCAAAACAAAGACAACAATGAAATGTAGCTACAGTCCCAGTCACAAGGCATAAAAACTGTGAAAGTACTGTAGTTGTTGGATGAACGGATGGCCGATGGGGCCGAAAAGTTCTGGAGTGGCAACTGCGAATCGGAAGACGTTGCGTTGGAAGGCCTCCCACTTGGTGGACCGATGACCTGGTGAATGTTGTGGGAATCCGCTGGATGCGAGTCGCGCGGGATCGGTCAATGTGACGACACTTGGGGGAGGCCTTTGTCCAGCAGTAGATGTCTTTCGACTGAAATGATGATGATGATGAATGATGATGATACTTGTTGGACCTGGTCCAGCTCCTGCGGAAAAAACAAATGAATGAGGTTGTAAAGAAAGAAATGAGACGCGAGAACGCGGCGATGCTCTAATTTTCGGATTCCACCAAAGCGGAGACACGCGGAGATATATGAAGCGGAGAGGAGAGGAGATTTGCAAAGCGGGACACCGCACACAGCACACCGCTCACCTCACGCCACTCGTCTCTTCTCGTCTCCGTTGGCCTAAACAATAGCAAGAATTCTTCTCTCCTCTCTGCTCAACTGTTTCCACTAAAAGCTAAGCGGAGACGAGAAGTGTGACTAACGGAATTCTATTGGTGGTCAAAAACGTTCTTCCAATAAACAGCAATTGGAGTAAAGACGTTGGTGTGCGTAGCACAGACGCCTTAAAATTTACATGGTATTTTTATCAGTAATTTAAAAAAAAATCACCTGTTCCATACATTTTGACTGTGTAGGTATTGCATTTTTATAGGAAACAGTTGTTCTTTTCGAACCGTTCCTGCATCGCTGCTCCTTCCGTCCTGTACTGTAGATCATTTGATGTCAAAATGTTCTTACCTGGACAGTCCCTGTTCCCCATACGCTGTATACACGCCGTCTCAGCTTCCTCAACAGTTATATAGAACCTCTCGCAGTTAATACTATGTATAATTGGAAATAGTATACACCTTGTTGCTTTTAAAACAACTGGAATAACGAATGGCCATGTCTGGAAAGACATAATATATAACATCACATAAAATCTCGCCTGTGATCGTTGAGGGGTAAGGCGTAAAAGGTGTTCTTTATACAATATGTTAAAAAACCCTGTCCGATCCAAATAGGCCATAAAGATACCAATAACATTACCAAAGAAACATAAAAAACACGAAAGTAAAAAAAATAATGAATCTAATCTCGATGCCTAATAACACCTTCACGGATCAGACTGGGTTTTTTTGAACATATTGTATTGTACACCAACATTTCGTCATATCTTTTATGGTGTTAAATAAACAATAGATATATATATCCTATCAATTTTGCCATTGACAAAGACAATAAGTCTTTCTCTAGATTCTTATAGCATATTGATATGTATTCTGTGACTGTTGGAGAGTGGGGACGGGCTCCATACAAAATCACCCATGGTCCTTTGTATGACTACTCGACTGACGATCCTGACCTTAGAATTAGATCTTATTCAAATTATTTATTTGTAAAACATAGGTACAATACCTATGTTTTACAAATAAATAATTCGAATTTGAATTTTAAAGTGTTTTGTGTGTACATAAATAAATAAATAATCAGTGGTAATTCAAAAATAATCATTTTACTCACCGCATTGATCAACACTGATGCACCTGCTCCTTCTACTAATTTCAGTACAAAAAATATTATCTCAATGAAACTTAAAGAACGCAGAAATGCTTGAATAACTTGATATAATACCTTAGGACAAAAATAAATTAAATTAACACTCTTTTTATTTCTAACGAAAGGGCTTTATACAAAGATACGGGTTCCCAGTTCCGGCCATTTGTGATGAGTCTGTACCGATTGGTGTAAGTAAAATACCTAGTGCCAATACTTTCTATATGCGCTCGCACATAAAGAAATAGATTCAGAAAAATATAAATACAGCAAAAGAAGATACAAGTTTGCTGCTGCTGAAATCGGCACCAGATATACAGACAGTATATCTTTATGCAAGCACCCAAAATCTTCAAGTGAAAGTATCACCGACTTACCAATACTTGGAAAATCTGTTTATACAGATCATAAGTTTTCAAAATATTTTGATATGTCTCAAGTAGTTTCACACACCGCTCTTCATTCTCCTGTTCATCATTCATCATCAAGACATCTTTTATCCATTTGTCGAGATACAATCTTAACAGTATTATAACTCGAATGGTAAGCACTGAATTAACATCAAATACTGTGAACATGACGTCGCAAATAAATTTTGGGTCGAAATCACTGAATAAGACGTAAAGAATAACAGATTCACTACAGATGAAAGTTAACATTGAGATCCAGTTCCAAACGATATAGCTCCGAATGTCCTTACTGAAATCAATGCTCTTATGGATAGTTTGGAGTTCCAAGATAAGAGAGACGTAGTTGTGCTTATGCACAATGTCCAGAATGAACATGGTCGTGAAACAGATGAAATAACTTAAGAAAACGATAAAACCAACAAGCACAGTTAAGAAAAGTCCGAATAAACCCAAATAAGACATATTGAAAAAAAGAAGTATTATTTGATTCAACTGGTACAAGCATAACGCGCTCATCACTAACAAATGACAAAACGACACAAAATTATAAAATTTTCCGTTTGGATAAATATGATTATCACGAATACAATATTTTGAAGTAAAAAAAAGATTGAATACAAAATTAAAAGAATACGCTAATCTTTGAATATCTTTATCAAGTCTATTATTGAGTAGTACTTCAAATGATTGCTTTGGAATTATTGGACGTCGTCGAAACATTGTTTTCACCTACAACGGCCCGATAGTAGATAACGAATAGTTACATGATGGACAAGGATCCACCAAAGCTGTTTACTTGACTAAGTAATTATACATATTATATTTGTGTAGATATGTACTGATCGTAAAGCACACACCCGTATTATTGTCTACTTTACTACTCTAGGCTTACTGCTATACAATAGTCGAATGATAAAATGTAGATTTCACATAAACAGACATCAATAAAGTTGGCAAGTTTGTTGTTTAAATGCATGTATACATGGGCAAATACTGTGAAACTTTTCAAATCATACCATCATCAATCAAGCAGAACATCTTCCTCCTGAACATGAACTCCAGTGGGTAAACTGGAAATCTCTTAAGACTCTCTTAAGGTTCCTCAGAATCGACCTATTTTTGATTCAAACAATTTTAAACAATCAAATGTTGTTTGTTTTGATCCGATAAAAATATTAAGTAGTAGTTTTATAATCATTCTTGATTATTCTACGGTTCAAAACACGATATTTACAACTTCACCTGATCATAAGAAATTAAAAGTAGTAGTTAAAATGTTGATGGTTTTTAAAGTCGTACTTGAAGTAGACCAAACTTTTGTCCAGACTTCGGTCTGGACAAAACCAACCAAATTTAATATTGGATACGACGGTTTGGTAAATATTTGGTAACTCGATACTCGATAAACAAATTAATCAAGCGAGGTGTGCGTGTACTGTACACTTTTGTCCAGACCGAAGGGTACAGTCGTGATGCCACGCAGGTAATGCTATAATTGAACAAGGTTCTTAAGGGCCACTTGTCTATATTAGTAACTTTCAAATACTTTTTAGGACATCATTCTTAATTACTAGGAAAATATTAGATTCATTTTAATATTTGTTTTAGCGAAGATAAAATTTAACGGCCTAGAGAAGTGACAGACAGTCCATCAGCGATAAGGATGATGAAAAGCCATGTATTGTAGCAATGGCAATGTTAAAAGCAATGTTTTGTAGAAACAGATTTAAAATAGTCGCAAATATTGTAACAATGTTTCAAAAACGTAAAATTATTCCAAAGCCCTCATTTCAAGTGCTACCAAACAATCGACTAGATAAAGAAGTTAAAGACATTGCGTATTCTTTTAATTTTGCATACAATCTATTATTTTCGTCAAAATACTATATTCGGAATAATCATATTTATCCAAATGGAAGAAAACATTATTGGCTTTCGTTCTGCTATTTGATTGTTGTAACTTTGTTGTCTCTAAACAGAATGATGTCTACAGTATCTACACGTTTAGAATATGATGTATCTAATAATTTAGGAAAAAGTTTTGCTGTTCTCTTTACTGTACTGTATTTCATTAGTGATGGGATCGGTTTCACAAAGTTATTCATTTTGGACATCGTACACACGTACAACTACGTCTCTCTTATGTTGAGAATTCAAACTATCCATAGGAGCATCAATTTTAGTAGGAGTGTCCGCAGTTATATCACTTGGAACTGGGTCTCACTGTCAACTGCCATTTGTTTTGATGTTTTGGTTGCCTTGATACAGTATAGAATGGCGGCCGGTAGTACTGAGTTCATCGCCTGCATCCCCAACTTGATTATTGATTTGGCGTTTATCACATTTCATGTCAATTTAATGGTTGCTATCCGGCTTATAATATTGCTGAGAAAATATCTTGAGGCATGGATTGATGATGTCTTGTTAATGAAAGATGATGAGGCCAGTGATGAGAAATGTCAGAAACTGTTTGAGATATATCAATATATTTTGAAAACTTACAATCTGTACAGATCTATTTTTCAAGCATTGGTAAGTCAGTGAAAGTTCAACTTGAAAATTGCTAAAATGTTATAAAAATAAGAACCTTCTTACTTACAGGTATTATATCAAATATATCAAGCATTCTTTCGTACTATCGCCTATTCGGATTTACTGTTTTATTCGTTGCTGAGTTTATTTTCAGAATCAGAAAAGCACACAATACCGAAATCTGTGGTTAGTATAAAACTACTTTTCTCAAAATCCATTTTCTTTGTGAGTAAAAACATTAGGAGTTTTGAACAAAATTGAATCGACAATAATATGGCACTAGCATACGCCAAAAGCACAAACCGCATGGCTGTAACCAGTGGCGTGCCCAAAAAGATTATCAAATTAGATGACTTTGTTAATTCTGGGATTGCCTTGGCAAAAATATTTGTACTAGGACCTCACGCTCAAGTTGAAGAACTTGACTCGAGAAGGACCTTGTACCTGAACTCCAATCAAAGAGTCACCCTTGTTGTCGGCTCAAGTGTAGCTTATTTAATAGGTGAGACAACTTTTTCAACTCGCTCGTTGGCAGACGCAGGTAAGTGCCCGAAAACTAACCCTGCCAAAATCTCATGGCTCAACTCAACTTTATAAATATAAATATAAAAATTTGTAAAATGCAAATGAATATAAGAATTTAGGTAATTATAATTCGATAAACCACGATCCAAGCGCCCACAAAACGGTCAAGCAAGGGAAAGTTAGAAAAACTAATAAGATTATAAATTTTTCCTTTCCAGTTTTTGGGCATCGGTGTTCTTACTGTTATGTACATAACAAAACATATAACAGGTGTCATTATACATAGTATGTACTGTGAGAAATTCTATATAACTGTTGAGGAAGCTGAGATGGCGTGTATACAGCTTATGAAGAACAGGGACTGTCCAAGTAAGAATTTAGTGACACAAAAACTCGTTCGGGTCTTAACACCGCAAATCATTTCAGCATTTTTTTTTTTAGAGATGATGATTTAAAGAACTTACAAATTATCCGGATTACGCAAAATCTAATTAAATGAAATAAAATGAAATCTGAATGGTATGATAATTATGATATCTTTCCTTACAGAGAGTCAAGAATATCTATGCAAGAAAGTGATACTGACAAATAGATCGTTTAGCAAGATGAGTTCGTGCGGCCTGTTCTACGTAGACGCGACGCTAATACGAAGTTTGATAGGAGTTATCATTAATTACGTAATTGTACTCTTGCAGTTCTTCTTTCTATAAACTCTTCAGTTTGTGAAATAATCGTAAGGAAATAAAAAGGTGAAACTTTAACTGACATATTATATTTTGGATTCAGGAACTTTACTCATAAATTGTTAGTATTCCTTTACCAATATTAATATAATGGACTAAAACTATAATTACAATCAAACAGCTAGTTAATTTAGCAGAATACTGAATAGCAGTATGCTCTGCAGTCTACTGATATGTTTTCTGACCATTACAGTTTCTGTCAATTATGGTTTCTGACAACTATGATTTCTGTATGCGAAACAGATTATGGCTGATAACGCAAAAAGTGCCGAAATGGTAACAGCTAGGTGGTCCTTCCACGACATAAATAGGTTTAGACTTTCTTGGAAAACCTTTTTTTTTTTGGAAAGCTTTATAATGTAATGCTTTGAATTTTTGTTTTAATGCTTTAAAATCAATCAATATAATCTTAAAACATTAAACAAAAAGGGGCCCAAAATTGAGCCCTGCGGTACTCCTTTTTTTCATTACCCTTGGAGACATGAATAAGTCGTAATTTCGAAAATGAGTTTTAGTCATGTAGACGCATCTAGACATAATTAATCGAATGCTTTTTAGAGGGCAATAATTTATTAATCATTTTGATGTAAGCTATTAGAACAACAACACCACACTCACTCAATCGTCATAGCAATGTTAACATCGGTACATGAACAAAGCAATTTATTGTATTTCTCCGTCGAATAGGCATATTAGGGCAATATTTTAAAGAGCTAGTTAGAATACAGTCATCAAAATACAGAAACGAGATGAAGATTATACCAATGTTCCAAAAACGTAGATCTTTAAAAAAACGAACATTTCAAGTACTACCCAATAATCGAATCGATAAAGAAATTAAGGACATAGTTCGTTCTTTTGACTTTCTTCTTGGCATTTTATTGTTTTCAAAATATAATGTTCATAATAATCATATTTATCCTAACCAAAACAAATGTCTATTACTGCTGTCGTTCTGTCGTATGCTATTTTTTAATTCGATGTGTCTCCATCGTATGTACATTTCATTACCCAGTGGCGTTTATACAAAAACTGCAAATACTGATAGTACTTTTGCTTATGTATTTGTCTTAACTTTATTTACCATCGTACATACTATTTCTTTTACAACGTTATTCATTCTGGATATTGTGCACAAGCACAATAATGTGAGTCTTATTCTGAAGATGCAAACTATCCTTAAAAACATCGATTTCAACAAGAGTTTTCTGACTTACATTATATGGAACTGGATATCAATGTTTATTACTATCTCTACTGATATTTTCCTAGTCGTGGTTTTTTATTCCTCATTTAGTAATATTGAAGCCGTGATGTTGTTTCTTAATATGTTTACTGATGCATCATTTTTCGCATTTGATATTAATTTCATGATTGCCACACGAATAATTGTATTGTTAAAAAAATATCTCGAAACGTGGACTGATAATGTCCTGAGGATTAATTGTGAGCAGGACGATGATGAAAAATGTCATAAACTGCTTGAAATATTTCAAAACATTTTAGAAGCTTACAATCTGCATAAAACAATTTTCCAAGTACTGGTAAGTTCATGATTATTACACTTAAACCTTAATGTATTGTTATTTTAACAGTCATGGTAAGAATTCCTCTGTCTTTGTATGGACATGTGATGAGGAGGGATGAACCGCATGTGACTAATAATGAATGAAAAAAAAACTGAAGACCAAGGAAAAGACGTAAGGATTGTGTGAGGAATGATATGAAAGATAAAGGAGTAAATGATATCGTGACGGTTGACAAAAGAGACTGGAAGAAAAAATATGTTACGCCGAGCGCAAGTAACATGGTAAAAGGCCAAGAAGATATTAATAATGATGATGTTAGTAGGCACGACACAAAGCCTGCGCGGTGAATAGGTCCACTCCTTCTCACAGAACCCACTGTTGGGACACAATGTCTACTTCATGTGTCCCAGCAGTGTTAACGTTATTATGCTAATGCTTGGTTTATAATGCAAAGTCCATTTTCACAGGCATTATGTCACGTGATGGACGCATTTTCCCGAACTCTGTTATTTTTGGATACAATGTTTAAAATCATGAAGGAATATGGTCAGTTAGGGCGCAATGTGAGTATAAAATCTTCCCATATTTCAGATTAAATTGTGATGATTAAGAAGGATAGGTACGCTATCACATTAATATAATTATTTCGTTTCATAACTGGTGAAATGTGGATGCACAAAGGTATATATTTCTGCAAAACCCTTCGGGGATCACAGATGTAATATCATGCTATGAAATATTTAATTACTTTCAGCTAATGGGGTTCACGACAATCGCTTGGGTAGTCAAGTCGATAGCACTTGTTGTTACACACAGTCTAAACTGCGAGAGGTTCTATGTAACCGTTGAGGATGCTGAGGCGGCGTGTATACGGCTTCTGAAGAACAGGAATTGTCCAAGTAAGAATGTTTTGTCAGCAACATTACCCTATGAATTCCTACCAAATCCAGACAACAGATTAACTTACGTAAACATTTCATCTCCTCCTTGGCCCATTCAGGAGAAGAATTTCCAAGAATCCTTCATTTCGTTCTAGAAGAAACTCTTGTGCAAAATTTCAAGCTTCTAGATCTAGCAATTTTAGATTATTTCATTAAGTATAATATTTTGAATCCTAACTCACATCCTTTACAGAAAGTCAAATACGTCTCTACAAGAGCGTGATACTGGAAAAGCGAAGTTTCAGTAAGATGAGTGCGTGTGGCTTGTTCGATGTAGACGCTACGCTACCAATAAGCTTGATGGGTCTTCTGACTAATTACATTATTGTACTGTTGCAATTTACTTTTCTGTAAAACTTGTATTTGTGTGAAATAAACACAGTTTTTACTGGCGTCAAGTTACTATTTGTTATCATCATTTTCGTCAATCCCAACTCATTTAGCGTTGTCGCAACATATCTTCTTCTTACATACTCCTTTAAGTCTCGTTATTGAAGCAATCACGTAGTTTCTAACCATACCACCACACAGTACATTCCTTATTCCTTTGGTACTCCCCAACTCTTTTAGGCATCCACTTCCATATTCAAAACTTTCCTAATTTTCCTCAAAAGACACTCTTCCCTTGTGATATGAAATACATTTTATGCCCGATAAATGGACGGTTTCTGTAGAAATGCTCCTGAAGATTTGAATTGAGATGAACACGCGGGGAACAGCATAGGTACATAATTTATTCTGGTTACACATTATTCGGTTACAGTTCAAGGTATCTTCAGATCGGTGAGTAATGGGCGCGCCTCAAAGAGATGTCAGCAACCAGGAAGGGTCCCGCAAGGGCCGATGCCTGCCGGGGCCGCGGGACTGTTCGAAAGAGATACCGTGGCCCTGGAACACAAAGGGCAAAGAAGGAACATGGATGGGTTTTAGTCAGTAAGAGTCTGACACTCCCTCCCACTCCACCTAGAGCGGGAGAAGTCATTTGATGATTTCCCATCGGTAAAAAAAAGGGTATCTTCAGATATAAATTAATGTAATAAGAAAAAAGCTCCGGGTATTGGCAAGTTTTTTTTTATTTAACAGAAATACCAACAATCCGTATTGGGCCTGTGTGCTGTATTATAAGCTTCTTCTCGCAAAGGAGGCCTGAGTGGAGCGATATCAGCTGATTAAGATGCTAATGCTACTACTGCATATAACACCAGCCTGTACGCTGCAGTGAGTCAGTAGCAGAAATAGGTATGACCAACTGCAGGACAAAAACGACTTCAAATAGAAATATTTTTTTTTTGGAGATACTGATGAGGACGTTCATAATAAAAAACACAAAGTTAATTGTGTAGTTTACGTTACTGTAGAAATAGTGTGTGTTCCCAAATTTTCATTTGAAGAAGATTGAATTAAGAAAAATCGAACTGTAACAAGGCAAGCATGTAGGCAGCGATGACGCTAAATATCTGAAAGGGTAACGTGGCATCGATGACGAATAAACCACAGGCGTTGAACTTGTTAAACGATGTTATCTGCTAGCGTTGTATGTCCTTGCATATTCTTCTTTGTGTATCTGTAAAAGGAAAATACTGAATTTGATAAGTTCCTACTTTATTATACTAACAAGACAAGACTTGTTTTTTTGGCACGACGAGTCACTTTTACTTTCTTTGCTTTCCCTTTATAAGAATAAGAAATACACCAGCCAAAAGACCTACATGGATCTCAAAGGACATAGCCGACGGAAGAGAGAATTGTTATGGACGTATCGAACAACGTCTAATAAATTGGATCATAATAAATTCAAAAATTATTCTTCAAGGCTGAAGCGAATAATTAACTTGGCTCAAAAATCGCAAAATGACTACAATCATATAAAAATCGAATAATAAAACTAAAACAACTTGGAAGATAATCTACTCCGCAAAACATAATATTCCTAAAGAAGAAATTGTACGAATAAATCTAAATGGCATATCTATAACGGATTCGCAACAAATCGCTGAAGCTTTGTTAATCGTGTTAAACCTACAAACCCTTCAACATTGAATTATTTGACATCACATCATAATAAAACACTGACATTGATTGACAATAATTATAATTCCTTATTTATAAGTCCTACAATAATTCCAAATGACGTTTTTAAAATCATAAAATCTTTAAAAAATACACACAGTACTGGATACGATACTATATCTACGTCAATTATAAAGTACGTCGCACTATCCATTAGTCCGGGACTAAACTACTTGATCAATCTATTCATTAAATACAGAAAATTTCCCAGTAACCTAAAAGTCTCAATCATCAAGCCTTTGTTCAAAAAGGGTAAAAAGGAGGATATCTCTTGCTATAGGCCAATAGCTTAAATCCCCATTTTTTCCAAAATCATTGAAAAAGTAATCTACAATAGCATTTATAACTATTTTGAAAACCATAATCTTTTTGCCAGTGAACAAAATAGATTTCGTAAAAGTAAGACTATCAATATGGCCAGCTACGAACGCTATGATCTTCTTATTAGGATTTACAAAAATATGAACAATAGGACACCAGTAACGACTATGTAGAAGCTTTCGACCATGTTGATCATAAGTTAATGGTCAAAAAACTGTATAAATACGGCATACGGAATAATGCTCTAGACTTGATAAAATCGTATTTAAGCCGCAGATTACAAGTAACTCAAATAAATAAGCTTTCTTTTGCGGCGAAAACTGAAGTGCAGTATTTATCAAACCCGAGAGATGTCACATATGGCATACCACAGGGAAGTGTTTTGGGTCCCTTGCTTTTCCTTAATATAAACGATTTACCAAGAGCCGTGAAAATTCCGTCAGTCCATTTTGTTGATTATAGTACTGCTGTATTTTCTCCGACTGACATCAACACATTTGAAAATGACATAAACGATACTTTGAATGACATCATAAATTGGTTAGCATATAATAATCTCATAATTAATTTAGATAAAACAAAAATAGTCAGTTATTCCCAAAGAAAAACCCCTTTGACATTAAAAGTAAATTATGAAATAAAAAAATAGAGGAAACAGATACCTTAAAATTTTTAGGACTGTGGATTGAAAACGCAAATTGATACAGTGTGTAAAAAAACTAAATAAATTTTCCTACGCTTTGCACAGACTATCTAAGGCGGTAGATCTTTGACTTTGACTTTGACGGGCTGACTTAACTTTATGACTATCCTTGACAATTCCATCCTGAATCGAAACCTTCTGGTGATCACATTCCTCCTACTAATTACCCCGATGCATAAAACTGGAGGTGTTTTTAACACCCACAGATTAACCCAGTTTTTATTCTTTAAAATAAATACACTCGAATTCAAAAAAAAAAGAACTGCAATAGTACAATAGTATAATTGGTGATAACTCCCATCAAATGCATCGGTAGCGTACCGTCGACATAGAACACGCCACACGGGGTCATCTTTCTGAACGTACGGTTTGACTGTATCACGTTCTTGCAGAGACGGTTCTTGCTCTCTGTAAGGAAAGATACAACATATTAAGATTTGTATTTATGTATCATACTTGTTCAAAATCAATCAAAATCAAAACATTTATTTCAAGTAGGCCAGTTACAGGCACTTTTGTATTGTCAAAACAAAGACAATAATGAAATGTAGCTACAGTCCCAGTCACAAGGCATAAAAACTGTGAAAGTACTGTAGTTGTTGGATGAACGGATGGCCGATGGGGCCGAAGAGTTCTGGAGTGGCAACTGCGAATCGGAAGACGTTGCGTTGGAAGGCCTCCCACTTGGTGGACCGATGACCTGGTGAATGTTGTGGGAATCCGCTGGATGCGAGTCGCGCGGGATCGGTCAATGTGGCGACACTTGGGGGAGGCCTTTGTCCAGCAGTAGATGTCTTTCGACTGAAACGATGATGATGATGAATGATGATGATACTTGTTGGACCTGGTCCAGCTCCTGCGGAAAAAACAAATGAATGAGGTTGTAAAGAAAGAAATGAGACGCGAGAACGCGGCGATGCTCTAATTTTCGGATTCCACCAAAGCGGAGACACGCGGAGATATATGAAGCGGAGAGGAGAGGAGCTTTGCAAAGCGGGACACCGCACACAGCACACCGCAAAAAATCACCTGTTCCATACATTTTGACTGTGTAGGTATTGCATTTTTATAGGAAACAGTTGTTCTTTTCGAACCGTTCCTGCATCGCTGCTCCTTCCGTCCTGTACTGTAGATCATTTGATGGCAAAATGTTCTTACCTGGACAGTCCCTGTTCCCCATACGCTGTATACACGCCGTCTCAGCTTCCTCAACAGTTATATAGAACCTCTCGCAGTTAATACTATGTATAATTGGAAATAGTATACACCTTGTTGCTTTTAAAACAACTGGAATAACGAATGGCCATGTCTGGAAAGACATATATAACATCACATAAAATCTCGCCTGTGATCGTTGAGGGGTAAGGCAGAGGTGTTCTTTATACAATATGTTAAAAAAACCCTGTCCGATCCAAATAGTCCATATAGGTACCAATAACATTACCAAATAAAATAAGAAACATAAAAAACACGAAAGTAAAAAAAATAATGAATCTAATCTCGATATTTTTTTTAACATATTGTATTGTACACCGAAATTTCGTCATATCTTTTATGGTGTTAAATAAAATAGATATTGAATTTATCAATAATGTTATTTTTTTTCTCATTTTTTCCCATCAATTTTGCCATTGACAAAGACAATAAGTCTTTCACTGGATTCTTTATAGCATATTGATATGTATCCTGTGACTGTTGGAGAGTGGGGACGGGCTCCATACAAAATCACCCATGGTTCTTTGTATGACTACTCGACTGACGATCCTGACATTAGAATTAGATCTTATTATAACATTGTACCTATGTTTTACAAATAAATAATTTGAATTTGAATTTTGAAGTGTTTTGTGTGTACATAAATAAATAATTAGTGTGAATTCAAGAAGAATCATTTTTCTCACCGCATTGATCAACACTGACGCACCTGCTCCTTCTTGTAATTTCAGTATAAAAAATATTATCTCAATGAAACTTAAAGAACGCAGAAATGCTTGAATAACTTGATATAATACCTTAGGACAAAAATAAATTAAATTGACACTCTTTTGATTTCTAACGAAAGGGGCTTTATACAAAGATACGGGTTCCCAGTTCCGGCAAGTTGTGATGGGTCTGTACCGATTGGTGTGAGTAAAATACCTAGTGCCAATACTTTCTATATGCGCTCGCACATAAAGAAATAGATTCAGAAAAATATAAATACAGCAAAAGAAGATACAAGTTTGCTGCTGCTGAAATCGGCACCAGAAATACAGACAGTATATCTTTATGCAAGCACCCAAAATCTTCAAGTGAAAGTATCACCGACTTATCAATACTTGGAAAATCTGTTTATACAGATCATAAGTTTTCAAAATATTTTGATATGTCTCAAGTAGTTTCACACACCGCTCTTCATTCTCCTGTTCATCATTCATCATCAAGACATCTTTTATCCACTTGTCGAGATACAATCTTAACAGTATTATAACTCGAATGGTAAGCACTGAATTAACATCAAATACTGTGAACATGACGTCGCAAATAAATTTTGGGTCGAAATCACTGAATAAGACGTAAAGAAAAACAGATTCACTACAGATGAAAGTTAACATCGAGATCCAGTTCCAAATGATATAGCTCCGAATGTCCTTACTGAAATCGATGCTCTTATGGATAGTTTGGAGTTCCAAGATAAGAGAGACGTAGTTGTGCTTATGCACAATGTCTAGAATAAACATGGTCGTGAAACAGATGAAATAACTTAAGGAAAAAATTAAAAGAACAAGCACAGTTAAGAGAAGTCCGAATGTACCCAAATAAGATGGATTTAAAAAAAACAGTATTATTCGAGTCATCTGGTACAAGCATAACGCACTCATCACTAACAAATGACAAAACGACGCAAAATTATAAAATTTTCCGTTTGAGTGAATATGATTATCACGAATACAATATTTTGAAGTAAAAAAAAGATAGAATACAAAATTAAAAGAATACGCTACTCTTTGAATATCTTTATCAAGTCTATTACTGCGTAGAACTTCAAATGATTGCTTTGAAATTATTGTACGTTGTCGAAACATTGTTTTCACCTACAACAACCCGATAGTAGATAACGAATAGTTACTTGACAAGGATCTAACAAAGTTGTTTACTTGACTAAGTAATTATACATATTATATTTGTATAGATATGTACTGATCGTAAAGCACACATCTTTATTATAGTCTACTTTACTACTCGAGGCTTACTGTTACACAATAATCGAATGTTAAAATATAGATTTCACATAGTCAGACATCAATAAAGTTGGCAAGTTTGTTGTTTAGATGCGTTTATACATATCTGTTGTAATTTAATAAACATTCTTGATTATTCTACGGTTCAAAACTCGATATTTACAACTTCACCCGATCATAAAAAATCGTTAAAAAAAATGGTTTTTAAAGTCGTACTTAAAATAGATCAAACTTTTCCTCCCAAAAAACATTTGAAATAATTGACAATGATGTTTAGAAGAATATTCTACGGTTATTTTTTCTCAAAAAAGTTTTTTATTGTTTTAACAAGAGTTTGCCTTTCAAGTTTTATCGTTTGAACAAAAAAAAACTGGAACCTTATAGTACTTTTTATTGTTATTCAAAGTATTCACCACGTAGTTTAAAACACTTTTCCATTCGCTAGAACCAGTTATTAAAACATTTATTCCATTCCAAAGTAGGGGTGCTCAATATGGCTGATTTGAAAGCGTCGACTGCCTCTTCACCGGACTGGAACCTTTGACCACAAAGAGTTTTCTTAACTTTAGGAAATGGAAGAAATCGTTAGGGCTTAGGTCACCACTGTACGGAGGATGGTCAAGAATTTATAAGTTTTGCTGCTTCAAATACTCAATCGTTTGACGAGCGCTGTGTGAGCTTGCGTTGTCATGGTGTAGGTTGATGCATCGCTTTGGGTTAGATTTCCTTGTTGACTTGTGGTAAACAAATTGTGTTATACCACTCTGCATTAACCGTTCTACGATCTTTGAGTATAATCGTCGCAACATGACCGGTTTTCGCCACGAACGTAGATACCATCTTCTTTGAAGCGCTTCGAGAGCGAACAACTTTAGTCGGCTTGGGCTCTTTTTGTAAGACCCAGATTGTGGATTGTTGTTTGGAATCAGGATATAGTAGACATAGATCCAACATTCGTCACCACTGATGATGTCGTAGATGCGATTTGACTCTCCTTGGTTAGAACTAAAATAATAATAAAATAATTCTGTACAAGTATCAAAATGGGAAAAGAATTACAGGGCGTTTGAAATTACGTCCACATTGTTGTCAAAAGGAAAAGGGCTGGTAGATTTTTCCGCCAAAAAAAAGGCCAGCCCTCTGGACACGTGAAGACTCAACCATCCGCTTGGCAATATCCCGAAATACCAAGTGCGCAATCGGACCCCATGGTCCTAGTGTTTCAATCCCGAACGGCTCAAACACGTCATAACTACCAATTAAGTTTTTATATTTGCACCGTTTGAAGTTTTGAACACCTGCAGCAGGCGCCCCAGCGCAGCCCACCGCGATAGGAAGATGGGATGGCGCTAGGGTGTCGACGTAAGTTACGTCCCACAGCAAAGGCCTACCCCACTTCCATGGCATTATGGTCCACACGTCGAACAAATTCGTCATTTACTTGCAGAAGTCACTAAATCTCTGTGTTAAACTTGGCAATTATGGCATTTTCCATTTAACTTAAGAAGAACCAACCTAATTTAATATTGGATACGACGGTTTGGTAAATATTTGGTAACTCAATACTCGATAAATTAATTAATCAAGCGAGGTGTGAGTGTACTGTACACTTTTGTCCACACCGAAGTATACAGTCGTGATGTCACGCAGGTAATGCTATAATTGAACAAGGTTCTTAAGGGCCACTTGTCTATACTAGTAATTTTTAAATGCTTTTTAGGACATCATTCTTAATTACTAGGAAAATAACTATATTCATTTTATTTGTTTTAGCGAAGATAAAATTTAACGGCCTAGGGAAGTGACAGACAGTCCATCAGCGATAAGGATGATGAAAAGTCATGTATTGAACTGACATTAGCTAGCGACAAGCTATCAATCTTGTAGAGATTAAGACGGTAGTTGAAGTAATACAAAACGCTTCGAAAGTGATGTCCACATAACACAAAGCAGTTTAATGTATTTTTTCCTTTGGCCGAGGTTAATACCAAAATGTTTTGTAGAAACAGATTTAAAATAGTCGCAAATATTGTAACAATGTTTCAAAAACGTAAAATTATTCCAAAGCCCTCATTCCAAGTGCTACCAAATAATCGACTAGATAAAGAAGTTAAAGACATTGCGTATTCTTTTAATTTTGCATACAATCTATTATTTTCGTCAAAATACTATATTCGGGATAATCATATTTATCCAAATGGAAGAAAACATTATTGGCTTTCGTTCTGCTATTTGATTGTTGTAACTATGTTGTCTCTAAACAGAATGATGTCTGCTGTATCTACTCGTTTAGAATATGATGTATCTAATCATTTAGGAAAAAGTTTTGCTGTTCTCTTTACTATACTGTATTTCATTAGTGATGGGATCGGTTTCACAATGTTATTCATTTTGGACATCGCACACAAGTACAACTACGTCTCTCTTATGTTGAGGATTCAAACTATCCATAGGAGCATCAATTTTAGTAAGAGTGTCCGCAGCTATATCACTTGGAACTGGGTCTCACTGTCAACTGCCATTTGTTTTGATGTTTTGGTTGCCTTGATACAGTATAGAATGGCGGCCGGTAGTTCTGAGTTCATCGCCTGCATCCCCAACTTGATTTTTGATTTGGCGTTTACCACATTTCATGTCAATTTAATGGTCACCATCCGGCTTATAATATTGCTGAGAAAATATCTTGAGGCATGGATTGAGGATGTCTTGTTGATGAAAGAAGATGAGGCCAGTGATGAGAAATTTCAGAAACTGTTTGAGATATATCAATATATTTTGAAAACTTACAATCTGTACAAATCTATTTTCCAATCATTGGTAAGTCAGTGAAAGTTCAACTTGAAAATTGCTAAAATGTTATAAAAATAAGAACCTTCTTACTTACAGGTATTATATCAAATATATCAAGCATTCTTTCGTACTATCGCCTATTCGGATTTACTGTTTTATTCGTTGCTGAGTTTATTTTCAGAATCAGAAAAGCACACAATACCGAAATCTGTGGTTAGTATAAAACTACTTTTCTCAAAATCCATTTTCTTTGTGAGTAAAAACATTAGGAGTTTTGAACAAAATTGAATCGACAATAATATGGCACTAGCATACGCCAAAAGCACAAACCGCATGGCTGTAACCAGTGGCGTGCCCAAAAAGATGGCAGCGTTATCAAATTAGATGGCTTTGTTAATTCTGGGATTGCCTTGGCAAAAATATTTGTACTAGGACCTCACGCTCAAGTTGAAGAACTTGACTCGAGAAGGACCTTGTACCTGAACTCCAATCAAAGAGTCACCCTTGGTGTCGGCTCAAGTGTAGCTTATTTAATAGGTGAGACAACTTTTTCAACTCGCTCGTTGGCAGACGCAGGTAAGTGCCCGAAAACTAACCCTGCCAAAATCTCATGGCTCAACTCAACTTTATAAATATAAATATAAAAATTGGTAAAATGCAAATGAATAAAAGAATTTAGGTAATTATAATTCGATAAACCACGATCCAAGCGCCCACAAAACGGTCAAGCAAGGGAAAGTTAGAAAAACTATTAAGATTATAAATTTTTCCTTTCCAGTTTTTGGGCACCGGTGTTCTTACTGTTATGTACATAACAAAACATATAACGGGTGTCATTATACATAGTATGTACTGTGAGAAGTTCTATATAACTGTTGAGGAAGCTGAGACGGCGTGTATACAGCTTATGAAGAACAGGGACTGTCCAAGTAAGAATTTAGTGACACAAACACTCGTTCGGGTGATACCACTGCAAATCATTTCCGCATTTTCTTTTTCAGAGATGATGATTTAAAGAACTTACAAATTATCCGGATTACGCAAAATTTAATTGCATGAAATAAAATGAAATCTGAATGGTATGATAATTATGATATCTTTCCTTACAGAGAGTCAAGAATATCTATGCAAGAAAGTGATACTGACAAATAGATCGTTTAGTAAGATGAGCTCGTGCGGCCTGTTCTACGTAGACGCGACGCTAATACGAAGTTTGATAGGAGTTATCATTAATTACGTAATTGTACTCTTGCAGTTCTTCTTTCTATAAACTCTTCAGTTTGTGAAATAATCGTAAGGAAATAAAAAGGTGAAACTTTAACTGACATATTATATTTTGGATTTAGGAACTTTACTCATAAATTGTTAGTATTCCTTTACCTTTAGTCCATTAGTATAATGGACTAAAACTATCATTACAATCAAACAGCTAGTTAGTTTAGCGGAATACATAATAGCAGTATGCTCTGCAGTCTGCTGATATGTTTTCTGACCATTACAGTTTCTGTCAATTATGGTTCTGACAACTATGATTTCTGTATGCGAAACAGATTATGGCTGATAACGCAAAAAGTGCCGGAGTGTTAACAGCTAGGTAGTCGTTCCACGGGATGAACTGATTCCTGATGAAGGGCACAGGAATTCATTGGATGCAGGCCAGAATCGTTAATTGCGATAGGTCGGGGAAAAAGCTCTGCAGAAGGACAATTTATTCTTAGGGACTTTTTAATCTGAATATTTGCATTACAATATCATCTATATATAGGGTCTAACTTTTTAAACACGAAATATTTCAAGAGTAACTTCTACAAGTAGTAAAGTCGCCATAGCAACGAAAAAAAATTTTTTTTCTGAATGTTTTTATTTTTACGAAATTATTATAGTTCTAAATATTCTTGCGACATTTTGCATAAAACCTTTACAAACTTTAAACTTACTTACTTACTTTTACTTTTTTTAACTTTTTTTACTTTTTAAACCCTTAGCCAGTATTTATTTTGTGGGTCAAGTAATTTTAATTAATTTATTTTTTATAAAAATACACTTACATAAAAAAAAAAATTTTGTTGCTATGGTGACTTTACGACCTATAGAAGTTACTCTTGAAATATTTCGTGTTTAAAAAGTTAGACCTTATATATAAAAGGAGAACTGACTGACTGACATATCAACGTACAGCCGAAACTACTGGGGCTAGGAATGTGTTTTATACACGGCTTCCTATTATAATGTAGGGGAGCATTAAGAAGGGGTTTTTGGAAATTTAACCTTTAAGGGGGTGAAAAGGGGGAATGATTGTCAAATTCTAAATTAACGCGAGCGAAGCCGCGGGCAAAAGCTAGTAAATTATAAATAAAGGGTGTAAAAAGACCCTTAACGAAGCCGAAAGGCACTTGTTTTCCTCGTCATTGTGATCATTTTTTTGTTCTTGACCATACCTGGGAACCTTCTAGTTACGGAGATATTGGGGGTCAAAGTTCCATTTTTTTCACAAGTTTTTTTTTTAAATACTACTTTTTAAGGTTCTAACTTTACTCCAATTACCTCCATGGTCTGTTTACTATTCCAAGCATCCATCAGCAATAAGTTTTGAGCGCATTATATTGAGTTTTACCGTAAAATGTGATTTTCGACCCCAAAAAAAAATTTCGTTTCCCAGCAAAAATTTTTGCGTAAAGTTACTTAGTTTGATGTACAGAATGCTTGGTTGACGGCTTGGTGAAGGGTCTCTTTACACCCCGTATAATACAATTGCAGTTGCGAGTAAAAGTTAAGCCAGTATCCTAGTCGCGAGAAACGCCTAGCCATGATGCAACTTCACCCTCCATTACTAGCCTCATCACAAAACGAACAACCCACCCTAATAAGGCGCGGAGGGCAGGGTGCCTGTGCCTTAACCTCGTTCTTAAATTTGATTATGATCAGCACTTAAATATTTAAAAGCAATTAGGATTTTATTGTCCATGTCGTAATGTCAACAAACGAAGAGAGTGCTAGGGAGAGAGAGAGAGAGAGCTATATAGGACGTCTATCTTCATCTCTTCCCACTTTGTAATAAGATATAAATAGGTTTAGACTTTCTTGGAAAACCTTTTATGTTTTGGAAAGCTTTATAATTTAATGCTTTGAATTTTTGTTTTAATGCTTTAAAATCAATCAATATAATCTTAAAACATAAAACAAAAATGGGCCCAAAATTGAGCCCTGAGGTACTCCTTTTTTTCATTACCCTTGGAGACATAAATAAGCAGTAATTTCTAAAAATGAGTTTTAGTCATGTAGACGCACCTAGACATAATTAATCGAAAGCTTTTAAGAGGGCAATTATTTATTAATCTCTTTGATCTAAGCTATTAGAACAACAACACCACACTCACTCATTCGTCTTAGCAGTGATAACATCGGTACATGAACAAAGCAATTTATTGTATTTCTCCGTCGAATAGGCATATTAGGGCAATATTTTATAGAGCTAGTTAGAATACAGTCATCAAAATACAGAAACGAGATGAAGATTATACCAATGTTCGAAAAACGTAGAACTTTACAAAAACGAACATTTCAAGTACTACCCAATAATCGAATCGATAAAGAAGTTAAGGACATAGTCCGTTCTTTTGACTTTCTTCTTGGCATTTTATTGTTTTCAAAATATAATGTTCATAATAATCATATTTATCCTAACCAAAACAAATGCCTATTACTACTGTCATTCTGTCGTATGCTATTTTTTATTTCGATGTGTCTCCATCGTATGTACATTTCATTACCCAGTGGCGTTTATACAAAAACTGCAAATACTGATAGTACTTTTGCTTATGCATTTGTCTTAACTTTATTTACCATCGTACATACTATTTCTTTTACAATGTTATTCATTCTGGATATTGTGCACAAGCACAATAATGTGAGTCTTATTCTGAAAATGCAAACTATTCTTAAAAACATCGATTTCAGCAAGAGTTTTCTGACTTACATTATATGGAACTGGATCTCAATGTTTATTACTATCTCTACTGATATTTTCCTAGTCGTGGTTTTTTATTCCTCATTTAGTAACATTGAAGCCGTGGTGATGTTGTTTCTTAATATGTATACTGATGTATCGTTTTTCGCATTTGATATTAATTTCATGATTGCCACACGAATAATTGTATTGTTAAAAGAATATCTCGAAACGTGGACTGATAATGTCTTGAGGATTAATTGTGAGCAGGACGATGATGAAAAATGTCATAAACTGCTTGAAATATTTCAAAACATTTTAGAAGCTTACAATCTGCATAAAACAATTTTCCAAGTACTGGTAAGTTCATGATTTTTACAGTTAAACCTTAATGTATTGTTATTTTAACAGTCAGGGTAAGGATTCTTCTGTCTCTGTATGGACATGTGATGAGGAGGGATGAACTGCATGTGACTAATGTTGAATGAAAAGCAAATGAAGACCAAGGAAAAGGTGGAAGGATTGTGTGAGAAATGATATGAAAGATAAAGGAGTAAATGATATCGTGACGGTTGACAAAAGAGACTGGAAGAAAAAAATATGTTACGCCGAGCGCAATTAACATGGTAAAAGGCCAAGAAGATGATAATGATGATGTTAGTAGGCACGACACAAAGCCTTCGCGGTGAATAGGTCCACTCCTTCTCACAGAACGCACTGTTGGGACACAATGCCTACTTCATGTGTCCCAGCAGTGGGAACGTTATTATGCTAATGCTTGGTTTATAATGCAAAGTCCATTTTCACAGGCATTATGTCACGTGATGGACGCATTTTCCCGAACTCTGTTCTTTTTGGATACATTGTTTAATGTCATGAAGGAATATGGCCAGTTAGGGCGCACTGTGAGTATAAAATCTTCCCATATTTCCGATTAAATTGTGATGATTAAGAAGGATAGGTACGCTATAGTATTAATATAATTATTTCGTTTCATAACTGGTGAAATGTGAATGCACAAAGTTATATATTTCTGCAAAACCCTTCGGGGATCACAGATGTAATATCATGCTATGAAATATTTAATTAGTTACAGCTAGTGGGGTTCACGACAATCGCATGGGTAGTCAAGTCGATAGCACTTGTTGTTACACACAGTCTAAACTGCGAGAGGTTCTATGTAACCGTTGAGGATGCTGAGGCGGCGTGTATGCGGCTTCTGAAGAACAGGAACTGTCCAAGTAAGAATGTTTTGTCAGCAACATTATCCTATGACTTCCTACCAAATCCAAACAACAGATTAACTTACATAAACATTTCATCTCCTCCTTGGCCCATTCAGGAGAAGAATTTCCAAGAATCCTTCATTTCGTTCTAGAAGAAACTCTTGTGCAAAGTGTCAAGCTTCTAGATCCAGAAATTTAAGATTTCCATTAAGTAGATTTTGAATCCTAACTCACATCCTTTACAGAAAGTCAAATACGTCTCTACAAGAGCGTGATACTGGAAAAGCGAAGTTTCAGTAAGATGAGCGCGTGTGGCTTGTTCGATGTAGACGCTACGCTACCAATAAGCTTGATGGGTCTTCTCACTAATTACATAATTGTACTGCTGCAATTTACTTTTCTGTAAAACTTGTATTTGTGTGAAATAAACACTGTTTTTACTGGCGTCAAGTTACTATTTGTTATCATCATTTTCCTCAATCCCAACTCATTTGGCGTTGTCACAACATATCTTCTTCTTACATACTCCTTTAAGTCTCGTTATTGAAGCAATCACGTCGTTTCTAACCATACCATCACACAGTACATTCATAATTCCTTTGGTACTCCCCCAACTCTTTTAGGCATCCCACTTCCATATTCAAAACTTTCCTAATTTTCCTCAAAAGACACTCTTCCCTTGTGATATGAAATACATTTTATGCCCGATATATGGACGGTTTCTGTAGAAATGCTCCTGAATATTTTAATTGAAATGAACACGCGGGGCACAGCATAGGTACATAATCTGGTTATACATTATTCGGTTACAGTTCAAGGTATCTTCAGATATAAATGAATGTGTAAGTAAGAAAAAACCTCCGGGTACTGGCAAGTTTTTTTTTATTTATTAAAAATACCAACAACCCGTATTGGGCCTGTGTGGTGTATTATGAGCTCCTTCTCGCAAAGGAGGCCTGAGTGGAGCGATATCAGCTGATTATGATGCTAATGCTACTGAATATAGTTGCAGTTGCAGTGAGTTTGTAGCAGAAATAGGTCTGACCAACTGCAGGGCAAAGACTGCTTCAATTAGAGAATCCTTTTTTTTTAAAGATACTGATGAGGGCATTCATAATAAAAACACAGATTTAACTGTGTAGTTTACGTTACTGTAGAAATAGTGTGTGTTCCCAAATATTAATTTGAAGAAGATTGAATTAAGAAAAATCGAACTGTAACAAGGCAAGCGTGTAGGCAGCGATGACGCTAAATATCTGAAAGGGTAACGTGGCATCGATGACGAATAAACCACAGGCGTTGAACTTGTTAAACGATGTTATCTGCTGGCGTTGTATGTTCTTGCATACTCTTCTTTGTGTATCTGTAATAGGAAAATACTGAATTTGATAAGTTCCTACTTTATTATACTAACAAGACAAGACTGGAATTCTTTTTGACACGAGTCACTTTTACTTTCTTTGCTTTCCTGTTGTAAGAATAAGAAATACACCAGCCAAAAGACCTACATGGATCTCAAAGGGCATAGCCGACGGAAGAGAGAATTGTTATGGACGTATCGAAAAACGTCTAATAAATTGGATCATAATAAATTCAAAAAATATTCTTCAAGGCTGAAACGAATAATTAACTTGACTCAAAAATCGCAAAATGACTACAATCATATAAAAATCGAATAATAAAACTAAAACAACTTGGAAGATAATCAACTCCACAAAACATAATATTCCTAAAGAAATAAAAAGAGAAATTGTACGAATAAATCTAAATGGCATATCTATAACGGATCCGCAAATCCAAATCGCTGAAGCTTTGTTAATCTTGTTAAACCTACAAACCCTTCAACATTAAATTATTTGACATCACATCATAATAAAACACTGACATTGATTGAAAATAATTATAATTCCTTATTTATAAGTCCTACAATTCCAAATGACGTTTTTAAAATCATAAAATCTTTAAAAAACACGCACAGTACTGGATACGATCATATGTCAATTATAAAGTACGTCGCACTATCCATTAGTCCGGTCCTAAGCTACTTGATCAATCTAGGATTTAAAAAAAAAAAAAAGCTAAAAGTCTCAATCATCAAGCCTTTGTTCAAAAAGGGTAAAAAGGAGGATATCTCTTGCAACAGCTTTAATCCCTATTTTTTCCAAAATCATTGAAAAAATAATCTACAATAGCATTTATAACTATTTTTGAAAAACATAATCTTTTTGCCAGTGAACAAAATAGATTTCGTAAAAATAAGACTATCAATATGGCCAGCTACGATCGCTATGATCTTCTTATTAGGATTTACAAAAATATGAACAATAGAACACCAGTAACGGCTATGTAGAAGCTTTCGACCATGTTGATCATAAATTAATGGTCGAAAAACTGTATAAATACGGAATAATGCTCTAGACTTGATAAAATCGTATTTAAGCCGCAGATTACAAGTAACTCAAATAAATAAGCTTTCTTTTGCGGCGAAAACTGAAGTGCAGTATTTATCAAACCCGAGAGATGTCACATATGGCATACCACAGGGAAGTGTTTTGGGTCCCTTGCTTTTCCTTAATATAAACGATTTACCAAGAGCCGTGAAAATTCCGTCAGTCCATTTTGTTGATTATAGTACTGCTGTATTTTCTCCGACTGACATCAACACATTTGAAAATGACATAAACGATACTTTGAATGACATCATAAATTGGTTAGCATATAATAATCTCATAATTAATTAAGATAAAACAAAAATAGTCAGTTATTCCCAAAGAAAAACCCCTTTGACATTAAAAGTAAATTATGAAATAAAATAATAGAGGAAACAGATACCTTAAAATTTTTAGGACTGTGGATTGAAAACGCAAATTGATACGGTGTGTAAAAAACTAAATAAATTTTCCTACGCTTTGCACAGACTATCTAAGGCGGTAGATCTTTGACTTTGACGGGCTGACTTAACTTTGTGACTATCCTTGACAATTCCATCCTGAATCGAAACGTTCTGGTGATCACATTCCTCCTATTAATTACCCTGATGCATAAAACTGGAGGTGTTTTTAACACCCACAGATTAACCCAGTTTTTATTCTTTAAAATAAATACACTCGAATTCAAAAAAAAAAGAACTGCAATAGTACAATAGTATAATTGGTGATAACTCCCATCAAATGCATCGGTAGCGTACCGTCGACATAGAACACGCCACACGGGGTCATCTTTCTGAACGTACGGTTTGACTGTATCACGTTCTTACAGAGATGTTTCTTGCTCTCTGTAAGGAAAGATACAACATATTAAGATTTGTATTTATTATCATACTTAATCAAAATCAAAACATTTATTTCAAGTAGGCCAGTTACAGGCACTTTTGAATTGTCAAAACAAAGACAACAATGAAATGTAGCTACAGTCCCAGTCACAAGGCATAAAAACTGTGAAAGTGCTGTAGTTGTTGGATGAACGGATGGCCGATGGGGCCGAAAAGTTCTGGAGTGGCAACTGCGAATCGGAAGACGTTGCGTTGGAAGGCCTCCCTCCCACTTGGTGGACCGATGACCTGGTGAATGTTGTGGGAATCTGCTGGATGTGAGTCGCACGGGATCGGTCAATGTGACGACACTTGGGGGAGGCCTTTGTCCAGCAGTAGACGTCTTTCGACTGAAATGATGATGATGATGAATGATGATGATACTTGTTGGACCTGGTCCAGCTCCTGCGGAAAAAACAAATGAATGAGGTTGTAAAGAAAGAAATGAGACGCGAGAACGCGGCGATGCTCTAATTTTCGGATTCCACCAAAGCGGAGACACGCGGTGATATATGAAGCGGAGAGGAGAGGAGATTTGCAAAGCGGGACACCGCACACAGCACACCGCTCACCTCACGCCGCTTTTCTCTTCTCGTCTCCGCTGGCCTAAACAATAGCAAGAATTCTTCTCTCCTCTCTGCTCAACTGTTTCCAATAAAAGCTAAGCGGAGACGAGAAGTGTGAATAACGGAATACTATTGGTGGTCAAAAACGTTCTTCCAATAAACACCAATTGGAGTAAAGACGTTGGTGTGCGTAGCACAGACGCTTAAAATTTACATGGTATTTTTATCAGTAATTTAAAAAAAAATCACCTTTTCCATACATTTTGACTGTGTAGGTATTGCATTTTTATAGGAAACAGCTGTTCTTTTCGAACCGTTCCTGCATCGCTGCTCCTTCCGTCCTGTACTGTAGATCATTTGATGTCAAAATGTTCTTACCTGGACAGTCCCTGTTCCCCATACGCTGTATACACGCCGTCTCAGCTTCCTCAACAGTTATATAGAACCTCTCGCAGTTAATACTACCTATGTATAATTGGAAATAGTATACACCTTGTTGCTTTTAAAACAACTGGAATAACGAATGGCCATGTCTGGAAAGACATATATAACATCACATAAAATCACGCCTGTGATCGTTGAGGGGTAAGGCAGAGGTGTTCTTTATACAATATGTTAAAAAACCCTGTCCGATCCAAATAGGCCATATAGATACCAATAACATTACCAAATAAAATAAGAAACATAAAAAACACGAAAGTTAAAAAAATAATGAATCTAATCTCGATGCCTAATAACACCTTCACGGATCAGACACGGTTTTTTTAACATATTTTATTGTACACCGAAATTTCGTCATATCTTTTATGGTGTTAAATAAACAATAGATATTGAATTTATCAATAATGTTTTTTTTTTCTCATTTTTTCCCATCAATTTTGCCATTGACAAAGACAATAAGTCTTTCACTGGATTCTTTATAGCATATTGATATGTATCCTGTGACTGTTGGAGAGTGGGGACGGGCTCCATACAAAATCACCCATGGTCCTTTGTATGACTACTCGACTGACGATCCTGATATTAGAATTAGATGTTATTATAACATTGTACCTATGTTTTACAAATAAATAATTTGAATTTGAATTTTGAAGTGTTTTGTGTGTACATAAATAAATAATTAGTGTGAATTCAAGAAGAATCATTTTTCTCACCGCATTGATCAACACTGACGCACCTGCTCCTTCTTGTAATTTCAGTATAAAAAATATTATCTCAATGAAACTTAAAGAACGCAGAAATGCTTGAATAACTTGATATAATACCTTAGGACAAAAATAAATTAAATTAACACTCTTTTTATTTCTAACGAAAGGGGCTTTATACAAAGATACGGGTTCCCAGTTCCGGCCAGTTGTGATGGGTCTGTACCGATTGGTGTGAGTAAAATACCTAGTGCCAATACTTTCTATATGCGCTCGCACATAAAGAAATAGATTCAGAAAAATATAAATACAGCAAAAGAAGATACAAGTTTGCTGCTGCTGAAATCGGCACCAGATATACAGACAGTATATCTTTATGCAAGCACCCAAAATCTTCAAGTGAAAGTATCACCGACTTACCAATACTTGGAAAATCTGTTTATACAGATCATAAGTTTTCAAAATATTTTGATATGTCTCAAGTAGTTTCACACACCGCTCTTCATTCTCCTGTTCATCATTCATCATCAAGACATCTTTTATCCACTTGTCGAGATACAATCTTAACAGTATTATAACTCGAATGGTAAGCACTGAATTAACATCAAATACTGTGAACATGACGTCGCAAATAAATTTTGGGTCGAAATCACTGAATAAGACGTAAAGAATAACAGATTCACTACAGATGAAAGTTAACATTGAGATCCAGTTCCAAATGATATAGCTCCGAATGTCCTTACTGAAATCGATGCTCTTATGGATAGTTTGGAGTTCCAAGATAAGAGAGACGTAGTTGTGCTTATGCACAATGTCTAGAATGAACATGGTCGTGAAACAGATGAAATAACTTAAGGAAAAAATTAAAAGAACAAGCACAGTTAAGAGAAGTCCGAATGTACCCAAATAAGATGGATTTAAAAAAAACAGTATTATTCGAGTCATCTGGTACAAGCATAACGCACTCATCACTAACAAATGACAAAACGATGCAAAATTATAAAATTTTCCGTTTGGATGAATATGATTATCACGAATACAATATTTTGAAGTAAAAAAAAGATTGAATACAAAATTAAAAGAATACGCTACTCTTTGAATATCTTTATCAAGTCTGAGACTGCGTAGTACTTCAAATGATTGCTTTGAAATTATTGTACGTTGTCGAAACATTGTTTTCACCTACAACAGCCCGATAGTAGATAACGAATAGTTACTTGACAAGGATCTAACAAAGTTGTTTACTTGACTAAGTAATTATACATATTATATTTGTATAGAAATGTACTGATCGTAAAGCACACATATTTATTATAGTCTACTTTACTACTCTAGGCTTACTGCTACACAATAATCGAATGTTAAAATATAGATTTCACATAATCAGACATCAATAAAGTTGGCAAGTTTGTTGTTTAGATGCGTTTATACATAGGCAATACCGTGAAACTGTTCAAATCATGCCATCATCAGTCAAGCAGAACATCTTCCTCCTGGACATGAACTCCAGTGTGCAATCTGGAAATCTCTTAAGGCCAGGTTCCTCAGAATCAACTTATTTTTGATTCAACGTTAAACATCAAGTATTATTTGTTTTGATCCGATAAAAATATCTGTTGTAATTTAATAAACATTCTTGATTATCTATGGTTCAAAACACGATATTTACAACTTCACCCGATCATAAAAAATCGTTAAAACGTTAAAAAAAATTGAT
Source organism: Noctua pronuba (assembly GCA_905220335.1). Lineage (NCBI taxonomy): Eukaryota > Metazoa > Arthropoda > Insecta > Lepidoptera > Noctuidae > Noctua > Noctua pronuba. The sequence continues at coordinate 14,270,583 of LR999913.1, forward strand.
GGTTTTTAAAGTCGTACTTGAAGTAGACCAAACTTTTCCTCCCAAAAAACATTTTAAATAATTGGCAATGATGTTTAGAAGAATATTCTACGGTTACATTTTTCAAAAAAGTTTTTTATTGTTTTAACAATAGTAAGTGGCTTGCCTTTAAAGTTTTGTCGTTTGAACAAAAAAAAACTACTGGAACCTTATAGTACTTTTTATTGTTTTTCAAACTATTCACCACGTAGTTGAATACACTTTTTCATTCGCTCGAACCAGTTATTGAAACATTTATTCCATTCCAAAGTAGGGGTGCTCAATATGGCTGATTTGAAAGCGTCGACTCCTTCTTCACCGGATTGGAACCATTGAACACGAAAAGTTTTCTTAACTTTAGGAAATGTAAAGAAATCGTTAGGGCTTAGGCCAGAACTGTACGGAGGATGGTCAAGAATTTCTAAGTTTTCCTGCTTCAAATACTGAATCGTTTGACGAGCGCTGTGTGAGCTTGCGTTGTCATGGTGTAGGTTGATGCATCGCTTTGGGTTAGATTTCCTTGTTGACTTGTGGTAAACAAATTGTGGTATACCACTCAGCATTAACCGTTCTATGATCTTCAAGTACAATCGTCGCAACATGACCGGTTTTCGCCACCAACGTGGACACCGTGTTCTTTGAAGCGCTTCGAGAGCGAACAACTTTAGTCGGCTTGGGCTCTTCTTGGAAGACCCAGTTTTTGGATTGTTGTTTGGAATCATTATCGTAGGCATAGATCCAACATTCGTCACCACTGATGATGTCGTGGATGTGATTTGACTCTCCTTGGTTGAACCGCGACCTTCGAAATTATTATAAAAAATATTTTTACTTCCCTCATTATAATATTTATTTGAATTCAGTATGTATGTATATACATAAACTACAAACAGAACTAAAATAATAATAAAGTAATTCTGTACAAGTAAAAACACTGGCAGATTTTTCACCGTTTAAAGTTTTGAACACCTGCAGCAGGCGCCCCAGCGCAGCCCACCATGGTAGGAAGATGGGAAGGCGCAAGGGTGTCGACGTAAGTTACATCCCACACCAAAGGCCTACCCCACTTCCATGGCATTATGGTCCACACGTCGAAAAAATTCGTCATTTACTTGCAGGAGTCACTAAATCTTTACGTGTTAAACTTGGCAATTATGGCATTTTCCATTTAAGTTCCACTGACACGAGGAATTACATCATTTCTATGACCTTTCTTCTTGTCGCCTCTTAACAGTAGTTTAAATGTCCTCCACTAGAACTAACCTAATTTAATATTGGATACGACGGTATGGTAAATATTTGGTAACTCACTACTCGATAAATAAATTAATCAAGCGAGGTGTGAGTGTACTGTACACTTTTGTCCAGACCGAAGTATACAGTCGTAATGTCACGCAGGTAATGCTATAATTGAACAAGGTTCTTAAGGGCCACTTGTCTATACTAGTAATTTTTAAATGCTTTTTAGGAAATCATTCTTAATTACTAGGAAAATAACTATATTCATTTTATTATTTGTTTTAGCGAAGATACAATTTAACGGCCTTGGGAAGTGACAGACAGTCCATCAGCGATAAGGATGATGACAAGTCATGTATTGAACTGACATTAGCTAGCAACAAGCTATCAATCTTGTAGAGATTAAGACGGTAGTTGAAGTAATAAAAACCGCTTCGAAAGTGATGTCCGCATAACACAAAGCAGTTTAATGTATTTTTTCCTTTGGCCGGGGTTAATACGACAATGTTTTGTAGAAACAGATTTAAAATAGTCGCAAATATTGTAACAATGTTTCAAAAACGTAAAATTATTCCAAAGCCCTCATTCCAAGTGCTACCAAATAATCGACTAGATAAAGAAGTTAAAGACATTGCGTGTTCTTTTAATTTTGCATACAATCTATTATTTTCGTCAAAATACTATATTCGGGATAATCATATTTATCCAAATGGAAGAAAACATTATTGGCTTTCGTTCTGCTATTTGATTGTTGTAAATATGTTGTCTCTAAACAGAATGATGTCTGGTGTATCTACACGTTTAGAATATGATGTATCTAATAATTTAGGAAAAAGTTTTGCTGTTCTCTTTACTATATTGTATTTCATTAGTGATGGGATCGGTTTCACAATGTTATTCATTTTGGACATCGTACATAAGTACAACTACGTCTCTCTTATGTTGAGGATTCAAACTATCCATAGGAGCATCAATTTTAGTAAGAGTGTCCGCAGCTATATCACTTGGAACTGGGTCTCACTGTCAACTGCCATTTGTTTTGATGTTTTGGTTGCCTTGATACAGTATAGAATGGCGGCCGGTAGTTCTGAGTTCATCGCCTGCATCCCCAACTTGATTTTTGATTTGGCGTTTACCACATTTCATGTCAATTTAATGGTTGCCATCCGGCTTATAATATTGCTGAGAAAATATCTTGAGGCATGGATTGATGATGTCTTGTTGATGAAAGATGATGAGGCCAGTGATGAGAAATTTCAGAAACTGTTTGAGATGTATCAATATTTTTTGAAAACTTACAATCTGTACAAATCTATTTTCCAATCATTGGTAAGTCAGTGAAAGTTCAACTTGAAAATTGCTAAAATGTTATAAAAATAAGAACCTTCTTACTTACAGGTATTATATCAAATATATCAAGCATTCTTTCGTACTATCGCCTATTCGGATTTACTGTTTTATACGTTGCTGAGTTTATTTTCAAAATCAGAAAAACACACATTACCGAAATCTGTGGTCAGTGTAAAACTATTTTTCTCAAAATCCATTTTCTTTGTGAGTAAAACAGGAGTTTTGAACAAAATTGAATCGACAAAAATATGGCACCAGCATACGCCAAAAGCACAAACTACATGGCTGTAACCAGTGGCGTGCCCAAAAAGATGGCAGCATTAACCAAATTTGATGGCTTTGTTAATTCTGGGATTGCCTTGGCAAAAATATTTGTACTAGGACCCCACGCTTCAAGTTGAAGAACTTGACTTGAGAAGGTCCTTGTACCTGAACTCCAATCAAAGAGTCACCCTTGGTGTCGGCTCAAGTGTAGCTTATTTAATAGGTGAGACATAATAATAAGTGACAACACTTTTCAACTCGCTCGTTGGCAGACGCAGGTAAGTGTCCGAAAACTAACGCTGCCAAAATCTCATGGCTCAACTCAACTTTATAAATATAAATATAAAAATTAAAATTGGTAAAAAGCAAATGAATATAAGAATTTAGGTAATTATAATTCGATAAACCACGATCCGAGCGCCCACAAAACGGTCAAGCAAGGGAAAGTTAGAAAAACTATTAAGATTATAAATTTTTCCTTTCCAGTTTTTGGGCATCGGTGTTCTTACTGTTATGTACATAACAAAACATATAACAGGTGTCATTATACATAGTATGTACTGTGAGAAGTTCTATATAACTGTTGAGGAAGCTGAGACGGCGTGTATACAGCTTATGAAGAACAGGGACTGTCCAAGTAAGAATTTAGTGACACAAACACTCGTTCGGGTCATAACACCGCAAATCAATTCAGCATTTTCTTTTTTAGAGATGATGATTTAAATAACTCACAAATTATCCGGATTACGCAAAATCTAATTACATGAAATAAAATGAAATCTGAATGATATGATAATTGTGATATCTTTCCTTACAGAGAGTCAAGAATATCTATGCAAGAAAGTGATACTGACAAATAAATCGTTTAGTAAGATGAGCTCGTGCGGCCTGTTCTACGTAGACGCGACGCTAATACGAAGTTTGATAGGAGTTATCATTAATTACGTAATTGTACTCTTGCAGTTCTTCTTTCTATAAACTCTTCAGTTTGTGAAATAATCGTAAGGAAATAAAAAGGTGAAACTTTAACTGACATATTATATTTTGGATTCAGGAACATTACCCATAAAATTGTTACTAGTATTCCTTAACCAATGTTAGTATAATGGACTTAAACTATCATTACAATCAAACAGCTAGTTAGTTTAGCGGAATACTTAATAGCAGTATGCTCTGCAGTCTACTGATATGTTTCCTGACCATAACAGTTTCTGTCAATTATGGTTTCTGACAACTATGATTTCTGTATGCGAAACAGATTATGGCTGATAACGCAAAAAGTGCCGGAATGGTAACAGCTAGGTGGTCCTTCCACAACATAAATAGGTTTAGACTTTCTTGGAAAACCTTTTGTTTTTTGGAAAGCTTTATAATGTAATGCTTTGATTTTTTGTTTTAATGCTTTAAAATCAATCAATATAATCTTAAAACATAAAACAAAAATGGGCCCAAAATTGAGCCCTGCGGTACTCCTTTTTTTCATTACCCTTGGAGACATAAATAAGTAGTAATTTCGAAAATGAGTTTTAGTCATGTAGACGCATCTAGACATAATTAATCGAATGCTTTTTAGAGGGCAATAATTTATTAATCTCTTTGATGTAAGCTATTAGAACAACAACACCACACTCACTCATTCGTCTGAGCAATGATAACATCGGTACAAGAACAAAGCGATTAATTGTATTTCTCCGTCGAATAGGCATATTAGGGCAATATTTTATAGAACTAGTTAGAATACAGTCATCAAAACACAGAAACGAGATGAAGATTATACCAATGTTCCAAAAACGTAGATCTTTAAAAAAACGAACATTTCAAGTACTACCTAATAATCGAATCGATAAAGAAGTTAAGGACATAGTCCGTTCTTTTGACTTTCTTCTTGGCATTTTGTTGTTTTCAAAATATAATGTTCATAATAATCATATTTATCCTAACCAAAACAAATGCGTATTACTGCTGTCGTTCTGTCGTATGCTATTTTTTAATTCGATGTGTCTCCATCGTATGTACATTTCATTACCCAGTGGAGTTTATACAAAAACTGCAAATATTGATAGTACTTTTGCTTATGTATTTGTCTTAACTTTATTTACCATCGTACATACTATTTCTTTTACAACGTTATTCATTCTGGATATTGTGCACAAGCACAATAATGTGAGTCTTATTCTGAAGATGCAAACTATCCTTAAAAACATCGATTTCAGCAAGAGTTTTCTGACTTACATTATATGGAACTGGATATCAATGTTTATTACTATCTCTACTGATATTTTCCTAGTCGTGGTTTTTTATTCCTCATTTAGTAACATTGAAGCCGTGATGTTGTTTCTTAATATGTTTACTGATGCATCGTTTTTCGCATTTGATATTAATTTCATGATTGCCACACGAATAATTGTATTGTTAAAAGAATATCTCGAAACGTGGACTGATAATGTCCTGAGGATTAATTGTGAGCAGGACGATGATGAAAAATGTCATAAACTGCTTGAAATATTTCAAAACATTTTAGAAGCTTACAATCTGCATAAAACAATTTTCCAAGTACTGGTAAGTTCATGATTATTACACTTAAACCTTAATGTATTGTTATTTTAACAGTCATGGTAAGAATTTCTCTGTCTCTGTATGGACATGTGATGAGGAGGGATGAACTGCATGTGACTAATAATGAATGAAAAAAAAAAATGAAGACCAAGGAAAAGACGTAAGGATTGTGTGAGGAATGATATGAAAGATAAAGGAGTAAATGATATCGTGACGGTTGACAAAAGAGGCTGGAAGAAAAAAATATGTTACGCCGAGCGCAAGTAACATGGTAAAAGGCCAAGAAGATTAATAATGATGATGTTAGTAGGCACGACGCAAGTCCTGCGCGGTGAATAGGTCCACTCTTTCTCATTGAACCCACTGTTGGGACACAATGCCTACTTCATGTGTTCCAGCAGTGTTAACGTTATTATGCTAATGCTTGGTTTATAATGCAAAGTCCATTTTCACAGGCATTATGTCACGTGATGGACGCATTTTCCCGAACTCTGTTATTTTTGGATACAATGTTTAATATCATGAAGGAATATGGTCAGTTAGGGCGCACTGTGAGTATAAAACATTTCCATATTTCAAATTAAATTGTGATGATTAAGAAGGATAGGTACGCTATCACATAAATATAATTATTTCGTTTCATAACTGGTGAAATGTGGATGCATAAAGGTATATATTTCTGCAAAACCCTTCGGGGATCACAGATGTAATATCATGCTATGAAATATTTAATTACTTACAGCTAATGGGGTTCACGACAATCGCATGGGTAGTCAAGTCGATAGCACTTGTTGTTACATACAGTTTAAACTGCGAGAGGTTCTATGTAACCGTTGAGGAAGCTGAGGCGGCGTGTATACGGCTTCTGAAGAACAGGAACTGTCCAAGTAAGAATGTTTTGTCAGCAACATTATCCTATAAATTTCTACCAAATCCTGACAACGGACTAACCTAAATAAACATTTCATCTCCTCCCTGACCCACTCAGGAGAAGAATTTCCAAGAATCCTTACTTTCGTGATAGAAGAAACTCTTGTGCAAAATTTCACGCTTCTAGATCCAGCAATTTAAGTTTTACATTAAGTTGATTTTGAATCCTAACTACACATCCTTTACAGAAAGTCAAATACGTCTCTACAAGAGCGTGATACTGGAAAAGCGAAGTTTCAGTAAGATGAGCGCGTGTGGCTTGTTCGATGTAGACGCTACGCTACCAATAAGCTTGATGGGTCTTCTCACTAATTACATTATTGTACTGCTGCAATTTACTTTTCTGTAAAACTTTTTTTTGTGTGAAATAAACACTGTTTTACTGGCGTCAAGTTACTCGTTCTTATCATAATTTTCTTCAATCCCAATTTATTTAGCGTCGTCGCAACAAATCTTCTTCTTACATACTCCTTTAAGTCTCGTTATTGAAGCAATCACGACATTTCTAACCATACCATCACACAGTACATTCATAATTTCTTTGGTATTCTCCTATTCTTTTAGGCATCCACTTTCATATTCAAAATTTTCTTCATTTTCCTTAAAAGACACTCTTCCCTTGTGATATGAAATATATTTTATGCCCGATGAATGGACGGTTTCTGTAGAAATGCTCCTGAATATTTGAATTGAGATGAACACGCGGAGCACAGCATAGGTACATAATTTATTCTGGTTACACATTATTCGGTTACAGTTCAAGGTATCTGCAGATATAAATGAATGTGTAAGTAAGAAAAAACCTCCGGGTACTGGCAAGTTTTTTTTTTATTTAACAGAAATACCAACAACCCGTATTGGGCCTGTGTGATGTATTATGAGCTCCTTCTCGCAAAGGAGGAGTGGAGCGATATCAGCTGATTATGATGCTAATGCTACTGAATATAGTTGCAGTTGCAGTTGCAGTGAGTTTGTAGCAGAAATAGGTGAATAGACTGCTTCAATTAGAGAATCCTTTTTTTTTTTAGAGATACTGATGAGGGCATTCATAATAAAAACACAAAGTTAACTGTGTAGTTTACGTTACTGTAGAAATAGTTTGTGTTCCCAAATTTTAATTTGAAGAAGATTGAATTAAGAAAAATCGAACTGTAACAAGGCAAGCGTGTAGGCAGCGATGACGCTAAATATCTGAAAGGGTAACGTGGCATCGATGACGAATAAACCACAGGCGTTGAACTTGTTAAACGATGTTATCTGCTGGCGTTGCATGTTCTTGCATATACATCTTTGTGTATCTGTAAAAGGAAAATACTGAATTTGATAAGTTCCTACTTTATTGTACTAACAAGACAAGACTGGAGTTCTTTTTGGCACGAAGAGTCACTTTTACTTTCTTTGCTTTCCTGTTATAAGAATAAGAAATACATCAGCCAAAAGACCTACATGGATCTCAAAGGGCATAGCCGACGGAAGAGAGAATTGAATTGACGTATCGAAAAACGTCTAATAAATTGGATCATAATAAATTCAACAACTATTCTTCAAGGCTGAAGCGAATAATTAACTTGACTCAAAAATCGCAAAATGACAACAATCATATAAAAATCGAATAATAAAACTAAAACAACTTGGAAGATAATCTACTCCGCAAAACATAATATTCCTAAAGAAGAAATTGTACGAATAAATCTAAATGGCATATCTATAACGGATCCGCAACAAATCGCTGCAGCTTTGTTAATCTTGTTAAATCTACAAACCCTTCAACATTGAATTATTTGACATCACATCATAATAAAACACTGACATTGATTGACCATAATTATAATTCCTTATTTATAAGTCCTACAATTCCAAATGACGTTTTTAAAATCATAAAATCTTTAAAAAATAAACACACAGTACTGGATACGATAATATATCTACGTCAATTATAAAGTACGTCGCACTATCCATTAGTCCGGTCCTAAGCTACTTGATCAATCTACGAATAAAAAAAATAAAAAATAAAATCCCAGTAAGCTAAAAGTCTCCATCATCAAGCCTTTGTTCAAAAAGGGTAAAAAGGAGGATATCTCTTGCAATAGCTTTAATCCCTATTTTTCCAAAAACATTGAAAAAGTAATCTACAATAGCATTTATAACTATTTTTGAAAAACATAATCTTTTTGCCAGTGAACAAAATAGATTTCGTAAAAGTAAGACTATCAATATGGCCAGCTACGAACGCTACGATCTTCTTATTAGGATTTACAAAAATATGAACAATAGGACTAACAACGGCTATGTAGAAGCTTTCGCGACCATGTTGCAGATTACAAGTAACTCAAATAAATAAGCTTTCTTTTGCGGCGAAAACTGAAGTGCAGTATTTATCAAACCCGAGAGATGTCACATATGGCATACCACAGGGAAGTGTTTTGGGTCCCTTGCTTTTCCTTAATATAAACGATTTACCAAGAGCCGTGAAAATTCCGTCAGTCCATTTTGTTGATTATAGTACTGCTGTATTTTCTCCGACTGACATCAACACATTTGAAAATAACATAAACGATACTTTGAATGACATCATAAATTGGTTAGCATATAATAATCTCATAATTAATTTAGATAAAACAAAAATAGTCAGTTATTCCCAAAGAAAAACCCCTTTGACATTAAATGTAAATTATGAAATAAAAAAATAGAGGAAACAGATACCTTAAAATTTTTAGGACTGTGGATTGACAAAAATATGTCATAAAAACGCAAATTGATACGGTGTGTACAAAATTAAATAAATTTTCCTACGCTTTGCACAGACTATCTAGGGGGCGGTAGATCTTTGACTCTTACTTTGACGGGCTGACTTAACTTTGTAACTATCCTTGACAATTCCATCCTGAATCGAAACCTACTGGTGATCACATTCCTCCTATTAATTGTCCCGATGCATAAAACTGGAGGTGTTTTTAACACCCACAGATTAGCACAGTCTTTATTCTTTAAAAATAAATACACTCGAATTCAAAAAAAAAAGAACTGCAATAGTAAAATAGCGTAATTAGTGATAACTCCCATCAAATGCATCGGTAGCGTACCGTCGACATAAAACACGCCACACGGGGTCATCTTTCTGAACGTACGGTTTGACTGTATCACGTTCTTGCAGAGATGTTTCTTGCTCTCTGTAAGGAAAGATACAACATATTAAGATTTGTATGTATGTGTCATACTTGTTCAAAATCAAAACATTTATTTCAAGTAGGCTAGTTACAGGCACTTTTGTATTGTCAAAACAAAGACAACAATGAAATGTAGCTACAGTCCCAGTCACAAGCCATAAAAACTGTGAAAGTACTGTAGTTGTTGGATGAACGGATGGCCGATGGGGCCGAAAAGTTCTGGAGTGGCAACTGCGAATCGGAAGACGTTGCGTTGGAAGGCCTCCCACTTGGTGGACCGATGACCTGGTGAATGTTGCGGGAATCCGCTGGATGCGAGTCGCGCGGGATCGGTCAATGTGACGACACTTGGGGGAGGCCTTTGTCCAGCAGTAGATGTCTTTCGACTGAAATGATGATGATGATGAATGATGATGATACTAGTTGGACCTGGTCCAGCTCCTGCGGAAAAAACAAATGAATGAGGTTGTAAAGAAAGAAATGAGACGCGAGAACGCGGCGATGCTCTAATTTTTGGATTCCACCAAAGCGGAGACACGCGGAGATATATGAAGCGGAGAGGAGAGGAGATTTGCAAAGCGGGACACCGCACACAGCACACCGCTCACCTCACGCCGCTCGTCTCTTCTCGTCTCCGTTGGCCTAAACAATAGCAAGAATTCTTCTCTCCTCTCTGCTCAACTGTTTCCACTAAAAGCTAAGCGGAGACGAGAAGTGAGAATAACGGAATTGTATTGGTGGTCAAAAACGTTCTTCCAATAAACACCAATTGGAGTAAAGACGTTGGTGTGCGTAGCACGGACGCCTTAAAATTTACATGGTATTTTTATCAGTAATTTAAAAAAAAATCACCTGTTCCATACATTATGACTGTGCAGATGTTGCATTTTTATAGGAAACAGCTGTTCTTTTCTAACCGTTCCTGCATCGCTGCTCCTTCCGTCCTGTACTGTAGATCATTTGATGTCAAAATGTTCTTACCTGGACAGTCCCTGTTCCCCATACGCTGTATACACGCCGTCTCAGCTTCCTCAACAGTTATATAGAACCTCTCGCAGTTAATACTATGTATAATTGGAAATAGTATACACCTTGTTGCTTTTAAAACAACCGGAATAACGAATGGCCATGTCTGGAAAGACATATATAACATCACATAAAATCACGCCTGTGATCATTGAGGGGTAAGGCAGAGGTGTTCTTTATACAATATGTTAAAAAAACCTGTCCGATCCAAATAGGCCATATAGATACCAATAACATTACCAAATAAAATAAGAAACATAAAAAACACGAAAGTAAAAAAAATAATGAATCTAATCTCGATGCCTCATAACACCTTCACGGATCAGACAGGGTTTTTTTTTTAACATATTGTATTGTACACCGACATTTCGTCATATCTTTTATGGTGTTAAATAAACAATAGATATTGAATTTATCAATAATGTTTTTTTTTTCTCATTTTTTCCCATCAATTTTGCCATTGACAAAGACAATAAGTCTTTCACTGGATTCTTTATAGCATATTGATATGTATCCTGTGACTGTTGGAGAGTGGGGACGGGGTCCATACAAAATCACCCATGGTCCTTTGTATGACTACTTGACTGACGATCCTGACATTAGAATTAGATCTTATTATAACATTGTACCTATGTTTTACAAATAAATAATTTGAATTTGAATTTTGGAGTGTTTTGTGTGTACATAAATAAATAATTAGTGTGAATTCAGGAAGAATCATTTTTCTCACCGCATTGATCAACACTGACGCACCTGCTCCTTCTTGTAATTTCAGTATAAAAAATATTATCTCAATGAAACTTAAAGAACGCAGAAATGCTTGAATAACTTGATATAATACCTTAGGACAAAAATAAAATAAATTAACACTCTTTTTATTTCTAACGAAAGGGGCTTTGTACAAAGATACGGGTTCCCAGTTCCGGCCAGTTGTGATGGGTCTGTACCGATTGGTGTGAGTAAAATACCTAGTGCCAATACTTTCTATATGCGCTCGCACATAAAGAAATAGATTCAGAAAAATATAAATACAGCAAAAGAAGATACAAGTTTTCTGCTGCTGAAATCGGCACCAGATATGCAGATAGTATATCTTTATGCAAGCACCCAAAATCTTCAAGTGCAAGTATCAACGACTTACCAATACTTGGAAAATCTGTTTATACAGATCATAAGTTTTCAAAATATTTTGATATGTCTCAAGTAGTTTCACACACCGCTCTTCATTCTCCTGTTCATCATTCATCATCAAGACATCTTTTATCCACTTGTCGAGATACAATCTTAACAGTATTATAACTCGAATGGTAAGCACTGAATTAACATCAAACACTGTGAACATGACGTCGCAAATAAATTTTGGGTCGAAATCACTGAATAAGACGTAAAGAATAATAGATTCACTACAGATGAAAGTTAACATTGAGATCCAGTTCCAAATGATATAGCTCCGAATGTCCTTACTGAAATCGATGCTGTAATGGATAGTTTGGAGTTCCAAGATAAGAGAGACGTAGTTGTGCTTATGCACAATGTCCAGAATGAACATGGTCGTGAAACAGATGAAATAACTTAAGGAAAAGATTAAAAGAACAAGCACAGTTAAGAGAAGTCCGAATGCACCCAAATAAGATGTATTGCAAAAAAAAAGTATTATTCGAGTCATCTGGTACAAGCATAACGCATTCATCACTAACAAATGACAAAACGACGCAAAATTATAAAATTTTCCGTTTGGATAAATATGATTATCACGAATACAATATTTTGAAGTAAAAAAAAGATTGAATACAAAATTAAAAGAATACGCTACTCTTTGAATATCTTTATCAAGTCTATTACTGCGTAGTACTTCAAATGATTGCTTTGAAATTATTGTACGTTGTCGATACATTGTTTTCACCTACAACAGCCCGATAGTAGATAACGAATAGTTACTTGACAAGGATCTAACAAAGTTGTTTACTTGACTAAGTAATTATACATATTATATTTGTGTAGATATGTACTGATCGTAAAGCACACATCTTTATTACAGTTTACTTTACTACTCTAGGCTTACTGCTACACAATAATCGAATGTTAAAATATAGATTTCAAATAGTCAGACATCAATAAAGTTGGCAAGTTTGTTGTTAAGATGCGTTTATACATAGGCAATACCGTGAAACTTTTCAAATCATGCCATCATCTGTCAAGCAGAACATCTTCCTCCTGGACATGAACTCCAGTGTGCAATCTGGAAATCTCTTAAGGCCAGGTTCCTCAGAATCGACCTATTTTTGATTGAACATTAAACATCAAGTATTGTTTTTTTGATCCGATAAAAATATCTGTTGTAATTTAACCTTTCGTGTGCCGGAACGTAGATCTACACGAGACACAATGCCTTTTTAATTGTTTCTGTATAGGCGGCATACGAGTGGTAAATAAACATTCTTGATAATTCTACGGTTCAAAACTCGATATTTACAACTTCACCCGATCATAAAAAATCGTTAAAACGTTAAAAAAATTATGGTTTTTAAAGTCGTACTTGAAGTAGACCAAACTTTTCCTCCCAAAAAATATTTAAAATAATTTAGCAATGATGTTTAGAAGAATATTCTACGGTTACGTTTTCTCAAAAAAGTTTTTTATTGTTTTAACAAGAGTAAGTAAGCCTTTAAAGTTTTGTCGTTTGAACAAAAAAAAAACTACTGGAACCTTATAGTACTTTTTATTGTTTTTCAAAGTATTCACTTCGTAGTTTAATACACTTTTCCATTCGCTCGAACCAGTCATTAAAACATTTATTCCATTCCAAAGTAGGGATGTTCAATATAGCTGATTTGAAAGCATCGACTGCTTCTTCACCGGACTGGAACCTTTGACCACGAAGAGTTTTCTTAACTTTAGGAAATGTAAGAAATCGTTAGGGCTTTGGTGAGCACTGTATGGAGGATGGTCAAGAATTTCTAAGTTTTGCTGCTTCAAATACTCAATCGTTTGACGAGCGCTGTGTGAGCTTGCATTGTCATGGTGTAGGTTGATGCGTCGCTTAGGGTTAGATTTCCGCAGTTCGGCGATGACTTGTGGTAAACAAACTGCGATATACCACTCTGCATTAACCGTTCTATGATTTTCAAGTACAATTGTCGCAACATGACTGGTTTTCGCCACGAACGTAGATACCATCTTCTTTGAAGCGCTTCGAGAGCGAACAACTTTAGTCGGCTTGGGCTCTTTTTGTAAGACCCAGATTGTGGATTGTTGTTTGGAATCAGGATCGTAGACATAGATCCAACATTCGTCACCACTGATGATGTCGTAGATGTGATTTGACTCTCCTTGGTTAGAACTAAAATAATAATAAAATAATTCTGTACAAGTATCAAAATGGGAAAAGAATTACAGGGCGTCTGAAATTACGTCCACATTGTTGTCAAAAGGAAAAAAGCTGGTAGACTTTTTCGCCAAAAAAAAGGCCAGCTTTCTGGTCACGTGGAGATTCAACCATCCGCTTGGCATCCCGAAATAACAGGTGCGCAATCGGACCTCATGGCCCTAATGTTTGAATCCCGAACGGTTCAAACACGTCATAACTACCAATTAAGTTATTGTATTTGTACCGTTTGAAGTTTTCAACACCTGCAGCAGGCACCCCAGCGCAGCCCACCGCGATAGGAAGATGGGATGGCGCAAGGGTGTCGACGCAAGTTACATCCCACACCAAAGGCATACCCCACTTCCATGGCATTATGGTCATACCATCTCGTCAGTTCCCTATTTGAATCGAATTTTGTTAACAATTTCAAGCGCTTTAATTCATTGCACGGAACCTTAATCTTTTTTCTAAAGTAAAAGTAGCTTAAGTTACTCCTTTTAACATTAGCTATCTGCGAGTAAAAGTTTCGTCAAATCGGTCTAGCCGTTTCGGAGATTAGCCGGAACAAACAGACTGACAGACAGACTATTTTTTTTGTTATAAGGGATACAAAGGACACACGTCGAACAAATTCGTCATTTACTTGCAGGAGTCACTAAATCTTTATGTGTTAAACTTGGCAATTATGGCATTTTCCATTTAAGTTCCACTGACACGAGGAATCACATCATTTCTATGACATTTCTTCTTCTAGTTTACAGTATTTTAAATGTCCTCGACTAGAACCAACCTATTTTAATATTGGATACGACGGTTTGGTAAATATTTGGTAACTCACTACTCGATAAATAAATTAATCAAGCGAGGTGTGAGTGTACTGTACACTTTTGTCCACACCGAAGCATACAGTCGTGATGTTACGCAGGTAATGCTATAATTAAGCAAGTTTATTAAGGGCCACTTGTCTGTATTAGTAACTTTCAAATGCTTTTAAGGACATCATTCTTAATTACTAGGAAAATAACTAGATTCATTTTAATATTTGTTTTAGCGAAGATAAAATTTAACGGCCTAGAGAAGTGGCAGACAGTCCATCAGCGATAAGGATGATGAAAAGCCATGTATTGACATTAGCTAGCAACAAGCTATCAATCTTGTAGAGATTAAGACGTAGTAGTTGAAGTGATACAAAACGCTTCGAAAGTGATGTCCGCATAACGCAAAGCAGTTTAATTTATTTGTTCCTTTGGCCGGGGTTAATACGACAATGTTTTGTAAAAACAGATTTAAATTAGTCGCAAATATTGTAACAATGTTTCAAAAACGTAAAATTATTCCAAAGCCCTCATTCCAAGTGCTACCAAATAATCGACTAGATAAAGAAGTTAAAGACATTACGTATTCTTTTAATTTTGCATACAATCTATTATTTTCGTCAAAATACTGTATTCGGGATAATCATATTTATCCAAATGGAAGAAAACATTATTGGCTTTCGTTCTGCTATTTGATTGTTGTAAATATGTTGTCTCTAAACAGAATGATGTCTGGTGTATCTACACGTTTAGAATATGATGTATCTAATAATTTAGGAAAAAGTTTTGCTGTTCTCTTTACTATATTGTATTTCATTAGTGATGGGATCGGTTTCACAATGTTATTCATTTTGGACATCGTACATAAGTACAACTACGTCTCTCTTATGTTGAGAATTCAAACTATCCATAGAAGCGTCAATTTTAGTAAGAGTGTCCGCAGTTATATCACTTGGAACTGGGTCTCACTGTCAACTGCCATTTGTTTTGATGTTTTGATTGCCTTGATACAGTATAGAATGGCGGCCGGTAGTACTGAGTTCATCGCCTGCATCCCCAGCTTGATTATTGATTTGGCGTTTACCACATTTCATGTCAATTTAATGGTTGCTATCCGGCTTATAATATTGCTGAGAAAATATCTTGAGGCATGGATTGATGATATCTTGTTGATGAAAGAAGATGAGGCCAGTGATGAGAAATGTCAGAAACTGTTTGAGATATATCAATATATTTTGAAAACTTACAATCTGTACAAATCTATTTTTCAAGCATTGGTAAGTCAGTGAAAGTTCAACTTGAAGATTGCTAAAATGTTATAAAAATAAGAACCTTCTTACTTACAGGTATTATATCAAATATATCAAGCATTCTTTCGTACTATCGCTTATTCGGATTTACTGTTTTATACGTTGCTGAGTTTATTTTCAAAATCAGAAAAACACACATTACCGAAATCTGTGGTCAGTGTAAAACTATTTTTCTCAAAATCCATTTTCTTTGTGAGTAAAAACATTAGGAGTTTTGAACAAAATTGAATCGACAAAAATATGGCACCAGCATACGCCAAAAGCACAAACCGCATGGCTGTAAACAGTGGCGTGCCCAAAAAGATGGCAGCAATACCATATTAGATGGCTTTGTTAATTCCGGGATTGCCTTGGCAAAAATATTTGTACTAAGAACTTTTTTTTTTTTTTTTACGGATGGGAAATCATCAAATGACTTCTCCCGCTCTGGGTGGAGTGGGAGGGAGTGTCAGACTCTTATTGACTAAAACCCATCCATGTTCCTTCATTGCCCTTTGTGTTCCAGGGCCACGGTATCTCTTTCGAACAGTCCCGCAGCCCCGGCAGGCATCGGCCCTTGCGGGCCCCTTCCTGGTTGCTGACATCTCTTTGAGGCGCGCGTGGAACACGAACGCGCCGTCGACACGGCCTGTCGTCATAAGACGGACGGACGGTGAGCTAACCCATTACTCACCGTCCACAGGCCCGCGCCTACCCACGGAGCCACCACGTGGCCCCCGACGCCCGGTGCGTCGCCCGCGGCGGCTGGGACGAGAGATTCTCTCCCTCTCACGTCCCGCCACCTCCTTCGCTAGCATGACTGCTTCGCAGAAGGAGGTGACGGCTTCCCATTCCCTCTCGCTCCGGACCATGGCCTGAACCAGGGCCGGGCGCGAGAGGTCGCCGCCGCCTATCGCCGTTACGAGGACACGGCGGAGCTCCGCCCAAGCGGGGCAGACCTCCACGGTGTGCGCCACCGTGTCCTCCGGACGATCCTCGCAATGATAGCACCCGGGCGTTTCCTCCCGCTTGTACTAGGACCTCACGCTTCAAGTTGAAGAACTTGACTTGAGAAGGACCTTGTATCTGAACTCCAATCAAGAGTCACCCTTGGTGTCGGCTCAAGTGTCGCTTATTTAATAGGTGAGACATAATAATGAGTGACAACATTTTTCAACTCGCTCGTTGGCAGACGCAGGTAAGTGCCCGAAAACTAATCCTGCCAAAATCTCATGGCTCAACTCAACTTTATAAATATAAATATAAAAATTGGTAAAATGCAAATGAATATAAGAATTTAGGTAATTATAATTCGATAAACCACGATCCAAGCGCCCACAAAACGGTCAAGCAAGGGAAAGTTAGAAAAACTATTAAGATTATAAATTTTTCCTTTCCAGTTTTTGGGCATCGGTTTTCTTACTGTTATGTACATAACAAAACATATAACAGGTGTCATTATACATAGTATGTACTGTGAGAAGTTCTATATAACTGTTGAGGAAGCTGAGACGGCGTGTATACAGCTTATGAAGAACAGGGACTGTCCAAGTAAGAATTTAGTGACACAAACACTCGTTCGGGTCATAACACCGCAAATCATTTCAGCATTTTCTTTTTTAGAGATGATGATTTAAAGAACTCACAAATTATCCGGATTACGCAAAATCTAATTACATGAAATAAAATGAAATCTGAATGGTATGATAATTATGATATCTTTCCTTACAGAGAGTCAAGAATATCTATGCAAGAAAGTGATACTGACAAATAGATCGTTTAGTAAGATGAGCTCGTGCGGCCTGTTCTACGTAGACGCGACGCTAATACGAAGTTTGATAGGAGTTATCATTAATTACGTAATTGTACTCTTGCAGTTCTTCTTTCTATAAACTCTTCAGTTTGTGAAATAGTCGTAAGGAAATAAAAAAGGTGAAACTTTAACTGACATATTATATTTTGGATTTAGGAACTTTACTCATAAATTGTTAGTCTTCCTTGACCTTTAGTCCATTAGTATAATGGACTAAAACTATCATTACAATCAAATAGCTAGTTAGTTTAGCGGAATACTTAATAGCAGTATGCTCTGCAGTCTACTGATATGTTTCCTGACCATAACAGTTTCTGTCAATTATGGTTTCTGACAACTATGATTTCTGTATGCGAAACAGATTATGGCTAATAACGCAAAAAGTGCCGGAATGGTAACAGCTAGGTGGTCCTTCCACAACATAAATAGGTTTAGACTTTCTTGGAAAACCTTTTGTTTTTTGGAAAGCTTTATAATGTAATGCTTTGATTTTTTGTTTTAATGCTTTAAAATCAATCACTATAATCTTAAAACATAAAACAAAAATGGGCCCAAAATTGAGCCCTGCGGTACTCCTTTTTTTCAATACCCTTGGAGACATAAATAAGTAGTAATTTCGAAAATGAGTTTTAGTCATGTAGACGCATCTAGACATAATTAATCGAATGCTTTTTAGAGGGCAATAATTTATTAATCTCTTTGATGTAAGCTATTAGAACAACAACACCACACTCACTCATTCGTCTGAGCAATGATAACATCGGTACAAGAACAAAGCGATTAATTGTATTTCTCCGTCGAATAGGCATATTAGGGCAATATTTTATAGAACTAGTTAGAATACAGTCATCAAAATACAGAAACGAGATGAAAATTATACCAATGTTCCAAAAACGTAGATCTTTAAAAAAACGAACATTTCAAGTACTACCCAATAATCGAATCGATAAAGAAGTTAAGGACATAGTCCGTTCTTTTGACTTTCTTCTTGGCATTTTATTGTTTTCAAAATATAATGTTCATAATAATCATATTTATCCTAACCAAAACAAATGTCTATTACTACTGTCGTTCTGTCGTATGCTATTTTTTAATTCGATGTGTCTCCATCGTATGTACATTTCATTACCCAGTGGAGTTTATACAAAAACTGCAAATACTGATAGTACTTTTGCTTATGTATTTGTCTTAACTTTATTTACCATCGTACATACTATTTCTTTTACAACGTTATTCATTCTGGATATTGTGCACAAGCACAATAATGTGAGTCTTATTCTGAAGATGCAAACTATCCTTAAAAACATCGATTTCAGCAAGAGTTTTCTGACTTACATTATATGGAACTGGATATCAATGTTTATTACTATCTCTACTGATATTTTCCTAGTCGTGGTTTTTTATTCCTCATTTAGTAACATTGAAGCCGTGATGTTGTTTCTTAATATGTTTACTGATGCATCGTTTTTCGCATTTGATATTAATTTCATGATTGCCACACGAATAATTGTATTGTTAAAAGAATATCTCGAAACGTGGACTGATAATGTCCTGAGGATTAATTGTGAGCAGGACGATGATGAAAAATGTCATAAACTGCTTGAAATATTTCAAAACATTTTAGAAGCTTACAATCTGCATAAAACAATTTTCCAAGTACTGGTAAGTTCATGATTATTACACTTAAACCTTAATGTATTGTTGTTTTAACAGTCATGGTAAGAATTCCTCTGTCTCTGTATGGACATGTGATGAGGAGGGATGAACTGCATGTGACTAATAATTAATGAAAAAAAAAATGAAGACCAAGGAAAAGATGGATTGATTGTGTGAGGAATGATATGAAAGATAAAGGAGTAAATGATATCGTGACGGTTGACAAAAGAGACTGGAAGAAAAAAATATGTTACGCCGAGCGCAAGTAACATGGTAAAAGGCCAAGAAGATTAATAATGATGATGTTAGTAGGCACGACGCAAGTCCTGCGCGGTGAATAGGTCCACTCTTTCTCATTGAACCCACTGTTGGGACACAATGCCTACTTCATGTGTTCCAGCAGTGTTAACGTTATTATGCTAATGCTTGGTTTATAATGCAAAGTCCATTTTCACAGGCATTATGTCACGTGATGGACGCATTTTCCCGAACTCTGTTATTTTTGGATACAATGTTTAATATCATGAAGGAATATGGTCAGTTAGGGCGCACTGTGAGTATAAAACATTTCCATATTTCAAATTAAATTGTGATGATTAAGAAGGATAGGTACGCTATCACATTAATATAATTATTTCGTTTCATAACTGGTGAAATGTGGATGCATAAAGGTATATATTTCTGCAAAACCCTTCGGGGATCACAGATGTAATATCATGCTATGAAATATTTAATTACTTACAGCTAATGGGGTTCACGACAATCGCATGGGTAGTCAAGTCGATAGCACTTGTTGTTACATACAGTTTAAACTGCGAGAGGTTCTATGTAACCGTTGAGGAAGCTGAGGCGGCGTGTATACGGCTTCTGAAGAACAGGAACTGTCCAAGTAAGAATGTTTTGTCAGCAACATTATCCTATAAATTTCTACCAAATCCTGACAACGGACTAACCTAAATAAACATTTCATCTCCTCCCTGACCCACTCAGGAGAAGAATTTCCAAGAATCCTTACTTTCGTGATAGAAGAAACTCTTGTGCAAAATTTCACGCTTCTAGATCCAGCAATTTAAGTTTTACATTAAGTTGATTTTGAATCCTAACTACACATCCTTTACAGAAAGTCAAATACGTCTCTACAAGAGCGTGATACTGGAAAAGCGAAGTTTCAGTAAGATGAGCGCGTGTGGCTTGTTCGATGTAGACGCTACGCTACCAATAAGCTTGATGGGTCTTCTCACTAATTACATTATTGTACTGCTGCAATTTACTTTTCTGTAAAACTTTTTTTTGTGTGAAATAAACACTGTTTTACTGGCGTCAAGTTACTCGTTCTTATCATAATTTTCTTCAATCCCAATTTCTTTCATTTATGGAAAATTGAGTCTGGAAAGTTGTTTCCCTAATGACGTGTGGATTTTCAGTGGCCCACACATGAAGATTGCGATGATTTCTTATACCCGCCCTTGTTTTTTCTTTAGAGATAGATATCAACAATGTTCTGTGAATTTGTAGCTGTTATGTAGTAGATTACAAATAATGATTAAAAAAGTCGTCCTATCGGGATAATTTATGGAGTTACACTAGTTTTTTAAAAATAAATACACAATTTTTCACCGAAAAAATGACTTCGATTCCGTTTTTTTTTTCGTCGTTGATAATTGTTAGTAAAAATGTTAATAAACCTGTTAAAATAACTCATAAGCTTTTAGAAATAATAAACAGAATCCAAATCGACCCATAAACTTCGGAGATGTGTCAAAAAATAGAAAGCAAATCTACAAACTATACTTAAAAAATTAAAAATGGAATAACATGAAAAATGTTGTAGATAGACCCCCCCTTTTAAAGTTTATTTTCGACATTTCTTCATGAATATTCAGAAAATTACGGGCGGTCACATGCGCATGGGCGACATTGTATTATAATAATCTCATAATTAATTTAGATAAAACAAAAATAGTCAGTTATTCCCAAAGAAAAACCCCTTTGATATTAAATTTAAATTATGAAATAAAAAATAGAGGCAACAGATACCTTAAAATTTTTAGGACTGTGGATTGAAAACGCTAATTGATACGGTGTGTAAAAAACTAAATAAATTTTCCTACGCTTTGCACAGACTATCTAAGGCGGTAGATCTTTGACTTTGACTTTGACGGGCTGATTTAACTTTGTGACTATCCTTGACAATTCCATCCTGAATCGAAACCTTCTGGTGATCACATTCCTCCTACTAAATACCCCGATACATAAAACTGGAGGTGTTTTTAACACCCACAGATTTAATTCTTTAAAATAAATACACTCGAATTCAAAAAAAAAAGAACTGCAATAGTACAATAGTATAATTGGTGATAACTCCCATCAAATGCATCGGTAGCGTACCGTCGACATAGAACACGCCACACGGGGTCATCTTTCTGAACGTACGGTTTGACTGTATCACGTTCTTACAGAGATGTTTCTTGCTCTCTGTAAGGAAAGAAACAACATATTAAAATTTGTATTTATGTATCATACTTGTTCAAAATCAATCAAAATCAAAACAAGTGTCAATACAAAGACAACAATGAAATGTAGCTACAGTCCCAGTCACAAGGCATAAAAACTGTGAAAGTACTGTAGTTGTTGGATGAACAGATGGCTGATGGGGCCGAAAAGTTCTGGAGTGGCAACTGCGAATCGGAAGACGTTGCGTTGGAAGGCCTCCCACTTGGTGGACCGATGACCTGGTGAATGTTGCGGGAATCCGCTGGATGCGCGCGGGATCGGTCAATGTGGCGACACTTGGGGGAGGCCTTTGTCCAGCAGTAGACGTCTTTCGACTGAAATGAAGATGATGATGAATGATGATGATACTTGTTGGACCTGGTCCAGCTCCTGCGGAAAAAACAAATGAATGAGGTTGTAAAGAAAGAAATGAGACGCGAGCACGCGGCGATGCTCTAATTTTCGGATTCCACCAAAGCGGAGACACGCGGAGATATATGAAGCGGAGAGGAGAGGAGATTTGCAAAGCGGGACACCGCACACAGCACACCGCTCACCTCACGCCGCTCGTCTCTTCTCGTCTCCGTTGGCCTAAACAATAGCAAGAATTCTTCTCTCCTCTCTGCTCAACTGTTTCCACTAAAAGCTAAGCGGAGACGAGAAGTGTGACTAACGGAATTCTATTGGTGGTCAAAAACGTTCTTCCAATAAACACCAATTGGAGTAAAGACGTTGGTGTGCGTAGCACAGACGCCTTAAAATTTACATGGTATTTTTATCAGTAATTTAAAAAAAAATCACCTGTTCCATACATTTTGACTGTGTAGGTATTGCATTTTTATAGGAAACAGCTGTACTTTTCGAACCGTTCCTGCATCGCTGCTCCTTCCGTCCTGTACTGTAGATCATTTGATGTCAAAATGTTCTTACCTGGACAGTCCCTGTTCCCCATACGCTGTATACACGCCGTCTCAGCTTCCTCAACAGTTATATAGAACCTCTCGCAGTTAATACTATGTATAATTGGAAATAGTATACACCTTGTTGCTTTTAAAACAACTGGAATAACGAATGGCCATGTCTGGAAAGACATATATAACATCACATAAAATCTCGCCTGTGATCGTTGAGGGGTAAGGGACAGGTGTTCTTTATACAATATGTTAAAAAACCCTGTCCGATCCAAAAAGGCCATATAGGTACCAATAACATTACCAAATAAAATAAGAAACATAAAAACACGAAAGTAAAAAAAATAATGAATCTAATCTCGATGCCTAATAACACCTTCACGGATCAGACAGGGTTTTTTTTTAACATATTGTATTGTACACCGACATTTCGTCATATCTTTTATGGTGTTAAATAAACAATAGATATTGAATTTATCAATAATGTTTTTTTTTCTCATTTTTTCCCATCAATTTTGCCATTGACAAAGACAATAAGTCTTTCACTGGATTCTTTATAGCATATTGATATTGTATCCTGTGACTGTTGGAGAGTGGGGACGGGCTCCATACAAAATCACCCATGGTCCTTTGTATGACTACTCGACTGACGATCCTGACATTAGAATTAGATCTTATTATAACATTGTACCTATGTTTTACAAATAAATAATTTGAATTTTGAAGTGTTTTGTGTGTACATAAATAAATAATTAGTGTGAATTCAAGAAGAATCATTTTTCTCACCGCATTGATCAACACTGACGCACCTGCTCCTTCTTGTAATTTCAGTATAAAAAATATTATCTCAATGAAACTTAAAGAACGCAGAAATGCTTGAATAACTTGATATAATACCTTAGGACAAAAATAAATTAAATTAACACTCTTTTTATTTCTAACGAAAGGGGCTTTATACAAAGATACGGGTTCCCAGTTCCGGCCAGTTGTGGTGGGTCTGTACCGATTGGTGTAAGTAAAATACCTAGTGCCAATACTTTCTATATGCGCTCGCACATAAAGAAATAGTTTCAGAAAAATATAAATACAGCAAAAGAAGATACAAGTTTTCTGCTGCTGAAATAGGCACCAGATATACAGACAGTATATCTTTATGCAAGCACCCAAAATCTTCAAGTGAAAGTATCACCGACTTACCAATACTTGGAAAATCTGTTTATACAGATCATAAGTTTTCAAAATATTTTGATATGTCTCAAGTAGTTTCACACACCGCTCTTCATTCTCCTGTTCATCATTCATCATCAAGACATCTTTTATCCACTTGTCGAGATATAATCTTAACAGTATTATAACTCGAATGGTAAGCACTGAATTAACATCAAATACTGTGAACATGACGTCGCAAATAAATTTTGGGTCGAAATCACTGAATAAGACGTAAAGAATAACAGATTCACTACAGATGAAAGTTAACATTGAGATCCAGTTCCAAATGATATAGCTCCGAATGTCCTTACTGAAATCGATGCTCTTATGGATAGTTTGGAGTTCCAAGATAAGAGAGACGTAGTTGTGCTTATGCACAATGTCTAGAATGAACATGGTCGTGAAACAGATGAAATAACTTAAGGAAAAAATTAAAAGAACAAGCACAGTTAAGAGAAGTCCGAATGCACCCAAATAAGATGTATTGCAAAAAAAAAGTATTATTCGAGTCATCTGGTACAAGCATAACGCACTCATCACTAACACATGACAAAACGACGCAAAATTATAAAATTTTCCGTTTGGATAAATATGATTATCACGAATACAATATTTTGAAGTAAAAAAAAGATTGAATACAAAATTAAAAGAATACGCTACTCTTTGAATATCTTTATCAAGTCTATTACTGCGTAGTACTTCAAATGATTGCTTTGAAATTATTGTACGTTGTCGAAACATTGTTTTCACCTACAACAGCCCGATAGTAGATAACGAATAGTTACTTGACAAGGATCTAACAAAGTTGTTTACTTCACTAAGTAATTATACATATTATATTTGTGTAGATATGTACTGATCGTAAAGCACACACCCGTATTATTGTCTACTTTACTACTCTAGGCTTACTGCTATACAATAGTCGAATGATAAAATGTAGATTTCACATAAACAGACATCAATAAAGTTGGCAAGTTTGTTGTTTAAATGCATGTATACATGGGCAAATACCGTGAAACTTTTCAAATCATACCATCATCAATCAAGCAGAACATCTTCCTCCTGAAAATGAACTCCAGTGGGTAAACTGGAAATCTCTTAAGACTCTCTTAAGGTTCCTCAGAATCGACCTATTTTTGATTCAAACAATTTTAAACAATCAAATGTTGTTTGTTTTGATCCGATAAAAATATTAAGTAGTAGTTTTATAAACATTCTTGATTATTCTACGGTTCAAAACACGATATTTACAACTTCACCTGATCATAAGAAATTAAAAGTAGTAGTTAAAATGTTGATGGTTTTTAAAGTCGTACTTGAAGTAGACCAAACTTTTGTCCAGACTTCGGTCTGGACAAAACCAACCTAATTTAATATTGGATACGACGGTATGGTAAATATTTGGTAACTCGATACTCGATAAACAAATTAATCAAGCGAGGTGTGCGTGTACTGTACACTTTTGTCCAGACCGAAGGGTACAGTCGTGATGCCACGCAGGTAATGCTATAATTGAACAAGGTTCTTAAGGGCCACTTGTCTATATTAGTAACTTTCAAATACTTTTTAGGACATCATTCTTAATTACTAGGAAAATATTAGATTCATTTTATTATTTGTTTTAGCGAAGATAAAATTTAACGGCCTAGAGAAGTGACAGACAGTCCATCAGCGATAAGGATGATGAAAAGCCATGTATTGAACTGACATTAGCTAGCGACAAGCTATCAATCTTGTAGAGATTAAGACTTAGTAGTCGAAGTAATACAAAAGGCTTCGAACATGATGTCCGCATAACACAAAGCAGTTTAATGTATTTTTTCCTTTGACCGGGGTTAATACGGCAATGTTTTGTAGAAACAGATTTAAAATAGTCGCAAATATTGTAACAATGTTTCAAAAACGTAAAATTATTCCAAAGCCCTCATTCCAAGTGCTACCAAACAATCGACTAGATAAAGAAGTTAAAGACATTGCGTATTCTTTTAATTTTGCATACAATCTATTATTTTCGTCAAAATACTATATTCGGAATAATCATATTTATCCAAATGGAAGAAAACATTATTGGCTTTCGTTCTGCTATTTGATTGTTGTAACTTTGTTGTCTCTAAACAGAATGATGTCTACAGTATCTACACGTTTAGAATATGATGTATCTAATAATTTAGGAAAAAGTTTTGCTGTTCTCTTTACTGTACTGTATTTCATTAGTGATGGGATCGGTTTCACAAAGTTATTCATTTTGGACATCGTACACACGTACAACTACGTCTCCCTTATGTTGAGAATTCAAACTATCCATAGGAGCATCAATTTTAGTAGGAGTGTCCGCAGTTATATCACTTGGAACTGGATCTCACTGTCAACTGCCATTTGTTTTGATGTTTTGGTTGCCTTGATACAGTATAGAATGGCGGCCGGTAGTTCTGAGTTCATCGCCTGCATCCCCAGCTTGATTATTGATTTGGCGTTTATCACATTTCATGTCAATTTAATGGTTGCTATCCGGCTTATAATATTGCTGAGAAAATATCTTGAGGCATGGATTGATGATGTCTTGTTAATGAAAGATGATGAGGCCAGTGATGAGAAATGTCAGAAACTGTTTGAGATATATCAATATATTTTGAAAACTTACAATCTGTACAGATCTATTTTTCAAGCATTGGTAAGTCAGTGAAAGTTCAACTTGAAGATTGCTAAAATGTTATAAAAATAAGAACCTTCTTACTTACAGGTATTATATCAAATATATCAAGCATTCTTTCGTACTATCGCCTATTCGGATTTACTGTTTTATTCGTTGCTGAGTTTATTTTCAAAATCAGAAAAGCACACAATACCGAAATCTGTGGTCAGTGTAAAACTATTTTTCTCAAAATCTATTTTCTTTGTGAGTAAAAACATTAGGAGTTTTGAACAAAATTGAATCGACAAAAATATGGCACCAGCATACGCCAAAAGCACAAACCGCATGGCTGTAAACAGTGGCGTGCCCAAAAAGATGGCAGCATTACCATATTAGATGGCTTTGTTAATTCTGGGATTGCCTTGGCAAAAATTTTGTAGAACTTGACTCGAGAAGGACCTTGTACCTGAACTCCAATCAAAGAGTCACCCTTGGTGTCGGCTCAAGTGTCGCTTATTTAATAGGTGAGACATAATAATAAATGACAACATTTTTCAACTCGCTCGTTGGCAGACGCAAGTAAGTGCCCGAAAACTAACCCTGCCAAAATCTCATGGCTCAACTCAACTTTATAAATATAAATATACAAATACACGAAAATTAAAACTGGTAAAATACATCAACAATATTAGAAGAATTTAGGTAATCATAATTCGGAAAACCACGATCCAAGCGCCCACAAAACGGTCAAGCAAGGGATAGTTAGAAAAACAATTCATCATCTGCCTAGCTCAACAATGTTGGGGTCGGCTTCCAGTCTATTTGGATGAAGCTGAATACCAGTATTTTACATGGAGCGACTGCCTATCTGACCTCCACAACCTAGTTATACGATACCCCTTGGTAAGACTGGTTGTCAGCCTTTTTGGGCCACTGTAACGACTGTCAAAGATCTCCAAATGACAGCCGTACCAACGGCTTTACGTGCTTTCCGTGACACGGAGTAAACTCGGTTTGTAATGGGTGGTCACCCATCCACAGACCAACCTAGGCAAGCACGGCTTAACCTAAAGATCGACCCGAGCAGCTGTTATTATTTAGCCTCAACGTTTAAAGTTACAAAAACTATTGAGATTACAAATTTTTCCTTTCTAGTTTTTGGGCATCGGTGTTCTTACTGTTATGTTCATAACAAAACATATAACAGGAGTCATTATACATAGTATGTACTGTGAGAAGTTCTATATAACTGTTGAGGAAGCTGAGACGGCGTGTATACAGCTTATGAAGAACGGGGACTGTCCAAGTAAGAATTTAGTGACACAAACACTCGTTCGGGTGATACCACTGCAAAAAATCATTTCTGCATTTTCTTTTTTAGAGATGACGATTTAAAGAACTTACAAATTATCCGGATTACGCAAAATCTAATTACATGAAATAAAATGAAATCTGAATGATATGATAATTGTGATATCTTTCCTTACAGAGAGTCAAGAATATCTATGCAAGAACGTGATACTGACAAATAGATCGTTTAGTAAGATGAGCGCGTGTGGCCTGTTCTACGTAGACGCGACGCTAATACGAAGTTTGATAGGAGTTATCATTAATTACGTAATTGTACTCTTGCAGTTCTTCTTTCTGTAAACTCTTCAGTGTGTGAAATAATCGTAAGGAAATAAAAAAAGTTGAAACTTTAACGGACATATTTTTATTTTTGATTCAGGAACTTTACTTGTAAAATTGTTAACCTCCTCCTTTACGTATGATAGTATACAGGGTGTAACCGACCCTTCACGAAGCCGTCAACCAAGCATTCTGTACATCCAACTTAGCAACTCTACGCAAAAATTATTGCTGGGAAACGATTTTTTTTTTGGGGTCAAAAATCACATTTTACGGTAATACTCAATATAATGCGCTCAAAACTTATTGCTGATGGATGCTTTGAATAGTAAACGGGCCATGGAGGTAATTGAAGTAAAGTTAGAACCTTAAAAAGTAGTATCTAAAAAAAACTTGTGAAAAAATTGGAACTTTGACCCCCAATATCTCCGTAACTAGAAGGTTCCCAGCTATGGTCCAGAACAAAAAAAATATCACAATGACGAGGAGAACAAGTGCCTTTCGGCTTCGTTAAGGGTCTTTTTACACCCTTTATTTGACTAAAACTATCATTACAATCAAACAGCTAGTTAGTTTAGCGGAATACATAGTAGCAGTATGCTCTGCAGTCTGCTGAATGTTTTCTGACAATGACAGATTCTGTCGATTATGGTTTCTGACAACTATGATTTCTGTGCGCGAAACAGATTATGGTTGATAACGCAAAAAGTGCCGGAGTGGTAACAGCTAAGTGGTCCTTCCACGGGATGAACTGATTCCTGATGAAGGTACACGAAGTCCCTGTTGCAGGCCAGAATCGTTAATTGCCATAGGTCGAGCAAAAAGCTCTGCAGAAGGACAATTTATTCTTAGGGACTTTTTAATCTGAAAATTTGCATTACAATATCATAAATTATAAATATAATACAATTGCAGTTGCGAGTAAACGTTAAGCCAGTATCCTGGTCGCGAGAATCGCCTAGCCATGATGCAACTTCAACCTCCATCGCTAGCCTCATCACAAAACGAACAACCCACCCTAATAAGGCGCGGAGGGCAGGGTGCCTGTGGCTTATCCTCGTTCTTAAGTTTGATTATGATCAGCACTTAAATATTTAAAAGCAATTTGGTTTTTATTGTCCATGTCGTAATGTCAACAAACGAAGAGAGTGGAAAACAGAGAGAGAGAGAGAGAGCTATATAGGACGTCTATCTTCATCTCTTTCCCACTTTGTAATAAGATATAAATAGGTTTAGACTTTCTTGGAAAACCTTTTATTTTTTGGAAAGCTTTATAATTTAATGTTTCGAATTTTTGTTGTAATGCTTTAAAATCAAACAATATAATCTTAAAACATAAAACAAAAATGGGCCCAAAATTGAGCCTTGTGGTACTTTTTTTTTCATTACCCTTGGAGACATAAGTAAGCAGTAATTTCTAAAATGAGTTTTAGTTATGTTGACGCATCTAGACATAATTAATCGAATGCTTTTTAGAGGGCAATAATTTATTAATCTTTTTGATGTAAAGTTATTAGAACAACAACACCGCACTCACTCATTCGTCTTAGCAATGATAACATCGGTACATGAACAAAGCAATTTATTGTATTTCTTTGTCGAATAGGCATATTAGGGCAATGTTTTATAGAGCTACTTAGAATACAGTCATCAAAATACAGAAACGAGATGAAGATTATACCAATGTTCCAAAAACGTAGATCTTTAAAAAAACTAACATTTCAAGTACTACCCAATAATCGAATCGATAAAGAAGTTAAGGACATAGTTCGTTCTTTTGACTTTCTTCTTGGCATGTTATTGTTTTCAAAATATAATGTTCATAATAATCATATTTATCCTAACCAAAACAAATGCCTATTACTACTGTCGTTCTGTCGTATGCTATTTATTAATTCGATGTGTCTCAATCGTATGTACAATGAATTACCCAGTGGCGTTTATACAAAAACTGCAAATACTGATAGTACTTTGGCTTATGTATTTGTCTTAACTTTATTTACCATCGTACATACTATTTCTTTTACAATGTTATTCATTCTGGATATTGTGCACAAGCACAATAATGTGAGTCTTATTCTGAAGATGCAAACTATCCTTAAAAACATCGATTTCAGCAAGAGTTTTCTGACTTACATTATATGGAACTGGATCTCAATGTTTATTACTATCTCTACTGATATTTGCGTAGTCGTGGTTTTTTATTCCTCATTCAGTAACAGGAATGCCGTGAGGTTGTTTCTTAATATGTTTACTGATGCATCGTTTTTCGCATTTGATATTAATTTCATGATTGCCACACGAATAATTGTATTGTTAAAAAAATATCTGGAAACGTGGACTGATAATGTCCTGAAGATTAATTGTGAGCAGGACGATGATGAAAAATGTCATAAACTGCTTGAAATATTTCAAAACATTTTAGAAGCTTACAATCTGCATAAAACAATTTTCCAAGTAGTGGTAAGTTCATGATTATTACACTTAAACCTTAACGAGACGAGCCCCCAGTTATTCCACTTTTGTGGGCGTGAAATGTGGGAAATCAAAACACTTTTTTTTTTTTTTTTTTTTTTTACGGATGGGAAATCATCAAATGACTTCTCCCGCTCTGGGTGGAGTGGGAGGGAGTGTCAGACTCTTACTGACTAAAACCCATCCATGTTCCTTCATTGCCCTTTGTGTTCCAGGGCCACGGTATCTCTTTCGAACAGTCCCGCAGCCCCGGCAGGCATCGGCCCTTGCGGGCCCCTTCTTGGTTGCTGACATCTCTTTGAGGCGCGCGTGGAACACGAACGCGCCGTCGACACGGCCTGTCGTCATAAGACGGACGGACGGTGAGCTAACCCATTACTCACCGTCCACAGGCCCGCGCCTACGGTGGCCGGGAGCCACCACGTGGCCCCCGACGCCCGGTGCGTCGCCCGCGGCGGCTGGGACGAGAGATTCTCTCCCTCTCACGTCCCGCCACCTCCTTCGCTAGCATGACTGCTTCGCAGAAGGAGGTGACGGCTTCCCATTCCCTCTCGCTCCGGACCATGGCCTGAACCAGGGCCGGGAGCGAGAGGTCGCCGCCGCCGATCGCCGCTACGAGGACACGGCGGAGCTCCGCCCAAGCGGGGCAGACCTCCACGGTGTGCGCCACCGTGTCCTCCGGACGATCC
This sequence comes from Noctua pronuba, assembly GCA_905220335.1. Taxonomy (NCBI): domain Eukaryota; kingdom Metazoa; phylum Arthropoda; class Insecta; order Lepidoptera; family Noctuidae; genus Noctua; species Noctua pronuba. Next base: position 14,302,111 of record LR999913.1, read on the forward strand.
TCACAATGATAACACCCGGGCGTTTCCTCCCGCCCGATTCGGTGCAGGAACCTCCCGAAACAACCGTGTCCGGTGAGGACCTGCGTCAGGCGGAAGGTGAGGGCGCCGTGGCGCCTCTCTAGCCACTCCTCAAAGAGGGGACTTATCGCCACTATTGTGGCGTGCCCTGCACTGGGTTGCGACAGTCGCTGTCTCCATGTCGCCATGAGATCGCGTCGGAGGTCTGTCCGCTGAGCGGTGATTTGCCGCGGCAGCGGAGTTTCCCCCCGACGTAGTGCCCCCGCGCGCCATTCATGCAGGCGCGCGAGGACTATCGCCTCCAGATCCCATGGCGGCAATCCGGCTAGGAGGCTCGCCGCCTCGCGGGAGATCGTGCGGTACCCCCGGATCAGCCTTACGGCTACGACCTTTTGGGGCGCGTTCAGGTAGTGCGCGGCACGCCGCTTAATTGAACGCGCCCACACCGGGGCCCCGTAAAGGGCCATGGACCGCACGACCCCCGCGTAGAGCCTACGGCAGGAGGCGTTTGGACCCCTCAGGTTGGGCAAGAGCCGCTTGAAGGCAGCCCCGGCCCGTTCCAGTTTGGGAGCCAAACGTCGGAAGTGCTCAACGAAGTTCCACCGGCTGTCGAGGACGAGTCCTAGGTACTTCAAAGTCGACTCGACGCCGATGGGAACCCCTCCTACCGTCAGCGTGGATCCCGACGGTGGCGCATTCCGAGGCCTATGAAAGCTCATGGCCTCGGACTTGTGCAAGGCCACCTCGAGACCCAATTGCCGGATCCTCTCAACGACTATCGCAACCCCGCGTGTCATCAGATCGGCCGCCGCCTCGTGCGACCTCCCTTGTGCCAGTACCAGCGTGTCGTCAGCGTAACAGACTACGCTGACGCCGCTAGGGAGGTCGGCGCGCAGCACCCAGTCGTAACCGATGTTCCACAAGGGCGGCCCTAGAACCGACCCCTGTGGAACACCGCACGACATCTCTCGCCGGTTCCATTCTCCGTTGGGACCAGGGTAGATGACATACCTGTAAGACAGGTAGTCCCCGACTACACGACGGAGGTAGGTGGGCACCCGGTGATACCGGAGTGCCTCCCTAATGCAGCTCCAGGGCATGGAGTTGAAGGCGTTGGCGATGTCGAGCGACACCGCCAAGACGACCCCACCCCGGGACACCGCGTCCCCCGTCGTGAGGGCTCGCACGCGCATGATGGCGTCCACCGTCGAGCGCCCCTTGCGGAAACCAAACTGGTGTTCCGCAAGATCCGGCCCCATTCCCGCAAGGTGCCCGGCGAGGCGGTTTGCAATGACTCTTTCAAAGAGCTTGCCCACCTCGTCGAGCAACACAATGGGCCGGTATGCGGACGGAGAGTCCGCAGGGCGCCCTGGCTTCCGTATGAGGACCAGTTTGCCCGTCTTCCAACGAAGCGGGAACTGGCCTCTCTCCAAGCATGCGCTTAGGAGCCCTTCCAGTCGGGACCCGAGAGCCTCAGAGGCCAGGACCCAGGCTTTGCCAGGTAAGCCATCGGGTCCCGGGGCGGCAGTTTTGGCCTTAAGCCTGCCTACCGCCACTCTCAGGTCTACCCCAGTCACCTCCGGAACGTCGTCATCGTCGTCGCTGTGGTCCGCTTCCGGCACCGCAAGCGGCGGAGCCATAGGCGGGGGAGTATGCTCCCCTCGCGAAGGGAACAGAGCGCTCACCACGTCCTCCACGAGCTCAGGCCGGAGACTCTGCGTCAGCGGGGGGGCCCAGGTGCGGAGTTTGTCCCGCACCATCTTATAAGGGCGCCCCCACGGATCTCCGTCGAGAGTCCCCAGCATCTCCTCGCGGGCCAGATCCTTGGCCCGCTGGACAGCCTCTTGGAGGGCGGTCTTCGCTGCTCTGTAACCCTCGTACAGCTCCGCCTCGATGGCTGCCGCATCCGGAGGGCGGATGCGGAGCCTGCGATGCCTGGTGTACAGGTGGCGCGCGGCGACGCACGCCTCGCGCAGAGTCGTAAGCTCTCGCGACCACCAGTACACCTGACGCCGGGCGCTTCCTGGCCGGACTCGGGGCATTGCCACGTCGCATATGTCGGACATGGCCTCCTGGAACCAACCCGCCTCGTTGTTTACGTCGGCAGGCCTGTCCGGTGATGTCACCCAGGCCTGCACGATCGCGGCTTCCAGGAGGAGCTCCCGGTCCAGCTGCTTCAGCGCCCATCGCGGACCACTCGGGGCCTGTAGGACCGGCGCGCTTGGGGTCTGGGCGGAGACGTCGAACCGGATATACCGGTGGTCGGAATAGGTCTCCACCCCCTCCATGACGCGCCAGTCAACGACACGCGGTGACAGAGCGGGGCTGGCGAACGAGATGTCCACCACCGAGTCGCCCCGCATCCGCACACACGTGGGGACAGAACCCCGATTAACGACGACTAGGCCTGTCTCCAGAGCCCAGTTCTCCACCATCCTTCCCCGCACGTCTGTGTAACGAGAACCCCAAGCCAAGTTCTTGGCATTGAAGTCCCCGAGCACAAGCACGGGGAGGGAATGGCTTCCGATGACGACGCTCAACTCCGTGAGGGAGTTGTGGAACTCGGCGAGAGTTCGGCTCGGGGAGAAGTAGACACCCGCTACGACAATCTCCCCGAACCGTGCTGCTACGCACCCCTGACCCTTCCTGACACTTTCATGGGTCGGGGTACCGGCGGCGGCCGACGAAATTATGGCCACTGAGCCGCTAAGGTCCTCCACCCAGTTATCCCTGGGCGGGACGAAGTACGGCTCAGCGACCACGGCGACGTTGATCGACCACTGCGCCATGCTCTGGAGCAACAGATCCTGAGCGCAGGCGCAGTGGTTGATGTTCGCCTGGAGGAAGCTTAATGGAGCCGTTATTGGCAGTCCATTTCAGCCCCCTCCCGGGCCCCCTGCGAGGGCCCCGCTGCGGGTGTTGCAGCAACTGCTGTGGCGGCGGCAGCGGCAGCGACAGTGGCGGCGGCAGCGGCGGTGGCGACGGTGGGGGTGGTGGTGGAGGGCCTTCCCTTGCCCCTGGCTTTGGCGGGAGCCCCGCAGGCTTTCATCCCTGCCCGGTGATCGGCCGGCCTGCCAGCTGCAGCACATGCGGTGCAGTGCGGTGCAGCGAGGCAAGCCGCGGCCTTATGACCGGGCTGACCGCAGCGGAAGCAGAGGTTGCTGCGGTCCACCTCCGAGGTGCACTGAACTGACACGTGGTGACCCACGTGACAGCGATAGCACCTCAGAGGTCTGGGCTCCAGCAGCTTCACCTGCGCTGAGACCCAGCCCACCAGGAGCCTTCCGCCCTCCACGATTTTACTAGCCGCCGTCACAGGGCAGCTCACCATAATGGTTCGCATGCCCGTTCGGTCCGGACGTAGGGTGCCTGCTTTGACCTGCTCGGCAGGGCACCCTCCGGTCCTGGTGACGGCGGCCACCACCTCCTCCTCGGTAACCGAGTCGTCCAGCCCCAGGATGCGCAGGTCTGCGCATCTGACGGGCCTGGACACTCGGGCCTCGTCCGCATTTAGGGACGCTCTGAGCTTTTCAGCCAGAGCGTCAGCGGACGAGCCACTGGATCCTCCGGGGATCTCCAGCACGCGGGCGCCCGTCTTAGTGACCTTAAGCCGGACGCCCCCGGTGATCCCCAGCTCCCCGAGGTCCACCGTCGCCTTCGCCTTGGCGAGCACGTCGCGGTACGACACGCCCCGTTTTTCCGCGTCCGGCTGCAGTGTGATGACTACAGCCGCGGTCTTCGGGGCGCGGAGTCGAGCCGCGACGTTTCAAAACACTTAACTTAACTTTAAGCAATATAATTTAAAAATATAGTCTTTACAATCGTCTTTACTTCCTTTTCGTCTTAACGTCCAAATCACACTACGTCACATTACTGAAAAAGTACCTACTCTTTCTCTCTCATACATTATCGCTCTCACTTACTCAACTGTCATTCCCACATGTATTATTATTTTAACGGTCTTGGTACAAATTCCTCTGTCTCTGTATGGACATGCTATGAGGAGGGATGAACCGCATGTGACTAAACGTGTAAGTGATGAATATGAATTTTGATGGATGGTGAGAAAGACGAAGATCAAGGAAAAGATGGGAGGTTTGTGTGAGGAATGATATGCAAGATAAAGGAGTAAATGATATCATGACGGTTGACAAAAGAGACCGGAAGAAAAAATTATGTTACGCCGACCGCAAGTAATATGACAAAAGGTAAGGAAGATGATAATGATGATGTAAGAAGGCACGACACAAAGCCTGCACGGTGAATAGGTCCACTCCTTCTCACAGAACCCACTGTTGGGACACAATGCCTACTTCATGTGTCCCAGCAGTGTTAACGTTATTATGCTAATGCTTGGTTTATAATGCAAAGTCCATTTTCACAGGCATTATGTCACGTGATGGACGCATTTTCCCGAACTCTGTACTTTTTGGATACAATGTTTACAATCGAGAAGGCATATGGTCAAATAGGGCGCACTGTGAGTATAAAATCTTCCAATATTTCAGGTTTAATTGTGATCTTCTTCTTCTTCTTCGTATCTCTGGCACGAAAAACTTTAAATTTTGTTAGCCCAAAATATCACCACTTCCACCGCGTCGTCGGTGGCAGCGAATAGGTCACTTCGGCTGCATGTTTTTGGGCTAAGAGGGCAGGATAGGAGGTGAAGCATAGTTTGCGACACAGCTCCACAACCACACCCCACTGCTGTCTCATTGAGGTATCCCCACTTAACGAGGTTGGAGTTACATCTTCCTACCTGTGTCCGGAGACGGTTCAAGGACCTCCAGGTGGACCACGGAAGGGTAGACCCTGCAGGAAGATGCTCACTTGGTGGTAAGTAGTGAGTGGGAGGGGGACAGCTATTTTCCCACAGCTTACATCGGGCGTCAGCGGGGTTTAGTGATAAGGGCGCTGCGGTTTTTAAAAAAACTGTGCCTGCTTTTGAGACGTTGCTTGGACGGTTGGGCATCGTGTAGTGGGTGTCTGGTGTCCGACTCCTGTTAATATTTCTCCACTGCGCTTGCGACTTCTCTTCGGACAAATGGAGGTGCTATGCCGGCTGTGGGGTACAGTGCGCTGACTGGGGTTGGTTTGAGGCAGCCTGTAATCGTTCTACATGTTTCGTTCAAAGCAACATCCATTTCCTTGGCGTGGGCGGAACGATACCACACTGAGCATGCATATTCGCCCGCTGAAAAGCAGAGTGCTAGGCCAGTAGTTCGAAGAACTTGAGTAGAAGCGCCCCAGGAGGTTGAAGTTAGGCCTCTGAGCAAGTTGTTGCGGGTCCCTACCTTTTTCTTGGTTTTGAGGCAATGGTTTTTAAACGTCAATGCTCTGTCGGGTGACTCCCAGGTAGGTAGGGTTACTGCAGTGTTCGATGGTATCTCCTTGCCATTTAATATGCAGAGTCCGCCTGGCTGAGTTATTCTGGAGATGGAAAGCGCATGCCTGTGTTTTTGAGGGATTCAGTTTGAGGGCGTTATCTTTGTAGTACCTTCCGAGTACTTCTAAGCCTGCTTCTTGAATTTTTTCAGCGTCTTCGAATTTATTTGTAGATGTTAAAGAGAATGGGCGCTAAAACACTTCCCTGTGGCAGGCCATTCTTCTGCAATCTCTATCTGCTTTTTTCCGTGTTTAAAAGGACTTGGTACCGTCGGTTACGCAACATCTCACCAAGTACCTCGATGAAACCCTGGTCGTCGATCATGCCAGATAGTTTTGCCAATAGCCTCTTAATATTGACAGTGTCATATGCCGCTGACAAGTCGACGAGTACGACGCCAGTAATCTTTCGTGTCTCGTAGCCATCCTCTATGTATTGTGTCAGTCGGAGGATTTGCCCAGACCATGACTTACCTGGTCTGATGCCAGCCTGCTCGAGAATCAATTTTGGGTCAATAACGTTCTGGAGCCGATTGAGTAAATGTCGCTCAAATAATTTGAACGTATGGCACAAAAGAGAGATAGGGCGTTAGTTTTTTGGGTGGTGAGGCAGCTTCCCTGGTTTTAGCAGTGCCGTAATTTTAGCTTTCCTCTAGATTTTGGGGATCTTTGAGCTTTTAAGGCAGGCATTAAAAAAGGCAAGAAGCCAGGACTATCCAACTGGGCCTAGGTTTTTAAGTTGCTCCACAGTAATATCATCCAGTCCAGCAGCTTTACCGTACTTCAGGGCCTTTATAGCAGGGATTATGTCCGACAGTGTAAAGGGCTTGCTAATTTCTGTTGAAGGTGTTAGTATCTTAGTGGGTTTTGGTGGTTTTTTCAGTTTGTTTGGGGCCTTACCATTTAGTAGAAGTTGGTAGGCCACCTGATTAGCCGTGACTTTGCCTGGGCTTGTTGGTTCAGGGGGGTCGCCACGTGAGTTTCCTTAGTGTTGCCCTTGCTTTCTTGCTATTCTTCGTCATATCAATGTTCTCGACTGTTTTTAACCACTGTTATTTGTGGTGATGATTTAGAAGGATAGGTGCGCTATCATATAAATATAATTATTTCGTTTCATAACGGGCGAAATGTGGATGCACAAAGGTATTTATTTCTGCAAAACCCTTCGGGGATCACAGATGGAATGTCAAGCTATGTAATATTTAATTATTTACAGGTAGTGGAGTTCACGACAATCGCATGGGTAGTCAAGTCGATAGCACTTGTTGTTACATACAGTTTAAACTGCGAGAGGTTCTATGTAACCGTTGAGGAAACTGAGGCGGCGTGTATACGGCTTCTGCAGAACAGGAACTGTCCAAGTAAGAATGTTTTGTCAGCAACATTATCCTATGAATTTCTACCAAATCCTGACAACGGACAAACCTAAATCAACATTTCATCTTCTCCTGAGTGGGTACTCAGGAGAACAATTTCCAAGAATCCTTCCTTTCGTTACAGAAGAAACTTTTGTACAAAATTTCAAGCTTTTAGATCCAGCAATTTAAGATTTACATTAAGTAGATTTTTAATCCTAACTACACATCCTTTACAGAAAGTCAAATACGTCTCTACAAGAGCGTGATACTGGAAAAGCGAAGTTTCAGTAAGATGAGCGCGTGTGGCTTGTTCGATGTAGACGCTACGCTACCAATAAGTTTGATGGGTCTTCTGACTAATTTCATTATTGTACTGCTGCAATTTACTTTTCTGTAAAACTTGTATGTGTGTGAAATAAACACTGTTTTTACTGGCGTTAAGTTACTCTTTTATATCATAATTTTCCTAAATCCCAATTTATTTAGCGTCGTCATGGCAACGTACCTTCTTCTTACATACTCCTTTTTTTTTTACGGATGGTAAATCATCAAATGACTTCTCCCGCTCTGGGTGCAGTGGGAGGGAGTGTCAGACTCTTGCCGACTAAAACCCATCCATGTTCCTTCATTGACCTTTGTGTTCCAGGGCCACGGTATCTCTTTCGAACAGTCCCGCAGCCCCGGCAGGCATCGGCCCTTGCGGGCCCCTTCCTGGTTGCTGACATCTCTTTGAGGCGCGCGTGGAACACGAACGCGCCGTCGACACGGCCTGACGTCATAAGACGGACGGACGGTGAGCTAACCCATTACTCACCGTCCACAGGCCCGCGCCTACGGTGACCGGGAGCCACTACGTGGCCCCCGACGCCCGGTGCGTCGCCCGCGGCGGCTGGGACGTGAAATTCTCTCCCTCTCACGTCCCGTTCTTACATACTCCTTTAAGTTTCGTTATTGAAGTAATCACGTCATTTCTAACCATACCATCACACAGTACATTCATAATTCCCTTGGTATTCCTCCAACTCTTTTAGGCATCCACTTTCATATTCAAAACTTTCCTAATTTTCCTCAAAAGACACTCTTCCCTTGTGATATGAAATACATTTTATGCCCGATAAATGGACGGTTTCTGTAGAAATGCTCCTGAAGATTTGATTTGAGATGAACACGCGGAGCACAGCATAGGTACATAATTTATTCTGTTTACACATTATTCGGTTACAGTTCAAGGTATCTTCAGATATAAATTAATGTGTAAGTAAGGAAAAAGCTCCTGGTACTGGCAAGTTTTTTTTATTTAACAGAAATACCAACAACCCGTATTGGGCCTGTGTGCTTTATTATGAGCTTCTTCTCGCAAAGGAGGCCTGAGTGGAGCGATATCAGCTGATTATGATGCTAATGCTACTGAATATATCACCAGCCTATGCACTGCAGTGAGTCTGAAGCAGAACTAGGTCTGACCAACTGCAGGACAAAAACCACTTCAAATAGAAAATACAATTTTGTTGGAGATACTGATGAGGGCATTCATAATAAAAAACACAAACTGACTGTGTAGTTTACGTTACTGTAGAAATAGTGTGTGTTCCCAAATTTTAATTTGAAGAAGATTGAATTAAGAAAAATCGAACTGTAACAAGGCAAGCGTGTAGGCAGCGATGACGCTGAATATCTGAAAGGGTAACGTGGCATCGATGACGAATAAACCACAGGCGTTGAACTTGTTAAACGATGTTATCTGCTGGCGTTGTATGTTCTTGCATATTCTTCTTTGTGTATCTGTAAAAGGAAAATACTGAATTTGATAAGTTCCTACTTTATTATACTAACAAGACAAGACTAGAGTTCTTTTTGACACGACGAGTCATAGTTGGAACTAATCACACGATCTTGGTCTTTCAATAAAATTGTCACAGATTATTTCACAAATGGTCTAGTAGTCGGAATCGCGACTGCTGAGCATAAGGTTCGATGCCCGGGTCGGGCAAAGCGCTATTGAGTTTTTCAGATATTGGTCGAGACCAATATCTAAGGAGGCTCTCGTTAGGCAGCTGGATAAAGGGCTTGATTCAGAAAGCGGTACTCCTGGACACGGCTCGTATTGTTAGGAGGTTCCTCTCCCTGGAGCTCTGACTGACGGTAGCTTGGACCCTGTTCCCGATACCGGTGGGCTACAATTTTTTTAAATTTTTAAATGTTTTTTAAATTGTTTTCACTGAAGAATATTTAAAAATGTAATTGATTTGTATAGATATAAATAAAGGAATATAAATGCCTAACAGTTACCTGAGCATCCTCTTGATTTCTGAAGCAGGGTACAAACACTTTTAACTTCAGTCATGGTTGCATAGAATCTCTCGCTTTCGATGCTCAGGATGGTTTGTAAGGCCGTGCTCTTGACTATCCAAGATTGTGATGTAACTGCAAATATTGCGAACTGAAACGAGAAGGTAGGTCTTTAGTTATTATAAACTAACTTATGCCTGCCGTTTCGCCCGCGTCGAGTTTGGTAATTGCCCACGTACCCGTCCCATCACCGGGATAAAAAGTATCTTATGTGTTAATCCAAGTTATAAACTATCTGTGTGACAAATTTCATCCAAATCCGGTCAGCAGTTTTTGCGTGAAAGAGTAACAAACATCCAGACATCCTGACATCCTCATAAACTTTCGCATTTATAATATAAGTAGGAAGGATTAAATAAAATAGATAAAGAAAGTTCAGGCACATAACCCACAGTAATTTCACAATAATTTTGTCTCTGACAGCAGCAATTATATTGTAGCGAGAACAGACCACTGTGATTTTGACAAAGGTGCAAAATTATAGGTACGGTATGACCATTTTAAGTGTGCAGATCATGGTGGCGTGGCTAGAAAAGAAACTTTGCATTGATATCTCAAACTTGGTACATTTATTTTAGTTCTGCGTTTTCCCGCCTGCACAGGTATAGAAGTAGGTGGAGGTGTAAAATAACTGTGAAACTTACACTGTCACTTACGGGATATCTTCCATGATTTTCGGCAGTTATACCGCGATAATGTCGCTTGCAACAGCGTCGAAATATCGGGAGCTCAGAATAATTGAAAATCACGGAAGATATTTATTTATTATTTATTTCTTTTTATTTAACAATTTATGTACACACTAAATACAGAAAACAAGAAAGGAACAGAAAATAGTACAAAGGTGATGCTTATTTCTAAAGAAATCTCTTCCAGCATACCTGCGAAAGGAGATAATAAAAAAAGAGATATCCCGTAAGGCAACTCAAACTCAAAGCATTTATTTCAAATAGACCCGTGACAAGCACTTTTGCAAAAAAAAAACAATAGGGTATTACGAAAGAAAGAAGTCACACAATATGTTCAATTCATTTCATAAAATGATAAAAATGTACTAACCTCTCCTTCACTGTCTGTGAATATTTGTTTCATTTGTAGTAATATCGCTACGGTCATTAATCCATGACAGACTGTATGTATTATATAATATACTATCTGAAAGTAAAAATAATTGTATTTTATGTATGTAACATAGGTACTTTAAAGGTTTGTAGTAGGCAACAGAAATAAACTGAAATTGGGCTGTGATATACAGCAGAACACAGGACACGCTAAGAAGCACGCACAAGAAGTTACTGTAGTCTTTTTACTAATTATTTTATTTTACCTCTGACTGGTTTGTACCTGCGATTACACTAGGCAATAGTGTTGTTTTCTTATAACCTCCTATATTCAAACTTACAAAATTGACCTCTTTATAATATTATTAATGGGGATGTCAATTACTGTGAAACGAATGGTGCTAGCATAGCTAATTCCTAGCATCGTCATTGGTTGAAAATCTTATATTTCAAAATAACTCCTCATTGGTAAGATTGCGACTTAGCTATCGACGCGTCTTCTACAATACTTATTTTCAACGGTCTTCCCCATTAGTAGACATTTTGCATCACTGTCAAAATCAAAATAATCTTTATTTCGTTGTTATAAGGTCGCGGGTGGATTGCTGTCTGTGGCAAAATATCTGTACATGTTTCAGTTTTTACAATGTACACAGTAAAGTTATTAAATAATCACCAATAGACGAAACGTTTTCTCGAAAATCTTGTAAGCTTCCAGTATATTTAGGTATAAATCATACATCAGTTCCAAATGTGACTCATTACTGAAATCTCCTTCGTTTCTTGATAGTTGCACATTCTTAATCCATACCATAAGCGTTTTCCTCAATAAAATAATAACAAATGTAGCATAAACAATGTTAATATCTAAAGAAATGCTGGTATAGTTTGAGACAAGGTCGAGAATATTGCCAAAAGAGAAATGTAAGCCGTAATAGAAAATGCCCGCAAGGTAAAGAATATTTAGGACTATGACGTAAGCCCAGTTGGAAGTAACCAAGCTTTCGAGAAGTTTACCATCGATTTTGAGAACTCTATGCACATGTTGTATTTTCAGGACTAACAAGGCATTGTTATTGCAGTGAACAATATTCGGACAGTAGTTGATAATGAATCCAATAGAGAAGAAGAAAAAGTCGTAGAAATGGCACCAACCAAGAGTAGAGGTTGCACCTTTCCAGTTAATAATGGAAATCATAAGTTGGATGAAGATTATACAGCGAAATACAACCGCAATGAAGATACCAACAAAGTTGTATCTCCTGCTGTTTGAAGTGATGAAGTTGTCCCGAATAGTATACTTTGCGCAGATGAAAAGATTTTGCATCATATTCAACGGTTTTAGCACTGATTGTAAATCTTCTTCAATTAGGTTGTTCAGCAATACTTCTTTATATGGCTCTGTCGGTGTGTTCCTGATTATTACATCTTTTATTTTCGATTTTTGTTTGCTTCTCGAATATGAAAACATGTTTCTTGCCTTGCAGTCGATGGTTTTACGTTAGTTAAAATACGAAGTTCGTGGAAAAGCAATTAATTGATTCATTAATTAAAAGTAAAACTAATGTTTGCAATCAATAATTAGAAAGTCATTTTAGCAATAATAATGAACAGTCAATTGAAAAGCAAGACGTATCAACGGAAGTAAAGAAATAAAAAAATAAAGAAAACAAGATCATGTGTACTTAAAGAAGTTTAATTTATAGGACGAACTTTAACAAATAATATTGGTAAAACAAGTTTTTTGAAAAGCTACGGGTCAACTCCACTAATTTACAAACGTTTCTGTAATCGCTCGACTGCATTTTTGCCAGATTTGCCGATTTGCCATACAAAATAATTCAAAAACAGATCATTGCCAGATAACAGTCCATTCTGTCTTGATGCAGCTGGGAGCCCGGTTATTCAGTACAATTATTTATTTATAGATATGGCACTTCAACGACTTACTCACTAAAACACACATAAACAGAAATCACAAACAGTTTTAGGTATAATGAATTCGCTACTTATAGAAGTGCACAGCACTCGCAGAATAATAAAACGACAAGTAAGATACCATTCACATACATTACCGTTCAAATCCGGGCAAGTACCTACCAATGTGACTTTTTCAATTCATATGTACTTTTCTAAATTTATCTTGGACATCACAGATATCGGTGAAGGAAAACATCGTGAGGAAACCTGGACTTATAATTAATATAAGTCTGAAATCGCCAACCCGTCTTGAGCAAGCGTGGTGATCAATGCTCGTGCCTTCTCTGTATGAGAAGAGGCCTTTGCCCAGCAGTGGGACAGTAACAGGCTGGTATTATTATATATATAAGATACCATTACAGAATTAAAGTTATACAATAAACAGGTAACTTAAAATTAATAATTTAAAATGGGCTGTGTACATTAAGTCGATGGGAAACACAGAATGGTTTAATAAAAAAAGAAGGACTGAAAAAGAAGGGAATGGAACTGGATGAATTTTCATTAGCTACTACTTAGGTATAAAGATCCCTTACTTTATAGGAACTGAGACTAGAGTGATTTGTTAAACTCGAACTGTAATAAAACAATAGTATACGTAGTGATGAGATCTAGCATTTGTACCAGCATTGCAGCGTCCACGGAGAACAGACCGCAGACATCCATCGTCCTGAAGTTTGCACTAAGTCGCTGGATATTCTTGCAGAACCGTTTTCCAGTTTCTGTGAAGAATTTGAGTTACTTACAAAACATAAAACTCTTGAGCTAGGCTTGTACATGTTTTCGATGCCAATAAGGACTCGTCATTATCATTTCAGCCCGGAATCCACTGTTGGGTATAGGCCTCCCCTTTCTCCTGCCATACTTCTCGGTTCTGTGTGCCACTTCATCCATCTGCTTTCCGGAACTTTGATGATATCGTCACCCAACGCGTAATAAGGACTGAAGAGGATGAAAGTTGAAGATAGAGGATTCAATCTGTTCTCCTTTTCCAATATTTTATTGTTTAAAATCGTCTTCAGCAACTTTTTAATTTTTTCATATTCGTGATCATTATGCATGATTGTTACCTAAGTTTTTACGAACGAAATATTACATCCATTATCATCACCATCGGCAGTGTTAGTTCATTCGTCGTTGAGTCATCAACATTATCATTCTTCTGCCCTTATCCCAATTTATTTGGGGTCAGCGCAGCATGGCTTTTTCTTCCATATTTCTCTATTATTCGTCATTTCATCAGACAACATCCTTTCCAGTCCTTTCTTCAGTATAGAGTATAATCAAAAACAGCCTTTGAACCGCTATTCTCCCTTATGTGCGAGTCTCAAGATCTTTGCCATGATATTTTTGAAAGTATCTATACGGGGTGTAAACAGACCCTTCACGAAGCCGTCAACCAAGCATTCTGTACATCAAACTAAGTAACTTTACGCAAAAATTATTGCTGGGAAACGACTTTTTTTTTTGGGGTGAAAAATTACGTTTTATGGTAAAACTCAATGTAACGGACTCAAAACATTGTGCTGATGGATGGATTGAATAAAACAAGGGTCGTGAAGCTGTTTAAAGTAAAAAAAATACATTAGAAACATGGATTTAAAAAAAAACTTGTGAAAAAGTTGCAACTTTGACCCCCAATACCTCCGTAACTAGAAGGTTCCCAGGTATGGTCTAGAACAAAAAAATGATCGCAATAACGGGGAGAACAAGTACCCTTTGGCTTCGTTAAGGGTCTTTTTACACCCTTTATATATATTTTAATATCAAGTGATTTTTTTTTCTTACCTGAGCATCGTCCAGCAGTTATAATTTGTATGCAGATGCACTGAACTTCTGCCACGGCTGAGTAGAACTTCTCACACACCACGCTCAAAGATGTCAGAATTATTAGGTTCTTGAAAACCCATGTTAAACCCGTAAACGCAAGAACAGCATACTAAAAACAAAAATAGTGATCAGGTTTTATTATTACTTCGTAAGTTATTAAAGAAACAACTCTAGACTAATTAGCAACCTGCGTTACTGTAGATGTGTACATTTCGATTTCGATCTGATTAAAATCATATAGGTATCTTCACTTAGTTATATAATTTTTGTTGTTAAGGGGGCCATTTTTCTTAGGTTTTTGGCCATTTGCTAGCCACTTTCAGGCTGTATGTTAAACAAAATAAGATTCGCGACCCTAACACGTATGTAGTTACAGAATTATAATCATTAAAATCATCAATACAATCCTCTTAAGTTCATTTAATCCCATTCAATGAATATTTAATGAGAAAGTCATTCAATGGGATTATGATTTTAATGATTATAACTCTGTAAAGCCATATTTGTTCCGGTCGCGAATCACATTTTAATTGACATACAACCCAACACTGACCTGCAAATTGCAAAAGACGTAGGAAAATTTGAATTATAAAATAAAACACTATGAGATTACCTGAATATCGCTAGAGTCAGGTGACTTCAATTCTATACGTAACCAGATATCCAATAACGTATTGGTAGAGGTGTGCACAATATAATACAAAATCTGCAACAAACGTCAATATTTCAAATTCAAACATAAGCGCAAAATGCTAATCATCTGCCTAGCCTTTCCTAACTATTTGGGATCGGCTTCCAGACGAACCGGATGCAGCTGACTATTAGTACCTTACATGGAGTGTTTTGCTATCTGACCTCCCAGGCTAATACGTTACCCCTTGGTAAGACTGGATGTCAGACTTTTAGGCTTCTAATACCCACAACGACTTTCAAATCACTACAAAGAGAGCTGGGACCAACGGCTTAACGTGATTTCCAAGTCACGGATTAACTCGGTATGTAATGGAGGATCACCTGCCCACGCACCGAACTCGCCAAGCTTTGTTTCAACTTGAACATCGATCCGTGGGGCTGTTATTATTTAACGATATGTCTCGAAACAATAAATACTATTGAAATTGAATTACCCACCTGTCGATGGAAGGTCTTCTCAAGTATTTTGAAAGCTTGTAGTACGTCAATATAACTTTCAAACATACTATCCCAGTACCCGTCATCTGCTGCTTCATTGACGAATCCCGACTTCTGCAGTTCTGCCATCCAAGCCTTGAGAGTTTTACTGACAAGCTTCATATTCCTTGTAGCGTATAACACGTTCGTATCAAAATGAATGCAAATATAATTTGTTAAAATATTGGCAATTCCGATCTCATAGAAGATATTAAAGTACATGCACATCCAGGAAAAATGAAAGCAATTGGTGGCGATGACGCACACCCAGTTGGAGATAATAAAATAATTGAAAGAACTTCCTGTCAGGTTAAGGATTCTATGTACGTTTTGAATCTTTAAGACAAATGACACATTGTTGAGCCTCTGTCCGATATTGGTGAACGCGTCTAAGAAGAAACCAATGAAATACAAAATGTAGTCGTAGATATTGAGAAAGAAGTAGTCGAAGACATCCAGTCCAGTTGTGTTAGGGGTCATGAAGATCAAGACGTAAATGATACCCATCAAAATAACCACAGCGAAAACTGACATAACGCTGTAAAGACGACTGTTGGGAGTGATGAAGTTGTCTCGAATTCTGTATCTAGCACACACAAATAAAGCTTGCATCATATTCATCGGTTTAAGCAGAGATTGTAAGTATTTTTCTACAAAATTTTCATTTAGTGCTATATTCATTTCATTGCTCATTTCATTTGCTTCATTTTCAATTCTGTCAATTAGTTCATCTGGTCTATTGGGTTCATTTTGTCTACTATTTTCACTTACTATATTTTCTATGACGATATTGATTTTATTTTTAAAATATTTTTTATATTGTGTATGTGGCGACATGGTTGTTACAAGGGACTGTTTTAAGTAGATTGGAGTAAACGAAATAAAAACGATAAAATTAATTATGCTAAGTAGATATTTAGTTTACTTGATATATTTTCCATAGTCACAGCAATTGTTTTATTTGAATTGATCACAAAATACGACGACAGTTCAAAATAGACTGGACTTAGTGAAATTAAAACGACACGAATTAATTTCGAAAGGTAAGTGTTTAGTCTATATGTTACCGGAAATGTATGAAATCTAGGAATTGTACACAATTCCTACGAAATATACACAATTCCGAGAGTTCTCAGGAAATGAGTAAAATATTTTTTCAAAGATTCTTTAATACTCATTTCCTGTTAATTAAAGAACACACATACACACATTTCCTGAGAAATGTGTGTATTTCCTAGGAATTATATTCAATGACGGATTACATACTTTTCCGTTAACATACATAAAATGCAAAGTCCTGACTGACTGGCTGATAATATCAACACACAGCCTAAACTACTGGTCTTAAAGAGATGAAATTTGAAGGATGTGCTATTTGTAAAGAGTAGGTATCCACTAAGAAAGGGTTTTTCGCAATTCCACCACTAAGAGGGTGAAATGGGGTGTTGAATTTTCTGTGAAACTAATTATTCTCGGGGTCGATTGACTTGAAAATTTGTGTACGCATCCGGTTATAATGGAAGTTGACACTGACAAAGCTGAGAAAAGGCAAGGCAGATGAGGAATTATAATTCCTTTTCTGCCAACAGTTTTGAAGCTAGATAAAATATAATAAAGTAATTTAAAAAAAACACTAATTAATTTGAAGCCGTATGACTTGTTAGGGCTCGAATAATCTTGCAAGAAAAAGTCATCATTCAATTTTACGTTTGATGGAACTAAGTGCCTGTTCACACACTGCGGCTGACGGCGATCAGTATCCTGACGATGGAAAAGGTATAGCCGGCTTAATTGAGACGGTTGGAATAAAAGCTGTCATTGTTACCTTGCCGCGAATACCCGGTGGAACGTGTGGAAAGGCACTAAAGATAACAATCAAAACTAATGTATGTAAAAGGTTAGTAACCTTTTAGTAAACATCATCAAATGGTTAAAGTATTGATCCAGTTCAACCAATTACAATTTGTTTTCACTAAACCAGTCATCACAATAGCTTAACCAATCGTACAACAGTCTACAATCATGTTTCCAACATTAAACAGAATAGAATCAAGGATAAAATCCACCTTAATCGAGGTTGAACCAGTAGTTCCATATTACGACACAATTTTGCTGAGCAACCTGATTGGAAATGATTTAAAATCAGTTCTGAAGCCGTTCACTCTGATGCAAGCCTTATTCATAAATTCCAAGTACAAAATTAGCGACAACTCGGTAACTGTAAACAGTTATACCTACAATTGTATTGGAGTCGTCTGCATGTGTTTCTTACGTGTCTACTGTTTCTATGTTTTGTTCAACCACTTATCGGTTTTCGGTTTCGGTGAGGGCATCAACTTGCTCCTTAACTGGTCCAGTATCTACTACAACTGCTTTCACTCCATTGGGTTCATCTTAAATTACTACAGCAATATCAAGTATCGCCACGAAAATGTATCATTAGTTACCAAGATCCAACACGCTATCACTCTCCTCAGACTGAACAGCAAAGATCTCAGAGGTTTGAAAATCTACAACTGGATCGCAGTAATAAGTGTCAATAGTGTTTTTATTGGTTCAACGATAATTTTTTTTCAATTCTTTCATGTAACAGATTATATCAATATACTTATAGGTTATAGCATCATCATTTTTTATATTAATGTCATGTACGCCTCTTTTGTCATAAAGTTATTGAGCAAACTGTTGATCGTATGGTCTGAAGATATTCGGAGACCAGAAGATATCGCAGATTCAGAAAGAGAATCTTATTGGAAGATCAAGTACGATGTGTATGTCGATATAATGGAAGCGTACAAACTCGTTGAGAAAACTTATGGTTGGCTTGTAAGCATACATTTTTTACTTCTTTTTTTTTCTTTTTATACCAGGAGAGGTATAATAAAAATAAAAGGAAAATTAAACTAGGTTTTTTAAGATATGAAAGAGAAAGGAGTAAATGATGCCGTGACGTGTGACAGGGTAGATGGGAGAAGAAAATATGTTGCGCCGACCCGTAGAGCATCATATAGACGCCGACCCCAATTAGAACGGGACAAAGGCAGGAAGATGATGATGATGATGATACCAGGTTAGATTATTGATACAAATGAAGATTAAAATAGGAATCTTTTTTTTTCAGATTGCACATTTTACAATAAATACTGCATGTCATGGACTGATAAATATAGCTACGTTATTAAACTTGAGGATTATGTTGACAGATGAAGTTTTAGTAAGTTTTATGACCTTAAGAGGATTATTCACACTTTATTTTGTATAAATTTCGTAGGTATGACAATTTGAACTGGAGTGTGAAGGTCAGGTAAGCAGTTGCTCATTTTAAAATACTAATATCACTAGTTTACAGCATTTTTGCTCATGAGATAGGTAGGTACTCGCAATCGGCCCATGAGTATGGCCGTATGCATGCATCCGAATGATTCACGTTTATATTACATAAATAAGAGGAGGTTTCAGGGGAACGTAAACAACTCTGATTATATAGGGTGTATCTTCCATTAAAAACATGTATTTAAAAAAAAACTCGTGAAAAAGTTGGAACTTTGACCCGCAATATCTCCGTAACTGGAAAGTTCCCAGGTATGGTCTAGAAAAAAAAAAGATCACAATAACGGGGAGAACAAGTGCCTTTCGGCTTCGTTAAGGGTCTTTTTACACACTTTAGTTAATATTAACAGTTTATTCGTCAGTTCAGAGCAGTAAATTAAAGTAATTCGGAACAGTGTAAGAATTCGCGGTCAATATGGCGTGTGGCGTCACGACCGAATTGCGCGGGGAGTGGAAATATACACGTACAAGTGCCTTGCGCGTAAGCAGCGACGCCGCGCGCCGCGCGCATCGGTCACACGCTTGCAACCGCCACGCAGGAAAGAGATAGCGATATATCTTATTCTGTGTATCGCGGTGCGCGGTGCGCGACCGCGGGACGCTCTTGTTGGTCGACTTGGTGGACTCTGGGTTTCTACACATACGTATTTCACATATTGTAACGCCTGTTACCCTTGAAGAGTCCGCATTTCGCCAGTTATGTTTAAGTCCCATGTTATAGGAGGCAAGCCTTTTGCCACAGGCCGGGCACAAATCCAGAATTCGTGGCTTCTATCGACAAATTCATGACGAAAAACCCAATAACACTGCGCTTGCGAACACGACACTAACGACTTCATTACTTATTTAAGAAATTAACCTTTACATTTATCTGTTTGTTCTGCTTTTCAGTACGGTCTAGCAATTCTTATTTCACAATCACGGTTGGTGACGAGTAAACTTATTGGAATATCTTTGAGCGTAAATTGTGAGAGATTCTACAGAGCTATGACGGATGTGCGGAGCGCGGTGACACCACTGATGTATACAATCCGATGTTCAGGTAAATATTGTTTTATATTGGTTATAAGTGTTTTTCAAGTTAGTAGATGGTATGGTAAGCTAGGTTATGACTAGGGCTGCAACAGACCCGCGTGAGGGGAACGTCCCGATTCCACGGTTCAAATAATGCGTCAGAGTTTCGTTCCATATCTCCGAAGTCCATGATCAGATCATGACAATATTTCTATGGGACCAACTTGAAAGTATATTCTTTCAAGCAAAAAAAGAAATATTGGAAATCGGTCGACAATTGGCCGAAAAATCGGTAAACACATGTACCCGAACATGGAACCTTTAGTTTTTATGAAGTCGGTTTAAAAGTGTCAAAGGAGTTTTGGTGAAACATTAGTGAACCGTTAACAATACATGTCATGGTTATAAGCTTATCCCCAATAAAATGGAACTTAACATACTTAACTGTCAAAATGTGGGTGTATTGTACACATCTGCGTACCTCCAGAGCATACAGGCGTGATGTTATGTTATGATGTTGTGTTAACAATAAACATCCAAGCGATTGCAGCAATCACGACAGATTTGCTGTCTATTATTGAAGAGTTCCATTGTATATCTCCGAAGATCAGAATCAGATCTTGACCAAATTTAAACGGAACCACCGCGAAACAATATCCATCCAAACAAAAAAAGAATCATCAAAATCGGTTCACAATTGGCGAAGAACATACAAAAAAAAACATTCAGACGAATTGATAACCTCCTCCGTTTGGAAGTCGGTTAATGATAACAATTATTTTTCTCTCGTTTCTGTACATTTGGAGGCAGGTCAAGTCCCTGGTTTCCCGCTTAACCGTGAATAAGAGTTGGCAACCACAGATGTGATCCACTCGATAGTATAAGGTTAGCGTCACCTTCAGCATCTCTTTTTATATTATTTACAATTGATGATTAAAAAATAGTAATACAGCTTGGTGGCAAATGTAGGCAAGTAGCCATGGTCACAATTTGTTGGAAATGTCCCTCGGACTTATATCAGAGACTAGGTTTGACGAATATCTCAAAGCGGTCTTCAGCCTTAGTCTTACTACTGCTAAGATTCAGGCCTCCTCTC
Organism: Noctua pronuba; assembly: GCA_905220335.1. Taxonomy (NCBI): domain Eukaryota; kingdom Metazoa; phylum Arthropoda; class Insecta; order Lepidoptera; family Noctuidae; genus Noctua; species Noctua pronuba. The sequence goes on from LR999913.1 coordinate 14,322,702, forward strand.
TGTGAGAGGGAGTGGGACCCACCACGCGTGCTGGTTGGCCACTCATCATCATCTTCCTACCCTTGTCCCATGTTACTTGGGGTCGGCGCAACACGTTTTTTTCTTCCATTCTCCCCTGTCAACCGTCACGCTATCATTTACTCCATTTCTTTTATATTATTCCTCACAGAGTCCATCCATCGTTTCCTTGATTGGCAATTGCTGGTTGGTAATTACGTCACATTCCTTAGAAATAAATACATTTTTATCAAAAACTGGGCGTAAAATCTATATTTTAATTATTCTACAATAATTTATTCATCAATTAGTAATGTTTACAGATAAACACACGCTCTCTGTGTGTAAGAACATTCAACGTCTGAACTCTTCGTTCAAGAAGATCGCGTGTGGCCTGTTCGTCGTGGATGCTATGATGTCTCTGCACCTCTTCAGTATCATCACCACCTACACGATAGTTCTGATTCAGTTTAAATTTCTGTAATTCTATTATCATTTCCTTTTCTAACTTTGTACATACGGTGAATTTTTCAAGTGGGCGTGGTTGGCCAAATCCGAAACTGTGAGGAATATCGAAAAATGCGCAAAGGTGTCTCGAGCCCGATTTTGATAAAAACTAAAACTGCTTCATTGGTTTTTTGAAAAATCAATAATCCTGGCCAGGAATCGAACCTGTTGGTTTTGAAAAAAAAACACACTGTATTGTTACACCATTCGATTGCGTCGCCATTAAGAATCAAATTATGGGAAGTAATAACATACGGCAAATCAAAAGAAAGAGTTCATTTTCGATAAAATACGTAACAGTATGCAAACAGCTAGTAGTACCTATTCAACGAAACCTCGAACAAAATCACTATTGGCGCCAACTCACTTGTAATTTCTAATTTCAATTGTATTTTTTTTTAATAATTTTATTGAGGTCTTCAACCACAAAGAGACAATAAAAATTTAAATTAGAACATAATGTTGTACCATCAATCAAGGACATTAATTTAAATTTTCCTTAAATTTGCCGCATGTCATTACTTCCCAGAATTTTATCCTTATTAGCGACTATCGAATGGCGTAATAATACAGTGTGTAGTTTTTTTTTCAAAACCAACCGGTTCGATTCCTGGCTAGAAATATTGATTTTTCAAAAATTTAATGAAGCAGGTTTAGTTTTTATCAAATTCGGGCTAGAAACTTCTAAGAGTATTTTTCGCTATTCCTCATAGTTTCGGATTTGGCCATCCACGACAACTTGGAAAATTTAACCTGTATATTCCCAAATCAATGTTACTCCGTTATCCGCTTTCAGCGTCATCTTATGATTTATTCCCTTTATTAGCCTTTTCATAGTTCATGCGTCTATTATTCCTTCCTTTTCTTTTGCTTGTTTTAATATGTATTTGTATTTTCTTCTTAGTTTCAGGTACTCCTTTAAAACTTTCTCTTAAATCACTCTTTTCTTTATTCTCCTCTAATCTCTGTATTTCGAAATTAAATTAAGTTTAAAAAACTAAAAATAAAGTAAGTTTTTCTATTTACATTATATAGTATTTGTAAGAATGATTAAAACTTTTCATAGTACACGAGTAGTTTCTTTAACCTAAGTATGAAAGCTGACAGGCAATATCACTTATTAATTTATCTAATGTATGTACTTTAAAACCTGGTTATAAATGCACAAGTAACACAATTATAATAAACTAGCTGTGCCCGCGGCTTCGCTCACGTGGCCGTGTATTCTTTTGTCATTGTCAAAGTTTATGAACGAAAAATATAGATGCAACTTATGATCTATCCTGGGTCACAACGATTAATAGCTTCGTCTTATTTACGTTACTCAAAGTTTTGAAAATTTTAGTTGTAAATCTGTAATATTCTAACCACGGTGATACATAATAGGTGTGAACTCCCATGGTTGTAGCAGCTCAATGTAAATACGGGACTCCCGACCAGACCATGGCCGACATGCTGGAGTGTGCAAAGTGTCCCTACACCTACGTTTTATAGGGCTTACTGTCAAAAACGTTATTGACACGCGATTAGCGTTGCCATCTGGGTGTTAATAATTTCATTAAACGTACCTTCGATTCAAAAGCAGAAAACGAAGAACAGGTCGAAGATATTAGATCTCGTATTTCCGTAGATGGACCATGATTGCCTAACGGGGTGTCCTGCGTGAGCGACGAATACGACGCGACGCGACGCTGCGAACGCGACGAACGCGATCAACTCAACGGCATACCCTACTTGCGGCCTATATGGCAGTCTGCGGCAAGACGCGACGTAACGCGTACTTGTTTTGACGGCGACCAGACGCGACACCACGAACTACGAAATGGTTGATTCAGAAGCGTTGATCGCCGCAGTGCGAGAGCATAGATTGTTGTGGGACAAAAAAGACTTGACCATTTTAGAATCGTTTCCTTCATCATTTTAGAAACTTTCAAGCAAAATTGTACTGTACTTCTCCATGATTCGAGAAGTAATGACCAAATTCACGTAGGACATTTGTCGCGTGTAGCATCGCGTCGCATTGCATCGTGTGGTGTCGCGTCGCATCGGGTCGTATTCGTCGCTCAAGCAGGACACTGCGTAAGCGGATACTTTTCCAAAGGCAAAAAAATTAAGAATAGACGCAGATATTACGCAGATCGATGGAACAAAGACTGTTGAAGCAAGCGTCTATTCACATTTATGTTGACTATTATTAATATTTTGCTCCGAAGTTCAAATGCTAGTGCAGTCACATCTAAACGTTTAAGACGTGCCGCGAAAGTGAAAGTGAAATAGTTGCTCTTACGGATATTTATCTATTTTACCTTACAAACCTGTAGTAGGGACAAAAAAATAGACATCCCAACAGATTCTAGGCTCTAATGCTTTTTACGTTCATCCCATTTTGGTTTCGTTTGGTTTGGAAAAAACATTAGTTGTTAATTTGTGGATTAAAAACTGATGCTGTAACACTTTGCTCAGAACATCCCAGTTCTGTTGCAGGTATATTGCTTCGTGTTTTTTCTTGTTGGACCAGTGAATTCATGAGAGTGGGCATGACGTTTTTCATCACTAGGTGAGCTTGGCATTTGAGCGGAAAATTTCTAAATGACTCAGTAAGCCGACGCTTGGCTTTATGTGTCTGCATGGTTGACTGACGTCAAGTTGTTCGTGGACTTCCGCAGATCTGTTTTTGAATTTCAACTTCTTGAGATATATGGGCAATTTGTTTTTTCTGTTCTACATTTTCGAGAATGACATTTTCTAATTCTTCCTGCGTAGATTGTAAGTCCGCCTTTAATTTACTTAGACCATTTCATCTCGGCATAATGCTGAAATTCTAGTCTTCTACTTCTATGAAGAAACGTCTAGTCTTCCGAATATGTTGAGTTAATGGAGGTGCTCATATCCATTTTTTCTAGTGATTTACACTTTTTAAAGGGCTTCTACGAGTTACGTTATCAAGGCCTACCATCATCATGCGCCCCCTATAGCAAAGTTGTGGAACTAATTTAGTGCAATGCAATGGGTACTCAATGAGAGGTCTTCCTATTTGCCAGCAGATGTCGTGTTTGAGTTAGAGGTATAGGAGCGATGATGTTCAATATCCGTGTGATGGTAAAGACATGCATTGAAGTGTAAGTAGTTCTGCTATCCAGCAATAGGTGTCGTTTCAACAACTGAAGAAAGTGCCCTCTATACGTGATCCGTGTGTTATTGACGAGAAGAAGAAGAAGTTGAAATCATTGTAAGAAGTTCTGCAACTCAGCAATAGATGTCGTTTTGCGGATTATCGTGAATCACTGAAGAAAGTAATGCCATCTGCTGGTGACTACGTGTATTATGTGTGTGATAGGTAGGATCCCCTTAGCTGAGGCCTATTTCGACAGGATTGGGTCACCTCTTCTATCTAGCTTTGCCTTGCTAGTATTGTGGGCATAGATTTTTCAAGATATTAATGTCTATTCATTGCTGATCTTGTAGTGATCCCCAGATCCAGCTGTGCCTGACAGTAACAAAAGCTTCGCTGTAATCAATGAATGCTGAGTGCAATATATGCTTTTGTTAAATTACGAATGAATTGTTCTAATGTTAAGGTAAGGTGGTCGGTTGTAGGGACGCTGCAATAGTGATAAGTCCCCTCTTTAAGGAGTGGCTGGAGAGGAGCCACAGCGCCCTCACCTTCCGTCTGACGCAGGTCCTCACCTGACACGGCTGTTTCGGGAGGTTCCTGCACCGAATCGCCCGGAGGACACGGTGGAGCACACGGTACAGGTCTGTTTCGCTTGGGCGGAGCGCCGCCGTATCCTCGTAGCGGTCGCGTCCTACCGTCCCCTTACGACGTCGTCTGAGGGGGAATGGGAAGCCGTTACCTCCTGCGAAGCAGTCATGCTAGCGAAGGAGGTAGCGGAACATGAGAGGATGAGAACTTCACGTCCCAGCCGTCGCGGGGGACGCCCCGGGCGTCTGAGGCCACGTGATGGCGGGCCACCGTATGCGCGGGCCTGTGAACGGTATAGGCTAGCTCGCTATCCGTCCGTCTTATGACGACAGGCCGTGCCGACGGCGCGTTCGTGTTCCACGCGCGCCTCAAAGAGATGTTACCAAACAGGAAGGGGTCCGCAAGGGCCGATGCTACGGGACTGTTCGAAAGAGATACCGCAGCCCTGGAACACAAAGGGCAAAGAAGGAACATGGATGGGTTTTAGTCTGTACAAGTCTGAGTGTCAGACTTGCACAGACCTTCTGCTCCACCCAGAGCGGGAGGGGTCATTTGATGATATCATAACCCATAAAAAAATGGTGGTCTGTTGTAATGAAATCTAACAAGAAACCAGCTTGCTCCATTGGTTGTGAATCATCGATTTCGGGTGATATTCTGCTTCGGATAACAGATGCGAAGAGTTTGTATGTAAGTAGGTACTTTCATTAGGCTGATTGGCCTCCAATTTCCTATGTCCGTAGGGCTTCCTTTTTTTATTTGAGTACCCGATTGATGAAGGTAATGGGTTTGTCGACCTATTTCTTGAAAGGGGTTATACTAGAGGTCGTTAGCACCAAATTAAGTCCAGTTTTATTAAATTGTCATTATTTACTTTTGTGAAAATATTTCATTTTAATTCTACGAAAAAGATTTAGGCTTGGATGCAGGAAGAAACACTAGGTACCTACTAGGTACTAGGAAATGCGGGCATGCGGTTTCTCAAGCCCTACTAGGTACCCTTCTTGTGTTTGCTCTTTATTGTGGCCATATCCACAAAATACCACTACAAATTATAACATTAAAGCGCGCGCGTTCAGCGCTTCTCCTCCACGTTTATTATGCGCACAGCCAAGATGTGGAACTCTGCCGGCATCTGTGTTCCCTCCCACATTTAACCCGTCTGCCTTCAAAGCAAGAGTGAACAGGCATCTTCTGGGCACGCTCGTTCCATCATAGACCTCATCTACCGCTTTCCATCAGGCGTGATCGAGGTCAAGAGCAGGCCCATTTTGTAATAAAAAATTAAAGTTACAGTTTTGGATTAAAATAAAACAAAGTGTTCGTAATGTTAGTCTTTATTACAAGACGAACGTATTGCATGTGAATGCAAAATAGTCTCGTGTGCCTTACCGTGCTTACCTATTAATTATAATATCTGTAACTTTACAATACTTAACAGTTTCGTTCTAGTTAATAAAATCTATGACGTTACCAACTTAATATTAGTTGCCTCTTGCTCGGAGTACGTTACAGTGTTGAGCGGTGCCGGCGCCGGCGCAAGTGGCGCGACGCTTTCGTATTTTTTGCATTATCAAGTTGGGGCACGTGATAATACACTTTGAATCTACAGCGCTGCGCACAGAAGACTATTGATAATGAGCTTTATTATTACTAGGTAAAAAAAAATATATTTGAAAAACTCGAATTGGCGACAACCTGAAACCTCTTTGATGACCTGAGCTTTAGAACCATTGAATTTCTTTGTCTTTGCTTAAGTGACATGTAAAGAAGCTGACAAATCTTCAGCTCCAAATGCTTATAAATAAAATTGAAGTGTCTGTTTATAATTTCAAAATATTTTTTTTTTGAACGCTGGTGGCGGCTCAAAATTTTTTTTTATTATTATTTACTTTCATATGCATTCAGTAAAAAGCTGTTATTATATAGGTTACTTATAACAAAAAAACATCCTTTTAAATTTTAGTCTGTCTGTCTATCAGTCTGTCTCTGTCTGCCTGTTTGTTCCGGCTAATCTCCGAAATGCTGGACCGATTTTGACGGGACTTTTACTGGCAGATAGCTGATGTTATAAGGAGTAACGCAGCTAGGCTATTTTTTAACCGACTTCAATAAAGTGTCTGTAAAAAAATAAAACCCTTGAAATGTCATCATGCCTTGTCTTGAATGAATTGTATGGAGGCCCTATTTTTTGTTTTTCTTTTATAATTTAACATCATATTTGTGTACCGGTTCTTAGAAGGCTCCTACTCTCTTACTACTTCCTTATTTGCCATTTGGCAACGGAACCCTAAAACTACCATTGGTTTTAGAATAAATTCAATAACGCACTTAATATCTTACAGCTAGGTTCCGAAGTTCGTCGGAAGCCTCAGTTCTCATTTTCAATAAGTAAACAAAGTGTGCCCAGCAATACGAGTCTTGCGAACTATTTTAATTGAATTAAGTATCAACATTGAGCGTGTACCACATAGCAGCAGTACATGATGTGCAAGACGCGGAGGAGGACCGGGAGGGGAGGGGAGCACCGGCACCGGCACAATTATAATAATGTCGTATTTACAATTTCTGTACAAGTCGTTCGAGTTCCTATCTATATCTAAAGTACGATCAGACCGTCAGTTAAGTCTACGAGGGGTCGTGACACTAGCGTTTTGCTAATCGATATTATATTACATGAGTTATGTACACGAGTGTGTAGCGGTGCGGGGTGCGGGCGCGGTGCGGGGGGCGCGGCGCGTTCACTTGCTCTCCTCCAGCAGCACCAGGTCGTCGGCCACCACGTCGGACACGTGCAGGTACACGATCCAGTACATCAGGTTGAAGCACACGAAGCACACCGGGAAGACGATGCGCGAGTACTTGTCGATGTCCGACGGCGTCATGCCCAGGAACTTGCCGTAGTCCTGCAACACAACGAGCACAACACTCGTACAGGACCCGTCGTGCGCGCTACACTAGCCGGTCGGGCGGCGCGAGCCGTACCTTGGTGGGCTGCAGCACGTGCAGCTGCGGCGCGGGGACGTCTTCGATGGAGCTCTCCAGCGTGCCGCCCTTGGAGTGCGCCTTGGGGTCGCGCACCTTGTAGCGCACCTCCTGCAGGTGGCGGCCGCAGCGGTCCATGGAGGGGTGGTGGTGGCGCGGCGGCGGCGGCGGCGCGCCCGCGCTGCCCAGCGAGTGGCGCGGCGGCGGGGGCGCGCCGCGGCCCAGGCTGCCGCTACTGCCGCCCTTGCTCAGCGAGTGCGCGTCCCACGGCGCGGGCGGCGCCATCTCCGCCGGCATCTTCTTTTCCGACATTATCTTTTGTATCGCGACGAAGCGCTGTTTCCTCATCTGTATTCTCTTGGACATGTACCCCACCGTCGCGTATTCTGAAACGATACTGACTCCATTAGGGAGCGGGCCGGGGGCGGGTCGCGGGTGATCGCACGCGCGCTGGCACTCACCGAGCAGACTGGTGAACACCATCACGAAGCAGGTGCCGAGGTACACGTCGATGGACTTGACATAGGAGATCTTGGGCAGCGCCGCGTTAGTGGAAGACATGAGCGTGGTCATGGTGAGCACGGTGGTGACGCCGAGCTGAACGCGCGCCGGCGTGGCGTTGCGGTTGAGCCAGAACGACACCCACGAGATGATCACGATGAGGCCGGACGGGATGTAGATCTGGATGAGGTAGTAGCCCATCGAGCGCACGAACTGGATCTCGCACGCCAGGCGGGAGTAGTTTCCTGAGGTCGTGGATGGTAGAGTACACGACTAGATTAGCACATGAGGCAGTGAGAGTGTTCAATGTTCAGACTAAACTAAGTCTACTGGAAGAGCACTGTATTACACGCAATCATGCGTTACTTTATCAAACGTAAGGAAGTAGTTCGCACCTGTTGTGAGGGATATCTCCATGGCGCGTTGGCGATGGCCCAACACCTTGAACTGCGGGAGCGACACTTCGTTAGAGACGCCCACCGAGTTGGGCCCCTCGTTCCATTTGTACCGGATGTCCCTCATGGTGTAGCCGACTGCGGCGCAAAGAGGGGTAAGGCGCGGGCTCGCTCGACGCGGTCGCGTGTCGGACGGAGCGCGCGCGGGCGCGGCGGTCGTGTCGCGCGGCGCGGGGGGAGGCGCGAGCGCGGGCGCGGCGGGGCGGGGCGCGATACTACTGCGAGCGGTTACCTGTGCTGAGCGTGATGACGGTGGCGCGCTGCCGATGGCCGAGCACTCGGAACTGCGGCAGCTGCACTTCGCTGCTCATGCCGACACTCGACGCGCCGTCTTTCCAAACGTACAGTATGTCGGTCATCGTGTATCCGACTCCGGGGACATGCCAAACACAAAACGCTATCACTCGCGCCTCGAAGCGACGCGCCGAGCGCGCGGCCCACTGGCGCCGAGACGAGCCGGGCGACGCGGCGACGATGCGCGCCGCTCGAGTCGACCCGGCCGATGATAGAAAAATACGTCGTAACTACCGTGCGCGACTACGTGTATGTGATGGGTGCGGGCGGTGAGGCGGTGAGGCAGTGAGGCAGTGATCGAGAGCGGCAGCCGAAGGGCAAGCGCATGCAGTGGCAGCGGGGTGAGGCGTGCGTGCGGCGGGGGTGCGGGCGGAGTGCTGGCGCCGTGCCCCGTCGCGCCGAGCGCGTGGACCTGCCCGCGCGGGTGCTGTAGGCGGAGGGCGCGCGCCGTGCGGTGCGCGACACGACGCAAGCCGGGGTGCCGTGCGCGGCGTCGTGTGCGGCACACGGCCGGTCGAGGGTTGCTCCGTGATCACAATACACACACACGAACATCGGTGTACATCGTATAAGTACGTTACTATTTTTCTATCATCTGTGAGACGGTAGCTTCTGACGAGTGTTTAAATCTGTCAAAATTTTATAATTCGCATGTAAAAAGTTTTTGAATACATTATTCCGATTAATGTGGTCGCCGTCGTCTCACCCTACACGAAGAGTTACAAACAAAAGTGGTATTAATAGAAACACAAATACTTGCACAAAGTTGTCGTAGTACTTGTGCGTCAAGGCACATCGGATGGTACACAAACAACTTGCCAACGTGCAGCGTAAGGACGGCAGTAGTAAATAGGTTCAGACGCGCTGAAGTAAGTCGGGCGCTGAACGGAACGAGGGGGACACTTACAGCTCTCGATCTCGATGTGGCACAGCTGGCGGTCCATGGGGAAGTACTGCAGGTTCATGGGGCAGGAGGCCGTGATGGTGAGCCTGCAACAGACGTGAGCGGGCAATGCGTTGCGGGGAGCGGGGCGGGCCCGCGCCGACCCGCGCACTCACCGTATGCTGCGCGTGATGGAGCCCGAGTGGTGGATGCGGATGAACTCATTGCTGGTGGTGGCTGTGTGGAAGTACGATTGTTTCTCGTTCACGAAGAACGTGTCGGGCACCCAAATGTTGCGGATGAACTCGGAGCCCACGGATAGCGTCTCCACGCCGGCACGCTTCTTGTACGCTAGCCGCGGGTCCGTCCAAAACTGTCTGAAGTAAAAATCCAACGTGAAGTCCTGAGGGAGAGACATCGCACGTTATAGTATGAGCGGCGCGCTGCAGTAACACACAGTGGTTCAAGTTCGGTGCAGCATTCTTTACAGGTACATAGACTATACTAAGATTGAAACATTGTACAACATCGAATACACAAAACAGAGCGAACAGAGCGACAAGCTTCAGTTGTTTACTAAGAGTGAAAAGTGCACGCAGAGTGTTGTTAGACGTCAGACGTCGAGTGTGAGCACACGGATACATATACACGCATTCCGGACTGCAGACCGCGTGCAGCACTTGGCGAAGCGACAGGCGCGAGGAGGAGTGTCCGGCCCACGTGTCAGTGCTTGTGACGGCTCACGACTCACTTCCGCCTCTGTTTAATTAAAGCTCAGACCTATCTAACTCCTCACCTACCGATTCATTTTATTACAGAGCATAATGTCGAAGTAAAATTGCCACGTGATTACTTACTGACTTGAGCTCATTTTTCATAAAAATGTGAACGAATTTATGATAATTTAGTGAGTATTATATGTATATAACAGCGCTGAACTAGTTAAGTTCCAAGCGGGCAAGTCACGAAACTCACGGAAGAGTCATTAAAGTAGGCAGCACGCGGCGCCAACACGCGCCTCTCTCCTACTGGCTGAGCTACACACGGCCTAGCGCCGCAGAATGACTACTATGTAATTAATACAACGGTGTAGTCGGTAGTGTGGAGTGTGGTGTTGTGTGGTGAACATAAAGGTGCTGTTAGCGTGCGCGCGTCGTCTCGTAGGCGCGTGGAGCGCCGTGCGCGTGACCACGGCACCGCGCGCGCTGCGTCTCGCAGCCGCGGCGCCGCGCTGCTGTCCTTAGCGGTTCAATGTTCACACATGTCGCTTATATTACACAACTAACGTTAGATTAAGACAGAGAAAGAGGGGATAACTAGAATACAAATTTATAATTGTAAGTAATCATCGGTGCTTATGCTCAAACTGTAGACACCTAGTAGTACAGGAGCGCGCGCGGCCGGGCGGCCGCCACCTCGGCAACCTCCACCGTAAACCCACAGTTACTCATTACGGAACAAGGAAAATGAACACATTTACTCGTACTTCCAGCTTCGTTTTACTATTACTATGGTATCGCGGACAGATGTAAAAATTAAGTGAAGAAACATGCAAAGAGAGCGTCGTAACGCACACCTTCTATTGATCGAGGAAAGGCAAAAATAAACTATTCCGTAAGTCGGTGCAGACCGCGCGCCGTCCGCGACTCGCGAGGTCTCACCAAGAGCCGCAAACTTCTTAAATTCATGTGATTACAATGACTTGATTGAGCGATGGTGTGTGTACGTGAGATTCCCCAGCGTTACTTATATAATTTAGTTTTGTATGACGCAGTGATGGCAAAAAACTGTACTTCAGTTTTATAGCATAACTAGCTTTTGCCCGCGGCTTCACTCGCGTTAATTTAGAATTTGACAATCAATTCGGGTTCTACTCTCCTTGTAATTCAATCGTGATTCGAAATACACGTGCATCTATGAGCATTGTTTTCCTCGGGAACAGTACTTTTTTTCGGGATGAAAGGTACCCTATGTCCGTTTCTGTACTCCTGACAACGTATATGCAAAATTTCAGGATGATCGAACTTACTTTCGTATTTATATATTAGTAAGGATAAGGATTATTTTTGTTGCGTGTTTTCCTTGTAGGGTAAAATCCAAATATGCCTTTTTCTAAATTCCCGCCATATAACGATCCGTTCTCATTTTCTAAACTGGAGTGGAATTGTGCCTACTCACAGATAAGCTAGGTTACATTTATTTTACTGAACTCGTTTCGTCCGCCGTACGTCGTCGGTGGTAACACTTTGACGTTATGCTGGTCCGCTACGGTTGCTACCACCGACGCGCGGCCAACTGTACGCTCGCTGGAAGCACCGCGGTGGAGTCGCGTGGAAGGGGCAGCCGGGGCCGGCGCTCGGTGCGTCTGTATCAGTTCACAACAGTAATGCCACAGTCAACACGAGCGTTACCAGTCATCGACAAGATCACTAGGAAACAACACGAAAGCGAACAGATCCATTAACGCGACATGCTCGCAGCCTCGCGTCTGGGGCTGCTGAGGGTGCGGCGCGAGAGGTGCGAGTACTGGGGCGAGTACCATGAGCACTTCCGACACGGAGCTGATAGAGAGCACATACATGGTGACGCCCACCTCCACCGGCGGACCTGCAAGCAAGCCCACATGTAGTACTAGTTCGATCCGGCGGCGCGGCGCGGCCTGGCCGGCGGCGGCGCTCGGCGCGTCCATGCGGTGCGGTGCCACGTGCCACGTGCCCCATGCCCACATGCCCACGTGACCTCTTACTACTTAGAATAGTACTGCTAGCTAGGTACCATTTGCACTTCCGACAGAGAGCTGATGGACAGCACGTACATGGTAACCCCCACTTCCACTGGTGGTCCTGGAAACGACATCACATTCATAACACGACAACGTATCGCATCCATCATCTGGAAGCAAGCTACGCTAATCGATGAGTGCCAGCGGTTTCCTGCACAGTGGCACTTTAAACGGAACCAGTGGTGCACCGCACGCCATACTTCGGCGGGTCCTGCACAATATTGAGTGCACTAGAACCTTTGGCTTACACTTAAACACCCTTTGAACAAAATGAAACAACCCGAACGCGTCTGGTTCTTGAAGCTCATCCGCAATGACTCGAACTTAATGTCGTGGCTCGTGGCACCTGCAAGTATGGCCATAAAGCGTTGAGGCAAAACAAAATGACAATCAGACTGGTCGAACAGCGCGTGAGAAGGGAACTGCACGTCATCAGAATGCGCGTTGGTCCAAAATGTTAGTTGATGCAACCAGAATGCTTAACAAATCATCTTTATGCAGAAGAATTTTAGAGTAGAGCTATGCCGTTATGACTGCATGCTGCTACTCTCAACCGATTGTAAATGAGGTGTTGGAAGGTGCTCCGTGCGTACCATTTTGTGATTCCCTCATGTTGAATTACTGAATTTTATTAGTCATGTTAGTATTCCGCCTTCGTCTTAAACGCAGTAGGTCAATGTGGGCTGATGAGCTCACAATGTAATGTTGCCTATTAAGCAGAAAAATGTACAGCGATGAAACCGTACAAATTCATTAATATATTCTAGTCAAAATGGTAATCGTTACGTTCCATCGCACTGCATTGCCTTAATGTTTCGTCAGTCATTTTGTCTGCATCAACTAATTTAGCTAACTACATTCCGCGATTACCACAACGCGTTCAGGTTAAATTTTAAGTACCGTTATAGCCAAAACGCGTTGTGGCCAACATGGCCAGAAACCACTGCACGAATTTCGGGTTGCCAATGAGATTAAGAGCCAAAACGCGTTGTGGTTAATGTATTCGTTCAAACAGGGTTTTCTATCCTTGCCCTGTATGTTATGCATAAATTATAATATTTATAATAGTCATAAAGCTACGGCTACTTCACATTCATTATTAATAAGCTTTAAGTATCCCAGAGGTCCATCAAACTCAAAGTAAAGCTGTCGTATCGACCGCCCACATCACCGTGGTGCCTGGATAAGGAGCTACCTTGTGCAGGCAGCTGCGTATCCAGATATTGATAGCTCAAGTAAATAGAATCTTTTGTATTATACTTAGATCAATAAAGTAAAAATATTTTCGCCGTATTGACGCAGGCAGCAATATAATTAATTATTTTTGCATTATGACGGCTTATGACTGGCCATTACATATTTTTCGTAGTAATGTATTCTTCATTCATAAATAATGGTTAAATAATCAAAAATTAAATATTACGATTAAGTACCAAGTTTGATTCTTGATCGATATTCCTAACTGTATTGCTCTACTGCGCGCCACGGTCAACGTTGGCGTCAGGAATAGGATCAGGACGATCCGTCGGAGCGAAGAGGACTTTGGACAATGCGGTGTTCATAACGGAAGTAAAGATAACGATCGCCACTAACCTCCATAGTTTGGTCTCACTCTCTTGTCATAACTTATGCTGAAGGAGTCCAAAATAGAGGATATATTGACGTCCCCGAACATGCTCCCGCCGCCGCCGCCGCCGCTGCCACAGGAGGAAAACGACACATGTCAGAGATGCGGAGGGATGCAGCGCAGGCTAGGGGCTAGGAGTACTCACGCGACTCGGTCGGCGTGCGGCAACAGTGCAGCGGCGAGCGCGAACAGCAGCGGCGCGCGGCGGGCGCGCGGCCGGAGCGCGCTCATAGCGCTTGGAGTGCGGGCGGAGTCGCGCGGCGCACTGCCGGCCGCGCCGCCGCGCGCCGCCCGGCCAGCTCGCTCCGCCCGCTATCGATCCGCGCCGGCCGACGTCCCGCGCGCTGCCACAGGGCCACACTCATCTCGATCGCTTGCTGTTGCACCCTAACGTCACGGAGTGGTGCGCGGCGGGCGCGACGGCACCATCTCTCGCAGCACGGCCTCGTCACTCTCATAACTTCTAAAATATATATCAGGCGCTTTTCACTTTCTATTGCATTTTAACACAAGAATAGCAGATTCTTTTACGGCGTCCATAGTAAATTACAGGAGTGTGAGTCTTTTTTTATCTTATCGTTAAATAATCTCACATGGCCACCTAAGGGTGTCCTTAATACGATACAGTATTCAGTCTGGCACTGCTCAACATGGGTCTAATAGTGTCGGTACAGCAAGGACTAACTTTTCTACTGGTCTATCCGTGTGCCAGAGTTCATGGAATTCCGTACAGCCTTAAAAGTGTGAAGACGTAACAAAAGAACTCACACATTATTTTATACTATCATTTATTTTAGTTTTAGAATGAACAATTAAAAAATGCTGACCATCAAGTAGTTTTTTTATACAACGTTTTTAAATTATTTTTTGAAGAACTGAAGAAATAACTGTTCAGGAGGAAGAAAAAACTGCGTGCTGTATAATTTTTGTACGGCGCCTTTTAAGATTTTTTAACCGACTTCCAAAAGGAGGAGGTTATCAAGGCGTCTGATTTTTTTTTTTTTTTTTAAATTAATATGTAAATTTAACCACGGTTATATCCAGAACTGTTCGATACTATAAGATACTTCAATTTTCAAATAAGAAACGACACGTTCGTTGCAAGGTATTCACGAGAAACTGACAGATGCGAGTATTTACGAGGTTCTCATTTACTGTCAAACATGGAGCGACGAGTATCGAATGAACAAATAAGTCAGATCAGGATGTGCGTTGCGAGGCTTTCTTCCTAGAAACGCAATCAAATAAATTTGAGCAAAAATGCATTCCCGAGGTTTTCACTCTAAGGCGACGACAATAATACCCCTGACTAGGGATAACAAAGAGTAGAATAACTAATACCAAACGGAAATCATAATAAGGGGTAAATTAATAATTGACATTATACACACATTTGTGAGCACGATGTAGAAAGACGTACACATTAAGAGTGTCCAGAGTAAAAGATTAAATCAACAATTTAAAAATAAAGTAATTAAAATAAACCGTGGCAGCTATAGTTAAAACAATTTTACTCAAAGGTATAAAATGGTATATTTCTTATCGGAATTCAATTATTTTTAACTTTTTAGTTCTTTGTATTAACAACGATTAATAGCTAGTAAAAAAAAATGTTAACTTTTTAGTATGTATGATTCGGGATTTACTACGGCGTAGTTCGTAGCGCGTAGCGGCGTTTTTCCGTAGCCCGTAGTAATTCGTAGTAAACACACATATTTATGTGATGTTCTGAACACTTAAAGTGTTATATCGTTTATATTTTATTTAAACAACTTACATCTATTTAATTAGTAGGACTTGTAAGTTATGAGCGTTGTTCTAACGATTCGTTTTCTCTATATTAAGCTGATGCTAAACATGTTTTTCCAAGCGTTGTCGCTTACGAACATTGCTTTCATTAGCCATGTTCTCCTGTCGCTTCAATTTCGCCTTCTATAAACGTGTTTTTCTTTGTGTAGTAGGTTCTTTTTTAATCATGTTGTTTCCCACGAGTATAGGACATAAACGGTCCATCCCCCCTGAGGTCTATTGTAGGGGGATAGGGCTTCACTTCAATAGGCTTCGTCCTGGTACCCTGAGGCGCAACGTTAGCGATATGACATGTTATCAAACACATTCAAATATAACTAGCTATAGACGGGACAAGACCAAGAAACTGACAATTCCAAAACCTGTTACAAATTAGTAACAAGTCGATCAGTCTAGTGCTGTACGTCGCCTTGTCAGGTCGCATTCATATGACACAAAGACACTCAAATATTTCCGAGCTATAGACGGGTCTTGACGAGGAAAATCATAATCCAAAACTTGTTACTACTTAGTAACAATTCGTTCTGTCTAGTGTCATCTGTGTCATACGCCCGCTTGTCAGGTAGCATTCGTTTGTCAAAATCGAAAATATTCAGGATGAAAATTATTGTATGACAATATTCCCAATGTCCTCTCTATATGTGTTTTAAATCTCTTTGCATGTTATACACCCTGATACAATTCAGTGCTCGGCACGTGCTCACCTTGGCATTGGGTCATCCATCTGATCAAATAGAATTCACATTCATAACAGTGGTACGAACTTATTTTCCCAAATCTGATGGGGTTGCATATGGATATTATCTAGGATCAAAGCACTCGTCAAGACGAATAAAACGAGCCCTAACTCGATGCGTTGTCGTTTTATTACGGAGATCCTATAGCCACCTTCCAGCTCCATCATTCGACCCTAGATACCATTTAGAGACAAAGTACTCGTCAAGACGAATCATACGAGCCCAAACTCGATGGGGTTTTGTCGTTTTATAACAGAGTTTCTATGGCCACCTTCCAGCTCCATCATCAGATCAGCTCCATGTTATCATAATATTTTAGTGTCACGCTATATATACATGCGTGCAAAATTTTTGCTCAATCGGTTGAAGATATTTGCTTCAAAACTGAGTTGCAAGATTCCACCCGAACAAACATAGTTACCTACCTACTTACATACATTGCAAAATAAACAATAAACGTAAAATGGAATGGGCCCCGCCTGCTTCCAACTTTTGTTTAATTTGAAATGTGCTTGTTTTGTGTTTTTTCAGTCGGGTTTTTAAGTTTTTTCAACTTGTTTTTTTATTTCCAGCTTTTTAGTTTAGTAACGTGACAGAGTTCGCAGACGATTTAACTATTAATTTAATAAAAATTAGAACTGCATTCAAATATTTTTAAATTATCGCTTGCCTAAACCAGGAATCGAACCCGCCAATAATGTAAAAAAAATACATATATTTTAAGAAAATGTCGAAGGGGTTAATCATAAGGATTATTTTTTCCTGTGGAACATGATCATCTGCCTCGCCTTTTCCCAACTATGTTGGGGTCGGCTTCCAGTTTAACTGGATGCAGCTGAATACCAGTATTTTACATGGAGCGACTGCCCATCTGACCTCCACAACCCAGTTAATACTGGATAATACGATACGCCTTGGTAAGACTGGTTGTCAGACTTTTTGGGCCACTGACTACCTGTAACAACTGTCACAGATCTACAAATGACAGCCGGGACCAACGGCTTAACGTGCTTTTCGAGGCACGAAGGAATGCCTCGGTATGTAATGGGTGGTCACCCATCCACAGACCAACCTAGGCAAGCACGGCTTAACCTAAAGAGCGACCCGAGCGGTTGTTATTATTTACCCACGAGCTCCTCCTTTTCAGATTTTTTCCTTTATAACATACCATCTAAAATAAAAGGAAGACCATATAGTGGAAGACGTATAACATTTGATTTAAAATTGTATGTATACGGTTTGTCACTCCGAATTACTTTTAAACATATACGTTGTATATATTTTTGTAATTAGCCTTTAAAAACTTTCATTTTGATACCACACTCGATAGTATTGGAAAAAAAGTAAGAAACTAACTCGATATGACACCCAAAATCTTTCTATTTTCATGAAGCCAGTGACACTCGCGCCACCAAGACAAATCTAAGGACGTATAACTTATCCAAATCCGTTTAGGAGTTACGAGGGAAAATAGAAACGGACATACATACTCGCATACATACATACAGGTCAAACACATAACCCTCCTTTTGGATTTTCGATTCGTATTTTGTGCACCACCAAACATAGCGCTAAATTGCGTATGTAGTGAAATGATTAAAGTAATATAAAGGTTGGCACTCTCCATACATGCAACCGAAGGAAAAGAAGAATCAATATTTATTGTCTATGGTCGCCAGAAAGCACTAGTAGCGCCACATGCTTGCTTTGTCCAAGGCCACATGGCAAAACAACGGTGCGTCAAAGTCATGTCAAATTTGACATGCATTTGACGCACCGTTGTGAGCAGCTGTCAAAAGATGACGTTTGTGTGTCAAACAATTACAAAATAAAAACAGTGTGCGGGCGGTGGCGGATCAGTGTGTGTCGTTAGTGTTACTCGCGTGGCAGCGCAACTACGATAGCGTCCCCGAGCCGGGCACGGCATGCCAGCGATCTAACGGCGGCGTCTCAGAGTGACCGTGCCAGCGCGCAGCGAGCGAGCAGCGCGACGCATCAGGTGGGTTTGTTTACGTCGCGCCATGTGACCTGTGGTAACTGCGCCGCGGCCTTCGCTGTCCGCCGCTCGGGCCACGTGCTCGCCGGTGTAATCCGGTTAGCAGCGAAGGTCCGCGGCGCTGACGGGCTTGTGTATCACGCAGGAGCAGAGCGCGCCCCGAACACAGCGGAGCGGACGCCGCGGCGACATGAAGCCGCACGACGACTACAGGAACGGCGATGGTGAGCAACTCACAGTACACGACACAGTGCACCGCACAGATCACACTTGCACAGTACGACCACCGCGACTCGTAGCAACAGTGCGCACCAGCGCGGCCCCCCGCGCGCCGGACGCGCGCCGATCATTAAGATATGCAACTTGACCTTGAGCCGCGTCGCTTCACTTGAATTAATGTCGATTTCGAATACGACATCGTCATTACATTTCCACTGTAGAGGGCTAGGGACATGATTGTTAGTGTTTGTACTTGCAACCTTTAACTTGACAGCTATGAGTCAGCTGCACTGAACTGATCAGCTGCTCATGCCGTTGACCTCTGCCTAAAGGTCACAGGGAGGCTGGTAGTATGTTGTGGAAGGTCATCCCATAGCTGGTTTCTGTTTGAAATGATGGTTTGGCACTGCTTGAATAGATGGTAGATGTATGATAGGTCCCCTTTATTATTGCATGTTATCACCAGGAAAGTGACAGAATAATAGTCATTGTGTTGTAAGTGGCAAGTGGGCGTAGTGTAGCTACTAGTCATGTACTCATACACATGCTCATATGTGTATGTGAGCCGGTAGATGGGGCTCTCTACCGGCACAAGGCAGTGTGTACGCGGAAGCAATTGAACCAATTTATTGATGATGACACATTGCTCTATTGGAACTTATTGTTGCTAATCATGAGATGTCTCTCACACACACACACACATTGGTCACAGCCATACCTACTGAGCTAGCCATAACACACATGACGACAATTCAATAAGCATGGAACTCTTTGGTAGTATTGCTAGGCACAACATTCATTCCATTGGAGTCATAACTCGTAGCTTATCATTGAAATATTAATATTATTCAGTCACATTGTTATGAAAATGTTCCCTTGTAATGATATAAGTAGATAATGTCTTTATTTAGTTTGATACTGAGATAACAAAATTGATATAATTTTTAATTATATGATAATACATGGTCTACAAACCCACATGTTTAATTAAACAGGTGTGTTTATGTCTCATTTATAAACATAGTGCAACTTACTGCATACTTAATGTACAGTGAGAACAACTAGGTCATAAATAATTATCATCACAAACTATGAACAATCACTAAACAAAATAGAAATACAAAAATATCACCTGCATGTACAATACGTTTACCTGTTGTGTCAGCATGAGTTGACATATATGTACCTATATATCTTGATTTGTTTTCATGGAGTTATCCTGCAATGGTATTTGTGATTTAAGTAATGACTAGCAGTTACCCGCGACCTTCGTTCGCGTGTAATTATTATTAAAAAAATATTACTTCGCTTTGAATCAGATTTTGTTACCTATTTCAAGGGTTTGAATTTTTTTGCATGGAACCCTCATTCTTATTCTAAAATAAAAGTAGTCTTAGTTACTCTTTATAACATCATCTATTTGCCAGTAAAAATCCCGTCGAAATCGGTCCAGCCATTTCGGAGATTAGCCAGTTGAATAGAATTTTGTTAACAATTTCAAGGGTTTTTTTTTTGCACGGAACTTTAATTATTCTTCTAAAATAAAAGTAGCCTATGTTAAACCTTACAACATTAGCTATCTGCCAGTCAAAGTCCCGTCAAAATCGGTTCAGCTGTTTCAGAGATTAGCCAGAACAAACAGGCAGACAGACAACAATTTAAAAAATGTGTTTCTGTTATTAGTGCCGTATTTATTCTCATATGCATTCAGTAAAAATTACAAACAGACTTCAATTTTATTTATTTGTGTAGGTGGTTTAGGGATAATGAACAGATGTGAGACAGCTGTATTATGACATGCATGTGTGTGCAGGGGCAGGCGGCGCGGCCGCGGCGGGCGGCGAGGACAGCTCGGAGGAGGAGACGTCGGCGCTGGAGAGCGAGCTGTCCGTGCGCGACGACGCGGCGCCGGCGCGCGTGCTGCACGCGCTCAACGCGCTGCGCAAGTCGCGCCAGCACTACGACGCGCTGCTGCTGGCGGGCGGCGCCGAGCTACCCGCGCACCGCGCCGTGCTGGTGGCCGCCTCACCCTACCTGCTGCACGCGCTGGGCGCGCCCGCGGCTGCCAGCGCCGCGCCCATCCCCGCGCTGCGCGTAGACGGCGTGGAGCCCGACGCGCTGGGCGCGCTGCTGGACTACGCCTACACCGGACGCCTGCGCGTGCGCGACGCGGCCGCCGCGCGCCTCCTGTATCGCGCCGCCTGGCGCCTGCGCGTGGAGCCCGTGCGCGCGCACCTCGCCGCCGCGCTGATGCGCCGCCTGGCGCCACACGACTGCCTCGAGCTGCGCGCGCTGCCGGACCTGGGTGCCGACCAGCTGGCGCAGCTCGACGCCTACATCGCGCAGAACGTGAGTAACTTCCTCCGCGTGCTACACTCGACGATCCTCTGGTTCACTATGAACAATGTCTGGTTACCGTTTCAGTTCGACGAGGTGTGCAAGAGCGGCGCGTTGGCGACCTTGCCTCTCATTCGCATTGAAATGTTGCGCGAGACCAGCGCCGAGGGCGGTGAGGAAACAGCATTCGCGGTGGCCGACGCCGCGCTCATTTGGCTGCGCGACCAGCAGGCCGTCGACGCCGACGTGAGTATCTGTACGGTGGGCGCAGGCGCACCGAGCGCGAGCGGGCGCTCAGACTCACACCGATACTCTTTGGGCAGCTGGACGAGCTGTGCTCGCGTACGCACCTGCTGTACGTAGACACGCGCGGCGCGCTGCGCGACTGCGGTGAGCTGCCGGCCGCGCGCGGCGACGCGCCCGAGCTGCAGGAGTACCGGCGCGAAGCGGCGGAGCGGGGCCGCGCCTCTCGTCGCGCCGCCGACGCGTCGCCGCCAGCCCTGGCCGCGCCGCCCGCGCTACAGTTGGGCGCCCGCACGGCTCGCGCTGACTGCGCCGTGCTGGCGGCCACGCGCGTGCCGGGCGCGCGCACCACGCGGGCGCTTTTGGCGCTGCGCGGGCGCCTAGCGGCGGCGCGCGTGGCGTGGCGCGATGTGGGCGCGGGCGGCGCGGCGGGCGTAGCTCGCGGCGGCGTGCTGGGCGGCGCGCTCGACGAGGGCGGTGCGGATGGGAAGCGCGCGCGACTGGCGCTGGGCCGCGCGGCGCACGGCGCGGCGGTGTTGGGCGACCGCCTGCTGGTGTGCGGCGGGTACGACCGGGCGCGCGTGCTGCGCGCGGCGGAGGCGTACGACCCGACGCTCAACGAGTGGTCCGCGCTGCCGGACATGCGCTGTGCGCGCGCGCGCTTCCCGGCCGCGGTGCTGGGGGGCGCGCTGTTCGCGCTGGGCGGCTCGGACGGGCACGCGGAGCTGGACTCGGTGGCGGCGCTGGAGGGCGCGGGCGGCCCGGGCGCGCGCTGGGTGTCGCGCGCGCGCCTGCCGCTGGCGCTGTCGCATGCGGGCGCGGCGGGAGTGGAGGCGCGGCGCGAGCTGTACGTGGTGGGCGGCTGGTCGGGCGGCGTGAACCTCAAGCGCGTGCTGCGCTACGACCCCGACGCCGACGCCTGGAGCGAGGCGCCGCCGCTCAGCGCCGGCCGGTCGCAGTGCGCGAGCGTGTACTGGGAGGGCGCGCTGTGGGCGCTGGGCGGCTGCGACGCGTGGCACTGCCTGGCCAGCACGGAGCGGCTGCGGCTGGCGGCGGGCGAGGCGCGCTGGGAGGCGGGGCCGGCGCTGCCGACGGCGCGGCGCTCGGTGGGCGCGGCGGCGTGGCGCGGGCGGCTGGTGGCGGCGGGCGGCTCGGACGGGGCGGCGTCGCTGCGGCGCACGGAGTGGCTGGCGGCGCCGGAGGAGGGCTGGCGCGCGGGGCCCGAGCTGCGCCGGCCGCGCGCCGCGCTGGCTCTGGCCGTGCTGCAGGATGCGCTGTACGCGGTGGGCGGCTTCGACGGCAAGGAGTTCCTGTCGTGCGTGGAGTGCCTGTACGAGCCGGGCGGCGAGTGGACCACGCTGCTGGCGCCGCCCGCGCCGCGCACCCCGCTGGGCCCGGAGCCGGGGCCGGAGAACGGCGCCGTGGACAGCGAGTGACGCCGGACGCCGGTTGCGATGGTTGGAGAACTGTTCGACGGCGTTCGCAACGTTTAGCTAATTGTGTGCTGCCGCGAAACTGAACCGCTACCTCAAAATTAGACGCGTGCGGGAGCTGCGCGGCCCTGCGCGGCGACTGCGCGTGTATCGATGCCTTTACTTCGCATTTGAACATGTAAATGATAAAGTTAGCCCTATCTGTATATATCGGCCCTCACTCACGAGTAGTCTAAATTATTATATTATCACAGAGATATAGGGCGGGATCGTGTTTTTCTTGTTCGCGTGCTTTCCCGTGCTCGTATTATTGTTACATTCCTATTTTGTAAGATAATGTGTATCCTCTGTAGGACGTGGTTTGTGTATTGTTAGGTATTAGTTTCTTTGTAAGATGATAACTACATGAAGTGTATCTGTGAAGCGCGCTGGCCCGGCTGCCGGCGCAGGCGCGCCCTATGTTTACGTTAATAAATCGTATCTCCTCACTCACTGCCTTTCAATGTTCACCGTGATACCCTTGGTCTGTCGGCAAAAAAATGTTTAGACAATCAACAACAAAAACATTAGACAATCTAAAACGACCAAACATCGAATGTTCAACTACGACAAATAACATAACACTACTACCGCTATCGCTGTATAAGTGTATGGTAATTAGAGCTACTAAAGTTTTTCAACGAGAAAGACTCGGGTTGCCCTGCGATAGTTTTTTACCCGACTGACCCGACCCGACGCAAAGGAGGTAGGATAGGATAGGTATGTGTGTTTGTTCCTATGTGGCGTTGTAGAGACCAAACGTGTAGGCCGATGATTTTGATGAATCATACCTCAATTGATTCGTCTTTACCTTGTGAGTGACACTAAAGACATGACAATATAATAATCAAAAATTCACCACAGCGACAATCAGACGCCATATTGTAAAAATTTATAAAAAACTCGACGAACTACGTCAAGTGGGGTATCGTTAAATAGGTATTTACAAATGATTTTTGGGTTCCTTTCATCATTTTTCATTTAAAATAACAGTTTAGGATATAGGTATAACGATTTAAAGTTGTTAAAACAACCACTCTCGCTAATTTTTTACAAGCTTTTATTTAGTTTCACCTGTCCCGCTGTCTGTAATCAAATCTTACAAGTTAAATTTGACACACTTCCCGGTATCCGATTGAGCTGAAATTTTGGATGCTTATGTATATCGCGTGACAATGCTATATTATGATAACATGGAGCTGATCTGATGATGGAGCTGGAAGGTGGCCATAGGAACTCTGTATTGAAACGACGCAACCTCATCGAGTTTGGACTCGTTTGATTCGTCTTCGATTAGAAATACTGGCTGTTTTTTGTGTTTTTGCCTTTAAAAAAAGCGCTGATGCGCGCGCATCGCTAATTTGTGAACAAGTAAAAAAAAATTATTCCGCGCGCTTTTTCTTTGACAAGTGATTAAAGATTTATTCGTTTAAGAAAGTCCAAGTTTTATTTATTTCCTCGCAGATATCGATATGTTATAAAACGTCGTATGTCATACGTGCGCTTTGATAATTACAGCCTCTGCTTTCTTGTAGCCCTCGCTTACGGCTCGGGCTAGCAATGTCGCCTCGGCTGTAATTTTCAACTTACCGCACTTATATCATAATGTACTAATAGTTGTTTCATTGTAGAATCGTAATAGGTACTTTTCTAGCTACTTAGTAGGTACTTTGGAAAAGGCTGGAATAAAAAAAAATTAGAAAGTTTTTTTGAGCGGTCAAGCGTTCTTTTTACGTGACGGGACTTAGGTATACCTCAATAGTATTATGTATCGATCAACTGTGGAAAAAGGTTTTCCTCAGGCAAAACGCGGCTGAAGGCAACAATGACGCCACGTTAAAAGAAATCGGAGGCCACGTGGAACGGCTTAGCGCTGTGATTATGACCTACATTGTTCTGACCATTATTGGAATCTTAGCAGTTTATGTTGGCCTGCGGATATACAGGAGCTGCCACCTATATGGATCCAGCAGGACATTGGGATGAGCACCATGCAGAGAATTAGATCATCCATCAGAGGACGCACCGAAGGTATCGAGAATCAGTAAGAATCCTGTGAATAATGAAAGTGTTAAACTTACACTGTCACTTACGGGATATCTTCCGTGGTTGTTCATTATTTTGATCTCCCAATATTTCCGTTTTTTTTTCGAGATATCCCGTAAGTGACAGTATAAGTTTAGTTGTAAACCGTGAAAGCTTAAAACTGAATGAAAGTATTGTGTATTTTTTCATCCTTTCGTAAAAATATCAGTGAGCGAACAAAAACTTAAAGGCGCTAAAACATGCACGGACATTCAGCCATAAGACACCAAACGGAAACAAAATGCAATGTCGGACTTTTTTTTGCTTCATCGCATTTACGTAGAACGTGTTACATTTGTGCAATTCTATTATTAGATTAAGAATATGATTGATATTTTGGAACAAAATTATTTCTTATTAGTAGAAATAGGTACCTACGTAATTATTTAGTAAAAAAGGAACAGGTACGATATTATTATAAAGGTATATTAAGTTCAAATGGGTTCAATGACTACTATTATTATCGTCGGCGGTGTTTGTTTTTTTTTTTTTAATCTCGGCACAGGGATATGCGTCTTTACGGCGTAAGTATTTTTTGACTATTTAAATAGTGTTTATAAATAGAATAACATAATAATAATACCAGCCTATTACTGTCCCACTGCTGGGCAAAGGCTACTTCTCATACAGAGAAGGCATGAGCATTGATCACCACGCTTGCTCAAGACGGGTTGGCGATTTCAGACTTATATTAATTATAGCTGTTCCCCGCGACTTTCGTCCGCGTAGAATTATTAAAAATACAATTTTCCCCGTTTTGGCAACATTTTTCATTACTGCTCCGCTCCTATTGGTTGTAGCGTGATGTTATATAGCCTATAGCCTTCCTCGATAAATGGACTACCCAATACTGAAAGAATCGTTCAACCAGTACCAGGACCAGTAGTTCCAGAGATTAGCGCGTTCAAACAAACAAACAAACAAACACTGCAGCTTTATAATATTAGTATAGATAAGTCCAGGTTTCCTCACGATGTTTTCCTTCACCGATGTCTGTGATGTCCAAGATAAACTTAGAAAGTACCATATGAATTGAAAAAGTCACATTGGTACAGTCCGCGAGGTCTAAGCTGAGCTTTGCATTTGTGTGAGTGATTACCAAAAGTAGAGTCAGACAAAAAACTTTAAAAAATATTTTTTAATGTTTTAGGTAGTAGGTATATAACATAAGTGGGAGAGGTATAAAAGTTTAAAAATAAAATAAAACTAAAGAAGCAAAATTTTTATAAATGAAGGCCAGCTATGATAATTATGTATGACTGATGAGTACCTACATAATGTAAGTGTGACTGAGAAGTCAGAGATCAATAAATAAAATTCAAATATAAAAAAAAAACTGTAACAATTATTCTTCTCCACCGGACATTGCATCTTCATCAATTTCATTATTATTCTCGTCATCATTTTCACTCTCGTCTGATGTGTCGTTTGTGTTAATAATAAATCGTTCCGTTATATCATCAAGAGCTGCGTCGTGACCACGAAACTTTGTTTCTTCTTTTATTGCGTGATCACACACATTTTTCCATACTTCGACACTCATAGTATCAACTTTTTCTTTCGCTAACCTCATTATTGTATCCATATTCATTGATACATTTTTTTTCGCCACGTATCCTTTTATCATTGCCCATATATTTTCAATTGGGTTGAAATCCGGGTGGTAGGGTGGTAGACGAAGGACGCTGTGACCATTTTCTCTAAGTAAAGTGTCAATTTTATATTCAATAAATCTTTGTTTGTTTTGCAGTATCAATTGATAGAGTTGTGGTTTCAGCATCGATGTAGATTGATCAATATTGCGAAACTTGAGCCAGTCAATCATATCTTGTTTACGACTAATTGAGTTGGGAGCGGGATTTTCTAACGAATTGTGGTAAGATGCATTGTCTACCACCACAACGCTATTGGGCTTTAAATTTGGAATTAATTGCGTTTGTAACCATTTCGTGTAGTTTTCTGCATTCATATTGTTATGGTAATCACCACTTTTTTGATTTGCTTTGAACATCAACAGTGCATTTGGTATGAAACCGTCCTCTCCGCCGGCATGAACTATTATTAAACGATTTCCTTTAGAAATTGGTTTCTTCAAACCAGAAGTGCTGCCATCTGAATAAGATTTCGAAGAAATGTGAGTCGTGTCTATATATGTTTCGTCGGTATAAACGACTGGCCTGCCCTGAATGCGATATTCAGAAATTTTGATCAAAAAATTGATACGTAGATAACGTATCTCATGTTTTTCCATTAGAATTTTTCTATTATCTTCTGTCCTTTTCCATTTAAATCCTAAAAGAGACAATTCTTTACGCAATGACCAAATTGAACCTGGATAGTTTATTTCTGTCTTCAACTTTTCATGTATTCGTTTCATAGTTGGCACCTCTTTATCAGTAATGTGAAAGTTATGAATAGTTCTTCGGATTACCGCTTTATCAAAATCGTCAATGATAATTATATTTTTCCTGCATCTGGTCTTTTTCAGAGATTTAAATTTGCTTTCGTCTTCCAAAAGACGTTTGCCTTCCAATAAAACTCTTTTGACAGTAGACAGCGGGATTCCCGTCGATGTCGCTACCAATTGGGCTGATGTAGTGACACTTGACATGTCTTTGTCGTTTATGTCTTTAAAATAAGTATTTAAATTACACAATATTTCTTTTACTTGGCTATTTAACGGTTTTCTTATTATTCGTTTATTTGTGTTGGCAGCCATTTCCCTAGTATCTATATAATCGAACACAAAAACAAAATAATATTAAGAATTAAAATCGTCACGCTGCTGACAGTACAAGGGGTGAAGTGTGGAAAGTGCGCGGCGGAGATGCGTCGCGCGGGGGATGCACCGCGCCTCAGGCCGGTTGTTTAAACCGGTTTAAACCAGGCAAAAGACGCGCCGCGCTTTAGGCCGACGTCACACCTACACTATCTATGTGCACTCACACAAATGCAAAGCTCAGCTTAGACCTCGCGGACTATACTTGCCCGGATTTGAACCCACAACCTCATGCATGAGAGGCGAGGCCTTAACCTCTGGGCCATCACAACACAAGAATATCATAGATAAATATTATTATTTCAAACAAATATTTACTGTTAATATTATGAACAAATTATCATTTATTTGTGTTCAAAATTCAAAAATATTAGAATTTTCCTTTTTTATATTAGGCTGTTTAGCGGCATCATACCTTTGCTTCTTCTTCAACCTGGCGAAAGCAAAGCGCGGCAAAAAACTAAATTAAATCATAGTTTCATAATAATTCCTGACGAAAATACTTTCCGTTCTAATATTTCATTTCACCGAAAGTGTATTGAAAAATGTCGTTTAGGAGATATTTCTAGTGTGGGGCAACGAATTAAAAAGAAATAATTATTCAACTAGTTTTAAGATTTACAGTGGGTAGGGCAGGTAACTAGGCAAGATGTGGTGGAGACAGCGGGGACTTCTAGAGAAGGAGGTTATGTATTTGGCAGGTACATATTTTTACAAGCTTTTATTTAATTTCACCTGTCCCGCTGTCTGTAATCAAATCTTACAAGTTAAATTTGACACACTTCTCGGTTTCCAATTGAGCTTGTGTTTTGGACGCTTATGTATATCGCGTGACAATGCTATAAAATATTATGATAACATGAAGCTGATCTGATGATGGAGCTGCAAGGTGGCCATAGGAACTCTGTAATGAAACGACACTACCCCATCGAGTTTGGACTCGTTTGATTCTTCTTGACGAGTACTTTGTCTCTAGATGGTATCCAGGGTCTGATGATGGAGCTGGAAGGTGACCATAGAAACTTCGCTAGTAGCTCAAAAAATAGAACGCCGTCCTATTAACCCATTCGAGTCCACCCCCGTTTCATAGAACTCAAGTGCCATCCCACCATACATATTGCAAGTGGACCCTCCAGGTGGGTCACTGGCATTACGTTTGCGCAAAAGTGAACCCACCTGGAGGGTTCTCGGCATTAGGTTTGAAACTAAGATTTAAAATCCTAAATGAGTGGTAAAATGGAGTTTTCAGGGGATATTGTCGCTATATTTACTATTTGTAGGGGTATTTTCATGCCCTAGTGGGTTGGGAGATGTGCAATAATCAAAAAATAAAAAAAATTGAAAAAGTAAAATCGCGCGCTCTGATCCCGTGACAGGGGTGTTCAACCTTTTGTGAGATTTTCATGCATTTTTTTTATTAATTCAAGTTACGTAATCGCAAATATTGTTTCTTTTCGAAGTTAATAAATAACATTTTAAAACTTTTGAATGATTACAAACGTTGCATTGCATTTATAAGTAGGTTCTTTGATAGTTAGTTTTGTGTGAACCACCCAGTAAGTTTGTTATACTGGGTTAAATTAAATTAGCTAGCGATACTCCGCAGACGTGTTGGTTCAAAGAAAAAATAGATTTGATGACATTTTGTTGGTAGTAGTGCATTTATTTCAAAGACAATTTAGATTTAAATCATAGTCTAAAATAGTATAATATGTCGCCTCGCGCGAAAAAGTGTTCACACTGACATAAGTTTGCTTTTTTAAAACTTCACTGCCGATAGGTTTATAAACACAATATATAATTTAAAATGTTGCATAAAAAACGACTTCCAAAAAAACGTAAAAAGCGAATATTACCTTCGGAAGTCGGTGACTTTTGCTTGTTTCATTGACTTTTTGCCACCAACTTCCAAAAGTAAAGTCATTTTCCACTTTTTTTGGGCATTTTTATTTTTTTTATTTTAGGCTTTTTAGTTTGTATCTAATATAAATTCTTGTCGAGTATTCATTTTCCATTGTAACTAGAAGTTATTAGCAGATCATCCACATAGACGAAGGAGATAAAATAACCCATAAACTACCCAAGAAAAGTTAATAAAAATCAAATGGGACCTTAGCGCAAGTTTCCTCTACCAATTAAAAAAATAATCATGTAAGTCGGATCAGTAACCACGGGGAAATCGGTGTACTTTTAAAAAGAAAAGATGACGCCGAATACATAACCTCCGCCTTTGTGAGAAGTCGGTTAAACACAAACTGATTTTCCCATCTCATACTACACTATTAGTATTAGTTGACCCCAAAAAATAATATATAGTTTTTTAGTTTCACGGCTTCTAAGTTTCTCTAGTCAATTTAATTTCACCTTAAGAATTCTAAGCATTATTTATTTCAAATATCAAGTCTGCAGCGTTAGAAGTTTCTGAAATATGTAGCTGTGACAGATAAACGGGCAGGCAGATAAAGTCGCACCATATTAACCCCTCGAATGTCTTATGTTACACAGTTCGACATAAGAAAAAATGCTACACTTGGAGCGTTTTATTTGATGATTTCCCATCAGTAAAAAAAAAAAAAAAATAGTGTAACTGTCCGACTTAAGACACTTGGAGCATTTTTTCTTATGTTGAACTGTGTAACATAAGACATTCGAGAGGTTAAGTATTAGTTTTTAACTATTCTGATACCGAACCCTGAAAAGCCTCGACTTCGAACTCATTATCAGGTCCTAATTTCTAAAAAAAAAATATTTTTAGAAAATATTTAAAATCGTGCGAATGGTTTTCCACCCCTGACATAGGACCCACCAGGTGGGTTCCCGGCATCTAGGAAGAGGTCAAAATATTTATTGCAAATAAAAATGCTTGTAATTTGAAACCACGCCGTATTCTTACTAATCTTGATAAAATACACAACTGTTTTTATTTTTACATTATTTGATGCTATATTCGCTAAGAAAAACCTACTTTTAAAATGAGCCCACCAGGTGGGTTCCCGGCATCGCAAGTGCGACTTGAGTGAACCCACCAGGTGGGTTCCCGGCACTGAATGTGTTAAACTATCCTAGCTTGAGACGCTAGCTTACTAGCTCACTAGCCTAGAAAAGAAGCCAGTTCTGTATGCACGAAGCCAGAGTTACTAGCTTGCTAGCTTACTAACACTAGTTTGCTATCCTAGCTTGAAAAACTAGCCTCGTGTATCCCGGGTATTATTGACATTTAAATATAGCCCTGCCCCAGTACATTGACTCCACAATGTGGCAGGTTCCAGTCTCGGAGTAAATTGGCTGTGACATACGGAAGGACAGACTGATAGACGGACAGGATGAATCTATAGGGTTCCGTTTGAGCCAGTTGGCTACGGAACCCTAAAAATCGTAGACACCTACATGACATAGTGCATGGCCGCGTTTTTTTGTTTTTTACTTCTGCACACCTCTAGGAACTCAATAAAAAAAGTCCCATGAAAATCCGATCACTATAAACTTCGTTCCACTTTTCGAGTATTATTTGGCTAATTGCACTCGGCTAATGCACAGATGACGGTTGTAAACAGCTAGGTGGAAGATGAAATAATACGATTCTGTCTCGACTGCAAAAATATATTCGTTGCGTGTTTGATCTATGTACGTATATAATATTATAAAACGCGGGGCGACCCGCGTCACTCGTCGAGCTCCGCCTGCGTCTCCAGCAGCAGCTGCGCCAGCGAGTGCCGCGCGCCCGCGTCCAGCCGCGCGAACTGTTCGCGCTGCAGCTCGCGCGCGCACTGCGAGGGCTCGCGGTCAGCCGGGCGGCACGGGCGCGCGCGCGGCGCCAGCACCAGCGCGGGCTCGGGCGCGCGCAGCACGCGCAGCGCCGAGTGCGCCAGCACGTCGGCCGGCGCCGCCGCCGCCGCACCGCGCCAGGTGGCCGCCGCCGCGTCGTAGTCCGAGCGGTAGAAGGAGAGCGCCAGGCGCGCCGCGGGGTTGAAGCGCCCCGTGTTCACCTGCGGCTTGCCGCCGCCCGGCGCCAGGAAGCGCGGGTGCGCGTACAGCGAGAACCGCGCGAACGCCAGCGGCAGGTACCACTGTTCGCCCGCGATGCTGTTCATGCGCACCTGTGAACGTCGTGGGTTCCCATTGAACACATCTGAATCGTACGTATCCAGCGCTAGTATGACCGCTCGCGTGCAGTACTCACTCTGTTGAGAAAATCTTGGTTGAACTCGGCGTGCGGCGGCAGCAGCAGCATGAGCGCGTCGCGCGACACGTGCGTCATGGCGGCCGTGAGCGCCACGCTGCCGGCGCGCAGGTGCGCGTCGTACTCCGGTACGTCGCGCGCATCGTCGGTCGCGCCAGGAGCGTCCAGCACGTGCAGCTGCGCGCCTGAGTGTCGACGTCGCATAGCGTCCCCTTCGGCGCGGATCGGGTCCATCACTGCCGTGTCGTTGGCGCCGCCCACTATTACCTGTCGATCGACATTATTACTAGTTTTGAACCGACATACCCTGGAGACTGCATCGCACGTATAATAGGAATAGGTGAAGGTGTTTACCACGACGAGCGCGGTGTTCTTGTCCTGGTTGAGGCACACGGTCTCGTATCTGGCGAGGAAGGCTTGCACGTCCTGCAGGCGGGTGTGCGCGGCCGGCACGGGCAGCAGCAGCGTGACGCGCGCGCTCTCGGTGACGTAGCGCACGGGCACCAGGCGCGCGGCGCCCAGCGGCCGCACCACCTCCAGCAGGCGCAGGCGCGCGCCCTCGCGCAGCAGCAGGCGGTAGGACAGCGCGCGCGCCGGCTCCCAGCGCCACGCGCCCTCCAGCAGCGCCACGCCGCGCGCGCCCTGCCAGCGCCGCAGCCCCCACGCGCGCACCGCCTCCAGCACCAACTGTACGGTACACGTTATATCACTCGCTCGGACCGTACACTCTAATTTAGTAACTTGGATATACGTCGCAACAACTCATAATTTACAACAAAAAAAAATATTGCAATTCAGTTCATTATCAGCTTTCCAGGAAATACTGTTCCAGCAGATAGACTGCAAAACCAGCTAAATGCTGGTATCTACAGTGATTCTCACTAGTAGTGAAAAAATGTACTCACGTCGAGCGCATCGCGGTCGGCCCCGGTGATCAGCGCCACCTCGTGGTGGTCGTCGGGGTAGAAAGCGTGCGTCGCATTGAATGACACCCAGCGCAGGTGGTCGAACCTGCAACACACGACACGTCAATGCATCACACTATCGCTCCTCTCTGCCGTCGGGGCGGCAGTGAGCAGTTGCAGCAGACAGACAGCACAGTACCTGGAGTCAGGCGTGGGCGGCGCCAGACCGGGGTCGGCGCGCAGGCCGGAGGGCCACGTGGCGTTGCGGTAGTGCGGCGGGTGGCGGGCGGCGCCGCGCCACAGCGCCGCGCGCAGGCGCGTCACCTCGGCGCGGTCGCGCTCCAGGTGCACGCGCGACACGTACGCATGCAGCGTGTAGAACGACTCGGCCTTGGTGACGGGGTACACGGTGACGGCGTCGGCGAGCTCCGGCGCGAGCGCAGGCGGGGTTTCCGCGGAGGGCGCGCGCACGGCGCGGTACTGCTCGCCCTGCGCGCTGGCCGAGCAGGCGCGGTGCGCCGCGTGCAGCACGCAGCGCCCGATGTTCTCGTGGTGGTGCGGCGAGTACGAGTTGCGCACGCACCAGTCCAGCTCGGCGTGCACGGCGCGCAGCACCGAGTTGGACAACAGCACGCCGCCCTCTGCACACATGGGACACGCTCAGTCGCTCAGTCTTGACAGATTCACATTATTTGAAAATTATTTTCGTGACTGAGATCTGATCGAATGTACAGTGAATGAAATCATTCAAGTCATTGAATACTTTAACACATTCAGCGCCGGGAACACAAGTGGCACTTGCGATGCCGGGAACCCACTAGCACGCGTAGCATGACCACTGTAGAATATTACCGTGACTGTAGAAACGGGTTTTGTTTGTGGTATTGCTAAGCGTGCTGGTGGGCTCATTTTAATTGTAGGTTTTTCTTCGCGAATATAAATAAAAACCGTTGTGTATTTTAACAATATTAATAAGAATACGGCGTGGTTTCAAATAACAAGCATTTTTATTTTCAATACAATTTTGACCTTTTCCTAGATGCCGAGATACCTGGTGGGTCCTATTTCAGGGGTGGAAAACTATTTGCAGGATTTTAAATATTTTCTAAACATTTAAAACCACATTTTAAAATTCAAAAGTTTTAAAATGTTATTTTTAATGTTTTTTATATAATTTTTGTTAATAAAAATATTTTAAAATGTAAATAATATGTAAGAAAAATTAAAAAACGAATAAAATATTTTAAAATAATAAACACAACATCATATTATTATAATTACGGTAATTCTATGCAATGCATTCCCGTAAGGGTAGGACTGACAATTAGATTTTTTGAGAAATTCAGCTATGGAATACAAGCTATGTGAATGCATGTTGTAAATATGTAAGTGTGTTGTAAATAGAAGATAAGAATATAATAAATAATAATCAGTACTTTTTAAGGTCTATAGGTAGCTCACAATAAAAGTATATTGGTGACAATAAAACATTACTGAGACCTTACATACTCCATCAATCAAGCATACTCATTATTGTCTTAGATATTTTTAAATGATCAGCGCCTACCAGTTATTTAGTTTCAAACTTCCAATAAAACTGTGGCATCTTTATGAACTACGAGTAATACACTAAATGATCGAAGAAAGATGGTTCTGTGAGATGAAAACTAATTAGTAAGGTAATGTTAGCAACTTACCAAGTGAGCAGTAATGGCTGTCATCTTCAGCTACCGTGCCCATGTACACATCCTCGCTGACACTCAGCTGAGACACCAGCTCAGTCAGTCGACGGGCATTCACAAATGCAGTGTCTGAGACTAGGAAGAAGAAGTCGTACTCCTCCAAATAGTTATCAGCTAAATACTTGAGTGCATGGAATGGCTTCAGCATCTCTCTTGTGTCGGTGAAGCCTACAACATTGGCCATTCCCGGCACAGCGCTCATGGCACTGGCTGTGATGAAGAACTTCAGTGCAGGCTGTAAACGAGCTGTGGTATGATTCAGTGCTGTTATTTGGCTCTTGAGAGCTTCTTCAGAACTCAGCACTCCGGTTAGCAGGGATCCTGAAACAATAGATTGACTTCAAGCGTTGGGGAGAATATTACGATCGTCGACGCCAGCGAGGATACAGTGCGGTACGTACCTCGCATGCCAAGCTCGGTGCTGTAGTAGCGCGGGCGCTGCACGCTGCGGCCGGCTGCGTGGCCGGCAGGGCCCAGCGGCCGCTCCTCGCGCTGCGGCTCGTAGTCGTCGGGCGGCGCGGCGCCCAGCGCGGCCTCACACGCAGCCACCGGCGCCTCATCCAGCGGCACCAGCGCCAGCGACACCCAGAGTCCCAGTGCCAGTCCCACCAGGAAGTATGAGTTGTGCTTCACCTGCGACACTACGTAGCGCGACAACATTTTGTATGCGGTCAGCGACCTCGCAGCGAACTGACGACTCGACACTGAACCGATCAAATGACTACTCCGCCCGTCATGTACTCGTGACCAAAATATAGACGCTCTTTGTTAATTAACAAATCGCGTCGATCTTTATCATCAATTAGCTTTAAATTTCGAGGTCACATTTGTAGCAATCAATTCTATGTTCGGGCTACGATCACGAATTTACAATCATCTAATCTATGATCTATCGCTCGCTGCAATTTAGAAATTATTTTAGTTCCGCGCAGGCGTTCCATTCCACGTTCTAAACGCATACCATGTTTATGATGGTATTTCAAACATAAGTAATGCAGTATTCTTGGTCTGTAAAACTAGAATTATTTGCTTTTTCCATTATTCTGACCATCTTTTTAACCAATAAGAAGTAATTTCGTATCAAATAAATAAGTTGGGCATACTTATAGAATACTGCCGATACATCTTAGGTACATAAACATATTAGTAATAATTTATGTTGTGATGCAATGCTAACGCTTAACGCTTAGGAATTTGAATATGAAATGGAACGCATTGAAAACACGACGACATGACGACCACAGAACATTAGCGAGATGTCGATAATGACACTGACAGCTGATGTCATTATTTTGTTAGTAAAAGCTACGTTCGTTCGTCGCTTGTTCGCTAGTTTGCTGCGTTCTGTATTTTCAGCTTTTGCAAAACACTTTTGTGACTACTTAGATCAGCTGATAGAAAAATCAGGTTGGTCGAGGTGTCGTTGGTTGAGGTAAGTTCATCTACCTTGTCTAATGTAAACAATAACCCTGCGAATGTCGTAGGTCTGTGATACGCATAGTCAACAAACCGATGCTGCTGGGTCGTATGACTCGCACACGTCAAACGTGATAAATAATAAAAACCAAAGTACACAGAGGCGTGTTAGATCAAAATGTACATACTGCAAGTCTTTCGGTCATACCGTAGAGAATTGCCGTAATAAAGAGAAGGACGGAAAGGTCATTGAGACTTCGCATAACACGAGCGGTAGTACCGAGTTAGAGTAGTGCGTTCCGATCCGAATGTAGTGAGCGTAGAGACGCGTTGACTTCGAACAAATCGGATTTCTTTCTTCATTTGCTCAGCAGATAGGTGACAGTGAGTAGAAATCCAGAATATAATGAATGGCAAGGGAGAAGCCATCTTAGATATGGGGGACACACAATCCATCGCAGGCCCCGTACTTTACGATTTATTTAGAAAAAAAAAATTGCCGTTGTTAACAGTTTAACAGTTTATATGTATGTAGGTACACACTAAATACAGAAAGAGAAAGGAACAGAAAAATAGGTAGGTACAAAGGTGATGCTTATTTCTAAAGAAATCTCTTCCAGCATACCTGCGAAAACATACAAACATACACACACACACACTGTGCTGTGTAAACATAACATTATAGTAAAATTTACTGAAATATAGTACTAGTAGTAGATACTATAATACTACATAGGGGGACTGGTAATTCGTGACCGATACTTAAACATGGGATTTTACGCATGATTACAAACAACTTTCCCAAAGAAACATTTTTTTTTATACTCATTCACTTTTATCACAATAAAACTTACAGAGCGGGCTTGCGAGCCGCACGGGTGCTCTGCCTACCCACTGTTGCATGGTACGATAGTAATAAGCCAGAACGGCGTCATGCGGCTAACAGCTGATAGGTCAAAGTCGCGCGCGCACAAGTTTCATACGGCTGTTGTGTTATTGTAATAAAAGTGAATGAGCATCCAAAAAAAAAATCTTTAGGAATGTTGTTTGTTATCATGAGTACAATCACGTGTTTAAGTATCGGTCACTAATTACCAGTCACCCTATATGAATTATCATAGTACGGGTGGCAAGCCTATCTGCAAATCTTGAATGGGTCAGGTAGACCCATTGATATGACCGCAATAGTCCCAATCTAGCTTTTCACTGTGTTTAAAAACACAGTGAATAGCTTGGAAGGTCTCAAAGTGTCCGTGAAATGAAACGGCCTTGTCTCATTCCTCGCTTGACGGGTTAGTGTTTGGGTAGAGTATGCAATATTCATGCGAACCTGCAGAGTGGCCGAGGTATACAACATTAGTTTTAGTATATGCGAAACCCGAAACACGTGTCTAGTATTTTTATGTTAAGAATCTATGTACAAAATTTCAAAACTGTATCATGAATAATCACAAAGTTATAAGCTTGTTCTGTTACCTAGTTGTTCCTACAAAAACATACTCACTGCATGCGCGGGCCCACAGGCGGTGCGCCCACGCCGTATGATTGCGGATACGGTACTTAGTGTCGCTCGGTATCCAACTTACAACCTATTTAAAATATTTTTGTGACAAATAATAAAAAAAAAAAATTAAAAAATTAAAAATCAATGGAACCGATTCAGTTGCTTATTCTGAACAAACTATATTCAGGTTTCGCATATACAAAAAAATTTAAAGTTGTATAGTTCCCGCAGTACATCCTCTTAACGGGATTACGGGAATCGATATGGCAGCTGTTTCTGTTAGCCTACA
This sequence comes from Noctua pronuba, assembly GCA_905220335.1. Classification (NCBI taxonomy): domain Eukaryota; kingdom Metazoa; phylum Arthropoda; class Insecta; order Lepidoptera; family Noctuidae; genus Noctua; species Noctua pronuba. The sequence continues at coordinate 14,360,149 of LR999913.1, forward strand.
TCATCCCACAGCTAGGCAAAGGCTTCTCGCCATGACTTCCAGTAATTTCCACCCAGGGCTAATACGGGCCACTTGTCGTTGGTTGTGTCCAGCTCATCCTACCATCTCCTACGGCATGAGATGAAATGGTGGAAGCTCACGTCAACATAGTCAGATCAAGACTAGGTAGGTTATATTCATTGATACCCCCCTGAATAAATGCATCTAGGTATACAGGGTGTAAACGGACCCTTCACGAAGCCGTCAACCAAGTATTCTGTACATCTAACTAAGTAACTCTACGCAAAAATTATTGCTGGGAAACGACTTTTATTTTTGGGGTCAAAAATCACGTTTTACGGTAAAACTCAATGTTACGCACTCAAAATTTAGTGCTGATGGATGCTTTGAATAGTAAACAGGTCATGGAGTTAATTAAAGTAAAGTTAAAACCTTAACACATTCAGTGCCGGGAACCCACCTGGTGGGTTCACTCAAGTCGCACTTGCGATGCCGGGAACCCACCTGGTGGGCTCATTTTAAATGTAGGTTTTTCTTAGCGAATATATCATCAAATAATGTAAAAATAAAAACCGTTGCGTATTTTAACAAGATTAATAAGAATACGGCGTGGTTTCAAATTACAAGCATTTTTATTTTCAATAAATTTTTGACCTCTTCCTAGATGCCGAGAACCCACCTGGTGGGTCCTATTTCAGGGGTGGAAAACTGTTCGCACGATTTTAAATATTTTCTAAAAATTATTATTTTTACATTATGTCCTAAGGACATGAGAATGAGTCGAAGTCGAGGCTTTTCAGGGTTCGGTATCAAAATTATTAATAGTAATTAAACACAAATAATTATTATGGTGCGACTTAATCTACCTACCCGTTTATCTGTCACAGCTATATATTTCAGAAACTTCTAACGCTACAGACTTGATATTTGAAATAAATAATGCTTAGAATTCTTAAGGTTAAATTAAATTGCCTAGAGAAACTTAGAAGCCGTGAAACTAAAAAACTATATTATTTTTTGGGGTCAACTAATACTAATAGTGTAGTATGAGATGGCAAAATCAGTTTGTGTTTAACCGACTTCTTACAAAGGAGGAGGTTATGTATTCGGCGTCATCTTTTCTTTTTTAAAGTACACCGATTTCTCCGTGGTTACTGATCCGACTTACGTGATTATTTTTTTAATTGGTAGAGGAAACTTGCGCTAAGGTCCCATTTGATTTTTATTAACTTTTCTTGGGTAATTTATGGGTTATTTTATCTTCTTCGTCTATGTGGATGATCTGGCCCTGCAGTCTCGACATTAGATAACGACAAATATCGGTCGTTAAGTGTAATCGATGTCAAATTTCTTTAATGCATTTTCAACCTTATGCTTTCGAAATAAAGTCGAAAATCTATTAAAGGAATTTGACAACGATACGACTTAGCGACCGATTTTTGTAGCTATCTAATGTCGAGACTGCAGGGCCTGCTAATAACTTCTAGTTACAATGGAAAATGAATACTTGACAAAAATTTATATGAGATACAAACTAAAAAACCTAAAATTAAAAATTAAAAATGCATAAAAAGAGTGGAAAATTACTTTACTTTTGGAAGTCGGTGGCAAAAAGTCAATGAAACAAGCAAAATTCACCGACTTCTGAAGGTAATATTCGCTTTTTTACGTTTTTTTGGAAGTCGTTTTTTATGCAACATTTTAAATTGTATAGGTATCGTGTTTATAAACCTATCGGCCGTGAAGTTTTAAAAAAGCAAGCTTATCTCAGTGTGAACACTTCTTCGCGCGAAGTACGGTGAGGCGACATCTATGATTTAAATCTAAATAAATGCACTACTACCAATAAAATGTCATCAAATCTATTTTTTGTTTGAACCAACACGTCTGCGGAGTATCGCTAGCTAATTTAATTTAACCCAGTATAACAAACTTACTGGGTGGTTCACACAAAACTAACTGTCAAAGAACCTACTTATAAATGCAATGCAATGTTTGTAATCATTCAAAGGTTTTAAAATGTTATTTATTAAATTCGAAAAGAAACAATATTTGCGATTACGTAACTTGAATTAACAAAAAAAAAGCATGAAAATCTCACAAAAGGTTGAACACCCCTGTCACGGGATCAGAGCGCGCGATTTTACTTTTTCAATTTTTTTTTTTTTTTGATTATTGCACATCTCCCAACCCACTAGCGCATGAAAATACCCCTACAGATAGTAAATATAGCGACAATACCCCCTGAAAACTCCATTTTACCACTCATTTAGGATTTTAAATCTTAGTTCCAAACCTAATGCCGAGAACCCTCCAGGTGGGTTCACTTTTGCGCAAACGTAATGCCAGTGACCCACCTGGAGGGTCCACTTGCAATATGTATGGTGGGATGGCACATGAGTTCTATGAAACGGGGGTGGACTCGAATGGGTTAAAAAGAGTTTTTTTTTTTAACTTGTGAAAAAATTGGAACTTTGACCTCCAATATCTCCGTAACTAGAAGGTTCCCAGGTATGGTCCAGAACAAAACAAAGGTCGCAATGACGGGGAGAACAAGTGCCTTTCGGCTTCGTTAAGGGTCTTTTTACACCCTTTATGTTACAACATTCTTGGTGCTGAATGTAGGTATAGTTCCGTTCAAACTTTATGGCGGCTCGGAAGTTAGCTACGAGTGACAGTCAGCGCAGGTATAACGGTTCAAACTTTATGCTGGCTCGGAACGTCTAACGTAAAACTGCGCAGAACACAATTTTAGGTATCAGCGGGGCGCAGAGGACGCATCGTCTTGACTGTATAATGCGCAGACCGTCACTCGCAACTAACTTCCGAGCCGCCATAAAGTTTGAACCGTACTATATTATTATGTAGTAATATCTGCGCCGGTCGCAGTCCGGGCCCGGGGGATCCGGTAATCTTCTTTCCCTTACACTCTACGGTCGCATAATGCAATGTTTTGAAAAGTCGTTGAAAGTAATTTATAAACTGATTATTGTGTTTCCCTAAGTCAGAAGAAGTCAAATTGAACTCCTACTAGATGTGGCTAACTAAAAAATATTCGTGGGTATTTAATATCAAGCAAGAGAGACTGTTACCTTTGTATAGATTCTTTTTTACCGATTGTTTGTGAATGTGAGAACATTGTAGGCTTTTTTTTTTCTTTGGGACTGGAAATCATCAAATAACCCCCTCCCCCTCCGCTCTGGGTGGAGTGGGAGGGAGTGTCAGACTTTTACTGACTAAAACCCATCCATGTTCCTTCTTTGCCCTTTGTGTTCCAGGGCCGCGGTATCTCTTTCGAACAGTCCCGCAGCAACACTGTAGGCTTTGTAGATTTCCAGCTGCTTGTTAACTTTGTATCTTTTTTTACATCTTTTGTAGTAAACAACGACTTATTGTCGGGCCTACGCTGTCCCCCCAGGCCCCATACTTAAGAACAAATGCTGTAACCATGATAATATTGTAACACCAAATGTTTTGAAACGAGTAACCATGGAGTTTCTTGCCGGTTCTTCTCCATAGGAAACAACCAACCCGAACCGTGCACCTTTTTGTCGACGTTTTATAAGTGCCCATCTGGGCCTATGTGAAATAAAACATTTTGATTTTGATTTTGAGAGGTCCACGTTCAACAGTGCAAGCGGCTTGAACAAGGTAAGTAGGTATATCATGTAATTCTCAACGGTGATGTGGCCCGCCCAACTGCCCACTAAGCAGAATCGATGACATTTCTCTTAAGATAGCAGCTTTGCGGTCTCTTTTTGTTGGTAGAAATCCTACCTTAACAGTCTTTACATGCACTTGTTTCTGACTCGTTCGTAGTCGTTTCGTTGACACATCTAGTAAGTCACAGTTACATATCGTGAGCATGATGACCGCTGAGCACGCTGTATGCGTTAGTATTCCGAGCGCTCGCGACGATCTGGAAACAATGATCGCGCATGTGCGGCACGTAGTCCGATGATCTCGTGAAATTACCCCAGCGCAACTAACGATTTGATGGTAAACTAAATATGCGTTTACCTGTTTCCTCATAATTAGTTTATTGTGTTATTATTTTTTACTTCGTAAATTTTATTTATTTTATATTGTTCTATTTTTGTCACAAAGCATCCATCGTATTGGACGAGTCTGTAATGATGTTATAATTGGTGGTAAATAATGTTGATAAGAATCGCACTGACTGATACCGACAGGGAAGTAGGTATCATACGCTCATACATATCTACGTACTTACCACGAACTGGCATTTAGAATGGGTATCAAACAGCAAACTTGTATGTAATTATGTAATTGCGGACAGTCGTACCAGCTATCGTAGTTATTGGTGCGTAACTCGTATTTAAACGCCGCAGAATTGTCCGCACTCAGCAGAGTCTGCAACGACGTCGTGTGATCGTGTCACCTTGACATTAGTCGAAGTCGATAGGTGGCGGGTGGCATAATTACCTATAGCACTGCAGCAACCATAACATCACCGCCCATAGCATCCGACAGCCTGAATGCATTAATATTGACTAAATTATTACATAATAGTACCTAATCTGTATTTGAGGAGCTCGTGGCTAAATAATAACAGCCCCTCGGGTCGATCTTTAGGTTAAGCCGTGCTTGCCTAGATTGGTCTGTGACCATCCATTACAAAGTTTCCTCCGTGCCTCGGAAAGCACGTTAAGCCGTTGGTCCCGGGTGTCATTTGTAGATCTTTGACATTCGTTAAGTAGTCAGTGGCCCAAAAAGTCCGACAACAAGTCTTACCAAGGGGTATCGTATTACCCAGTACTAACTGGGTTGTGGCGGTCAGATAGGCAGTCGCTCCATGTAAAATACTGGTATTCAGCTGCATCCGGTTAGACTGGAAGCCGACCCCAATATAGTTGGGAAAAGGCAGATGATGATTACATAATAGTAATCTAATAGTGGCTTGTCGCGTGGTTGCATGTTGCAGTCATAATTTCAGTAGGGGTTTGATTCAAAGGAATAGGCGTTTGTTAGTGCAGTGAGTCCACAAGGCCCTGGCGCCTTTAACTGGAACTAACGAAATCACTATAAAACGTGAAAAAAGTGTCAACACTAACTGTGCTATCTTTATTAACTCCGGACAAAGGTGAGTTCAAGAATTGAATTCACAACACAATCTTAAAATTATATGAACACAATAAAACGAATATTTGAGTAGGTACCTACCCAAAGGGTGTAAAAAGACCCTTAACGAAGCCGAAAGGCATTTGCTCTCCCTGTCAATGCGATCATTTTTTTGTTCTAGCCCATACCTGGGAACCTTCTAGTTACGGAGATATTGGGGGTCAAAGTTCCAACTTTTTCACAAGTTTTTTTTGAAGTACATGTTTTTAATGTAAGACTTTTACTTTAAACACCTCCACGACCCCCGTACTATTCAATCCATCCATCAGCAAAATGTTCTGAGTGCCTTATATTGAGTTCTACCGTCAAACGTGATTTTTGACCCCAAAAAAAAAATCGTTTCCCGGCAAAAATTTTTGCGTAAAGGTACTTAGTTTGATGTACAGAATGCTTGGTTGACGGCTTGGTGAAGGGTCTGTTTACACCCTGTATGTATGTATGGAACGTGAATATTAATAAAAGTAGTTTCCTTGTATCAAAGGAACAATGCATTTGTAAATTCGCTGAGTCCGTATGAGGAGCCCCGTTGCTGCTGCTGCCGGCGCTGGTGGCTCCGTACGACACATACGTGAGTGAGACGAACATGGCGGTTGTAAACTTCCGCGCATTGTACCGTCGTGAGCGCAGAGGGCCATGTTCAGCGCTGGACTTAGTCCTTACTAAACTATTGCATTCGTTAGCATTAATTAAATAATCCCCACAGGATCACACCATGCGGTACATGTCTGCTTGCTTATCAGTAGGCTTCAGTATTTCAGTGGAAGTCTATAAATTGTGCCCAACTACAACTGTTCCCTAAAGTATACTACCTAACCTATCTTTATTAGGTACCCAACCACCTACAATTTTTAGCATTTGATGGTTTTTGACACATAAATTAGCTCGAGGCGACAGGCTCACACAGGGTGCCTATAGACTGGTTGCCCTCATAATCATAAAAGTTAAAGTGTTTGTCCTGTCCAATCCTGTTATCGCTGTGTAGAACTGCTAATTCACTAATTTCTTCATCATCCCTTCGGATTTCGTAACGTAAGTTTAACATTAGTAAAGTCTTCTGTGCGTAAAGAAGTAGGTATGAATTCTTAAGATTAAGTTGTTCCACGGTATGTCGCTTGCGACCTTTCTGTCGGCATGGCAGCGCCGGCATTTCAACGTGCTTTATTAGCCCGCGCGTCCTCTGAACTCGCACAGTCCGCTTGCCCCCTCACGCACGCGGCACCCGCGAGATCGCGCTCATTTTTATTAGAGTTTTGAAAATCAAGTCTGCGCACACGCATGTCACCGTATCGCAGAAATCGCGATTTTAACACTTTCTTTCGCATTTAGTCGAGTTATTTACCTTCGTGGTCTCTATGATTGCCAACTCCTTCTCATCACAAACGGTATCATAGCGGAGTACTTGTGAGTGCAAGTGGACAGAATTTTTTGTGTAACATGACGGTGAAGGCGGCAGTGTCAGCGGGCGCGGGCGCGAGTCGCGTGCGCGCCTATGTGCACCAGATCCTCATGGTCGTACTGAGTAAGTAAAGCCTCCTCTTTATCAATCTTATTTAACAGGTAAATAAAAAATGGGCACTGTTTCAACAAAATGGCCCCATTAGAGCCAAGGCACACAAGTGCACAAGGGTTCAGATGGCCTCTTGAGCAGATCCGGAGCTCTCGCTCTCCATCCATTGTGCTGCTGGCCCGGAATGGTTTTACTGAGGTACGGCATGACCCTCAGATTGCCAAGCTGGCCCGGCGGGTACCTTACAAGGTTTCATACAAAAGTAAAGGTAGTCAGTATCGCATGAAAGGTTTATGTGCTTTATAAAAGTAATGCATGCGTGATACAGTTAATGAGCCTGTCAGTTGGCACGTGACACGAGCGGGCGAATCACGGTCCTCTGCTGCACCAAGTACCATGTCGTGGCACTATGTTGTTCATAAAATAACATGTTCAGTCTGGGCAGGCCATATCTGCCGCAAGGCTGTGAGCCCGCATATCACAAAACTGGAACCCTGAGACATCCAGGAGTGGGAAAGTTCAGGTTAACAAAAAAAAATAGCACTGGGATTTTATAAAGATTGCAAATAACAGCGGCACAATAAGTGTTTTTCCTGTGGGTATTTCCTTTTTTTGCACCGAATGGACCAGAGGAAAATGTATGAAGTGTATGGTAAAGCTAAAGGACTACCTACCCTTCGGGGAAATAGGCGTGAACATAGTGCCCAGTCCCATTTTAGTTTGGCATTAGATATTTACATTGTGGTGGCGTAAGACATCATCCGTTTTCACGTATTAGATGTAGGTACATACTTAATAAGTGCTTCCCATACCAACACCAACCGGAAGGTCATCCCGCACTACTGTGGACATCGCACGGCAAACAGATGTCAATTTCGCAAATCTCAGCAAATAGCCGACAAGCTCGAGCGCCAGCACACACACAGAATGCACCGGCAGGTTACGTACACCGTACACCATTAGTGTGCCAATGTCTGTGTGCAATGTACGCTGTGTTGCTTCACTACACGTGTTCTTGTACATACGAAGCTGCTCACCTTCCTCTGGTCAACCAGCGAGACGCCTTCTGTCAATAAGAGCACAGCGTGTGGGCAGCGTATACACTGCTCGCTAGCATGGAGAGACCACGAGCGTTGCATTGATCAGCAAATCCTCAGTCACCGGCCCATAGCGTAGTTTTCCTTAAGGTTCTCCGGAGTCTTTATTAAACTTATATTTCTATCTGATCTTGACAATGCAAAATTTGTTGGAAAGTACCTATAATGGTCAGTATACCACATAAGCGACCATCGTTTCGGTGCTATCATAGTCGGAAGAGGTCGTGATAGTTTCGACTGGTGGGCGATATGGCACGGGTTGCGATCATCATCTATCCTGATATCCTAACCTGCATTTCTGATCTCCGCAACCCTCTTAATAAGTAATACGATATCCTTTGGTAAGGTTGGTTATCGGACGACTAGTCACTAGCTTTCCGAGGCACGGAAGGCATCGGTATGAAAAGATCGTCACATATACACGGACTATTTGAAACCTGTTAAAGTGTAAAATTGATGCACAGGAAAAAAATGTATAGGACATTACAACTTAATAATTATGTACAACTGCTAAATAGCGCCTGACAGCAAACATGCAAACAAATAAAACCGAGTTCAAAAAAACCGGTCAAGTGCGAGCCGAACTCACACGCACACAGGGTTCCGTAGCAGCTGCTACTAGCACCAAACAATAAAATATACGTTATCATATGTTATTGGTAGCTAAAGGCACCCATTGGTAAAACCCAATGACAACAAGATTATTAATGTGAACACGGTTATTAATGATTTAATGATGCAGACTAAGTGGGATATTTTATCAAAAGGCTTTAAATTATTATAAAAAAATGTTAAGAAAAACTTGATGACGCAGGTACAAGTGTTGATTGACAATTATTCAAAACAAATTTCCGCTCGTTAGTGGATGGAAAGTTTGAATGGGACAACAAACGTCCGGCGTTTGTTGCTGGCCGCTGTCACTACGCACGGATCATTGATCACTAAACGTGTTATAGTTTTTGTCACTGTTTATTTTTTAAGTCGAAAGATCTGCCTCACACGTACTCTGGCTACTACTACTCTGGCTTTTAATATTTAAATATTAATAATTTGTTACCTACTTTTTAACCAAGCCTTTGAAGGGTAAACTTTTCTTTTGCTCGACGTGGCCCGTTTTTTAGGACCCTCTTTCTGACACCGTGTTTCACTAGTCTGTGGGCTTGTGGCCCGGAGGACTACAGGATACGGTTGTATGTGACTACACTTAATGGCACTTAGCATTTTTCTTCATATCATTACAAATAACGAGTATGTATGTTTTAAATTGAATGATAAAGTTTCAGCTTGATTTACTTGCAGTCAACGTACCGACGGTATCGTTTGGCCTGGCTATAGGCTGGGTGTCGCTGGCGAGCGGTGAGGGGGGCGCGGAGGACGGCCAGGAAGTGGACGAGGCGCAAGCGGTAGGCGCGGCCGCCACCACGTTCGTGGCGTCGCTGCTGGGCGTTCCGCTGTGCGCACGCGCGCTCGCGGGCGGCAGGAAGCGCACCGTCGTCGCCACCTCCGTGGCCTTTGTGGTAACTCGCACTACATTACTGCTGTAGTTCAGTGATGGTGTTTGAGAAAGTAATGTGTGATGTGGTTGTGCGCAGGTGTGCTGGGCGCTGAAGCTGTGCGGCGGCGGTTGGTGGGTGGTGGCAGCGCGCGCTTTCGCCGGGCTGGGTGGCGCCGGCGCTTGGTGCCTCGCGCCGCTGCTCGCCCGGGAGGTAGCCTCACGTGCTGACCGTTTGCTACGTTTCGATCAGAACAGAAGGCTGATGTTACGCATGTTGTTGTCAGATGTGCGAGGAGGGGGTGCGGGGCGCAGCGGTGTCGGCGCTGGTGCTGGCGCACAACCTCGGCTTCTTGCTCATGTACCTGGCCGCTGACGCGCAGGTGCCGCACAGGTACATTGAATGTTTATCTATGCGTGTACCTACTATACGGCATGCAGTTAGGAATATAAGTAAGCCATTTTCATAAAGAGGAAAATGTTCAGGCGCAGGATCAATAGGTTCGCACCTTATTACTTACATGAGATATTAACGGAACAGTGGCCCAGAAAATGTGGGTGTAGTCAACACAGTAAACAGCATTGCGTGAAGTTATACAATACATGCCTGCATTTACAGTTCACATATGGGATCTTTTATCAAGTGGGGTTATTTCAATTACCTTATCAAAGAGGTTGTCAGAGCTGTTCTGTTCTTATGATGACGGCAGACCCATAATGAGCTGAGTGACGCGATTGTGGCACGTTCCAGGACGGTGCTGTGGAGCTGCCTGGCGCTGTCGGCGGCGCACTGCGCGCTGTTCCTGTTTGTGCCGGAGTCGCCGCCCTTCCTCGCCGCTCAAGGCAAGCCCGACGTAAGTGCCACTGCAATGGAAATGGGATTATTGCACGTCTCCTCACCGCTCGCTCGTTTCCGCATAGGTGGAAACTGAGATTAGACCGTGCTCGTTCTCATGGTGATTGTGAACCGTGTGTACTGCAGGAGGCGCGTGCAGCGCTGGCGTGGCTGCGCGGCGCGGAGCGCGACGACCCCGCGCTCGACGCCGAGCTGCGCGCGCTGCCGCCGCACGACCAGCACATGCAGTCGCCACTCGCGCTGGCGAGGGACATGCGTGAGTATAGAGAGAGTGACAGGAGTTCCACCAGGAACCTCTTCCTCTTCGAACTTATGTGCACTTGTAGTCCTGCTCCTTGTGAAATTCCACCTGTACCTTGAGGGACAGGTCCGAAGTCACCACTAACGCTATCGAAGTGGCAGAGTTCTGGTCGAAACTCATTGAACTTCAAAGTAGGAATCATCGACACGACGAAGAAACAGTACAGAATAGTTAGCGCGGTAGTACCATACATGAGTTGTAACTTGTAGACTTTACCGTCAGAGTTAAATATGACTCACAAGACCGAGACTCGAAAGATCCTCTGGTCTTTTGAGTTTAATAGTGAAGTTCGGTGCATTATTTACACGTAATCCGCGTATATGCGTAATGCTAGCGTTTGACCTTGGCGGCCTCGTTGGTCTAGTGGTCACACGTGCTACTGCTGAGCTTGAGGTCTTGCGTTGTATGCCATTCCTAGGCTGGGCAAAGTGTTATTCGGTTTTTCTATTAGGATTTTCTCAGTAGCAGTTTTGAGTCTGGATTTGTCCTCTGTTGGTGGCAAAAGGCTTTCCTGCAATCATACGGTACTTACAAAGGTTTACTATAGGTAAGTCCCTTCTGCCTGATGCTATGCTCTAGGCTAGCATTTATAAATTTTGGTATCGGCAGTGAGCGACGTGCGTCGGCGGCGCGCGTTCGTGCTGTGCCTTGTGGCCGTGGTCGGGCAGGAGGCGATCGGCGTGCTGGCGCTGCTGCAATTCGCCGAGCACGTGTTCGTGCTGGCAAGGGACGGCGCGGGGGACGCAGGGGGTGTGGGGAGCGCGGAGGGCGCGCTCGGCTCGCCTGCGCGACACGCCGTGCTGCTCGGGGCCGCGCAGCTCGTGGCGTCTGCGCTAGCCTTGTACTTCGTCGAGAAAGTTGGCAGAAAGGTATTAAAATAAAATAAATTAGAGTGGGTGGGAAGCGGAATTTCTGAAAATTCAGTTCAACACTTGACAGATTTGAATTTTTCCCAGCGGCTGATGGTGTGGTGCGCGCTGGCGACGGGGCTGTGCCTGCTGGGGGGCGCGGGCGCGGTGTGGGCGCACGCGGGGCGCGTGTGGGCCGGCGCGGCTCTGGCAGCCGCCGTGTTCGCGGACTCGGCCGGCCTGCAGCCCGCTCCCTACGCCATGCTGGCCGACATGTTCCACTACCAGGTACGTCAGCTACAGCGTGTGTCGCTGATGGTGACGAGCTTCATGATGCTTATCCATCCCCCATGCTGTTCGTGAATGGACGCCGTCTGTAGGGACTGGTCATCACCTAGCTGTAATGGTTAATTGTAATTATTTGATGTTTTAATTGTTTTTCTTTTTTTTCCGTAAACGCTTTTAACATGCACGTCTTTCTATATCGATTTTCTAAATAATCATTTTAATGGTAACAAGATTTTGTAGCAACATTTTGTTTTAAAAGAGTGTCCATGGTGTGTTACTATTTCTACGTTTAAGAATGGGCAACTGCATACCTTTCATCAGTTATTATGCTTTTTAAAGGGACGGTATATTTATCTTTTTCTTTTGAACGAAAGTTTGCATGATATTTTGTGTGAAAGTGTCTAGTTGATATAAATGCTTGTCGTTGAGTTGGTCCCGCGTGGTGTTGCAGTACCGCGGGTGCGCAGTGACGCTGATCAGCGCGGCGGCATGGGGCGGCAACGCGCTGGAGGTGGCGCTGTTCCCGCTGGTGGCGCGAGCGGGCGGGCTGGGCGCGGCGCTGGCGCTGTCCGCGGCGCTAACGCTGGCGCTGGCGCTCTTCGCGGCGCACGCGCTGCCCGAGACTCGCGGCCGCACGCCCGACCAGATCTACGACGTCATCTGCCCGCCCGTCTGCGATAATGTGCGGACTGAACAGTGTAGTGCCCGGACTATCTCCACTAAAATGTGATCGGTTACACTAAGTACGAGAACGGATGAACTCTTTATGGTGAAATCTCTTTAAAAAGACTATTTGTTGATCAGCAGTCGCGCGGCATACCAGGGTCAGCGGCCCTGTGTGTCCTAGTGGCTAGTGGTATGACCCGGTGGGCAATACAAGCAAATGAAGAACTAATCTTCAATTACTGCCTCCCAGTACAATTAATTAGTACATAAGTACCTAATGTATGAACAATGTGATATTAAATGTTATATTTTGTTTGTATTACGTATACATATAATATATTATGTAGTTTAATATCGTTTGTATCAAACCCCCGAATTTATTAAATTCTAAATACTCTGGTCAGTTTAAATGATAAATTCATTTTATTCAGGTAATTTACACCCTTTATCACAATATAACCACACAAGTAAAACATTACTATCAGCCATTTGTGTCCCACTGCAGGGCAAAAGCCTCCCTTCCCTCTTTCCACTTATCCCTCTCCAGCGCAGTTGTTTGCCAATCCTCTTGAAAAGAGTCGAGTTTGTCCCGCCATCTCCTTCTGGGCCTGCTGCGTTGAAAATACAAATAGAATTAACACAAATGCAATGAAATAAAAATAAAAATGAAATACAATAAAATCATTCCCAAAATAATATTATAATCCTTTCTCCGGCATCAGTACAGTGTCATGTCTATTGGAACAATGCCGAATCAAGAAGTCAAGCCTTCCCCCAATCATCGTCAGCACGGTGTTGGAGCTGGCACGTATTCTACGCAGCAAGGAGCCGAACGCTTGTGCATAGTCGCGTACAAGCAGTCGGTGTGAGCTTCTGCGAACATACACGAGGTGCTGCAGTGTCGAGGCAGCCCCAATAGCGCCTTGAACGCGTTATTGGCGCCATTTGTGCCCTGAACGCGTTATTGGTGCGAGATATTCGCGCCATTAGCGCCCTGAACGCGTTATTGGTGCGAGTTAGTCGCGCCATTAGCGCCCTAAACGCGTTATTGGTGCGAGATATTCGCGTCATTAGCGCCCTGAATGCGTTATTGGTGCGAGTTATTCGCATCCCTAAGCTGCACGAGTAAAGCGATATACGGTACGCCTTTACTTCGCTTGAACACCGAGCAAATCTGCGGGCAATCATATTTCCTCTAACAGACGATGCCCCCTGCTCTCGTTCCATGTGTGCGTGATCCCTGAGGTCGACATGCCCTAGGTATTTAGTTTTAATTGTCATGTTACAACACAAAAACTGCCCATCACTACTTCCTTTAATAGAAAGAAAAGTATCATCGGTTTTGAAGAAGTTTCGACAAAAATGTTGAAAAAAAAAAAACAAAGTGTTTGAAATTTATTTTACAAGTACCTAGTGCGTAAAATAGAGTAATAATCATTTCTACATTAACTGAAGACGTAACCTGCAAACGTAAAGTACCTAATATACCGGTACCAACCGGCAGGGTGTTGTGTACGGCGTTGCCATGACAACGCCAATACCGCACAAACCGTCGTCAATTGTCTCAATAGTGATTGAGTTATCCCTGAACTGTGCAGCAGTTAGTTGTGTGATCCCCTTTCCTCACAGGACTAAAAATTCAAGGACTTCTTAAGAACGTACAGTAGAATTGTCACCTAGGTATGTGAGACGCTGAGAACAGAAACCAGGTAAGTAAGTTTATCCTAATGCACGCGTGACAATATTCTACAGACAATAATGTATTGATTTTAAAACGTTATTATAGCAACGCAGTTAACATCGATGTTACAATCACAGGTTAAAATAACTGTCCGTCGAGTCGAGACATCATTATTAGAGGGAAAATGATGAATAAAGTCCAAAAAGACTTTCAATATAGATAATAATTATCATGTGATAGCCAGTATCCGGAGAACTCGTGGCTAAATAATAACAGCCGCTCGGGTCGATATTTAGGTTAAGCCGTGATGGCCTAGGTTGGTCTGTGGATGGGTGACCACCCATTACATACCGAGTTTCCTCCGTGCCTCGGAAAGCACGTTAAGCCATTGGTCCCGGGTGTCATTTATAGATCTTTGACAGTCGTTAGGTAGTCAGTGACCCAAAAAGTCTGACAACCAGTCTTACCAAGGGGTATCGTATTACCCAGTACTAACTGGGTTGTGGAGGTCAGATAGGCAGTCTTTCAATGTAAAATACTGGTAATCAGCTGCATCCGGTTAGACTGGAAGCCGACCCGAACATAGTTGGGAAAAGGCTAGGCAGATGATGAGCCAGTAGCAGTACCCGAATCTAACCAGAGGGTATCGTTCTTCCCAGTAACTCAAACTCAAAACATTTATTTCATTAAGACGCGAAGGCGAAGCTACAGTCCCAGACACAAGGCATAATAACTTTTGAAAGTACTGTAGTTGCCTATTCCAAAGCGTAGATCTCTATGGAGAAGAATGAGCAAGAAACTCCATGGACACTCTTTTCAATCAAAATATTTTTTAAAGATCTTGGTTACATCATTCATGTTGAGATAATACATAAATCTGAGAACGATGTAGAAAAAATATTACCTTTAGCCATCTCTGATCAAAACTTATACTGTCACTTACGGGATATCTTCCGTGATTGTTCATTGTCAACCCGCGATTATGGCGCTTGCAACAGCGTCGAAATATCGGGAGCTCAAAATAATGAACAATCACGGAAGATATCCCGTAAGTGACAGTATAAGTTTAGTTATAAACCGTGAAAGCAGTATCTCTGATCAGTCTCGTGAGTCTGCGGAACTGGCAGTGAGTGTACCCTTCCCAAACCTGGAAAGCCTGTCTACAATCCGTCTGTGGCATTAGGTCGCATGGTGCAGACAACCCGAACTTATTTATATATTTATTTATGGCGTATGGTCAGATAGGCAGTCGCTCCATGTAAAATACTGGTATTCAGCTGCATCCGGTTAGACTGGAAGCCGCCCCTAACATATTTGGGAAAAGGTTAGGCAGATGAGATGATAATAGGTTATGGCTGTAGGGCTTATAAGGCTTAGTGGTCATTTACGGAGACGCGGCGCGTCGGGCGGCGCGTCTTGCGGCGCGGCCCGCTTTCAATTCAAACATATGGTGATGTATGAGAGCGTTTACGGAGAAGCGTTTTTACACGCGTTTGCTTGAAGTGCAGCGTTGCCCGCCGCGGTGAACGCGGCGGTGAACGCGGCGGTGCACGCGGCGTCAAACGTGCAAACGCGCAAATACGAACATATGGCAGATGAAACCGCCGCGTCGCCCGCGGCTTTCGCCGCTGCGGCGCACGCCCCGCGTCTCCGTAAACTACATCGTAGATTGCCATATGTTTGTGTTTGGGCGTGTGATAACGCGGGCCGCTGCACGCGCCGCCTCTCCGTAAACGGAAAAAACGCGCACCGCGCCGCGCGACGCCCCACGCAACGCGCCGCCCGACGCGCCGCGTCTCCGTAAATGGGCACTTAGGGGCGTTGGGACTGTTAGGCTTGGTAGTTTTGTTAAGGGTGGATGTACTGACCGATAGCCCTAAGTTTAACTTAGAGGAGATCATCTTAACAACTTTTTGATTAGTTTCTTATCGGCGTACTATTTGATGTTGTCGTGTTGATGTAACTGTTGCAGTCGACGATGGGACTGCTGGACAAGCTGTCGGTGTGGCTGGGCCGCGGGCGCGCCGAGGTGACGGTACTGGTGCTGGGGCTGGACAACAGCGGCAAGAGCACGCTGCTCACCGCACTGCGCCCGGCAGAAGCGCGCGCGGCTGCCTGCGCCGGTACTGTGCCCACGGTCGCGCACACGCAGGAGCAATTCACCAGTGCGTACCGCTACACGTGTGACGTGTCGCGTGGGCCCATACTCACACAACCCACTGCGCAGGTGGCGGCGTGACGTTCAGCGCGTGGGACGTGTCGGGTGCGCCACGACATCGCGCGCTTTGGGAGCGCCACTACCGGCGCGCGCACGCTGTCATCTTTGTCGTGGACTCTGCAGATCACCTGCGGCTCGGTCAGTACTCTAGTGTGTTCGAGTCACTCAGACCGCTGGCTTCACTATCTAATGGGCTTATGACTACGTTTGTCTACAAAGACATTCAAATATTTACGAGCGATAGACGGGACAAAATGAAGAAAATCGTAATCCAATACTTGTTACTACTTAGTAACAAATCGGTCTGCTTAGTGTCACACGCCCGCTTGTCAGGTAGCGTTCGTGTGTCAAAATCCAAAATGTACGGGATCAAAAGTTTTGTATGAATATATTCCCAATGTCCGCTCTATTGGTCTTTTAAATCTCTTTGTTTGTCTATTATCATCACTTAGACGACCTACGTTGAATTTCAGTCATAATATACACGACCTAGTAAAATAAATTTAATCGTTTCAATAATATTACTCTGTCAAGAAAGTATCGGGAAACGGTCAATAATACACAAAATGTTAGTTATTCATCCAAAATTTCTATTTAAAAATATCAATGTTACGGCAGTGCCTTGTCAATTAATTTATGAAATAAATGCATGTTAGAATCTCATCTTCACATTGTCAACAAAATAAGTGATAGATATGATTTTAATAGAGATAAAGTTAAAATTTATCAACTTTTGAGTTTCTTGCTAATACGAAACTAATCTTGAGAATAGGTGTACAATCAATTCTATATCTTCCTTTGTTTTAAAGTTCAAAAGTGCCTTTGATTGAAAAGAGTGTCCATGGAGTTTCTTGCCCATTCTTCTCCATAGAGATCTACGCTTTGGAATGGGCAACTACTAGTAGTTTCACAAGTTATTATGCCTTGTGTCTGGGACTGTAGCTTCGCCTTCTTTGTTTTTCTGACATTCAAAAGTGCCTGTTATGGTCTAATTGAAATAAGTGCTTTGAGTTTTAATGGTCTTATAAAAATAAATGTTTGACTTTGTCTAAGTGTTCGGGAATGAGAGGCGTAATGTTATGTTATGTACATTGGTCTGTGTGTTGTCAGTGGTGGCGCGCGAGGAGCTAGAGCTGCTGCTGGCGCACCCCGACATGTTCGGGCGGCGCGTGCCGCTGCTTGTGTTCGCCAACAAGAACGACGCGCCGCACGCGCTCGCGCCCATGCAGGTCGCCGCCGGTACGTAACCTGCAACTGCCATAACGCTGACCACATGCATGATACACGCTCACCCGCAGCAGGAACGACGTTGATGGACTCGACTCCTTTCCTAATTCTACTTTATTTGTTTATTCAGAAGTCAAGTTCTGTACCGCCTGACTTATTTTTATTTGTTATAATATTGCAGCGTTGGGTCTGGAGCGCATCACGGATAAGCCGTGGCACATCTGCGCGTCGTGCGCGCTGTCGGGTGCCGGGTTGGCGGACGGCGTGGCGTGGCTCGCGCGCCAGATCCGCGACGCGCACCTGCCGCGCGCGCACACCTAGATGTGCTGAGCAGAGAGTACTGGAGGGCCGCACAACATACGGCGTTGGTGGATGGAAGGCGTTGATGTCTAAGGGGTCACTACGCTACGGTACTTATGACTGATTTCAATACTCAAAAAGTTGTACCACTTGTTAGAAGACACGGAAGTGTGTAAATAAATGTTGTATTTAAATCGCAAGCTAAGAATGAAAGGATGTGTTGACCCGCAAGAAAAGTTCGACTCAAAGCTGGTATAAACAAGTCACCTCCGAGCGCGGTGATTGGGGGAAGGGTAACTGCGAGCGTCGCGACGTCGCCGTGGTGTCGCGCGGTCTCGACCCGCAGAGATCGTTTGCTTGGAACTGAATGTTGCATAAGCTTGGGACGTGCTATGATACGTGCCGTGTTCTATAAGTTATTTAGCGCAAGAAGATCATTCATACTTTTAAGATTTGTGAACCTGAAAACAAGTAATTCATCCATATACACCGCAAATCATAAATCAGTTCTTCATTACCTTCTGCCATCTTTTTTAAAGCTATTTCTATCTCAGTTTAATAAATATACCATGCAGCTTATTGTCACACAGTAACACATGAGAAGTAAGAGGGGGTTAGTTGTCACAAGTGTTTCGTTATCTAAACCTATGCTATATTATCTAAACTGTGTCATGATTGTGAAGTATTTTTGTTCGAGTTTAAATCGAACACTAAGCGAAAATGCATAATTGCAGCGATCGCAAGTATGCACATTCGCTCGTTCACCAAAATGTGGGACAGTTCGCGTTCGGATCTCACTAGAGACACCACGTACTCGCCCATTACCATTTAAACCATTACCATTACCATTGTCTTGTAACTAAGTGTTGTAGTGATTAATATATAACTATTTCCTTTACAATTCAAGACTTTAACTTCTACCACAAACCATACCCTATCAATACGAGAAAGGAGTGTTAGGTCACCATAGCGCAACTACTTTTTACATGGTCCTTCGAGCATTTATTTACCAGTGACTACCAAGTGAAACAGTGGCACGCGAACCAGAAGATCGCCGCAATTTGAAGAACTTCGGATTGCAGAGACGGTCGGTTGGGGCATATAAGGTCAGATCGAACCATTTGTTTATACTAACCATTACCAAATATTTTCAAAACTTTAAAAATGGATTCCGATTCTCTGTTCATCAACCAAACGGAACTCTACGAAATCCTGAACAAGTTTTTAACCAACATAAAGAAAGATGGGTCCGAGAGGAAAACCATCGATAATTACAAGCGTAAGGCCAATATGTTGGAAGCATACTGGCGCGATTACCAAGAAAACCATAGAAAAATAATCGAATTTGCAGACTTTGACCACATTTACTTCAAAAAGGGTTGTTTCGAAACAGCCCAGGAAGTCTATTTGAAAATTAAGGAGATTATTGACAAAACCATTAGGCAATTAGGCGCGACGCAGCTGAGGGATGAAAGCCCCTGTAGAACCAGAGCGGACGAAGTACAACCATTACCAGGTAACCGGGCTAGCCAACAGCTAGGTGCGGGCCGTCGACAAGAAAATGAGGCGGCGCAGCCACAACCAGGTACGTCGTCGTCTCACTACGAGGAGTCCTCGCAGCGAGAGAGTTTACTATATAAAGATAGAGGCTCCAGCAACCTGAACGGGTTAATAAAGAAGCAGAATATTAATTTCAAAGCGTTCATAAGAACTGTGAGTAATATACAAGTAGATCATTTCGAGAATCAATGGCAATTCGAGAATGCTCTAAAATCACTGGATAGCCGATGGGGTGAGATCGACAAGCTTCATTGGGAAATCGAAGGTGAGGATGGAGGTGACGATATTACGTACCAAATAGAATTCTGTAAGCACGAGGAAAAGTACAGTGAGCTGACAAACGACATCAACAAAAAGATGTGGGCAGTGAAGCACCGTGAAAAGTCAGCTCCCAAAATGGACATCCCTGTGTTCAATGGGACTTATAACCAATGGGTTCCGTTCAAAGACTTGTTCAGCGAAGCGGTCGACAAAAATCCGTCGATGTCTAATGCGCAAAAAATGCAGTTTTTGAAGAGCAAGGTGACTGGCGAAGCAGAGCGTCTGATTCACCATTTACAGATTAGCTCTGACAATTATCATGTATGTTGGAAAATTTTAAACCACAGGTATGGCAACAAGAAATTAATTTTCACGTCCCATATTAATATACTTCTCGGACTTCCCAACATACAACAGCAATCGCTAGCCACGATAAAAAAGTTGCATGACGTAACCAAGGAGACGTTACACGCTATACAGAATCTGGGAGTTGATATCACAACTTGGGATCCACTTTTAGTGCACCTACTAGCTCAAAAGCTTGATGACGATACCTTCACCGAATATATAGAATCGGTCAAGAATCCTAGAGAGCTGCCCGATCTACAGGAGTTTCTGGGATTCTTGGAAACGAAATTTACAGCGCTAGAAGCGTCTCGTCGCAAACAGGAACCAGCTAACCAGAAAACCACGCCGCATCAATCAACCAAGAACAACAACCAAAACCAGAAGAAAAGTTTTCATCGATATAATCATCAATCAGGCAACAAAGATAATTCAAAGTCTAACATGAACGCATTACACGTGTCGCAGTCAGTAACCTGTGCATTGTGCAATTCAGAACACGGATTGTGGCGTTGCCCTAATTTTTTGCAAATGACGCACGAGCAAAAGGCAAACAAAATTGAGCAATTAAATTACTGCCAAAACTGTCTATGCAGTCATAACAATAAACCATGTCAGTCGAGCAAACGATGTCGTAAATGCTTAGGTACACACAACACTCTACTTCACGAAGCATTAGCAAAACAAAGTCCAACTGCGTCAGCAGAAGAAACCTCCAACAAGAGTGTTGCAACCAAAACACGCACATCTAGGTCATCTCATGTGTCTTGGGATGATATATCTGAAGTACTTTTAGCCACCGCAATTATAAAAGTAAAGGGAGCTGATGGAACACAGCACAAGATGAGAGCTTTAGTTGACCAGGGTTCTCAACTGTCGTTAATCACCGAAAACGCAGCGCAGATACTGGGATTAAAGAGGGATTATTTTAAAGGTCAAATTTACGGTGTCGGTGAAAAAGAAAACAACGCGAAGGGAATGTTACAGGTCACACTACAGTCTGCAAATAGTGAATGTACTTGTGACACGAATGTTATTGTAATGAATAACTTAATCAAACGACTACCAAATAACACGTTTACTAAACCAACAACGTGGTACCATATCCAAGGGATACAATTGGCCGATCCAGAGTTCCATATAAGCAGACCCGTAGACATGCTTCTAGGTGCAGATGTTTATAGTAAGATAATGTTAGGAGGAATTTTAAGAGGAGACAAGGACAAGCATCCAATCGCTCAACAGACGCAGCTAGGATGGCTACTATGTGGTTCCATGAAACCACACTACCAGTGCAACGTAATTCTCAACAGCACAGAAGACCTTCTGAAATATTGGGAGAACGAAGACATTAACCAGAAGATAGAGATGTCCAACGATGACCATGAATGTTTACAGTTTTTTATTAAAACCACAAAGAGGCTTGAGGACGGAAGGTATGAAGTCCGACTACCGCTTAAGCCGGAACACAATGAAAAGTTGGGTCAAACCAAACCACAAGCGTTAGCTCAATTTAGGAACTTGGAGAAGAAATTTGAGAAGAACATCGAATTGAAAACCGATTACAAAAAGTTTATGGACGAATATTTTGCTTTAAACCACATGATACCATGCAACATTAACCATACGCCCGAATGCTACTTACCACACCATGCAGTCATTCGGGCTGAATCAACCACTACCAAACTGAGAGTAGTTTTCAACGCCTCAGCAAAGTCATCATCAGGATACAGTCTAAATGACGTCATGTACAGGGGTCCAAATATACAAAAGGATCTTCAAGAGCTTATCCTGAAATGGAGACAATTTCAATTTGTATATACTTCCGATATCGAGAAGATGTACAGAATGATCCGAGTGCACCAAGAAGATCAAGCTTACCAAAAGGTACTATGGCGAGAATCAAAAAACCAACCTATACAATCGTTTCAACTCGTCACGCTAACATACGGAACCAAACCAGCGGGCTTCTTAGCGATGATGTGCTTAAAGCAACTAGCATCTGATGAAAGACAAAAATTTCCTGATGCAGCAAAAGAATTGGAAGAAAGTTTCTATATGGATGATTTTTGCGGAGGGCGTCATTCAATGGAAGCAGCGAATAAACTGAAATCCGATCTTATAAATTTATGCCAATTGGGAGGATTTAATCTTAGAAAATGGACCTCCAATAAACCTGCTGTACTAGGATGGATACAAGGAGATCCAGCCCGATGGAAACC
Source organism: Noctua pronuba (assembly GCA_905220335.1). Taxonomy (NCBI): domain Eukaryota; kingdom Metazoa; phylum Arthropoda; class Insecta; order Lepidoptera; family Noctuidae; genus Noctua; species Noctua pronuba. The sequence goes on from LR999913.1 coordinate 14,382,160, forward strand.
ATTCGTAGCAAATCGGGTAACAACAATCACAAAAACCATACCATCAAAACATTGGCAATATGTGAAGACGACAGATAATCCAGCGAACTGTGCAAGTCGTGGTTTGACTGTCAAGCAACTCAAAGACCACAAGTTATGGTGGCAAGGGCCGTCATGGCTGCCATCATACACAAACCAAGAAAACCATCATACCATTTATGAGACGAATCTAGAAGTTAAGCCGTCCATTTTAAAACAAACCAACGCGTTAGTCATTGGAAAACCAACAGAATCGCTGACTACCGCAATTATTAAGCATTTGACAACCCAACACAGCTCCATTACAAAAATCATACGTATTTTTGCGTGGATACTACGATTACCTACTTTGAATAAACAAGTTCGCCGACCCTACCTCGAATTACACGAACTTCGCCGCGCTAAACAGCTGATAATCAAAAACGTGCAGCAGGCAGAATTTGCAAACGACCTAGATTCATTAAACAAACACGGAAAAGTGCACTCCAAAAGCAAGATTTTGAGTTTGAACCCAACCATAGATGAACGCGGAATGTTACGAGTGGGTGGAAGATTGGAAAACGCCCACATGAGTCCGGAGATGAAACATCCCATCATCTTACCTCACGATCATCAGCTAACCACATTACTCATCGATCAAGCTCATAAACTGACTTTTCATGGCGGAGCGCGTTTAACATTAGCAAATTTTCGACAACAGTACTGGATTATCGGCGGATATATGGCCACAAAAAAGTTTATAAGAAAATGTGTCATATGCAGAAAACAAAATCCCATACGGCAGCACCAGCTCATGGGAGATTTACCAGAACCAAGAGTGAATCCAGAGCATGCATTTTATCACTGCGGCGTAGATTACACAGGCTTCGTAGAGGTCAAAGCAAATAAAGGACGAGGAATCAAAACCACAAAAGGGTACATTGCAGTTTTTGTATGTATGGTCACGAAAGCGGTTCACCTAGAACTCGTGTCAGACATGAGCAGCTCCGCCTTTTTGGCAGCTCTAACCAGAATGGCAGCCAGAAAAGGGGCGCCACGACACATGTACAGTGACAACGGCACTAACTTCGTGGGAGCAAACAGGATGATACAGGAAGAATTTAACCAGCTTCACAAAGGATTCAGTGAAAGTTTTATGGCCCAGATAACAGAGATGGGCATAGAATGGCACTTTAATGTACCTAGTTGGCCTAACGCCGGCGGTCTATGGGAACGAGCAGTACGCAGTCTAAAACATCATCTCAAGAGAGTTATCGGTCAACAAAGACTAACCTTCGAGGAGTACACCACATTGTTAGCTAGACTAGAAGCGTGCCTCAACTCGCGACCTCTTTGCGCGATATCCGAGGATCCTGACGATGTAAACTTCCTTACACCAGCTCATTTTTTATCAGGAAGACCAGGAACTACGATAATAGAAACAGAGCAAGATGCTAGAACCAGATGGCATCTAACTAGCAAATTATTCCAAGACCTTTGGAAACGTTGGAAGACGGAATACTTGGTACAACTCTCATCAAGAAGTAAATGGATGGAACCACAAAAGAACATTGGAATTGGAGATCTAGTGGTTATTCATGACGAAAATCTGCCTCCAGGAAAATGGGCTCTTGGACGTGTGGTCGACACACACCCAGGAAATGATGGCCTTACCAGAGCGGTTTCATTAAAAACCAAAAATGGAGTCATGAAACGCCCTATTGTGAAACTCTCCGTTTTGCCCGTTAACCAGAATAACGCAACGACACCAAAACCAGATGTAAAGTCAGCAACCAAATTGACAGAAAGGAAAAGAAAACCGAGATCAAAAATCGCAACTGTAGCAAATGTTCTTCTAAGTCTTTTCATGCTGATTTTTCCATCTTACGGTTTACACGACGTAAGACCATTTCCAAACAACCAGACGCTTTATTTTGACCCCATATCAAAGGTACAATTAATCAGGGACAAATGGACATTAGTCATGTACTACGACATGGGACCCTATTGGACAGGCATAACCACTTATAATAAAATATCTAATTATCAAGAACAATTGTGCGCAACCATTGAAACACAAAGCCATTGCAATACGATCGTGCAGCAAGCACGACACGATTATCAGGAACTCGAATACTACAATGAACTTTTGCTTACACAGCATTTTGATGTCCACGCCAGACAGCGACGCGCCGCTGGGAAGACGGGTCGGCGCCGACGAGGCCTAATAAACGGTATCGGGTATCTAGCGAATGACTTATTCGGTGTGTTGGATTCACGTTTCGCTGACCAGTATGAAAAGGACATCGAAACCATACATCGCAATGAGAAACACCTTTCTAATTTATGGAAAAACCAAACATCCATAATCGAAGCAGAGTTCAACCTCATGAAGAGGATGGAGATCACTGTAAATAAACAGCACAAATTAATAAACAGGAAGCTTTTAAATTTGCAAGAAAACGCGAGTACTCTCCAACGCGAAATACAAAATATTTCATACGTCAATGACTTCACATTGTCAGCGATGTCTGGAAACAGCTTGCTGCAAGGATTAAGACGACTTCAAGACACGTTGCTCGATGCACTAACAGACATCTACCACGGTCAAATTAGCATACATTTACTGCCACCATCGCAACTTAAACGTGAGCTCCAAACCATATATGGCCAGATGCCAAGCGAACTCACACTACCAATCGCCAATTTAGACACTGATCTTCAGTATCTTTACAAACTACTGAAAGTCAAAGCCAGAGCGACTCAAAAATTTGTCATAATTGAAGTTACTTTTCCACTAGTATCCAGAGAAAGTTTCAAATTGTACAAGATGATACCCATACCGCACCAAGCAAACACCATTAAGACAACAATCATACCAATCTCCGAATACGTAGCCGTCAACCTGAAGAAGGATTCCTTCTTTAGCATGTCCACACAGGAACTAACAGCATGTCTATACCATGGAACTACTTACATGTGTCAGCTGCTGAAACCAATAACAGACCTGCAAAATGACGAAAGTTTTTGCGACAAGAATTCGGCTACCAATAAATGCAAACTAGAAAAAACCAACTGCACCAACGTATGGCTTGAATTACATTCGACTTCTCAGCATTTTTACTTTTGTTGTGACACCTACACAATAAAAATTATATGTGGCGACCATGTAACAGTTCGTCAGCTGAGCCAAGCCGGGGTCATTAGCATAGGTCAAGAGTGCGTCATCAAAGGAAAAGACTTCTCATTATATTCAATACGTCACCAGTCCAACCAAATGAACACTTCACCAACCATTTATACACCTGAATTCGATCAAATTAATCACTTGATTAATATCAAAATCCCTGACGAAAGACAGACTGATGACGGAAACCTTACCATATCCATGACCAGTCTGGGGGAGGCGATAGAGAAACTGAAGAAGAGCGACTCAGAAATAGACGATATATCGCCGCATGATATCCACCAATACGTAATATGTTACGTGTTGATGTCGATTGCTGTATGCGTAGCAGCAGTCTGGTTGTGGAAGACCAGGCGATGTCGCCTGTGCCAAAAGGCCGCAGCTGGAGACCGTGGCGGAGGATCCCACCGGCAGCAGACCACGGTGACCCCACCGCCTCCGAGACCTCGACGCCGCAGCGAGAGTTGCTGCAAACAGGAGTTTGCAGCGACTCCGCTGACACCGAAACCAACCAGAAGACACAAAACATATAGTGAAGTGCTCAGTGCCAGTGATCTAAAGGATAAAAGTGAAGTCAGTTTTTGTTTACAAAATTATGCCAAACGCTGGCCTAGCGCGAACTATAGTGTGATCAAACGGGACAAAAATACGAACACAGGCAATCAAAATATTGCTTTTACTGTGGAAGACTCAATAGTGTAACTTCAAATCGGTGTTACTGCATTTAATCATTTATAATTATTTAAGTAGACCAATAAGCCTTTATGTTTTTGCCTTTACTTTGCTTTTGCATTATTTTTATACTTACCAGCTAAGATTACTAGAAACGAATGTGTTTAAGTAGTTTAATTATTTTGTACACACCATAAGTATCATAGTCTAGTTTGTTTTGTTTGTAACTGTCACCCCGCATTTCTTCTCGCTCTCGGGAATATGTTCGAGTTTAAATCGAACACTAAGCGAAAATGCATAATTGCAGCGATCGCAAGTATGCACATTCGCTCGTTCACCAAAATGTGGGACAGTTCGCGTTCGGATCTCACTAGAGACACCACGTACTCGCCCATTACCATTTAAACCATTACCATTACCATTGTCTTGTAACTAAGTGTTGTAGTGATTAATATATAACTATTTCCTTTACAATTCAAGACTTTAACTTCTACCACAAACCATACCCTATCAATACGAGAAAGGAGTGTTAGGTCACCATAGCGCCAAGCACTACTTTTTACAATTTTAAAACAAGAGGAAGACAAAATATGGAAGTTTAATATTAGAAATGATCACGTGACAGTGAGTGACACAGCATGTTCAACTAGTGATGAATGATGGTCGTTGCTTTTGTCCGAGCGGGAACAAAGAACAGGAGAGCTCTCACTCGTTGTTTTTAACGAACAGAATTGTTCCCTTTCAACTAGTATTTGGAAATTCGCGTTCCATAAAAAGAGCTGCATTTGTGAAAGTTGTCTGGCCAAGAATTTGGACACTATTGATTGAAATAATGACTATAATATATAATCGATAAATGATAAAAACAGTTGTTTGATGTTATGTATTGTTTTTATTTATCCTTGTACTGTAACAAAACAAGCTAGCCTCTTATTCTATTGAAACTTCGCACGACACGCCAGGATAGCTCGTTGTTAAAGTGCTCCCGCTGACCTGTGGCCTACTGAACCATACCTTTATAGCTTGTTTTAAAATATTCAATATATTAAATTAAATTATTCTCTCTCTTAAGTTATGCAGACGACATGGTGCTGCTGGGCCCAACGGCCGACTCGATCAGGGAGCTGTTATGACTGTGTGAGCTATGTCACTAGTCATGGACTTGTCTACAATGTAAACAAAAGTGTATACAAGGTTTTGAGACTTCCAGTAGACGTGTACATAGTGACCCAGTTGTAATGCTGAACGGAAAGTCACTCAAAAGAGTTGACAAATTTAAATACCTGGGGCATTTTTGACCGGAGACCTCAAAGACGACGTAGATATAGATCGAAAGCGCAGGGTGCTCGTGGTCAGGGCCAACTTGCTGATACACAGATACACAGGTTCACTCGTTGTTGTACTGTGCTAGGAATAAATATCGATTGCTAGGCGTAAAATTCAGTTTTCAGATTCTATCCTTTGTATACACACAATTACCTAGCTGGGCGCCAAATTTCAACTTTCTAGGTCATCTGGCAGTGGGTTAGGTTTTAGATCTATATGTCAGTCAGTGGGTCGGCTCTCAGCCCTTACCTCTTCCTTGTGATGATGGACGCTCTCCAGGAAGAGGCACCCTGGTGTATGCTGTTAGCCGATGACATTGTGCTGGTTGCAGAGAGCGGCCAAGAGGTCCAGAGCAGATTGGAGGTGTGGTGGCAACAGAACCAAAACGGAATATTTGTTTTGCGATTTCGGTGGTCTCTCCAGTCCTGTGCCTGTGTGTACTGTGTAACTCTTGCCGGAACGCCCATACCGATCTGCTCCGACTTACGATCTTCCGGACTTCCCACGGATGCCCCTAATGTTAAAGGGGAAAATATTGTGATTAGACCTGTCGTATTGTATGGATCAGAATGCTGAGCTGTGAAAAAGATGGATGAAAAACGATTACGTGTAGCGGAGATGAGAACGTAGAGATGGATGTGTGGAGTGACGAAAATGGATAAATAGTATATTAGAGGAAGTTTGAAAGTGGCGCCTGTTACAGAAAAATTTAAAGGAAGTCGTCTTTCTTAGTATGGACATGTAATGAGGAGGGATGAAACGCATGTTCCTAAAAAAGTGATGGATATTAATGTTGATGGATGGAGAGGGAGTGGGAGGCCAAAGAAAAGATGGATGGATTGCGTGAGGAATGATATGAAAGAGAAAGGAGTCAATGATGCCGTCACGTCTGATAGGAGAGAATTGAAGAAGAAAACGTGTTGCGCCGACCCCAAGTAGAATGGGTCAAAGGCAGGAAGATGATGATGTCTGTCAGTGATAAAAATGCCGATTTTTAGATGTTAATATCTCAATAACCGGTTGAGCTATATATATGAAATTTAGGGTTCTAGCTAATCTTAGAAGTTTTAATGAATAAACAGAATTTCATGCGTTAAAGTTATATAGATTTTAAGTTATGAAGGGGTCAAAATTAGGTCCGAATGGTTTGTGTAATATACACACACGGCCGCTGCGTCACCAGTTCCTTGAACTTGACACTATTTTTAGTAGCGAAAAATGCAGTGCAGCAAGTCCACATGTGCACAGTATATACATAGGTATAATTTGTCTGTAGAATATGCGATATACGTCGTATATTAATGACAAGAACAACGTACGTATAAAGAGTGTGGATCTCTATCCACTTCAATCATAATAAATGTACTATAAAAAATAAATAAACAGCGCAGATTCGATGCGATTCAAATTTCACACACGGTCCCTCCCTTCGCGCGCTTCCCACTCACTATCCTTCATTAGTTTGTAACAATACCGCCCTTAATTAACACCTCCTTTTAAACGCCCATGTTATTAGGTTTTTTCAAAGATATTCAAAATTTGAAGATATTTGAATTTCAAATATCTACGAGCGATAGACGGGACGAGAAGAACAAAATCGTAATCCAATACTTGTTACTACTTAGTAACAAATCGGTCTGTCTAGTGTCATACGCCCACTTGTCAGGTAGCATTCGTGAGTCAAAATAGAAAATGATCGGCATCAAAATTTTTGTTTGATAATATTCCCAATGTCCGCTCTATAAATCTTAAATCTCTTTGGTTTTTTTTTAGATTTAGAAACGCTAGCTAATTAAACTATAGTGGTACTGTCTCAAGGTATAACTTGTTATTTTTTATGTGGAGTCCATTGTAGTGGTACCTAATAAATGATTTAGGTCCAATAGGTGGCCAAACAAATCGTGGCATCAGAACTTGTTAGCGATTGATGCAATTCTTGTTTTCTCAACACTTGTACCAAAGTACCATTAGACTTTTTAAAATGCACTGAAATAAAAAGATAAATTCTCTGAGCTGTCATAGCGCTGTAAACTTTTCAAACAATCTAGCTGAGGAACTTTGTAACAGTTTAACCTAATTATAAACAAGCAGGGAGCGGAAGTCGCGCCAAGTGTTCGTGATTGTGCGCCATTGTGCGACTTCCAGCAGCATTTCATGGCGGATTCGGAACGAAGAAATAATTAGGAAAACGGCCGCAATATATATTAGAAACCGTCACGAACAGAGGCGGTAAGCTGAGAGACTCAATTACTCGGACGTACAAAGAGAAACTCGTAGTCCTCATTGCGAGTTTCTCTTTGTGCGTATCTTTAAGCGACCCGCCTCCATGCCGCGATGAGTGGCCGAGGAGGGCTCCATATGTGGTCATTAAAGAGATTTATATGTTTTAAACTCACTGAGTCGAGACGTGAGCAGAGTCCGTTCTGCCCCCAATGTCATAATTACCGTAAGTCAAAAAAAATAAATTGTGGGAAATCGCACTTTTGTTTGGAGATGTTTAAATTGATGTATCTTGATGATTATAGCAGTTGGCTTAAATATTTAATGCCACCCAGGCCCGAAGGCACCTAAGAAGCCGATTCTTGCCGGCTTTCCTTCGAGAACTAGGCACTCTACGTAGTGTCTAGGTACCTACTGCTGTCAAATAGTATATTACATGCAGATCTGTGAGTCATTAGCTATAATATGTAACTTACTATTAAAACACTTTAAAATCAACAGTAAATCGATCCACCAAAATTGAACAACTCTTGTCCCCCGTGCCACCCAAGATGATACTTACGGTTTTGGCGAGAAACCACAGCACTAATTACATACCTGTTACACGCAAGTGCTGGCCCACGACTGAGAGATGCGAAATAATATAAAAAAAAATCTGAGAAAAAAACCTACTTCCAAAAAACATTTAAAAGTTTAGACTTTTTTAAATTTTAGTCTTTTTTAATGTTTTTTGGAAGTCAGCCTAAACAAATACCAGAACCCAATACACGGCAGCCTTATAAGGCAACTTCACGCGACTTCGCGTGATGTGGCAATTAACGTAAGGAAAAATAAAGAAATTACTGAACCGATTTTGATGAAATTTCTATAAGGCCAATCGGAAACTATATTTATTTAGGAAAAACAAACAGTAACATATTACCGGTTTATAACAAAGCTTACATACTAAACTATGATAAATATTCTACCCACTACGTTTTCCACAGATTACTTTAAATAATAAGTAACTAGAGTGACATATATATAAGATTTAAACTAAACTAACAGTATATTATTATCATTTCATAAAAAAGAAGCATTTTTCAGTTTAGAAATGATGAAGTTATGAGGTAAAAAACATTTTTAAAAATACTACCGAATTGAGAACCTCCTCCTTTTTGAAGAAAGTCGGTTAAAAACGCGATTGATCGCACACGCACGAAACTTCATGTTATAGTAAGTTGAACAAGTGCCACTAAAATTTTGATTTTTGCTTGGAAAAACTTTGTGTCCTGTGCTTTTTAATTCGATTTTAAAATATAATTAATTATTTTTAGATAATGTGTCTCACGGTAGCAACCATCGTTTCAAAAGTGTACTCTAACTCTTTGCATTAACTGCCAGACGGGCACACCGTGAGCCGGCGCGGCGCACCGTGCACGGCACCGTCCCGCGGTACGACGCCGCGCCGTAGCAATGTGTCCGGGCCCTTATCCATATACCTACTAATAAAATTATTTATTTTTGAATGTACAAATTGTTACTATGGTGACAATACATAAAAAAATAGAGCTGGGACAAGCCACCCAACTTGAATTTAAAGGCGACTTTTTTCCCCCTGATGATTTGAATACACTTATAAAAAATATATATGGCCCTAATTGAACCAAATTACATAGTTCACTACAAAAAAAATAAGAAACATCCTATCATTTAACACCTTGGTTCTCAACGTGGACACGTAAAATTTGCTGCTGGGATATTCACCCTTATTATCATAAACACAAATCTGAAAGAGTCGTTAGAACAGAAATGAAAAAACTTTGTTTTATTATTGAGTTAGCGACGCCGACGCCGACGCCGACGTCTGATACTGCCGAGTTATCGACAGAGCGGAGCGGAGGGACACTGTTGCTCTTTTGTATAATCTTTCCCCTTTGGAAAGATTATAAAAAAGAGCAACAGTGTCCCTCATCGGGAGAGGTGAGGCAAAAGAATCTATAATTACATGTAACCTCCAATTCTGGTAGCTTACTTATGTATTTAGAGAATTGATTTTTGATACTACTAACTTACGACTATAATGCCAGTGATAAATCATGTTAACACTTGAACTAAGTAATATATTTTAATTTATTATGAATATTTACATTGTTTACAAACTACAAATCTACAACAGAAATAAAAATATGTACAAGTATCCAAACGGTTACAGGGCGTCAAAAAATTAGTCCACTTCGCTGTCAACAGGAAAATTGCCCAGAAGGCTGGCAGCATTGCCACGCTGGAGTGTTAATTGTTAACACTTATAAAGACTATAAAATTGAAGTTAAAATTTGAAGGATAGATATTTCCGGCCCAGTATTTCAGCAGGCGTGATGTCATGTACCATCCTAACCTATGTATATTTTCCTGTTTGTAGAGGCTATATGAAAGTAATTGTGAAAGCCGCACTGCCTGCCCTTTAGTCTCGGCTGTAAGCAACTAAGCATGGTGAAACATCCTGGCAAACAGAAGCTAACAGGACCAAACATCCTGTGCTTGTTGTGTGAGTCGGGAGGCCGCGCCGGTTGTCGGCAGTCGGGATCCGACCGCGAGCGAGCGCGGCGCGTGCTGAGCGCGAACACCACGTCAAACATCGACGAGAATTGTTTGATAACTGATGTTATATTGTGAGAATGGTTTTAAAAAGTTTAGAAAACTAATTAAAGTTAATTTCAGTTAAAACAGATTTTTGTTTGCTGTAATTTGTTTGTTGTTGATTTTTAAGTTCGCGAAAGTTTTGACAAGAGGAAGTTATTTCAGAAATAATTGGTCCCTAAAGTTATAAATAGCAGTGAGATGAACGCGATGAATTTGGCTAGAGTGTTAATAAGATAATGTGATTAGTGTGCTAAACACATTGCGTGTTGTGGCAATAAAGTGTTCCGTAGTATTTTTTTTGCGTTTCGGAGCTCTCATGACAGACGTCATTCTATATAGATAAGATTTTTCTCTAGTGTATTTGTATGTGGTTCGTGTGTATTTGTAGATTGAATGTCTTAATACACATCAGTCTAAAACGCAGAACTGCTAAATATTAAGTCAAGAAATCAAAAACTATCAATAAAGTGCCTCGAAGTAAGTCCTTGCTAACTTACTCAGGCCTACAACTGGCACAGCTACCTGTTGGCCGACAATCAAACGCTCCTCCAATTGGACCGAACATACAGCTAGACACGTTCTATGTTAGGCATTTTATTAATACCACCGATTCACCACACACCCTTTGCACTATTTGAATGTAGTTTTATCTTCGAAGAGATAGATAGAATTTAAAAAAAAATCTCATAGTAAAACAGACCTACCTTTCAAGGTAATAGGACTTTTTTCTGTTTAATTTTCTATTATTTTGTGCAGTGACTTCAATGAACAACGTACTGGCTATGAAACGTTTAAATGAACGTTAATATTTCTAGTTTGTGTTTCAAGGATGGTTTATCACGAGTGATGTGTGTTAAGTACCATACTGTACGTTCAATGTAGTGTGTGTTGTGTTACTAAAGTCGTGGACACACGACACAGGAGAGTGGCCTGAAGACTACCGGTGAGTTCATAATTTTTATAATTATGTTAATTTAACACTTGTTATAATAATACTAATTCATGGAACCATTCATAGACCGACCATGAACTGCGAGGTGCGTGTTTATCGGGAATTGGAATTTAATTAAGTGATGATTTGTTTTATAGAGTTTCATCATGACATTTAAAAACAACTCGCACTCTAGCCGCGCTTAATGATCTGTTGGATTAGATTGCTGATGGATGAAGATTTTGTTTGTATGTCAGAAGTACTGAAAGAGGAATTTATGAAAGTGTTGTTAACCTTCTTTTTCTATTTATGTTTTCACTTCAAATTTGTTATTGTAATTGGTTGTAAACACAACCGTTGTAATGAAATAAATAAATAAACTTACTTATAAAGGGTGTAAAAAGACCCTTAACGAAGCCGAAAGGCACTTTTTCTCCCCGTGATTGCGATCATTTTTTTGTTCTAGACCATACCTGGGAACCTTCTAGTTACGGAGATATTGGGGGTTCCAACTTTTTCACAAGTTTTTTTTAATACATGTTTTTAAAGTAAGTTTTTAACTTTAAACACCTCCACGCCCCCGTACTATTCAATCCATCCATCAGCACAATGTTCTGAGTGCGTTATATTGAGTCCTACCGTAAAACGTAGTTTTACACCCCAAAAAAAAAAGTCGTTTCCCAGCAAAATTTTTTGCGTAAAGTTACTTAATCTGATGTACAGAATGCTTAGTTAACGGCTTCGTTAAGGGTCCGTTTACACCCTGTATAGTAGGTGTGATCGTAATCGAAGTTTAACTAGATCAAGAAGAAGAGAGATTTTCACATTCTGGATTTACAAACCTTTCAACACTTAGCAGGCTTCACAGAGCAGTAAACAAACAATAATTAAGCGTGTCGTGTCGGGAGTCGCGGCGCCCGCGGCTGCGGGTTAGTACACGTATCCGTGCCACACTCATCACGGCGGAGAAGCAGCTGACACGCGCCTGTCACTACAAACACTCCAATAGTGTCGCTCATATTAAAGGCTTCGACCACTTAACGATATAGTACTAAGTGGTTACACAAGCAAATCATAACATCAAGCCTGTAAAGCCCCAAAGGGCTGTTTTAAAGTGTGTAGTGGGTGAGCCTATTTCCATCTACTGTACACAAAAGCAGACTCTGGGATGCTACTTAGAACTATCTAATGAAAAAAACAATAATAATAACAGGAATAAATGGCTGATCTGGGATTCACACCAAAGACTACACGCTCAGCAGTAGCGTTTGCGATCACTAGACCACCGAGGGAGTCAGTGGTTATACCAATGTGACGCTGAACCAGCACGCGTTGCACGACCATAGACCACCGTGGTTATGGAAGACACGAAATACAAAATGGCACTGACAGCGCGATGAGGAAAACAAATGTCACTTCCAGAGATCTATTCAATGCGGAAGATTACTTTTACCTCTCAAACAAGTAATCTTGGAGAATGTGAAAAGATTTCTGTATCAGTCCGCTAACTTTTACTACAGGGATTGGTGACCGCGGCGGATTATAATACATTTAATTTCTCTTCTCTCTATCTTGATTAGTTTGTTAAATTTCTGGATTTATGCTTTGATTTCCGCTAATTGTATAATTCAGAATTTACAATTAATTGCAATAATTAAAATGTATACTGTAATATAAATAACTAGCTTATGCCCGCGGCTTCGCCCGCGTGGAGTTCGGGAATTGCCCACGGGATCTTACTTCTGGGATAATAAGTAATCTATGTATGTATAGTAGATACATGCTTTTTATATAGTTGCTTATAACTTGCAAATATTAGTTCATAGTAATATCAATTAGGTACTTTACATATTGTTTGTTTGAGATTGGACACCGGTGACGAAAATCAAATGATTAATTAGGAATCTATTTATAGACATAAAACTTTTACATAATATTTAATATCAATGTCGCGTATCACGAGCCAACGCGAAAATCGGTGGAATAAACCATATTTACAGACGTCTACCTCACAAAAATCCTACTTACTTACTTAATAGGTAAATACTCCCGCGCCCCGCGCAACAGTGCGCGCCATGCGCCGGTCTACGTGAGCTTCGAAGCCATATTTGACTCTGTTGGGGGATGATTTTGATTTTTGAAAAAACTGTGATACACGTATCTCATAATTTTAATTGAAAAGTATGTATAAAAATTTTCAAGTCAATCGACTCAGAGAATAAAAAGTTTCACAGAATATTAAACAACCTATTTCACCATCTTAGGGGTGGAATTAAAAAAAACTGTTTCTTAGCGGATACTTACTCTTCACAAAGAACGCACCCTCCAAATTTTATGTCTCTAGAACCAGCCGATTGGGCTGTGCGTTGATGTATCAGTCAGCCAGTCGACATTGAATTCTTAAATTGGGGGATGATTTTGGAAAAACTGTGATACATGTATCTCATAATTTTATTTGAAGAGTTTGTACACAAATTGTCAAGTCAATCGACTGCGAGAATAAAAAATTTCATAGAAAATTCAACACCCCATTTCACCCTCTTAGGGGTGGAATTTCGAAAAACCCTTTCTTAGTGAATACCTACTCTTTACAAAGAATACACGCTCCAAATTTCATGTCTCTAGAACCAGCGGATTGGGCTGTGCGTTGATATATCAGTCAGCCAATCAAGACATTAAATTTTTAAATTGGGGGTTGATTTTGGAAAAACTGTGATACACGTATCTCATAATTTTATCTGAAAAGTATGTACACAAATTTTCAAGTCAATCGACTGCGAGAATAAAAAGTTTCATAGAAAATTCAACACCCCATTTCACCCTCTTAGGGGTGGAATTTGGAAAAACCCTTTCTTAGTGAATACCTACTCTTTACAAAAAATACTCGCTCCAAATTTCATGTCTCTAGAACCAGCGGATTGGGCTGTGCGTTGATATATCAGTCAGCCAATCACGACATTGAATTTTTAAATTGGGGGATGATTTTGGAAAAACTGTGATACACGTATCTCATAATTTTATCTGAATAGTATGTACACAAATTGTCAAGTCAATCGACTGCGAGAATAAAAAGTTTCATAGAAAATTCAACACTCCATTTCACCCTCTTAGGGGTGGAATTTCGAAAAACCCTTTCTTAGTGGATATCTACCCTTCACAAAGAATACACCCTCCAAATTTCATGTCTCTAGAACCAGCGGATTGGGCTGTGTGTTGATATATCAGTCAGCCAATCACGACATTGAATTTTTAAATTGGGGGATGATTTTGGAAAAACTGTGATACACGTATCTCATAATTTTATCTGAATAGTATGTACACAAATTGTCAAGTCAATCGACTGCGAGAATAAAAAGTTTCATAGAAAATTCAACACCCCATTTCACCCTCTTAGGGGTGGAATTTCGAAAAACCCTTTCTTAGTGGATATCTACCCTTCACAAAGAATACACCCTCCAAATTTCATGTCTCTAGGACCAGCGGTTTGGGCTGTGCGTTGATATCTCAGTCAGTCAGTCAGTCAGGACTTTGAATTTTATATGTATAGATATAGTGCATGTGGTGTTAGCCTGTAAGTAATTGTTGCACATATAAATGTATATTGTGTACTTTAAGTGAAATGTATCGTTTGAACAATTTGTAGGCTAACCTAAATAAATAAATAAAAATAAATTATAGGCCTAATCAGTATGATTGATTGTAGTGATAATCAAAAAAGAGAATTTATATTTCCCAATATGCATATTACTTAAGCTGTCATCATCACCATCCACTACAAGAGATTACATAGAGAATGACCATGCGCTACTATGTAATCGGATGTAAATTCTAATTAAAACAGAAGATTTGTATCCCAGTGACGTCATTTAGCGTTCCCCTGCACTATTCTAGTTCCGGACGATATCCTGTCGACACGGAGGACTATCGAGCTCCGGTCGGAGCCGCCTCGCTGACGTCACAGCACTCAGAATGCAATCAACAAACATGCGCCCGCCACCCGCTATCCGGCTCCAAGGACCAACTCGTTAGGACTAGCGCTACGAGGAGTACTAACAAACTAGTCCTTCGGGACAAGGGCTCTTCGTTAGTCAATAAATTAATATTGTTGCTGTAGGAAACACGACTTTATAGATTGAATTTCGAGTTAGTATAAAAGGTATAAGAAGACCCTTAACGAAGCCGAAAAGTACTCGTTTTCCCCGCTATTGCGATCATTTTTTTTGTTCTAGACCATACCTGGAAACCTTCTGAATGGTCTGTTTACATCCTGTATGTATCTAAGAGCTATCCTTATGGAAATATTTTTTCTGAAAGCCTACTGTAGACGGTTCTTATTTAATTGGTGAAAAAATTCTTTGTTTCGGTTTAAAAAGTGAGAGTCTATGCACACCGCAAGACTCGCTTGGATATGCTACTCGCGAGCCGAGGCGGGAGGGGTGAATGCGTTGCGATACCGCCGCCGGAGCGGCACCGCGGCACCGCTCAGTTGTTTATGTGGCAGATAACACGCTTCCTTTTTTTTTGGTTAGGTACTGGATGGTTTTATAACTTATAACCAACCAAGTGATAAAAAAAAATATTCGCGACCGCAAAAAAAATGTATTTACGAAAGTATATATTCATTAAAATCACATACCTTACTTAAATGCACACCGCATAGCCACGTTTATGTCATGAGACCATCTAACCAAATTCTTAGAAGTATTTTGATACCCGGATTCTGTACCCGGTATACAGCGATACCAAGGCCGGGTATTGAGATTTGTAGACATGTCTCTTGCCTATACCTCACCAATCTTGATAACCTTTTCCATCTTGGGAAGAGAACCAGGATCCAAGTTGACAAATAAACAAACAATTATTTCCGCGGTGTTGTGGACACACAATATAAGACGGCGCGTGTTTGTGTGGTTGTGAGGCGACGCTTATTTCCCGCCGGAGCCGCGAGGAGGCGCCACCGACGCATGTGTTTACTAAATCACTTTTTCCGACCAAAAGACTTTTCTTGTTTGCGTTGTGGCACAGATAGCTCTAGAATGAATACGATTTTCTACGATAAATAAGTAAGAACAAATTTCAGGTAGCGTTGTTTTAGTGTTGTTTTATTTACATATTGTAGAACATACGTGTTGCTCTGGACCTATAGCCTAAATAGAAAAAAATATGTACCTGCCGAATACATAACTTCTTCCTTCTTTAGAAGTCCCCACTGTCTCCACCACATCTTGCCTAGTGACCTACCCTACCCACTGTAAATCCTAAAACTAGTAGAATAATTATTTATTTTTAATTCGTTGCCCCACACTAGGAATATCTCCTGAACATTTAAACTCACAAACACAAACAGCCAGACCCGGAACAACTACAAAGGCATACAAATATTTGTTCCGTACGGGAATCGAACTCTCGACACGCAGCGCAGCAGCCAATCGCTCGGTGGCTGCGCACGCCTCGCAGTCAACAAATCATTGATAGTTCTAGTTAGATCTATAAAACGACACATTCCACGGCCCTGCTCACACCACATAACTTATTGTCTGAAGCGTACCCGTTTATCTCTGGAACCTTGTTTGTTAAAAAAAAATGTTACATAAGTCTCACACAACACACTGGGTCGGACCGACACTTAAAGACATAAAAGTTCCTTAAAATAAAGAGAGAAAAAACAAACAAATGTATAAATCAGACGACGTGACGTCATCAAATGGACAGTACACGTAGCGGTGCTACGAGCTACGCCGTAACCACGTAGCGCCGCTACGACGCCTACGCGCTACGAGTCCCGCCATACATCATAATATTCTCCCTTATCAATACTTTATTGATGTAAATCGCTAGCGCTATTTGCATGCAAATTAAATCGATGTTAGATGTAACTATCTACCGTATCCCAAAGCGATAAGGTTCAGAATACAGCGGTCGCTAATAGCCGCCGCCGTACGTGATAAAACGCTATAATAAGGAGTAATGGAATTCTAGAGAGATCCAAAGGGGTGAAGCGAACTGTGTACATGTTATTTGGTACGACGAAATGTTCGAAGAAGCACCTCGTAGTTCTCCCGAGTCGGGCGATGTTAATGGGTTTTTTCATCAAAAATGCCATCAAAAAAGCCCAGAGGCTCGGCAAAGTCAAATTGCGTTTTCCTTCAGGAATTTTTCAGTATTTGGCGTAGAGTCTGAATTTGTGCCAGGTTGACGTGAATAGGCTCGCCCCTACTGAGGCATTACAGACGTGGTGTTATACTGTTTAAGGCAAGGACATTGCGTTTGGTAGTCCCAGTGAGTCCTCTGTGAGCTCAACTCGCTGCTTCTAATTTATTTTAAACATGCGTTGTATCTGATTAGACCATCAGCTCCACAACTTTATGTAACCCCCTCTCCCCTCCTGCAGGCACGGGGCAGGACATATTGCGTTGTGCCAAAAAGACGTCATGAGTACAGAAAGTGGACTCATGAAAAACATTGCTTATATGTTTTATGAGGTAAGCGCAGATGGAAAGATAAACATCTGTTTGGCAACAATATTTTATGGGCTGAGTTGCTGTCATTCTGAAGTTTAAACCTATGGATCAAGCGATGTGTGCAAATGCTAAATTCCACTATATTTGGGGCACATTTTTGGAGCCAACCAGGGTTACCGGTACACGTACAGGTAAATAATACCAGCCTATTACTGTCCTACTGCTGGGCAAAGGCCTCTTCTCATCCAGAGAAGGCACGAGAATTGATCACCACGCTTGCTCAAGACGGGTTGACGATTTCAGACTTATATTAATTATAAGTCCAGGTTTCCTCACGATGTTTTTCTTCACCGATGTCTGTGATGTCCAAGATAAACTTAGAAAGTACATATGAATTGAAAAAGTCACATTGGTACTTGCCCGGATTTGAAGCCACAACCTCATGCATGAGAGGCGAGGCCTTAACCTCTGGGCCATCACAACAGGTAAACTAACGATTTTTTTTTTAAACTTTGCCCCACACTAGGAATTTCTCCTGTATCGTAGGTACATTTACAAACATTTAAACTCACATACACAAACAGCCAGACCCGGAACAATTACCTGTAGGCCATACAAATATTTGTTCCGTGCGGGAAACGAACCCGCGACACGCAGCGCAGCAGTCAATCGCTCAGCCACTGCATACCGGTAATCTCGCTAGATGACGCAGGTTCGTAGAACGCCCCGACCACGCAAGTCGTCGCTAAGTGAGATGAGCTCTCACGTAGTTGCGACGTATCGCCTGAACACACAAGTGTGTGCTGATCGATAAGTGTTGAGTTAGATGTAGTTGGTGAGCCAAGCCCGGTTCTCACCCATCATATGGCAGCGTCTAGCTAGATCTACGTACTATACAGGACGAAGTGAACTACTTTCAAAGTCTTCTTGGAATATCAATGAGTTCAAATATATTTGGCCTAGAATTCACCTACAAGACCTCCGCTTACTGATGCAGTTGATGGCATATCCTTACCCTTATTATGTATACGAGAATATCTCACTGATTAACAACTCTCAGTATTGATCAAATTAATAAAAATATAATGTACACTTGCTCTAAAATACAGCCATGTGAAATTGCAAGTACCGTACTATAGGTATGTGCCCGACCCAGTTCTCGAAAATGACAATATCACAATGTACTGGGATCAATCTATCATCACTGGCAGGACTATTATAGCCAATAAGCCTGATATAGTGGTGGTGGATCGATTAGAGCGGCGCGCAATGATTACATATGACATAACTCGTGAAAGCCGAGAAAGATAAGCAAATCAAGTATCTTGACTTGGCTCGCTAGGTTGTCGACATGTGGGATGTGTTTTTTTATATTATTTTCTAAAGGAATATTTTAAAATGTAAATTTTATGTATAGAAATGAATAAAAGAAATATAATGTAACAACGTCTGCTGTCAAATGTGAAATAACATTGACGTATGGCGACGTTGCATTTTAAGAATATTGCAAAATTAATAATCATCATAGATTAATATCTTGAGAACAGAAAGGTTTTAATTTCAAATAAACCTAATATACATTTTCCAAGGAGCTTATATACTAACTGGAATGATGAAGTGCAATGTAAGACGTTCCGAGCGAGAAAAATTCAAGAGTGAATGTCATCCCTTTCTAACATCCGGACTATTTACTGTAAATAAACTCATTCACAGCACAACTACGCCTAGAATGACTCAGTATTTTCTTAATAACCGTATTACACGAAATATAAAACAAGCTGCAATAAACAAGTTCGAATGACAATATTATTGTAAAACTCAGGGGCACAATAAATCTCTTATGAAATACAATCATACTTGTTCTACCCGACCCGGCGCGATGGCGGACACTTTGGTATTAAATTCGATATTTCTGTCGCCCATAAATTACTACAATTAGTGAAAACTGAGAGGTGTTTCATTAACAAAGGATCTACTCACGTTTGTGCGGACGCTCCTGTTTCACGCGCCGGGATTCAGTTGGACAATTTTCACATTTTCTGTGCACACCCACATGGTGGTTCACTTTTGACACAAATGGGTATGCTGAGTAGAATACGAAAACAAAAATTACGTCACACCCATATTTACATGCTTTTTTTTAAATATTTTTTACTAATAGCTTGTTTAATTCTTGTACGAAATGCAGTTTTTCTTCCTTTTTGTCACGAGATCAAGTTCCACATAAGCAACATCAGAACTCTGCAACGTTTGAACATTACAGATTTCCATAAGACAAGACAGGTTTATACTTGTATTCTCACCCACAATCGACAGTGTGGTAGAAAGCAAAATAATAAAATTTCAGAAAACCAGATAGTTGTCAGCATAACACTGATCTTTCAATCTTAATCCATGTAAGATGATATCCTTGACGGACATTGACCAGAGTAAACAGAATATTTAATATTATGATGTATGATCCCCTGATGCATGGTATTCAGATGGTCCATTATCAGTCGAGACGCGGCCGCGCGGCGCCGGCTGTTACCCCGGGCACAGAATCACTTGCCCTCTCTCATTCACACGAGACACACACACACAATACCCAACAAAAATCAAAATCAAAATATTTTATTTCACATAGGCCTAGATGAGCACTTATAAAACGTCGACAAAAAGGTGCACGGTTCGGGTTGGTCGTTTCCTATGGAGAAGAACCGGCAAAAAACTCCATGGTTACTCTTTCTCAATCCCAAACATGGCACAAGTTATTGAAAAGCCTCGTTGTGGAAACTATTGTCAGTATCGCGTAACAGTCCCAGGGACTGACTGTGATAGTCTTTCTAAAATTCGAAGTTTATTCATTCTATTATTAACTCTAGAGATGGGATATTTACCATGTTTGCTGTTTGGTTTGAGTTCCCGATATTTCGGCGTAGTTGCAAGCACCAAGATCACGGATAAACTGAAGTTATTGGGGTGTGTTTATAAGCAGACAAACAAAAAAAAAACAAATAAACAAACAAACATGTTGAATATCCCGTCTCTAGAGTTAATGATAATGTTAGTGACCATGGCAGTTTAAAATATTGATTCATTCTCACTCATAAAAGATACAATGTCGTTGTTAAGTGCGTATTGGTTCCTGCCTGTCCTTTGGCTTATTTGTATTTTCCACTGATATCTGTCAATCTCAAGTCTGTGTTTGTACACTTTGTACTAGTTTGAGTGCACCGCGGAGCAAGCGAGAGCAACGCCCACTTGTGAACAATGATGTCTTTTGGAAAACCACTTATAAATGTTATACACTTTTTGAATAAGTTCAAGAACTGTAGGTATAATTCAGCCACGTTCTGATATGAACCAATAAATAAACTGAATACAGGCCAGTCCCCGATTAACCCGCATAGACGGCCTTTTTAACTGTTTTTAATAATAAGCGTTAATTTTATCTTGTTATAATGTACAAATCCGTTTATATATTTTTAGGTTGTACTAAAGTTACTGTACCTACATAATATGTTGCCAACACAGTTTTTAACATTGACAGTGCCCGTTTGCTATGGCTTTCTATAAGTGTTTTTTTTTTTGATTGTGTGCCTCAAAATACTTTTTTCAGTGCAAAGTTTTTGGGGTAAACGCATCCATCATCATCATCTGCCTAGCCTTTTCCCAACTATATTGGGGTCGGCTTCCAGTCTAATCGGATGTAGCTGAGTACCAGTATTTTACATGGAGCGACTGCCTGTCTGACCTCCACAACCCAGTTAGTACTGGGCATTACGATAAACGCATCCATTATTCAAACATCTTACAAACGATTTCACTATCCCGGCAAAAGTTTATGAATACAAATAATGCGTTCTATTACAGCGTCCTTCCTATTGGCTGCAGCACTAAGCCCGGAGCGAGTGCTCCCAGGGCGCGGTATTAGGTCGAACGTCACCATAGCTATGTTCGTATAGCTGTGTACAGCATGGTATAGACTATGATCGTTGATGCGACCTGTTGATATCTCGCGGTTCAACGTAGCGAGCTCTATTGTGAGAGGAATGTGATTTTAATGTGATGTTGGTGTTGCCTATAATAATACACGTATTTAAAGCAATACTGGGTTATACCGAAGTATATTATCAGCTTTAACTTGTCTCTGTAGAGCCTACGCTCGAAATTCTCTGCTCTCATGGCAGATGATTCACGACCTCAGTCGATGTCAGTTGTGTCACGGGACACGCGCGGGCTCGTGGCGCTAGTGGCGGTGTGGTGGTGTCGGTCGTGTTGATTAGTAACATGCTCCACACAACTTCTTTCTATTGTTTTCACCGCGGTCGCAGTCGCAACACGCGTACAGTCACGAGCACCAACAGTTAACACTTAACAACTTTTAAAAGGATTTTTCACCTACTGTTCTGATTAAAATTTAATGTTGTTACGAACATAGTATTCTGGAACTCATATTTTTATGAAAAAGATCCTATCTTCAAGTTACAATCGTTATTTCTCTCGAAAATTGCTTTTAAATTTAGGAAAGTGTATACGTATTGGTCGGTCCGCGTGTTTGACATCAACTGTGTACTGTATTCAATTACCGCTCTATTTCAACGTAAGACCATTCCTGCTTGCGTCATTTAAGTTCTAGGAAATAATATTAATATAAAACATTATTTACTGAAGGTCAATTCTCATTAAAAGCATTCTCTTGCTATAAATAGGAATTATTGGAAACCTACTCAGTGTTTGTATTTAGTTGAAACCATTAAGACCGCATGCAATTCGTATGAATGTGAGTCAAGCGCCGTTCTATTCCAGGATCCCGGGTCCATTTTTACAATTAATTACTATGTACAAAATATATCATTCATTCACATTCATTTTTGATGACCTCGTTA
The DNA here is from genome assembly GCA_905220335.1 of Noctua pronuba. Classification (NCBI taxonomy): domain Eukaryota; kingdom Metazoa; phylum Arthropoda; class Insecta; order Lepidoptera; family Noctuidae; genus Noctua; species Noctua pronuba. The sequence continues at coordinate 14,404,447 of LR999913.1, forward strand.
TCGATACATGTTTGAAGACTCTTTGATCAAATTGTGTAGGTTTTTTTTTAAAATAATGTTAATAATTATCTTAAGACAGTAACAGATATAAATTTTTGAGAATCGTCAAATCGACAAATTTTATCCCCACTACCCTTGTTAGCTAACCACAATCGAGAATTTTTGTAAGAGAAAAAGTTGGGTCAAAATGAGGTGGATACTCATGGAAAATTAGCTTGATAGTAATCAATTGTAAAAATGGAACCTGGATCCTGGACTATTCAGTTTGTATCCCATTTATACATACACACGTCAGAAGGCCCCGCTCTTGGTGGACGAGTGGACCAGGCGGGGAGGGGGGCCGACCAGGCGGGGCAGGGGTGGTGCGGACAAATTAATGTGCTCAACTATGGAGAAATGCCATGCATAACCTTTACGATTAACTTGTTGGATTTAACTGGCTGCCTCTCGGACCCTTGACTGACATCCTTATTATGTTATGTACTGACTTGTAGCTCGTATCATCCCACTGCTGAGCAACTTCTCTGCCCATAGATGCTGTGGTTCAATCTACTGCTACGGTACTTAAATCATTAGTTTCATACTAATGATTTAAGTACCGGGTGTAAAAAGACCCTTAACGAAGCCGAAAAGCACTTGTTCTCCCCGTCATTGCGATAATTTTTTTGTTCTGGACCATACCTGGGAACCTTCTAGTTACGGAGATATTGGAGGTCAAAATTCAAATTTTTTCACAACTTTTTTTTTAAATACTACTTTTTAAGGTTTGAACTTTACTTTAATTACCTCCATGACACGTTTACTATTCAAAGCATCCATCAGCACCAGGTTTTGAATGCGTTCCATTGAGTTTTACCGTAAAACGTGATGTTTCAAACCCAAAAAATAAGTCGTTTCCCAGCAATAATTTTTGCGTAGAGTGACTTAGTTGGATGTATATAATGCTTGGTTGACGGCTTCGTGAAGGGTCGTTTACACCCTGTATAGTGATGACGTGTTTCTTTCTAAAAGATTTTCATTTTAATACTTAATAGAACGTTAATTATACCAAAGATACAAAACAAGTTTCTACACATTTATTTAACTTTCAGACACCTACAATATGGTTTATTAAATCCAACATTTTAACAAAGCATTTCATCATCTTCCTAGCCTTTTCCCAACTATATTGGGGTCGGCTTCCAGTGTAACCGGATGCAGCTAAGTACCAGTATTTTACATGGAGCGACTGCGTATCAGACCTCCACAACCCAGTTAGTACTGGGTAATAAGATACCCCTTGGTAAGACTGGTTGTCAGACTTTTTGGGCCACTGACTACCTAACGACTGTCAAAGATCTACAAATGACACCCGGCACCAACGGCTTAACGTGCTTTCCGGGGCGCGGAGGAAACTCGGTATGTAATGGGTGGTCACCCATCCACAGACCAACCTAGGCAAGCACGGCTTAACCTAAAGATCGACCCGAGCGGCTGTTATTATTTAGCCACGAGCTCCTCTCAACAAAGCAAATACAAAACCAAAATATTCAAGGCACAACGGCGGGTTTTTCTCTAAAAACGGTATCTATCATAAAGCAAAGAGTAAACTTTAGAAAACTGACAGGTACTAATTAGTGAGCAAGAGTGTCAGGTGATGGAAATATTACAAAGTTGTGTCTATCTAGTAAGCTTGTAAAGCTCAAGTAGTTGCGTTAAAGTCAGGGAGGGATTCAAGAGGACGTTGAAGAGAACCCTTTGAGTTTGAGATTAACTTTAGTGCTTGAGCTAAGAATTCATTTGAGCAGATTAGTCTGTTTAAGTGGAGGCTAATATAACATCCAAACAATGAATATGTTACTAGGACGTTTGCTTTTCGTGGTCGCTGGGTGCCTGAGAGATAAACGTTTATTTCACAAGAATTAAAGTGATACTAATCACTTTCATTGGCTCCTGCATAATCAAACCAGAACTAAATCGTGTCAACGATTGCTAATAATATTTTTTTTTTATCAGCCTGAATTGTCCCACTCCTGGGCAAAGGCCTTCCCCAATTCCATCCAGTTTTCTCGGTGTTGCGCCTCTTCTCGCCAATTAACGAGAAAACCATCCAAGGCGTCCCGCCATCCTCTCCTCGGTCTGCGACTCCGTCTAAGTGTCTCATGTACATAATTATACTGCGTAGAAATTTGTACAGTCCCTGAAGGATGTCTTAATGTTGCTACCACTGTTTTATAGTTTTATAACGTTTGCCACACTGTTAGTCACCTCTGATACACGAAACGTCAACGAAATCAAGTCTAGTGCCGATTGATGTGCTCCGTGTACCGTGAAATTTAATACGCGCCGCACGAGTGTATGGAATACACACTTGTATCACACACTTGTAAGGTAGCTGAAGCCTTATTTATTAGTAACATGATTAAATCTGCCGATAATAAAATAAAGACGGTTTGGAAAATTTACAATAGTGAAACTAATAGAAATAAAAAATGTAATAACGGTATCACACTAGAGACTTCACGTGGTCTTCTGAGCTCTAAAAACGAAGTTGCTCAAGAATTTGTAGATTTCTTCACTAGTATCCCAATTAAAACTACTGAAACCTTAAATTCCTCACCCTTGCTTTCTATTGATTTATTAAGAGCGAACGTTTCAGCCTGTCCGGTTGAGTTTCATATTAAGCATATAAACTCCATAGCAGTCATTAAAGCATTCAAGGAAACTTGTGTCTGTGACTGTAGCGTCTTTTTTTTCTGACATTCAAAAGTGCCTGAATTAGTCTAACTGAAATAAATGCTTTGAGTTTGAGTTAACATGCCACGTGTGTATGGAAGGACGCCTATACAAACTGTATTGGCGGCGTTCTTGTCTATACTACCTCCTAGCTCTACACATAGATAATACCAATGTAAAGTGTACAGCAGCACAGTTGTTTGGTTGAAATGGAACTGGACTTGTCGTATCATCGGACACATAATTATGTTGGATGAGGTACTGGTACTGGCAGAAAATGACAACGCGCTAAGCCGCATAAGTTAGACTCATTCTAGGGTTGGCTCACAATAGCATCAGGCCAGGAAAAGCGGAAGAATGGAAAAGACGCACTTGCCCTACAGCAACATGACTGAATGAGTTTATGGTCCTAGCTCCGAGTCTGCATCATGTTGTTACAAATCTCCTGTTGATTGTATCAGAATGTTGCAGATATTCCAATTTTCCTGCGTTTGCGTATAATCACAGTAAACAGTAGAGATGATTGAGTGAGCTCAGTTGATCCCACTACAATTGGGCTGATGTCTTCATACTGCTTTAGGGTTAACATTTATTGATCACAATTTATTAGTACCTAAATATTATTGCTCGTTTTTTTTTTAAAAGACTTGTTATTTACTTATTCATGATAATCTATACTCTTCACCCTGATGTCAATAAAATGAGAAAGCAACACAATCATGGAATACTTATGTTTAATATGTTCAAAACTGACTAACTATTACTTGTTTCTGTTTGTTTCTACTAGCCTGGGCAATGAATGATTGTGGTTGGAAAAGTTGAAAGCAGAAAATCTGATTTATGAACTTTGTTTGGACTAGTTAGAAGATAAACATATTAAAAGTCCTGACCCCTCCGAGGTGAGCCCGAGGGATGGGGGGGCAAAGAAAGTTGTAGACAATTTTATGAGGTTTTATTATGTAGTACAACAAAATTTTATACGACGCATCGTTTTCGAGATATAAGCAAAAAACAAAAAACGGGACCTTCTTTGCCCCCCCATCCCTCGGGCTCACCTCGGAGGGGTCAGGACTTTTAATATGTTTATCTTCTAACTAGTCCAAACAAAGTTCATAAGTCAGATTTTCTGCTTTCGACTTTTCCAACCACATACCCCTTTTGAGCACTCATTTACCAGACTATACGTTGCAGAAGCCGTTATTAAAAGAAAATGTACACACACTCTTTCTTGTGGAAGTGGACAGAAACTACAGAACACCACCTGCCGTGATCCTTACGCACTCCTTTTGCTTCGTTCAAGTTCATACTCATCTGGTCACGTACGCCACCGCTTAATTATATTTTAACTAAAAGGTATACATAACACAACCAGTTTATCCTGTACATAACACTACATGTTTTCATTTTACGGGCCACTGACTATACAAGAATTTCCAATAAAATAAATCGCCGTAAAAACATTTTCCTTGGGATATAAAACCTAACATATTGACTAGTAGCACGTTTAAGGATTCTTCGATATTTTACATGACAGTTTTATGAATGGCCCCCAAAGGGAAGCTTTTCGCATAAAATCGTTTAGTTCGCATATCTAAGCGAAGTGGATAACAAATCTAGTGGTAGTACGTATGCTCCTACTGCCTAGCCACGAGCTACTCAGGTCTTGCTACAGCAACCGCGGGAAAAACAAACAAGTTGTTCAGGGCATTCCACAAGTTACCGTGACGCGATTTGCAGAACGGCGGTACTCACGCCGAGGTAACAAGTGAAGCGCGCGCGTCACTTGACGCTAGCCGTGTTTCAACACGCATCGCCTGAGCTCGTGAACTGTACGGACTTCGACGACTTCTTTTCTCTACTTTATCTTTTCTCCAATATTTGCAGACGATACCCTGAAGGTTTACGACTACTACCTTCTATATATAGAGCGATCCAATCAGCAATAGGTACACGCGTTTGGTTTTTCCAGTGTGGCTCTATATCATAGCTCCGTTGAGACGCCTTGAGATAGATCGAGCATCGCTGTTTAGTAAACATATTATGTTTATAAGCCAGTCTAATATGTATGAGACAGCAGAACTAAGAAAAAGGGTCTTACTTTGGCAAAGCAGAAATCTAATTCAGTCAATCTGTCTCCCACAAAGATCTTTCTCTGTTTTATTTTTAATTGTCTGTACTGTCCCACTGCTGGGCAAAGGCCTCCCCCAATTCCTTCCATGTGCTCTTTTCTCGTGCCACCTCGAACCAGCCCTCGCGGTAAGCGTCCAGATCGTCGCGCTTCAAGAAGAGATAAAAAAAAATCTATGACATTTCTTCCGATAGTCTGTCTATAGTGCCTTAAATCAGTTCGTAGAAAACTATTTACAACAAAGACTAGTTGATTACTACACATTTAAAGTCTCTCACACACAAAACATTTTGCCATGAATTTGTAAAAAACGAACTTTATTTCAACGAAGAGTGTCTGAGTCACAACCTAACATCGAAACTAGCACATCACGATCTACAGCCATCCTTACTTGTCAGAGCGTATCAGTATTCCATGGCAGAAGTACTGCTGATATACACGCGGATTTGCATACATTTGTATGAACATAGCTAGGAGTAAACTTGGTGCTAAGACTAAGTTTAGATAAAGGCTTCGTTGGTATGTGACGTCAACGAGCGATGACGTCATCGTCTCTACACTTTATCCGTGAATGCGGAGTATTAATAAGACAAGCTATAACTATTACTGCCAGCCACAAAAACAACCACATCCATGCGAGTTGCAAACCTATTCAAAGATGATGTAAGATGAGCTAAGCAGAAGTTTTATGTAAGGTAGCAAAATTAATGAACATACCTCTGAAGTCTCCTGAAAAACCGCTGCAGTAAACGGGTTGATAACGTTGATACTAAAATAAATCATTAGAGGATACAGCTGTCATTCCCTTAGCTATCATTAACGTTACACCCGCGGTAGGAAGGACCTCCTATAATGAAGGATCATGAAATAGCTTGTTTCATTCGTACTCACGTGTCGTCGCTAGCCGCGCGTATCCCGACAATCCCGGGACGACAGTTTATACTATGTATTTATAGTGATCGCGGAAACTGATTGTTGATGTTCCAACAAGTATCTTTAAAACAAACAATATCGTTCACAATAGATGAACACACACTGCACGGTCTCATAGCTCGTAGCACTACGGCGTAGCAGTCTACGCCGTAGCGGTTCTATTCTAGTAGTGCTACGACAGTTCGTAGCACTTGCATTGCTAGAATGCGATACATGTAAATATTTTTTTTTTATATCAGCCCGCTGTCCCATTGCTGGACAAAGGCAACCCCCATGGCTTTCCAATCTTGAAAATTTAAAGGAAATTGAATATACAGGGACAATTTATTTTAATTTTTTGATGATTTTTTTGTGATCATCGAGCGCCGTTCGTAGTCTTGCGTCCATATGTATGACCATTCGTGGGAAGTAATCACCAGTGTCCGAGTTAATAAGCAGAACATTGTTACACAAATCGTAGTTTTCGAGTCAGAATAAATGGCGTAGCTTTTTCTTTCGTCCCTGAACGACTGGGTGCGGTAAATAATAGCAGTTGCACGCTCCGTTAATTTTGTTCTGTGACGCGGATATGAAGAACTGCCTTCGAATGTATTCAGAAAAACGAATATGAGACAAAGAGACGGAGGATTTTTAAAATCCTTAAATCTTTTCAAAGGACAAAATATTCTATAAGATATCCGCATATTAAATCTAATTGACCTATCACAATCTTGCTGCACAAATCAGCACTACCTGAAGACCAATAGCCGCGCTCGGCGCAAAGCATGCTTCTTTTGATAATGATCGCAAGATCTAGACAATTAAGTAGTTTCGTAGCTTATAGCGATAATGCAACGTGGGCCGATGTGGGTCGGTCCACTCACGCAATACAACATAATAACAGTAGTATTTTATGGAACGGAGCTCGTGGCTCGGGTCGATCTTTATCGGATCGATCTCGGGTTGGTCTGTGGATAAACCACCCATTACATACCGAGTTTCCTCCGTGCCTCGGAAAGCACGTTAAGCCGTTGCTCCCGGGTGTCATTTGTAGATCTTTGACAGTCGTTAGGTAGTCAGTGGCCCAAAAAGTCTGACAACCAGTCTTACCAAGGCGTATCGTATTACTCAGTACTAACTGAGTTGTGGAGGTCAGATAGGCAGTCGCTCCATGTAAAATACTGGTATTCAACTGCATCCGGTTAGACTGGAAGCCGACCCCAATATAGTTGGGAGAAGGCTAGGCAGATGATGAGTAGTATTTTAGCTAATCTCCCCGTATTCTAAAACTTCGTTATTACTGAAACATTGAAATTCCTCTCAGAGGGCACGTGGAGGAAGCCAGTCGTGATCATCCTCCCAGCCCACCGTCCCAACAATCGGACATTAGGTAATTACCGGACCTCTTATACCTCGGTAATTACGTGACATTAAAATAACTTGTGTGAATAACTTGCTCAAATAACAAAAAAAAAATGCCGGCATGTGTTTTTAGGAAATGTAAAAATTATACTGCAACTGTGAAAGATAAAAAAGTATAATTTCATGCGTTAGTATCAAGAAAAATGTATTTTATTTTATTTTTTTCGTTGCCTTCTAATGGCGGCTGACGCCTGAGGTAAGTCACGTGCCTTGAACATGCACCACAGAATGACAACGTAATTCAAGAAATATATTTATCTCTCTCTAACAACAAGAATTCCGTAGATGACATTTAATTTTCTTTCTCTTTCTTCGTGCGTCTAACTACCAATAGTATTTAAGCTGTTTTCGAGCGTCGTGATGTTCGTGCATGACGCGTCTATTTATATTACGTATTTGAAAATAGTTTGTTAGTTTATCTGTCTATTACTCTTTCGTCCGGATGTTTGTAGATTACTGGAGAATGTTGATACACCATGAGCTAGGGATACTTTTTATCCCGTTAGGACATTCCCGTGGAAAAATTTCGAAGCGTGCGAGGTTGCGGCTAAAATCTGGTTATTTATAAGTAGGTAGAGAGGTCACTTCCTACAGACGTCTACAAACATACTGAGCACGGAAGGAAGTATGAATAATAATTATTCTTTTGATGTTGTTACTAAAAAACAAACATTTTCAAGTGTGATTGTTTCGCAAAGAGCGTAAATTATACAAATTTATGTAAATAGAGATTAAATACGGTAGAGACGAGAGGGTATACGCTTCTGGGAAAAGCAAATTGATAAAATATTTTCCTGTTTTATTTTTCTTTGAAAGTAATAATAGCCATTCTATGTTAGAATACCAATTTAAATGAAACGTTCAGAAAAGTACTAGTATTGTAAATCGTTCTTGGAAAAGAGCTTTTCTACTCATTAACTAAACAAGATAAATGTAAAAATACTTCTTTTTCGTATCGGTTCTCTTTCCAATTATGTACTTTTTTATACTCACTTTATCTTTACTAGCATTATTAATTAGCATTAAAACATTCAGTGAAAAAAAAGTAATTAAAAAAACTGAAAGCCCCTTTTATTTAATTTAAAATGTGCTTTTTTATCGTTTTTAAGTTTTTTTAGTCGTGTTTTTATTTATATTTTATTACTTTTTTAATTTCCAGCTTTTTAGTTAAGTAATGTGAAAAATTTTGCAGACGATTTAACTTTTCTTAATACGCGATTTTTCTTTGTTTTTTCTTTTGATTTGTATGTAACCAGTGACATTTGCGCCAGTAAGACGAATCTAACGACGTATAATTTGTCCGAATCTGTATATCCGTTTAGGAGTTACGAGTTCACAATGGAGCGGATATACATACATGCGCGGGAAAATCATTACCCTCCTTCTAGGTCAGTCGTGTAAAACAACAAGAACACAATACTCATCAAGAAAATTGAAGTAATATTTCTGAATTATTTCCTAACTCCTTATGATGGGTGTAAAAATACCCTTAACGAAGCCGAAACGCATTTGTTCTCCCCGTCATTACGATCATTTTGTTGTCTTGTACTATACCTACCTTCTAGGTTCGGAGATATTGGGGGTCAAAGTTCCAACTCTTTCACAAGTTTTTTTGCATTGTTTAAGTTTCGTCACAGTATAAAGATTACCAGTAAGCCAACTAAGCCGTTTTTGTCACCGCGTTTGGTCTAAACTTTTGTTCTTTATTCATTTAATACTTGCACATATAAATGTACATAGGTGGACTTAATCCAAACGCATTCTATAACAGTCACATGACGCAAACTGCGCACATAAAACTTTACTTACTCACTAGTAACTTGTTACCTGAAGCGTGCTTAGAACTCCAGTAAACGTTTTGCATGTATGTGTGAGCCGATTCGTACCGAGCAGATACTGTATTTTGTTCACATAACGAAGCTATAAACCTACCTGTATAACTTCAAGTTGTAACTTAAATTAAGACCATCATCTGCCTAGCCTTTCCCCAAATATATTGGGGTCGGCTTCCAGTCTAACCAGATGCAGCTGAATACCAGTATTTTACATGGAGCGACTGCCTATCTCACCTCCACAACCCAGTTAGTACTGGGTAATACGATACCCCTTGGTAAGACTGGTTGTCAGACTTTTTGGGCTACTGACTACCTAACGACGGTCAAAGATCAACAAATGACCAACAGCTTAACGTGCTTTCCGAGGCACGGAGGAAACTCGGTATATAATGGGTGATTACCCATCCACAGACCAAACTAGGCAAGCATGGATTAACCTAAAGATCGACCCGAGCGGCTGTTATTATTAAGCCACGAGCTCCTCCGACTGTAACTTCAATGTAGAGCGCATGCTATTAATATCGCATAAACTTCTAATGTTACAATTAACACACTTACTAGACTTCAGTTTAGAAAGCGTTGCATGTTCAGCAGCACTTCTGTTGTTGTATATTTACTTTCTGGATTTATTTAAAAACCTATGACTCACCTCGGGTTACTCTAGTGAACAATTCTAAAGTGTAAATTATAAAAAAAGTGAAAAATCATGAATATTTATAGACATAAAAGTTTGATTTAATTAACTATTGTATTCATGTTCAAAATACTAATAATGAAGATAAATAATTGGCTATTGAGCCAATGTTCCTATACGTATCGACGCCTTAGAGTGAAAACCTCGTAAGTGTAAAAGAAGTAACTGTTCAGGAGGAAGGAAAACTGGATGCTGTACATTTTTTGTACGGCGTCTTTTATGTTGTTTTATTAATTAATATGGAAATTTAACCCGCTCTTATATCCAGAACTGTTCGATACTATAAGATACTTCAATTTTCAAATAAGAAACGACACGTTCGTTCGCCAAACTGACAGATGCGAGTATTTACGAGGTTCTCATTTACTGTTATAGATGACTCTACGAGTATCGAATGAACAAATTAGTCAGATCAGGATGTGCGTTGCGAGGTTTTCTTCCTATAAACGCAATCAAATAAATTTGAGCAAAAATGCTTTCCCGACAATTTTACTCTAAGGCGACATTATGTACTAGCGTGATATAAATTGATTTCTAAAGCCAAATGCCCCAATATTTTATTTAAAAAAAAATGTTTTCAAAGAATTCTACCTCAGTTTCTTGTGATCTCACCTAACTTGGGCGTATTTTGCGATCTTTTATTGTCGTCAAAAACAAAATTACTGCGTTCTTTCGTACAGTTCATTTGAATGCAATGAAAAGCTGTGAACGTCTCAGGGTACTTGTTGATACTCCAGTGTATCGCCAACCGATATTACATGTTCAGCTCATTGTACCCTCGTTAACTTGCACGAAGTATTTACGAATGAAGGGCTCTTGCCTCGGCTGATTGGCTGAAATTTTCGACTGTAGATGATAAATATAGCTATGAAACTTTACAAGTTTTCTTGTTTTATAGGACACCAAGAGTACCAAGAAATGATTGTTTAAATTGATTTTTTTTATGAAACACGGACTCTCGAATTTATAATTGGTTAAGATTTGATTGTTTCTTAGAAGTAAAAACAAAAGAAAATAATATTCAGCACTAATATTTATCATGCGCTGCAATAAAACAACTGTACGAGTATGTTCAAAGATCGTTCACGGTCAATAAAAATAGCTAAAACAAAAAAAAAAGATTTATGGTGCAAACAGGCCTAATGTACAATGATCTCAGATTCGGCGACTCGGCCCCGCCAGATCGCCACGCGCTCTGAGCCAGATACTGTAGAACTGGTCCTACTAGTAGAACTACGTGTAAACAACGTCGTAATACGGAGGTTAGCGTCACATAGATCGTGTGTATTTATGGTACGACTGCTCTAAGCTATGACTGCTAAGTAGATGAAGAGCCTCCATGAGGTGCGATACAATCAAACTTAAAAGCATTCAGATTTTTTCTATTCGTATCGTTCGTATTATCCGATAACTCGATTATTCACTTTTCATAATTCTGAAAATCAGTATTTTAAATTCAAACTAGTTGCAATATATAGTTTTTCTTCTTATATGCAAATATAAAACAATTGGAAAATAGAAAGGTTATATTGAAAGTTTCCAACTCGATTGCAATGATATTCTCAATTCAATACAGAATAGTTTCATTCCGATATTTATTGGCATCCTCTGTTCAACTTTAGCATTTATATTATTCCCTTTATTCATTTCTTTACTTTCATAAATTTTACAATATTACTCAATATTATTGTGCTGGCCCAGAGGTTAAGGCCTCGCCTCTCATGCATGAGGTTGTGGGTTCAAATCTGGGCAAGTACCAATAAGACTTTTTCAATTCATATGTACTTTATAAGTTTATCTTGGACATCACAGATATCGGTGAAGGAAAACATCGTGAGGAAACCTGGACTTATAATTAATATAAGTCTGAAATCGCCAACCCGTCTTGAGCAAGCGTGGTGATCAATACTCGTGCCTTCTCTGTATGAGAAGAGGCCTTTGCCCAGCAGTGGGACAGTAATAGGCTGGTATTATTATTATTATTTCATATCGTTCGCTTTATTATAAGGTACCAGCTATCTATATAAATAACTTTAAAAAAAGTGGACCAACGTCGATTAAGTATCATACCGGCTGAATCAAAGAGATGCACCACTCTTGGTTTAGTATTAATTGCTCATAATATTCGTGTTGATTTTGAATCCAGATAAGAACAATATAGATAATAATCATTGTGGAATTCTTCAATATAATATACCATCGATAATTCTTCTACTTCTTTTATTTCTTTAGGAGCAATTAATCAAAGCACAATGGCCATCAAGCAACGTTCCAACACCGACCAAGTATTTCGTCAGCACGTGTCACCGCTAGGTGGCGCCTGCATCGTCCGGCATATTGCACAGCAGCTAAGAAGTGCATACAAAATAAAAAATCATATATAATAAAAAAGAAAGAAAAACTGTTAAGTCTGCACATAAAAATATCCATAATGGAAAATGCAAACTTAATTATTTTGAAGTTTTTGGGAAATTATTCTGCTGATCATTACTGTGCATTAATAGACAATATGAAGGTGTTTATTTCCCTTCCGGATGCCTTTCTTCATCCCTTCGCATACCTGCGGTGGATCGCAAAATTTCTTCACCGTTCCCCCCCCCCCCCCCTCCAAAGACAGCGCACCACCGCACCATAGACTACAGCTAGGGAAGAGTTATGAAGATTGCTCTCTTAACTTACTTTAGTCGTAGATTACTAAACTTTGACTTAACGTCGTCGCGTTGAACAGAGTTTATGTTCTACGAGGTTTAACGTTGAAAGTATACGGTGTGATGTCGCCTTGTGATGATTCCTATGTGTGCGAGATAAAGTTTACATACTTATCCCCAAAGACCGTTCGGCTTTTGAAGGTTTCACCCCTCATGGCGACATGGAGACAGCGACTGTCGCAACCCAGTGCAGGGCACGCCACAATAGTGGCGATAAGTCCCCTCTTTGAGGAGTGGCTAGAGAGGCGCCACGGCGCCCTCACCTTCCGCCTGACGCAGGTCCTCACCGGACACGGTTGTTTCGGGAGGTTCCTGCACCGAATCGGGCGGGAGGAAACGCCCGGGTGTTATCATTGTGAGGATCGTCCGGAGGACACGGTGGCGCATACCGTGGAGGTCTGCCCCGCTTGGGCGGAGCTCCGCCGTGTCCTCGTAGCGGCGATCGGCGGCGGCGACCTCTCGCTCCCGGCCCTGGTTCAGGCCATGGTCCGGAGCGAGAGGGAATGGGAAGCCGTCACCTCCTTCTGCGAAGCAGTCATGCTAGCGAAGGAGGTGGCGGGACGTGAGAGGGAGAGAATCTCACGTCCCAGCCGCCGCGGGCGAAGCACCGGGCGTCGGGGGCCACGTGGTGGCTCCCGGCCACCGTAGGCGCGGGCCTGTGGACGGTGAGTAATGGGTTAGCTCACCGTCCGTCCGTCTTATGACGACAGGCCGTGTCGACGGCGCGTTCGTGTTCCACGCGCGCCTCAAAGAGATGTCAGCAACCAGGAAGGGGCCCGCAAGGGCCGATGCCTGCCGGGGCTGCGGGACTGTTCGAAAGAGATACCGTGGCCCTGGAACACAAAGGGCAATGAAGGAACATGGATGGGTTTTAGTCAGTAAGAGTCTGACACTCCCTCCCACTCCACCCAGAGCGGGAGAAGTCATTTGATGATTTCCCATCCGTAAAAAAAAAAAAAAAAAAAGGTTTCACCCCGAAAACAAAAAACAAAATTTGGGCTAGGGATTTAGTTTTCTGATTCACGATCACTGTCATAACGGGCACAGCCATTCTGAGGACAGGGGTCGCTGTTGTATGCTGCGTTTTGGCATTATCCTAACTACACACGTCCTTTGGTGGGGCGTCTCCGTTATATCGACCAATGAAACATTTAAAACAAAACTTAAGCTTGCTATGGGCGAATTCTTATAATGAAATTTGGGAGGTTTTTCTAGCTATAACGTTCACGGTGAATCTTATCTTTAAAGAGCCTTTTCAGACTTAGAAGCGGTCTAAAGATATGATTGCAATGTGGACGCAGTACCTGCTGTAGGCCACGCCCGCGCTCTGCACGCGCGGTTTCAATGCGGCGCGATGCATACTGGATGAGGCAACACTCAACACGGCTGTGTTGATGATGGAACTTGTAGTGAGTGTTATTAGGTAGGACTTAAACAAAACTGGCGAAATTTGGGTATACTACAAGACGTGTGAGTTTCGGGAAAAATGTCGGGATGTTATAAAAGAAACGATTTAGTTAAGTAGGGCTAGCTATCACTCAGGCTCAGACCTGTCAATTTAAACCAAAAAGTGACTTCTTAATTACTACAGAAAAAAGTAATTTTGTCCGTTATTATATAAAGCGCTAGTGGACCACAATATTCCCAAACGTGTGCTAGTTTTTAAAAGACATTTATACTTTCGTATAGATTCCAATCAGGATTTTATATTCATATCGTCTTCTTCCGCAGTTTATATCGATGTGAAACACTCCACGATGCTTGTTCACTTGCCCAACATCATCATCTGCCTAGCCTTTTCCCAACCATCCCGTCTTTATGAGATTTTTTTTGTTAGTGGGAATCATCATTATTTGACTGAAAGATATCCACTACAGGACAAAGATCCCTAGCATCGATACAACCACTGCTGCACTGATACTACGCACACTTACCACAGGGTAACGGGTCTGGTTTAGATCTGAAGTTACCCTTGGCAATTGACATACTCCGAGCAAGGAAGCGTATGAAATTGTTCAAAGATGAGTTACTGTGAGTTTGTCACTCAGTAACATTCTCAGCATTACCTACGTGCCTTACCGAGTTGAAGGGGCGCGGAGGGGGCTGTTGCGGCTGGGTGGCTACCGGCGAATATCTCATGAATTTGTATTGTTGCTCGCGCGCGCTCTGAATTACAGAAAAATGTGGAATTTCTCAAAATATCTAGGGTAGGTAAAGAATTTTATAAAATATTCCACTCAGGCGGCAGGTAGATATTCACACATTTTTTTCAATAAAATGGTAGACTGAGTGTTTGGCCGTTACTGTGGGAGTAGGCCATAGACACGCTAAACATTTGACAAAAAAAAAACTTGGAATCGTGTACCAATTGAAAGTATCGAAAACATTTTAACCCATTTATGTTATCAAGCGCAGAATTATTTTCAGATTGAACTTTTATAAATAAAAAATAATTACACCTCCTGATAGAACCTGTTTATATTAATTTCTCTTAAATTTATTGACAAAGGCGCTCTTAATCATCGACGGGCTATCATGTGTTATCACCCCTTGTGAACAAATCTCCTTCTCCAACAAATCCGAAATATGTCAGTATCGCTAGCAGTACGTGTGGTGAGCTGGTGATCCCACACGGCCCACACGTATCGGCTTGTTAGCTCGAGGTGGCGACGTCTCGAGGGAGACAACGACACAACAAACTAATTGACGAAGGTTTAAGATGACAGCAAAACAAAATGGTTACCATGAGAAGGACTTTCCTAACTACAACAAGTACAAGCTGTGATATTATTGGAATTTCTCATTGGGAAAACTGGAAAAAACCTTCAGCTTCAGTTTAACCCTGTTTAGGGATGAACTTAAATTCCTCCGTTAGGACTCAATTTCGTTATAAGAGCGATTCTTGAGCAAACATGTTTCTAGAGCCAGCGGATTGCGCTGTAAGTTGTTTTTCAGTGAAAGAATAGTAATAAAATGTATGAGCGAGATGACCGAGCGAACAATCATTAATTCTGAAATTCCTATTTACCATCCTACTCTGACATTGAATGCCTGCTACTGCCACGTACCGTGTCGTTTAGTAAGTACCTTACATTTCGTGAGAATCTGTCGTGGAGCGGGCCTTCTATTCCATATACTGCATCGTGTGAGGATCGCGGTGGATCGCGCCGGCTACCTGTTGCCGCTCCTCATTACCGAATTAACTCCTTGAAACATAATATGCTCCTGTGACTGCGGCAACATGGTATTGTTCTGTGACTATTAAATGTTATGAGGGTTCAATTCTCAGGTTGAGCATCTAAGAACCGTAAAACCCAATAACTCTTGTTATTACACCTTGTTATACCTGGCTATCTTGATTTGACTTCAATTATTGAGTTCCATCATCGAACTTTTTTTTCTTCCCAAAAATTAGTAATAGTTGTTTCCCTGCAATAATTTTGCGGTGAAGTTACTTAGTTTGATGTGCAGAATGTTTGGTTGACGGCATCGTGAAGGGTCCGTTTACATCCTGAATTCATTGCAGATATGACTGCCCCTGAACGAATTTTCATAGCATTTTTTTATATGTTAGACTGTAAGGATGGATCTACGTATGGTATTCCGAAATACCGCTCACCGAAAGGACGGTTTTCCGATAGCACTCTACTCCGACGGTTAGTTGAACGAAAAAATTATTGGCCGAAAAAACGTTTCGCCGAAAATATTATTCATCGACGGTTGGTAGTCCGAAGGAATCCTTCGCCGATGTAACGGTTCACCGAAAACACTCTTCAACGACGATTGGTTGAGCGAATGAATCTTTCGCCGATAGCATTCAGTTTACGCTAGCTATTATATTTTATAATTATGTGCAATGCAGCTAAACAATACTCGAGTCCAATGTTTAATTTTATCAGCATAGATGAATAAATAAATACCGGCCGGATTTGACCCAAAGTATTTGGCGTCATGTCCAGTCAGAGGGTCTCGCAAGGCGATATGCTGAAGATTTCACATTTGCGCACAAAATCAGACACTTAGTAGCCTCGCTTTTCTTGAGCCCGCTGAGATATCCGAAGCCTTCGAAATCATCCAAAATAAAATATTGCCGACAGAAGCAGCTGAAATTGGTTTAAGAAATATTATGTTGGATCACATCACACGCAGCAAAGAACTAACACGGGTTTGATAATAAAAAGAAATCAGGCATTATTTCCACCAGCTATGTGGTCAGTTTACGATCGCACACTTTCTGTTCCAAGGACACAAAATGCATTAGAATCGTGGCATGAACGATGAAACGCTTCTCCATAGAAGAAAATGGAACATTTATAAAACAATTATTGAATTTGCTAAAGAGCAGAAGCATACAGAATGTGTCATTGAACGAATCAACTCCTCGGAACCCATGCCAAAGCGTAGACGTAATGCACAGGTTGAATATGATGCTAGGATACAAACACACTTATCACAAAAGAGTGAAATGAATATTGAATCTTTCTTAGGTGGATTGGCCCATATTCTATACCTGAAAAACAAGAAATAAATATTTTTTTTATATCATTATAGAATTAAAATAATAATAAGTACAAATAATAATAATAACTCACAATTTACTATAACTTCAACAATTTATCACGTTGTGTTACTTTCATTTGTTTTTTGCTTTGTTCGCACAGTTTATTTAAGTTTTTTCTATTGTCGCAGTTCTAATAGAGAAATCATAATAATCATAATCATATTGTTTATTGTAAAAAACAATATAAATTTGCCTTTTTGATTAATACCATACGTAGATCGTAAGGATGGAGTTTGGAAGTATGCCATCTTTTAATACCCATTTTTATCACTTTTTTGAGATACTTCTCATTGCTGTAGGACGTGGGTTAATTTTGATCCTTCTTCTTTCTTGAATAAAACATTTTGTATTTTTTTATGTTTCACACAAATATAGTATGCTTTTCTGCCAGGGCAGTGCACTCAGAGTGCAGTGAATATTAAGTGAACGTTTCGGTCTTGACATTCGCTTCGACATGCTGACGCGGACAGTAAGTCACATCACTCCTCACCGAACGGAAATCGAACTGAAGCTCGGCTATACTACAAAGACTTTCCCGCCAGTATAATATGAGCATGCATTTGAATAGAATCTGATAGTAATTTATCACCATTTCATCATCTGCCTAGCCTTTTTCCAACTATATTGGGGTCGGCTTCCAGTCTAACCGGATGCAGCTGAATACCAGTATTTTACATGAAGCGACTGCCTATCTGACCTCCACAACCCAGTTAGTATTGGGTAGTACGATACCCTTGGTAAGACTGGTTGCCAGACTTTTTGGGGCACTGACTACCTAACGACTGTCAAAGATCTACAAATGACACCCGGGACCAACGGCTTAACGTGCTTTCCGGCGCACGGAGGTAACTCGGTATATAATGCGTGGTCACCCATCCACAGACCAACCTAGGCAAGCACGGCTTAACCTAAAGATCGCCCCGAGCGGCTGTTATTATTTAGCCACGAGCTCCTTAATGTTATCACCATTTCAATATGCCAAAAAGTTTTTTTGTAATAATCATTTGAATATTTAACTTGATTTTTGACGAACGCATTTTGTCTTACTTTTTTTTACTGTAAACTAACCGTTTCCCCAAAAATATTCAAAGTATCAACCATGTCAGCTTTGCAATCTAAAGCATTTGCGTGACACGCATTTATCTGTAGCGGATTTTGTGAATTGTAATAAACCTTTGTAGCCTTCGTTCAACGACCTACTATTTTATAGTTACTCAAGTCGAATAGAACATTACAGTTCAGTGCCAGAATAAGCTTTTTGACAACATCGAAAAAAAACAAAAATATTTAGTCCGTCAGTGAGATCTCCAAAAAATGTTGGACGGGTATTTTTTCTTTTGTCACATACCTAAAAATTATGACTATACAGCTAAAGCAGCTACAGCAAAAGAAGGGGCTTGTGACGTCACTCGACGGTAAAAAGGAACAGAAATTATGACGTCACGCGAGATTTCAACGCGCTGTATCGTGGTCAATTTTCGTTTACATGACAAAAGAAAAAATACGTGTCCAATATTTTTTGGTAATCTAACTGACAGACTAAATAGACTTTTTCAGTCAAATACCCTATTGTACATTTACAAATTGTATAAATGGTTACAACAAGCCAATCAGACATCGCTACTGTTACCATTCATTTGAGCCATGTGTTGCTGGTAATTGCTTGTTACAGTCGCCTCTGTTTGTACATCCAGCGCTAACGACCTACACACACAAACACATATGTACATACAAGCTGTTTTTTTTCTATTTAGAGGATTTGGATGACCTTATTGTGTTTTGCAGCGGAATAAACTAGGATTGTCTGCAAATGGTCGTTTGTTAAAGTGATTTAATAGCAGTTTAATCTAACCTTTGAGGTATATACCAAACATTGAGATAAACCAAAAGAAGATTTTAGGAACGAAAAAACTACCACGAACTAAACGGAAAAAATTCATACGAAAACTTGTAACGACACTTTTTGTTATAGTAAGCTATTGTAAGTCGTGCGGCGTGCGCATGTTTCTCTGTCTGTCTCTCTCTCTTATAGAAAGCAAGCCAGATATTTTCATTTTATTATTATTATTATTTTTTCGTTTTAATTTTTTTCTTTTTTTTTCATTATTTATTTATTTTAATATATATATATACACTGTACTCTATCTACTACTCTGTCTGTCTATTCTTTGCGCGGGACTAAAAAAATAAAATTTGATTACAATTCCTTCATTAATTAATCGAAAGGAACTTCGTTCCATCCGGATGTCCCTTGACACCTCTCAAGTTTTTTTCTACTCATGTTCTATACATTCATATTGTTTGACATAATTATGATAAATCAAGTGGCTGCAAAGATTTAGTTATTTTTGTGTTTATGTCCTTAGTAACGACTTATTAAAAGAGAAACGAAGACCCTTTCATATTATAATCTCCTGAAATCCGGCCGCCGAGCTCTTGTGATCCGATTACGACTTACTTGCAAAGGAAAGAATTTGTTGTCGTTCATAGATACTGACACGATCTAAATGAACATCGAATTCACTAGTACCAAACCAACCAAAGCATACGCATGACTAACAAATTTCCAAACTTTTTCATATAACTTGAACTTAGAACTGTATTTCTGATAGTATAGATCATTTTCAGAACACTGATCAACTATGAGTATCTTTTGCTCGTTTTAAGAATCAACTTTGTAATGGCAGACGGTAGACTGGCTATAAAAAAATATAAACTGGCTATATATGGACTGGCTATAAATGATTATGATTATGATTAAATTCAGCACGCACTCAGCTGAATGCGAAATTTTTTAAAACACGTAATGTTTTTCTTTTTTTTCTTTTTTCCCCGCCTAACCTGTGTCAGACTGTTTAATAGTGCTTATTGTATCTTGTTTTAATTCCTTTTATTTTATATTCTATATTTTCTGTGTTTACTCATGAGAACCTGTAATTGAAATTGGCTCTGTGTTGCCTATACAATTGTTAGTCATTTATCATAGCTGTTGGTTTTCTTATCTATAAGTAAATAAATACCATTTACTTTACCTCCATTTTTAATGTGTAGTCTCCGAGCTACGCACATCCTTTATGTAATATTGTGGCCAGTAAAACAGGCACTTGTTTACTCCACCCTGTATATTGCTCGTAAAGAAATGCTGCGCTAGTCACAAGACGCTGATTTAAACCTTATACCCATGCCATAAGGTTATGAAATGTTTAACACTCACTATAGCTTCGGAGTTGTGATTTATTTTCTAACCCATTACGCGATGAGTGACCTTTTGACCGCCTCATACATAAAGTACACACATGTTTTTGGAGTAACGCCGAGCCTTGCATCACTGGCATTAGCTGATTAAAAGAGCTACGCTGTCTGAAAAAATGGTCATAGAAATATATTTATAGCAAGAGTTTTTTTTATGTGTTAGAAGGCACAAGTTTATACCTCCTTACTTTTAAAAGATCACATTTAATATTGGTGTATTGATGAAAAGGAAAATAAAACGATGATCTGTGAGTAACGCTTTTACTTATCACAAGTTTGCTACCTAATATGTACCTAAGTATAACTGAGTTTAGTTAGAGGTATACTCAACAGACAAAACTATGGTTGTTCACAATAACTGGACAGTTGATCAATACGTTCAAAATAACACCGTCGTTAAAAAAACATTAAATAGGTGTAGGGGGTGTATTCCCGTTGACCCCACTGGCGTGGCCCACTGGTGGGGTCAACGGGAAGTCCGCAATTTTATTTCCACTGGCCCCACGGCTGTGGTCTGTTAACCTACATACTTTCTGTTACAAACAGTCGAAACTGGAAAAGTTACCGAAAACATATAAAGAAATATAAAAGCTAGCTATAAACCGAGTCCCGATAATATAAAGAGCGCCGCGCGGTGAGCACCGGAGCTCATCTGCACAACTAGTTTTATGGCTTTGTGTTCGGATACCGATCCTCTGGAGCGAGTGCCTATCTGACCTCCACAACCCAGTTAGTACTGGGTAATACGATACCCCTTGGTAAGACTGGTTGTCAGAATTTGACTACCTAACGACTGTCAAAGATCTTCAAATGACAGCCAGGAACAACGGCTTAACGTGCTTTCCGAGGCACGGAGGAAATTCGGTATGTAATGGGTGGTCACCCCTCCACAGACCAACCTATGCAAGCACGGCTTAACCTAAAGATGGAACCGAGCGGCAGTTATCATTAGGCCACAAGTTCCTCCTAAAAGCGAAGTTACGGTGAACGATAAAATGCCGGCGGCTGATCACGGACATCAGATCGAATTGCGCGCGATCGCGTATTCGCATATTGATTGCTGGATCAAAGTCCTCCCCCCTCCCCTTCCTGCCATGTCCCCGCACGTTCTAAACAAACATAAACTTAACTATTCCACCACTTACTGATCCGATCAGATTCCGTCCCTTTGTTCTGTGTACTTTGATTACTCCAAGTGAAATACATACAGCACAACAGCTGATAGGTCAAAGGCGCACGCGCGCGAGTTTCCTACGGCTGTTGTGTTATTGTGATAACAGTGAATGAGTATAAAAAAAAACTTTGGGAAAGTTGTTTGTTTTCATGAGTACAATCACGTGTTTATGTACCAGTCACCCTATGACCTCAACTACCCAGTGACTGGGTAACACGATCCACGTTTTTTTTTCGGATGGGAAATCATCAAATGACCCCAATGATGACTGACTAAATCCCATCCATGTTCCTTCTTTGCCCTTTGTGTTCCAGGGCCGCATAATCTCTTTCGAACAATCCCGCAGCCCCGGCAGGCATCGGCCTTGCGGACCCCTTCCTGTTTGCTGACATCTCCTTGAAGCGCGCGTGGAACACGAACGCGCTGTCGACACGGCCTGTCGTCATAAGACGGACGGACGGCGAGCTAGCCCATTACTCACCGTCCACAGGCCCGCGACACGATCTACCATGGCTAGACTGGTTCTCAGACTATCGGGCGTTTGACCGCTATACTTTCACAGTCAGTCTTTTGATTGAGTCAACATGAAAGTGATCACTATAACATTAAGGTTCGCTTGCTGCCACCGCCCACTGACGAATCCGTTAAATAACAGTGATCTTTATTCTAATTACAATAAAGTTGTTAGTGGCTAGCTGCTCTCACACGTAAACTAAACTGTATCCGTAACGATTGTCAAAGATTCACATCCTATCGGAACACTAAAATCTTAACACGCACTATTTTGAACGAGCACTATACCTCAACACAATATTACACAAGGGCACTATTACCCACAAGCTTTATAACCAGCGAGCAATATTACCCTCGTGCAGTATTACTCATACGAATGAAAGAGTTCCTAAAAACTTCTTCAATGTACCGCCCTTTATAGTCGCAATATCAAAGGACACAATATCATCTGTTTACATAAAATTTACCGCAGCTTTAGTCCACTCCCATTGCGTGGTTTTACGAGGTGTGCTCAAAGGTGCATTTCCAGCGACCATAGCGCTTTACAGCACTCTTTTACGACACTTATACGTATTCATTTGCACCTTAACAGCGCACTTTTACACGCCTTATCGTGCGAGGTTTCATTTATATGGAAGTGTTTCATTCAGTAAATGCTGCGTTTATAGACCTGAAACAAACAAAGTTTATTGTTACTCGTGATGATACATAAATTGACAGTATTATGATTATAATATTATGCACGTAAAAGCATGTTTTAAACGTCAGCACATTGAATACTTTCAATATTTTTTTGGCTCGCATGCAATTTTTGTGTTTAGTAGGTAATTGTAGGTAGCTTTATTTTTAGTCTGGCATACCATACACACATATTGGGTGACTGGTAATAAGTGGTCGATACTTAAACAAGTTATTGTACTCATGAAAACAAAAAACTTTCCCAAAGAAACATTCATACACAGACTTTTATCACAATAACACAACAGCCGTATGAAATTCGCTCGCGCGCGCCTGTGACCTTTCAGCTGTTAGCCGTTTAAAAAATTTTTTCTTTGGGAAAGTTGTATCATGAGTACAATCACGTGTTTAAGTATCGGTCACTAATTACTAGTCACCCTATATACAACAACTTCAGCTCATGCAGCAAACATGTTCTGCTGACGAAGCCGTGACAGACAGTGACAAAGACATGGTTAAGACACCAAGATGTCACTGAAACATAATCCACTGTAGTATTTTTTTGAAATATGCAAATTAATAAGTAGTAGATACTGTTTTAACTTAAAAAAAATGTAAGTACCTAATGTTGTGCATGTGGGAGTGTTGTATGTGAGTGTAGTGCGTGTCTGTGGGGTGTAAGTGTAGATTGTGCTCGTGGAACCTCCCCACGAGCACACTCCACGCTACGTGTATTTGGTGTGCTTGTCTACGGAGGAAATATCTTTACGGTTTGATCAGGATGATACCAACATCGAGACCCACTGAGTTGTGGTTTATGGGTGACCTTTCTTGGTCGGTTACTACTTTGTTACATGGATTTTTCACCTGTAATAAAAAATGTTAGTGATAGTTATAATAAATACATTTCAAATCATCAACTTCAAATATCCTATTAGCACAACTCATACTCAATATAATTTTCGCTGTTCTTTAAAACGTCAAAATAATGTTGTTTCTAGAAAAAAAGTTAAAGTTATCTCGTTGTCTCACAGTTCGCTTGATATTAACGATATTGTTTGCTAAGTATTACTGCTTACCACACAAACGCATCTGATGATGAACCTTTGAAACTAGTCCTATTAAACAGTCGCTCCAAACAAAACACGACAAAATGGAGGAATTACATCCTTTCTTATTCATCTGCCTAGCTTTTTCCCAACTATATTGGGGTCGGCTTCCAGTCTAACCAGATGCAGCTGAATACCAGTATTTTACATGAAGCGACTGCCTATCTGACCTCCACAACCCAGTTAGTACTGGGTAATACGAAACCCCTTGGTAAGACTGGTTGTCAGACTTTTTGGGCCACTGACTACCTGTAACGACTGTCAAAGATCTAGAACTGACAGCCGGAACCAACGGCTTAACGTGCTTTCCGAGGCACGGAGGAAACTCGGTATGTAAGAGGTGGTCACCCATCCACAGACCAACCTAGGCAAGCACGGCTTAACCTAGAGATCGACCCGAGCGGCTGTTATTATCTAGCCACGAGCTCCTCCAAAACAATCTCCTTACTACAAAATTATAAAAAAAAGAATCCATGAAAACGAACCTAATGCCAGCAGTCCCCGCAACAATCCCAGCTGAGCTAATCGTTTCACCGCTCACGCTCCGCTCACTCGGAACTCATTGGCAATTGTTTGGTTCTTTTGTGCGGTTCAAGCGAGCAATCAGTCGCTCGGCAACAATTAGGTCAGCCGCAGACTGTGAGGGTCGGAGGATACTTTGCGTTTGGACTAATACATGAATAGCACGGAGAGAGGACTACTGGACGTTGAGAAGAGGATTTTATCTTGTTGTTTTAATGTTCGTTTTTTTAGTGATAAAATCTTACATCATCTGGTTAGCCTTTTCCCAACTATGTTGGGGTCGGCTTTCAGTCTAACCGGATGCAGCTGAATACCAGTATTTTACATGGAGCGACTGCCTATCTAACCTCCACAACCCAGTTAGTACTGGTTTATACGATGCCCCTTGGTAAGACTGGTTGTCAGACTTTTTGGGCCACTGACTACCTAACGACTGTCAAAGATCTACAAATGACACCCGGGACCAACGGCTTAACTTGCACGGAGGAAACTCGGTATGTAATGGGTGGTCACCCATCCACAGACTAGCCTTGGCAAGCACGGCTTAACCTAAAGATCGACCCGAGTGGCTGTTATTATTTAGCCACGAGCTTCTCAGTGATAGAATCTTACACTACATAGAAATTCGATCAATATCTGCGCTTTTTCCTTTTGGAACAACTTACTTATTTATTGTGTTGTTGCCACAGTTTCATTAAAAGCATCGGTTTGATCAATCCTTGAATGCGATGTTACATTTCTGCTTACATTATTGAACTAAATGAGGTTTCAAAACCGATTACGAGAATAATTTTTATTGAAAGCTTCTATTTAAAATGATTAAGACCATTACATACCTACGCGTAATATGCACATCGCTGCTAATATAATCCCTTTAATGACCTCTCCTCTCTCCACAGGCGGTCCATGTTGAGCTCTATTCTCATAACCACCCCAACTTCACACAACCATAAAGTAGAGTTTCAAACGTACGGATATCTAATAACACTTCCCAAACTTAAATACTGGGATGGATTCAAAACTGATATTTAATATTTGAGTAGTCAACTTCAGTCAAATATCGTAGCAGCTACGATAGGTCTACGGCGTAGCGCTACAGCGTAGCAACACGGTGTAGAGCTACGATGTAGCATCTCACTCTCAGCGTAGCACAAATCTGAAGCGGTAAAAAGTAATCTACTTCTTTTGTATTTATTTAATTTAAAATAATCACAATGTAGCAATAATCATGTCTTTAAAAATAAATTGTTCCAATTTCTTATAGAAAATTATTATTACTCTGTTGCTGAATGTTTATCGACTAGAACTTTTTAAATATTACATGTCCGCTCGACGATAATTTATTGTTGTTCATTGTCTTGTGTCTGTCATGCATGAGTACCTAATAGTAATACATAATATAATTTATAATTAATCTGAAATGAATTTTATATCGAATCATTTGAATTTTAGACTCATCTTTTCATTATATTATTTAATTATTTTTATGCCCAAGTGGCTGATCATGGAATGAACATTATTAGTATATAATTATGTAATGAACACCTGCATGTAACCCATGTATGACTAATAAACGATTTTATTTGTAAATGACGTGGTATAAAGTTAACATAACATTTATGGAATATGTAAACAATAGTAAAACAACAGAACTAACTAGGAAGTGTCAAAATATTTTCGTACTCTCACTAAAACAAGTAGGCTTTGATTTACAGTGCAACTGAAAAACACATAAAACCCTACATTACACAGCTACCCAGGTCGTAAACAAATCCGAATGGGACATAGTAGAACATTAACATTCAGCTCCGCGACCACTATAAACAGTGTCGTGCGTCGTCACGGGATTGTCGGGATCCCGGGATTGGTGGGGTGACGTCACTTATTGCGTCACCAGGATCAACATTATAGTGTGTTTGTGAGGCGAAGCTGTTATCTTACGCTGACACCAAGTATGTATGTAAATTAAAATTAATTATAAACTTACTGTTAAGTATGGGAAGCTCGTGGCTAAATAATAACAGCCGCTCGGGTCGATCTTTAGGTTAAGCCGTGCTTGCCTAGGTTGGTCTGCGGATGGGTGACCACCCATTACATACCGAGTTTCCTCCGTGCCTCGGAAAGCACTGTAAGCCGTTGGTCCCGGGTGTCGTTTTTGACAGTCGTTAGGTAGTCAGTGGCCCAAAAAATCTGACAACCAGTCTTACCAAGGGGTATCGTATTACCCAGTACTAACTGGATTGTGGAGGTCAGAAAGGTAGTCGCTCCACATGTTTATACATTTGACAACAGTGTTAACTTCATAATATCTTAAAATAAAGCTCAGTATGTCCTTCTTGCCTCGTCAATAATATTCTCAGTAAGAAGTAATCGCTCCTCCCTTCAGCCGCGTGTGAGTCTTATCTGTCAGTAAGTCGTCCTGTGAGTAATGGCGAGCAGGCTCACTGGGCTTGCAGCCCACTGAGGTACTGCCATTAACTGCGATAAGCCAAATCTAAAGGGTGTAAAAAGACCCTTAACGAAGCCGAAAGGCACTTGTTCTCCCCGTCATTGCGATAATTTTTTTGTTCTAGACCATACCTGGGAACCTTCTAGTTACGGAGATATCGGGGGTCAAAGTTCCAACTTTTTCACAAGTTTTTTTTTAAATACATGATTTTAATGTAAGATTTTTAAACACCTCCACGACCCCCGTACTATTCAAAACATCCATCAGCACAATGTTTTGAGTACGTTACATTGAGTTCTACCGTAAAACGTGATTTTTTACCCCAAAAAAAAAGTCGTTTCCCAGCAATAATTTTTGCGTAAAGTTACTTAATTTGATGTACAGAATGCTTGGTTGACGGCTTCGTGAAAGGTCTGTTTACACCCTGTATACGAGGCAACGGTCCCAACGTCTCGAGGGGCCCATTCAGTAAGCTGTGAACGTTATAATACTCAAGACTATAATAAAATGTTTTACTTGTGTTTGCTTCCGGGGAGGAATTGGGCATTCTGTTTCTTGCCGTGGAAGGTACAAAGCAGATAAACGAAACGCGGTGATTAAACGTTTGAACGTTTAATTAGGTATTGTTGGTTATAAATATACACTCAGTCAAAAAAGTATCGGGGATCTTTTCAAATTCGATAATAGCCATGATAGTGAACAAATTTTTGACCAAAAACTCAACAAATACAATGGAGCAACCACTTTATTCACCAGATATGGCTCCCGCCGACTTCTTTCTTTTTCTTAAACTCAAATTACGACTTCGTGGCACCCGTTTTCATTCGGTAGAAGACAGAAAGGAGAATTCGCAGCGAGATCTGAACTCAATTCCGGAAAAAGCGTTTAAAAAATGTTTTGATGATCGGATTATTTGTTGGCGTAAGTGTGTCGTTTCTGAAGGAGCATACTTTAAAGGCGATAAAATAACTTTAGATAAATAACTAACATTTTGTGTATTATTAATCGTTTCCCGGTACTTTCTTGACAGAGTAGTAAGTAAAGCAATGGGCATTCGACGCAGCCAGCAGGCGTTGCGACAGAATTCGTAAAAGATGGTGGGACCAGCTAAAATACCAGCAACCAGTGAACCACATTAGCCCCAAATTGAAAGAAATGAAAGTTATGGGGAGAGCCAATTACCTAGCAGTAGGATGACGCCGGCTAACAGTGATAGTAGCAGGATTTGCACGCGACTTTTTAAAAATTCAATTCATTATTAGAGTAATTAATGTTTGTGATATCAAGAATCACGAAAGCAGACACAATTAATTATCTTTTGTTTCTTTCTTCCTGGGAGTTACACGTGAAGATAAGGTTGTCTTGACTTATTCACACAAAACGAAATATTATTATGTTTTCTGTTAGGCATAATCCTGGCTTTCGTTCATTAGTTTCGTAAATTAGTCCGTCCTACTCTATGTCTCTCAATATGACTCTCAAGTCAGTGGCCAAAAAGTCTGACAACCAGTCTTACCAAGGGGTATCGTATTATCCAGTACTAACTGGGTTGTGGAGGTCAGATAGGCAGTCGCTCCATGTAAAATACTGGTATTCAGCTTCTTCCGGTTATAGAGTAAGATCCCAGAGCAATCAGACATAACTTATTTTCACACGGATGAAACCTGAAGTTTTCAGTAGCGTCTCGTGTGCCTTGAATACCTACGCGCTTTGTGGAACTTGCCGAGTGACACCTGGGCAGGTACCAGGTGAGAAAGGTAACTAAAAATAAGAATTATTTAACTTAAATTCACATGGCTGATTTTTATATATGTCATGTAGAATATTATTTTAAAGTAATATCATAAGTGTCAGACACTTTTGATGGACCAGAGCTTTTGTCAGACGTTTTTAAGCTACTCAAAAAATAAATGAACTTTACATGTTTCAACTTTATTATTTTTACATGTCTGATTTTTTAATATGTTATTGAAGTATTTATTTAAAAGTTATATTCAATCAGTCAGACAAATTAGAGTGACCAAACATCCCCTAAGACAAAAATTGTTCAGCCAGAAGTATGACGGCGAGAGCACTATGCATGCGCTTCAGAGTGAGTGAGACCTCCATAATAACTCGGTTCCCCTGCTTAAACTCACCATCTGTTTCAATCTACTGTGTATGTGCTGTTTGCGTGTAATATAACTTATAGTATACAGTATAGTTCGAGCCTGCGAGAGCACATGTTTTTGTTGTTTACATCATTTTGACGGAGATCGTGCCAAGATGTTTTAACTGTATTTTTCTTTGATGACATTTTATATGAATATTCTAATTGACATTTTTTGTGATAGTAAATTGTTAAATCTGTTACACATTGTACTTTCTCTATTAATTCAGCTGAGTCATCCTTTTCATCATTAAATTTTTTCAAGAAATCGCGTTTTTCGCACGAGTGTAACGGTAGTCTTTTCAGTTTATGTCGTTTAGTCTGTTGATTACAGTATATACATTTCTGGTTTCTGTCTATATCCACGTTACTTTTAAGAGAAATATTTTCAGAAGAGAAATTATCATCACGTTCAGAAGGTTCTTCACCATCACATGACACCGGTTCAACTGATTCTAAGTCAACACTTGACTTCACATTTGGCTCAACACTTGGTTCAGGCATTGAATTAGCTGGACTTGAGTGTGACACTACATCTAAATCTGGAACTGTTGAATTATTTTGTTGAGTTGAGGTAGACGATGTACATAGATCATCGTTAGTACTAAGATTACAAGGTTGGCTTGATGTCGATGCAACTAATGAATTTTCAACAATACTCGATGATTTTTTTTCAGCATTTTTTGGTTTTTCTGGTATGGCGGAAAAATATTTTTTTGGCAGAGCAGTAAATTTTTTATAACATTCTCGATGGTAACCACTGTCATACAAGTCATCCGGTAAAACTACATTTTTGAATTTGAGGTTATGGATTATTCGCTGTTTTAAAATGTTTTTGCACTTTTTCAATATTTCTTCGGAGAATAATATAAGTTTATCATGAGATTTTTTACAAAATGTACATTTCAATTTCTCTTCTTCCATGATTATCACTATTACAAACAACTTAATAAAACACTCACAAATAACCTGATGTAAACAACAAAAACATGTGCTCTCGCAGGCTCGAACTATACTGTATACTGTAAGTTATATTACACGCAAACAGCACATACACAGTAGATTGAAACAGATGGTGAGTTTAAGAAGGGGAACCGAGTTATTATGGACGTCTCACTCACTCTGAAGCGCATGCATAGTGCTCTCGCCCTCTTACTTCTGGCTGAATAATTTTTGTCTTAGGGGATGTTTGGTCACTCTAATTTGTCTGACTGATTGAATATAACTTTTAAATAAATACTTCAATAACATATTAAAAAATCAGACATGTAAAAATAAGTAAAGTTCATTTATTTTTTGGGTAGCTTAAAAGCGTCTGACAAAAGCTCTGGTCCATCAAAAGTGTCTGACACTTATGATATTACTTTAAAATAATATACATGACATATATAAAAATCAGCCATGTGAATTTAAGTTAAATAATTCTTATTTTTAGTTACCTTTCTCACCTGGTACCTGCCCAGGTGTCACTCGGCAAGTTCCACAAAGCGCGTAGGTATTCAAGGCACACGAGATGCTACTGAAAACTTCAGGTTTCATCCGTGTGAAAATAAGTTATGTCTGATTGCTCTGGGATCTTGGACTATTAGACTGGAAGCCGACCCCAATACAGTTGGGAATAGGCTAGGCAGATGATGAGTCCGTCCTACTTTATAAATACACATCCGCTGTCACTTCCCCCCACTATCGCATTTCTGTATTCAGTGCGTTCACTAATTGGGAACAAAAGCTAATGCATATATTACGCAGCGATTGCTCCTAAGAGAGCAGTTCGTACAGCCATGAGGAACACTCAGCGTTTAGAAGTTCGGAGGGAAATACATACTTTGATGGAGTTGTTTGTTACATCAAATGTGGTTGAGATACCTACAATACAGAGGATTGGCTGATTGAATGATGTTTTAAATATGGTAATCTTGAATGGTGGAATATTTATTTATTTATTTATTTACCAATACCTTGCTTTTACATTCATTTATTTCGCAGTAAATCACTGGACATGCGTCTGATACTTCTCGTTATTCTTAACATCTCATACTCTCTGACTGTTCCTTTCAAAAACAGCGCCAGTAGATTACACATTAGATCCCCAAAGGTGCAAGTATGTGGACACTTGAGACATTACAGTAAAGATGGTCTAATACGTCAATTATCGGGTCGTGAGAGGGAGAGAACCTCACGTCCCAGCGGCTGCGGGGGACGCCCCGGGCGTCGGGGGCCACGTGGTGGCTCCCGGCCACCGTAGGCGCGGGCCTGTAGATGGTGAGTAATGGGCTAGCTCACCGTCCGTCCATGTTATGACGACAGTCCGTGTCGACGGCGCGTTCGTGTTCCACGCCCGCCTCAAAGAGATGTCAGCAAAAAGAAGGGGCCCACAAGGGCCGATGCCTAACGGGGCTGCGGGACTGTTCGAAAGAGATACCGCGACCCAGGAACACAGAGGGCAAAGAAGGAACACGGATGGGTTTTAGTCAGTAAAAGTCTGACACTCCCTCTCCCTCCGCCCAGAGCGGGGGGGAGGGGAGTTATTTGATAATTTCCCACCCAATAAACCAAAAAAAAATACGTCAATTATGATAGTTGTTTATTTGACTGTTAAAACCATTTCATCTCATAGATTATCGAAAACATTGTGCAAGTGAAAAGGGGTCACAGTTAGTATATTTCGGTGCGTGCAATTAACTCGATGTATGGGATGACTGCGGACGTCGACACAAATAATACACAAACACATAAGACACAGATAATATGTGATATATTATTATCCCAACAATACCGTCGGACAGGCAATATGCAGTAAATTAACACAACGGTATTAACGTAAATTGTAGCTGTGTGGAGAGATCGAATGATAAACCAATCATTAACAAAAGGTTGAATTAAAGAATACCTGCACCACACTGTTAGATTGTTAACGCTGGGCTCAGCGAAAGGTCTCATTTAGATATTGTCTAGTGTAAGAGAAAACGATGCAAGTAAACTCATCTAACGTTAATTGAGAAAGTACCTCATCATCATCTGCCTAGCCTTTTCCCAACTATATTGGGGTCGGCTTCCAGTCTAACCGGATGCAGCTGAATTCCAGTATACACAGAGCGCCTGCCTATCTGACCTCCACAACCCAGTTAGTACTGGGTAATACGATACCCCTTGGTAAGATTGGTTGTCAGGTTTTTTGAACCACTGACTACCTAACGACTGTCGAAAGATCTACAAATGACACCCGGGACCAATAGCTTAACGTACTTTTCGAGGCACGGAGGAAACTAATGGGTGGTCAACCATCCACAGACCAACCTAGGCAAGCACGGCTTAACCTAAAGATCGACTCTAGCGGCTGTTATTATTTAGCCACGAGCTAAACCTCCTACCCAGTAGTTTTAAACTTGCACTGTCACTTACGGGATATTTTGCGTGCGCCACGCGCCAAGCGCTCGTTTGCAACAGCAGCGTCAAAAAATTTGGGAGCTCACAATATTTGAAGATCACGGAACTGCTTGGCGTCCCAATAGGCAAGTGTGATAGTAACATTAACTGTTCTGAAATAAAACGTGTGTGTTCATTTACTTCAATATCTTGCCATCCCATCGGCAGCCGTATTGGTATCTTATGTTAACCATGTTTGTATGGGATACATTGTTTGATTTATTTACTTACCTAGACGTAAATGTAGTGAAGGATGAGAGAGTGGTAAAAATAGATGCGGCATCGTAATATTAAATATTTGACGGAACTTTTGTATTGCATGTTTTGCTAGATAATTACGTAACTGTTCGCGACAAGCGTTAAAATTTTTAAATAGAGTTAAAGAAAGGACGTCCGGGAAAGTACGTTATTACCGTGTTTTGTGTTTCGATTTCGAGTGCTTTCTGTTATTATTAGTTTTGAAGGTACAATATCGCTCGAGTCTTGTCACAAGCAACCTACTTATAAAAACCCAGCCAAGTGCGAGTCGTACTCACACGCACACAGGGTTCCGTAGCACCAAATAATTCAGAAAACCGTGTACAAACTTTTTGATAATATTACCTACTACTCAAACATTCTGTTTCCAATTACCGTGTTGTAAAGCAGGATTCACAAAAAAGTTCCGCGCCAGGGTTTCTCAACCAACGGACTTGTAGGAGTAATTTATTATTCCTTATGAAACTATTTCATTCTGTAGAACTGCTGGGCACGTCCGGGAACATTATGAGAGGAAATGTATCCTGTACGGCAACTTTATTGGGTCTCATTTGTAAGTACCGAATCTATTTAATGCTATCTATGACTGGGACTCCCCCTTACAGGAAAGTTTTTTCCGGAAGGAAAAGTAACCTATAAATTATGCTATTGACCGCCTGTTACTTCCGTTATATTATTATCTTATTTATCTGTGTTTTGGTTTTACATAACACGGTCAAAAGCCGTAGCAAATATCCGTAAACTGCGGCAAGGTTTAGTTATACGCCCAATTTTTAAATTGAGAATATTAAATTGAGGTCTTGTTATCATGTCCTTTAATGTAGCCCATCTCATCATCTGCCTAGCTTTTTCCCAACTATATTGGGGTCGGCTTCCAGTCTAACCGGACGCCCTGCTCACCAAATTTCAACTGTGTGGTGCCTACAGTCTCGAAGTTCAATGGCTATGACATACCTGACGGACAGGCAGTCATATGGACAGGACGAATCTATAAGGTTTCTTTTTTGCCATTTGGCAACGAAACCCTAAAAAGTCTAGACAGATGGTGATGTTATCAGTATCTGCTAACAGACAACGTAACTTAATACCACAACAATAAATCCCGATGCGAGTCCCACGAGACTGCAGCAACAGGTCGCGCCAACAAGCCGCACAAATACATTTATATAATACCTACGTCGACAAGCTATGTCTCAGTGTGCTAACGATACTCTTTTATATAATATATTTACTGAGGAGACTGGTTGGCGCCGCTTCTGATATCGCGCCTGAGAAGACTTGCGTAGTAACTAAAATAATTTAATCGTTAGATCTCCCCGACCCCAACTCAAAAAACCGATACGCTTCTGTTTCATTGAATTGTTTCTGGCTCACTCATACTCACTCACTCATACTCACTCATTCATACTCACTCACTCATACTCACTCACTCATAATCACTCACTCACACTCACTCACTCATACTCACTCATCTCAGTGTAAACATACAAACTGAGTACGGTGAGGGTGCATTAAAATTTTAACGATTCAAATCTTGGTCAGATCTGCATTGGCAGAAATTAAGTTGAAATAACTTTGACAAGTGATTCAGGTGAACTAGCATGAAGTACGTCCTGCCGTCTACCGATCGACGCCTTCTCACCACGCCGCGACGGTTGATCTCTTCCATTTATTATCAATTTTTCGAGTTCTCACAACCCCGCCCCCTCGGCCGGCTTCACCCCCTAACCCCGGGAACGAGCAGCTGTTGTTATTATCATCAGTATTGTGGAATAAATAAGTGTAATAGTAAATAACAAGTATCAATAGAACTGCGGACTAAATACAATGCTTGATCTGTTCACAATAGAGGACAAATATTTGGGGCAGTCGGCTAATATCGAATGTTAATGAAACCACAAATAATGTGCGCCATTTTGTGACCGTCACGCGTCACGTCACTGTTTCTCACACTGGGTCTTATTTTCAATAGTGATTTTGTTTTATTTATTCTACTCGGGCAGTTAGATATAGTGCCTAAACAATGATTAAGAATTATGAGTGTGACGCAGATAACCCCACGGGAACAAACTATTCCTCCATATCCCCTTTTCTAGGTAACGCTATATCCTTACTAATATTATAAATGTGAAAGTAGGTTTGTTTGTTTGTTTGTTACCTTTTCACACCTAAACTGCAGAACCGATCATCCTGATATTTTGCATATACCTTGTCAAGTGTTCAGAATCGGACATAGAGTACCTTTCATCCCAAAAAAGTACTATTCCCAAGCAAAACAACAATAACGTTCTTATGTACAACCCGAATTGATTGTCAAATTCTAAATTAACGCGAGCGAAGCCGCGGGCAAAAGCTAGTAATTAATAGTATACCTGAGTGCCTCATCTGAATCCGTTCAGCCGTAAAACGAGAAAGTTAAGACGGACAGAGTTACTTTTGTATTTATAATATTAGTATGGATGAGTATAAGAATATCACATAAATAAATAATGCTAATACTTAAAAAGTCTACATGTTTCATGATCATTTTCTCCTCACACAATAAAATGTTACGTAAAAACGTTCAAAATATTGTATTACCGACACAAATATGAGCACGAATTATACTGATACCATTAGCTATACACAATAGTATTGTATGTAAAAATACATGATTAGCCGCATATAATAATCATTATTTATTAATATCTGATTGGCTTATTGTTATCAATGTTCCTATTATATTTGTATTGTGTTACAATTCGTAGAATACAACCATGATATTGTTAGTTAATTGTGGGATTGACCCTCTTAATACAATCAGCCCATAACGTCCCACAGCTGGGATGCCATTGCAGAAGACATAAAGCTCCGGTCAGTGCAACTATTTGCCCCCGACATAGATTTATATAGATACTAGCTTTTACCCGCAGCTTCGCTCGCGTTAATTTAGAATTTGAAAATAAATTGTACTCTACCTGTTATAATATAATTCAATCATGATTCGAAATACACGTGGCGCCATCTCCCATTTCCTCGAAAACAGTACTTTTTTTCGGGATGAAAGATGTCCAATGTCCGTTTCTGTACACCTGACAACGTATATGCAAAATTTCAGGATGATCGGTTCAGCGGTTTAGGCGTGAAAAGGTAACAAACAATCAAACAAACTTACTTTCGAATTTATAATATTAGTAGGGACACCATTGAATGTTACATGTGTCACGCTGACGATAGAATCAGATTGTGTTATCAACCGTACTTATAAGTGAACTACGAAAACCAATCATACTGCTACGGAATAGAGGTTTTGCTAATAGCTAGAATACTTTTATTTTCATTATTGTAATATCATTTTATTTTTATTTTTTTGTAAAAAGGTAATCCACAATTACATACTTACCAAAACGCCTTGTTAAAAGAACTATCACATTAACAAATATGTGTTTTAATTTTAAGTTAACGCAACTCCGGCCCCCAAGATACAGGCGCAGCCTAGTTTGGGGACCTCTGTTTACTAATTACTATGTTAAAATTTAACTTGTTACGATTACATCATAGCTCTAAGTTAGATTAAGAAAATGTTTGTAACAATGGCTTAATAAATTTTATTCTTATTCTTATTCTTCTTATTCTAATGTTAGCATGTACATGTGGTTGAGAGTACGTGTGTTGTGGGTGAGATGACAAAAGGAATAGAAAGAATATTGCTTCGTTATTCAGAGGAAAAGGAATGGAAGAAGCAGCGTTTGTTCTGCTCCTCGTGTGGTGTTGATTAAAACACAGTTGCATTGTGTATTTTCAAAAGACGCCGGAATATTAAAGACTTAGACAAAAAGGTTGCGTGTTATACTTGTTAAATGTCATCTTCATCTGCCTAGCCTTTTCCCAACTATATTGGGGTCGGCTTCCAGTCTAACCGGGTGCTGCTGAATACCAGTATTTTACAAGGAGCGACTGCCTATCTGACCTCCACAACCCACTTAGTACTGGGTAATACGATACCCCTTGGTGAGACTGGTTGTCAGACGTTTTGGGCTACTGACTACCTAACGACTGTCAAAGATCTACAAATGACACCCGGGACCAACGGCTTAACGTGATTTCCGAGGCACGGAGGAAACACGGTATATTATGGGTGGTCACCCAACCACAGCCCAACCTAGGCAAGCACGGCTTAACCTAAAGATCGACCCGAGCGGCTGTTATTATTTAGCCACGACCTCCTCTATCGATAGGTACTTGTTAAATGTATTGTTAAAAAAATCGTCGTCAGAACTGATTGATATAAATATTAGTTGAATTTTGCACTAAACTGTGTTTAAGTAAAATAATAATTATCTAATTGAGCTCATTAAATATGGAATTACATTAAATACATTGTGCATAAAACCTACACTATTTTCAGAGGCTCTGTGACCTTTTAATTAAAATCTAGAGTTTCTTTTTTTCCTGAATCAACGAGAAGCAATTGGTTTGTTCTAGTGTATTTCTGGAATAAAAATTGTCAATTCAAAAGTTTCTCTAAATATTCAGAGCATTTTTTCAAAGTACATAAATGTAAACAAGATGAGGCAGTGTCTTTGAGATTTAATTTTTTAATCAGGTGCGGTAACATGTAGCTGCCTTGATACGCTCCCTCGAGCCGCTGCCTCAGGGTGAGCAACCTCAGTCTGCCTCAAGTAGAGGCTGCTCGGCCTGAGACTGCTCGAATGGATACACAGCTTTACGCTGGCACCTCGTGCTTATATTTTTATTTATTTATTTATTCATCAACAAATTTACATTTGTGTCGAACAGTGGTTTTGACAATAGTATATATAGGCGTCGCCCGTCGCCCAGTATCGAGCCAATATGTGGTAATTATCCATGCTAATTCATGACTTGACGTCGTTCAATTTTGACTCAAACCCTTTTTTTATTTTAACGCGCTCGAATTCAGTCCAAATAGGGTCCTTATTTTTCAGCATTTTCGACTATCACTCTGGTTCTATATAGTGAAATAGTTTCAAACAAAACTAATCTTAAACACAATGTTATTGACCTTTTTTTTAAACTAAATTGTAAATGAAATAGTTACCCAAGTAAAATAGTTTTAGACACCTAGTGGCATAAATGCTTACAAACCACTTGTAAACCCACCATCCCTCCAAAAGAATCGCTACCAAATGAATCGTTCACACGATCACTCCACATTCCTCGTAAATTCGTGTCAACAATAGAAACTCTCGCGGTATGGAGCGCCGACAGTCGGCCTCCCGTACATTAGGACCACCTGTACTGTGTGGGGACTAGTACAGGTGGGTAGGTCTAGCCGACTTCGCAATTACTTTACCATTTTTGACAACATCATCTGCCTAGCCTTTTTCCCAATTGTATTGGGGTTGGCTTCCAGTCTAACCGGATGCAGCTGAATACGAGTGTTTTACATGGAGCGACTGCCTATCTGACGTCCACAACCCAGTTATTACTGGGTAATACGATAGCCCTTGGCAAGACTGGTTGTCAGACTTTTTGGGCTGTTGACTACCTTACGACTGTCAAAGATCTACAAATGACACCCGTGACCAACGGCTTAACGTGATTTCCGAGGCACGGAGGAAACTCGGAACAAAAAGGTTGGTCACCCATCCACAGACCAACCTAGGCAAGCATGGCTCAGAAGATCGATCCGAGCGGCTGTTATTATTTAGCCACGAGCTCCTCTCATTTCCTAATTTTTGACAACAAACTCCCATAATATTAAAACTTCACTAAGCTTGCAAATTTGTAAACGTCATATAGACAAACAGACCTTAGAGGACTTACACAAATGGCGATTGCTCACAAATTGTTTCGTATTTCTACAACGATTTCAACAAGAATTGACTAACTGGCTTTTGGTATTTCGAAATCTAATATCAATCCAAACTTTTACATAATCATTACACACTCATAAAATTCCAAGAGTTTTAAATAACATTCAGTCAAAGAGTAGCAAAAGCAATTACGAGGTCGACTGTACATCCCGCCTGTCCAATGATTGTCACGGCTCAATGAGTTCACAGCTATTCACAGAGAACCACTCAGCAGTTAGACGCAAAGCTATGTAGTACTGTGCTCATACAGTCCACACTCTATGTGCACAGTATTCCATATCCGTGCACTTTAGTTTGCGTATTTTTTTTTATAATAACCCCTGCTCTTAAAACGGTTGCAGTAAATAGGGAGGGGGAACCCGAATTGAGCTCGCGTGCTGGAGTACGGCCCAGTCCCTCTCATAGAGAGGAGGCCTGCATCCCAGCTGTGGGACGTTATAGGCTGATTGTATTAAGTGGGACAATCCCCTCATTATCATTATCTTGATTTGCAATTGATCCGAGTGGCCTAACGTAATTTTGTTTACTGTTTTATGAAGAACATAAGATTAGAAAAAAATCACGTTTGTTATTTTGAAAAAGTTGTGTGTATAATAATATTTTATATGAGACTAAAGTTAAGGTCGAGCATATTTTGTCGGTTTCAGTCGATTTTATTGAAAAAATATTGCGCGATAGGTATATTGTTTTTCATCACCATACAACACTATAGATAGGCTTAGCGATGATCTAGAGAAAAATTCTATCTCCATAATCGGTTTTAAATTTACTGAAAGTAGGTCCATGGTAGATATTCTCGTGTTTCAACAAAGGAGAAACTTGACGCCTCATCGTTACTAGCAGCAGAAATTAAATCTTTTCCAGGAAATGTCATTGAGAGCAAGTTAATAAAAAGGTGCGCAACGAAACGCTCTGGTGACAACGAAATAGCTTGAAAATAGACACGTCCGGACTGAAACACGAATGAAGAAAAGAAATTCAGGGTTTTATTTTTTACTAGCTTTCGCCCGCGGCTTCGCTCGCGTTAATTTAGAATTTCACTATCAATTTCAACATTTCATCAAAGTTTTTGTTGTTTTCCTCGGGAACAGTACAGTTTTTCAGGATGAAAGGTACCCTATGTCCGTTTCTGTACACCTGACAACATATATGCAAAATTTCAGGAAGATCGGTTCAGTGGTTTATTCGTGAAAAGGTAACAAACAAACAAACTTACTTTCGCATTTATAATATTAGTATGGATTTCAGCTCAATTATGATCAAAATATTAATGAACCCTGTCTCTTAAACTTCCTGTGAGACCTGTATCTTAAGAGACAGTGATCGGACAAAATAGGAATTTAATAAACTGAAGCTTACCTAATCATGATCTTTTTACTGAATTTTGTGAATTATGAACGGTCCTACCGATGAGAACTAATAACGATCGTATGAAACTAAGTGAACTGCTAGTGAGTCCTACAATGTCATAAACTCAGCGTGCACTGACAAACGTACTGCTTCGTTAAAACTTTCACAAACAAGCAGTTAGGGAAATTCTCGGTTTGATATAGGATGCTTCAGTAACAAGGGACACAGTTAGTACATTGCGTTTAACCGCAAAGGAAAGTCTATGTAACAATTTTTAATAATAATAACTTTAGTTAATTATTTTATTGTTATTAATTTAAATTTTAAGGTGTTGGCCATATGGTATTGTATTGATGAAATGTAAATTTATTATTTTGACATTGTTATTTTTTAAATTCAAATGTTATTTATTTTAGTGTACTGTAATTGTCAAATTTTTGTGTTTAAATTCAGATACAAATTATTTGTTAACGAATAAATGACTATGACTATGACTATGACTATGTCACTGAGCTGGCACATAACACACGATGCCTGTCTGTTGTCACAATAGGGTATTTGACTGAAAAAATCTATTAAGTCCGTCAGTTAGAGTATCAAAAAATATTGGACACGTATTTTTTCTTTTGTCATGTAAACGAAAAATGACCACGATACAGCGCGTTGAAATCTCGCGTGACGTTGCAATTTCTGTTACTTTTACTGTCCAGTGACGCCACAAGCCTCCTCTCTTGAACTTTGATGCGCTGTATCTATATTTTTGATTATGTTACAAAAGAAAAATACGTGTCCAACATTTTTTGGTAATCTAACTGACGGACAAATTTTTTTTTTTTTTTGATATTTTCAAATAGCCTATTGTCATGTCACCATGTAGATAAACGCAAATCTCTACAGATAAATAAAGGGAACGAACAAGAACGAACGAAGAGACACTTGTTTTTCCGGACATTGTGATCATTTTTTTGTTCTAGACCATACCTTCTAGTTACGGAGATATTGGGGGTCAAAGTTCCAACTTTTACACATTTTTTTTTTAATACATGTTTTTAATGTAAGATTTTTACTTTAAACACCTCCACGACTCCTGTACTATTCAATCCATACTATCAGCACAATGTTTTGAGTGCGTTACATTGAGTCCTACCGTAAAAGCCTACCTACTTCCTTCATAAAAAAAACTAAGTTAAAAACGTATCTGGGTAACAAAGTCAAAGCCGTTATTAATTACAGAGCAGTTCTATGTACGTTTCTACTGGCAGCACTCCACTGCGAAGTAGATGGAAACAGAATGCCGGCTTCAAAAATAGAGCGAAATCCCACGCACACATAGACACGCTTCACATTCAGGGTGTAAACAGACCCTTCACGAAGCCAACCAAGAATTCTGTAATCAAACTAAGCAACTATACGCAAAAATTATTGCTGGGAAACGACTTTTTTTTTGGGGTGAAAAATCACGTTTTTTGGTAGGACTCAATGTAAAGCACTCAAAACATTGTGCTGATGGATGGATTGAATAGTACGGGGGTCGAAAAGCTGTTTAAAGTAAAAATCTTAAATTAGAAACATGTATTAAAAAAAAACTTGTGAAAAAGTTGGAACTTTGACCCCCAATATCTCCGTGACTAGAAGGTTCCAAGGCATGGTCTAGAACAAAAAAATTATCGCAGTAACGGGGAGAACAAGTACCTTTCGGCTTCATTAAGGGTCTTTTTACACCCTTTATAGCGAGTGTAAACGCACCCGCGACTGTGTGCCTGCGACAGTTTTCACTTATTCCGAGGAGCTGGGTTTCTGTCACAATGTATTATGTCCTCGCTCTACTCCTTAGTTAACGCTGTTCGCTAACAGCAAAAAGAGGAGCCATTTTTAATTAGTCTCTGCCTTACCCTGCTTTGTGCGAAGACTTGTGCAGGTAAAAGTACCGTCAAGTAGTTTCCTAAAATGCAGCTTTTTGCAGGCTTTATTTACAGAGAGTATGTTTTGTCCTTATAAAGCTTTAATGTCATCATCTGCCTAGCCTTTTCCCAACTATATTGGGGTCGGCTTCCAGTCTAACTGGATGCAGCTAAATACCAGTATTTTACATGGAGCGACTGCCTATCTGACCTCCACAACCCAGTTAGTTCTGAGTCATAAGATACCCCTTGGTAAGACTGGTTGTCAGACTTTTTGGACCACTGACTACCTAACGACTGTCAAAGATCTACGAATGACACCCGGAACCAACGGCTTAACGTGCTTTCCGAGGTACGGAGGAAACTCAGTTTGTAATGAGTGGTCACCCATCCAAAGACCAACCTAGACAAGCACGGTTTAACCTAAAGATCGACCCGAGCGGCTGTTATTAATAAGCTTTAATGTGAAAAATAGAAATGTTATTGTATTCATTGACAAAAAACCCTATTTTCTTTCAGTAAGTTAAACGACGCCGTCTGTGTGCCTAACAGATGATTTACATTCTAATCCATTACGCAATGAGTTACTTCGCGATCT
Organism: Noctua pronuba; assembly: GCA_905220335.1. Classification (NCBI taxonomy): domain Eukaryota; kingdom Metazoa; phylum Arthropoda; class Insecta; order Lepidoptera; family Noctuidae; genus Noctua; species Noctua pronuba. Next base: position 14,446,638 of record LR999913.1, read on the forward strand.
ACTCTTACTTAAAGCGTGTAGTCAATGTATTAGGAATATTTGCCTTTACACGCATCGTATATTTCGAGAGAAATTACATTAACTGATTAATATCTGGCCCTTGTAACCTAAATAAACTACAGTCAGTATCAACAGTATCAATGGTCACAATGAGGGATGTTTGATATGATTCAATTAAGGCTCGGCGGTTAGTTTGGTCCGTAGGGACGCCCCGGGAAAAGGGCAAACTAATATAGTCTGTTTATACAAATAACTATACAAAATGTTATTTTGTGAGAATATTACTATGTTTTTTCCCCTACAAACTTAACTATAACAACGACCTACAAACAACCGCCAAACTTATAAAATAATTGATATAATTTTATTATCGCTTTTTTTAGATACCGTTTTTGGCTCACGAGGGTGGTTTAGTAGATTTTGTGCATAATAAAACTAAGTTTGTTGTGTCAACGGGGATGGAGCGGTCTCTAATGTTTTCATTACCACGCAACTCTGAAAACACTTGGGTAATTACTAAACTAAAGCTAATTAATGTTTATCAACAGCGCCCCTCTGACAAATTGACTGAGTTTTGTATAGTGCAACATGGGTTATTTGTATAGTGCAACATGGGTCATTTGTATAGTGCAACTTCGGTCATTTGTATAGTGCAACATGGGTCATTTGTATAGTGCAACTTGGGTCATTTGTATAGTGCAACATGGGTCATTTGGCGCTACAATGATATTGTAAGCAGCAGAGCTGTTGGTAAATAGTTAGGAATTGTTGGGAATTGTTGAGAATGTGTTTAAAAAAAGATGGTGGTGTTAGATTCGATTAAAGCCACAAATGTACTTCACTACTTTACTATCTGTTCTAATAAGTACATCATATTATCAACTAATCATACACAGATTATGAGATTATGCAATTTTTCTCATTATGCACGGTGACCCGTGCATAATGTGAAAATTTCTCCAAAATTGAAAAAAAAAAAAAATTGCATAATAATGTTAAATTTCTGCAAAATTGAAAAAAAAAAAAAATTGCATAAAATTGCAAATATGCCAGGCGTACGGCCATACTCAAAAGTACTGCTCTAAAGAACCGAGGTGCGTAAAATGCACAGGTAAACATCTCACCAAGGATTGCAGAAAACCGCAAGAAGAGAAGCCAAAATGCGTCCACTGCGGAGCCCCACATCCGGCTAACTACAGGGGATGTATTGTAGCTAAAGAAATACAGCAGATAAGACTCAAAAAAACTAAAGGAGGAAATTTGAATCCTCAACAAAGTGCACCTGCCTGAAGAGATGACGCTAGCAAGTCCAAACCAAGCCGAAACGTGATGCAAACCACAACTAAAAACGTTTCATACGCTCAAGCAACTTCATCAGGCATAGCGAAAGCCCCCTTGACAGATATGAACAGCAACAAAAAGTTGGATGAAATCTTAAAGTTAATGTCATCGTTCGACGAGAGATTAAAAAAAATCGAAAATAGCAACATAAATGCTACCTCTAAAACCCAAAAATGAATACTACTCTTAAACTTATGGCGTGGAACTCAAATGGGTTACAAAAACATCGGAATGAGTTGCAAGTTGTACTAGAAATTGAAAAAATTGATGTTTGTCTTATATCAGAAACACACTTCACAAAACAATGTCACATTAAATTCAAAGGATACAAAGTATTCCATGCGCTACACCCAGACAATACTGCAAGAGGAGGAAGTGCCGTTATTGTTAAAGATAACTTGCAACACTATGAAATATTAAAATGTGAAGAGAAAGACATCCAAGCAGTGGCAATTTGTCTTCAAACCAAAAAATACCCCTTAACCGTGTGTGCCATCTACTGTCCACCACGGTACATGATAAAAAAAGATCGGTATTCGTCTTTTCTAGCCCGCCTTGGTAATAGATTTATCTTAGGAGGTGACTTCAATGCTAAAAATACGTATTGGGGTTCCAGACTAACTACTACTAAAGGCAAAGAACTACTGAGTGCCATAAAAGAGCTAAAATGTGACGTGATATCAACTGGAAAGCCCACTTATTGGCCAACAGATCCAAATAAAATCCCAGACTTAATAGATTTTTTCGTAACCAAAGACCTATCAAATAACTATATAGAAACGGAACAAAGCTATGACTTGAACTCGGATCACTCTGCAATTTACTTAAAAATTAGCGAGAGTATTCTGTATAAAGAAAATAGTCTCACTCTTGTTAATAAGTTTACGGACTGGGAGAGCTTTAAGGCCAGATTGAATGATCAAATAGACCTTAAAGTTCCATTAAAAACTCCAGAACATCTAAACATCGAAGTTGAGAAGTTTATTATTCACATCCAACAAGCAGCGTGGGAAAATACACCTGACTTCAACAAAAGAACGAAGGGAAACGTCTTCCCTTTCAGAATCAAGCAGCTGATTATGGAAAAAAGAAGGCAAAGAAAAATGTGGCATCAATCTAGGTGTCCTGATGACAAAAGAGTACTAAACAAACTTACAAAAAAACTAAGAAGACTAATCCAGGACTACAAAGACGACTCAACCAAAACCTACCTGCAGAAACTAAGTAACGACCAAAGGACCAACTACTCCCTTTGGAAGGCTACTAAGCATCTAAAGAGGCCGATAGCCCAAATCCCTCCCATCAAGTGTGAAAACGGACAATGGGCACGAACAAATGAGCAAAAAGCTATGAGGTTTGCAGAGCACCTAGAAAACATCTTTCAACCTAACGAGGGGGAAACCATTGAAGACCACACTCTGGTTAATATAGTGATGCCAGATCAAATAGATGTCATAAAACTAGTAACACCGAGAGAAGTTGCAAGAGAAATAAAGCAGAAAATAAGCACAAGGAAAGCCCCAGGTTACGATTTAATAACAGGGGAAATCCTTCATAACTTACCAAGAAAGGGTCTGGTTAAGTTAACGACCCTTATTAATGCCGCTTTGAGGCTTAAATATGTACCAGAGTTATGGAAAGTTGCCGAAGTAATAATGATAGCAAAGCCTGGGAAACCGGCTCACGAAACAACATCATACAGACCGATTTCCCTGCTACCAATGATGTCAAAGCTGTTTGAAAAGCTACTACTCAAACGCCTTAAACCTATCATCGATAACAGGAACATTATACCTGAGCACCAGTTTGGTTTTCGAGAAAAACACTCAACAATCGATCAAGTGCACAGAATCACAAACGTAATAGAAAACGCGTTAGAAAACCAGCAAGTTTGTTCTACTGTTTTTCTAGACGTAGCCCAAGCATTTGATAAAGTTTGGCATGAAGGCCTTATCCATAAACTAAAGAGGCTGCTACCGAAACCGTTTGCAGACATATTGGAAACTTACATTTCAAACAGAGTCTTTAGAATAAGACAAGAAGACACTTATTCAGAATTCAAACCAATAAAAGCTGGCGTACCGCAAGGAAGTGTGTTAGGTCCGGTCCTGTACCTACTATACACTTGCGATATACCCGAATTCGAAAACAATACCATTGGAACCTTTGCTGATGATACAGCCATAATGGCCGTTGGAAACAGCCACGAAGAAGCAGTAGAAAAGGTTCAAATGGCTGTTTATCAGGTTTACGACTGGACCAAAAAATGGAGGATTAAATTAAACGAATCCAAATCCGTACACATAGATTTTACTAACAAAAAGCAACAGTATTTTCCAGTTTATATTAATAACAACCAAATACCTTATGAGAATACAGCCAAGTATCTCGGTATGACCCTTGATGCAAAGCTACGCTGGAAAACACACGTGAAGAAGAAAAAAGATGAACTCGACCTACGGTTCAAAAGAATGTATTGGCTGCTTGGAAGAAACTCCGTGCTGTCCGTGCAGAACAAACTGTTACTATACAGACAAGTCTTGATGCCAGTTTGGACTTATGGTATTCAGCTGTGGGGCTGCACCAAACAGACAAATGCATTAATCATTCAACGATTTCAGAATAAAGTACTGCGGGAAATTGTAAATGCACCCTGGTACGTACGAAATGATGACCTCCATCGGGACCTAAATGTTGAGTTCATCGATAAAGTGATACAAAAATCTGCAGAAGCTCACGACAAGAGACTTCATCAGCATGTGAACGTCGAGGCGATCCAGCTTCTCGATCACACGGACATAGTTAGAAGACTAAAAAGAACAAAACCGTTCGAGTTAGTGTTTAGTGCTAGTGTTAGTGATTAGTGAAATGTAGCACAAGTGTTACCAAAAAAACACAAGAAAAAGTGTATTCGCCTTAATAGAGACAATAAGAAAAGTGCCAATGGACACATTCTTAGTACGTAAAGACAATATTTTTAACAGTTTAACTTATAATTAAATTACTTATTAGTCTATATACAAGGCTAGATTGTAATAAGATTAGGGTCCATCATTTTGATGAACACTAGGATAAGGGAAAAAAAAAAAAAAAAAAAAAATACAAATAACTATACAAAATGTTATTTTGTGAGAATATTACTATGTTTTTTCCCCTACAAACTTAACTATAACAACGACCTACAAACAACCGCCAAACTTATAAAATAATTGATATAATTTTATTATCGCTTTTTTTAGATACCGTTTTTGGCTCACGAGGGTGGTTTAGTAGATTTTGTGCATAATAAAACTAAGTTTGTTGTGTCAACGGGGATGGAGCGGTCTCTAATGTTTTCATTACCACGCAACTCTGAAAACACTTGGGTAATTACTAAACTAAAGCTAATTAATGTTTATCAACAGCGCCCCTCTGACAAATTGACTGAGTTTTGTATAGTGCAACATGGGTTATTTGTATAGTGCAACATGGGTCATTTGTATAGTGCAACTTCGGTCATTTGTATAGTGCAACATGGGTCATTTGTATAGTGCAACTTGGGTCATTTGTATAGTGCAACATGGGTCATTTGGCGCTACAATGATATTGTAAGCAGCAGAGCTGTTGGTAAATAGTTAGGAATTGTTGGGAATTGTTGAGAATGTGTTTAAAAAAAGATGGTGGTGTTAGATTCGATTAAAGCCACAAATGTACTTCACTACTTTACTATCTGTTCTAATAAGTACATCATATTATCAACTAATCATACACAGATTATGAGATTATGCAATTTTTCTCATTATGCACGGTGACCCGTGCATAATGTGAAAATTTCTGCAAAATTGAAAAAAAAAAAAAATTGCATAATCTGACTGATCCGCACCTATTTCAAGAATTTTCTATGAATACACATAATTAGCCTTGTACAATTATTTGACACAACATTCAACATAATTTAACTATGTAAATACTTGTGTATGAATAGGCAATCCGGTTGTTAATTGTTTAACTTTACCAATTAATTAGGATTCGCCAAACCCGTCACTATACAACGTAAACAGTGTTCAACAACTCGTCGGCTCTATAGCGATCATTTACGGGTTAAACTTTGCAGTGTTAACTGCCCATTACTTCGAGAGAGTTTTGAACAGATCAGACTGTTTCAACAACAAATTAGTTTAGAGACCATATCCTGCACATTATGGAATAACTTCCAACAAGCTAAGATAAGTAGTTTTGAAATGGCATAAGGTGCACAAGTCATTTTTTTGCTCTCCTGTAAAATTTGCCTTGAACCACTTGCTAGGTTTTGATTTTGGACAGCCGAAAAGGTAATGCTTTATAATCAGCGGATACTTTAATAGCTCCCTCTTCTGTAGACCAGAGTGTCTGTCTCATCTATTCATTCAATAGGAGAAACCATATTATACACACCTCTCATTATAATGCTATACATCATCTGCCTAATATTTTCACAACTATGCTTTTTTTTTCGTATAGGAATTCATCAAATGACCCCTCCCGCTCTGGGCGGAGTGGAAGGGAGTGTCAGACTTTTACTGACTAGAACCCATCCATGTTCCTTCTTTGCCCTTTGTGTTCCAGGGCCGCGGTTTCTCTTTCGAACAGTCCCGCAGCCCCGGCACACAACTATGCTGGGGTGTATACTTTTACCAGAAAATACGTAGTTTTTCTCCAACAAAAACATTCATGGCATAGAAAATAGTTTTAGCCAAAGCTCGGATTTGTTATAAGATATCCACCGGAGCGGTATTAGCATATTATATTCCTCGCTCGGAAATGTTCCGTTTGGTCGGCGCTAGTGATAAGATTTCACAAACGATTTGCTTCAGTTATGTTACCATACAGAGTGCTGCTGCGGTACTTAGAGCGTTTCGTAACGATACGGCGCGGGAAGTACAAAACGAATCCAATCGGGGTAGAAAAGAAGGTGAACTGAACAAACTAAACTGTATACAAGAACTGTCAGAGGAGCTCGAGGCTAAATAATAACAGCCGCTCGGATCGATCTTTAGGTAAAACCGTGCTTACTTAGCGTGGTCTGTGGATGGGTGACCATCTATTACATACCGAGTTTCCTCCGTGCCTCGGAAAACACGTTAAGCCGTTGGTTCCGGCTGTCATTTGTAGATCTTTGACAGTCGTTACAGGTACTCAGAGGCCAAAAAAAATGTCTGACAACCAGTCTTACCAAGGGGTATCGTATTACCTAGTACTAATTGGGTTGTGGAGATCAGATATGCAGTCGCTCCATGTAAAATACTGGTATTCAGCTGCATCCGGTTAGACTGGAAGCCGGCCCTAACATAGTTGGGAAAGGGCTAGGCAGATGATGATACAAGAACTGACAACGTCTTTATTGCTATGGAACATCGGCAGTGGTAGCTCTAACCCGTTGCGCACAATGGGTTCAGTTACTTTTGCGATATTCACCCTTAGTTCAAGCGTTCGAATTAGTTTATTCAGTCGGCTCTTACGAACGGAAAATTGTATGCACCGTAAATGTTCCACTGTCGGACCAAGGTTTCTTCTTCTATGCCATGGATGATTTTCTAATTCACAAAGTATAATACTGCATACAACATCAATGCAGTCAAATTAAAGAACATTTTTTTATTCTGACCGACAAACTCTTTCCCATATCTTCAAAAAACTTGTCTTATAAATTAATTAGTACAAATTTTATGAGCAAACTTCGATGTATTGTCTATGAATAAGTTTTTATAAGCGAGATCGATAACTTAATTATATGAATAAAACCAAAAATATACTGCTAATAGATAAGCACTAATTAATCAGAAACAAGTATTGTGTACGAAAGAGAACAAATAGTAAGTAGAAAATCTAATAAACTAATATCACTTTTATTAGTTCGCTTGACTGTACTAATATTCATTCTAGCTATGAAAGTAAAGTCATGCGTTATATCAGAAGTCACATCAGCCGGTACACAACTACCTACAGTACATAGTCCGAGCAGTCTTAATTAAGTGCTCAAAGCTCAGCGCGAGCTCACAGAGCTAAGTCGACAATATTGAACTTTCGCAAGTATGTAAGTATTACTTAGCCTTCATCGCTACGTAAGTCAGACTGGCTGGCAGATATTGAAACAGAAAAACATAGTATTCGATGGAATCGCTTCGAAATGTCCAAGATAAAAGTATCCTAAACTAAAGAGATGAAAAATAACGAAGTACGAAGATGACGTACACGGACGACGGCTACGTTGTGCTACGAGATTCGTAGTCACGTAGCGCTGCTACGCCGCCGCCTACGCGCTACGAATCCCGCCATCATAATAATTATTAAGTCTCTTATCAATACCCTATTGATATAAATCGCTCGGCTTTATTTACATGTAAATTAAACCGCACTTCGAACAAATAAGTGCCGTATATCGGAGCAGTAAGGTGCAGAATTTAGTGGTCGCAAATCGCCACCGCCGTACGTGATAAAACGCTATAATAAGGAGTAATGGAATTCTAGAGAGAATGCAAAGAGGTGGAGCGAACTGTACATTCTAATTATGCCACGAAATGTTCGAAGAAGCGCCTCGTGGGTGCAGTGGGCGCAAGGGCTACTGCTGATCAAGAGGTCCTGGTTTCGATTCCCGTATCGGGCAAAGTGTTATTGGGTTTTTCTACCAGGAATTACTTATTAGCAGGCCGGAGTCTGAGACTAAGCCGGTTGATAGAACGTCACCAGATCATCACTTTGTCACACACACACACAGTGTGAACGTATCTGTGTGTGCCATAATGGGCCGCGTCGTGCACAGCGCGGTTCTCCCGCGCTCCGAGTACCCTCCACCCGTTTGAGGTGCACCCGAGAATATATTGTCAGTTGGAAACGAATAAAGTTGTCTTTTCATTTTTGAATAATATTTTTGTATTTATTAATGTTTGTTTCATGGAACAAGAACAGTAACGTGTTGAGTTTGACGTCACACTCAGTGGTCGTCATTAGCGCGCCCTCTAGCGGTGGATCTTACATCAGTGGATTCAGCACAACTTTGTTCCTCGAAAAGTAACAATCTTTAGAAAGAATACAAAAACCTCAAATTTCCTATTCTTACTACAAATTATCCTGTTATTTAAATACAGATTAATTTGTCCAAAGTAAAGTAAAACGTGTAGCAAAAATATAAAGTTGAATTTGCCGTGTGCTGTTGTTAAACATTGCGTAGTAAAATGTCTGATTAAAACATTGGCTGCTTAACTTTATGCAAATGTCACGACCCTCTCTCCCTCCCTCCCCCTCTCCTCTACTGAGGGCACTCCAACCATCTCTTTAAGTACTAAGTGCTTGGAGATTTTCCTCCATCCTTGTTGGTTGGCATCCTTTGGTTAAACCCTCAAAATCACTGGAAGCAAACGCACGCAGTACTTTCAGTGACGTATTTTCCCGTAATGTCATGCAAGGTGTAAACAGACCCTTCACGAAGCCGTCAATCAAGCATTCTGTACATCAAACTAAGTAACTCTACGCAAAAATTATTGCTGGGAAACGACTTTTTTTTTTTGGGGTGAAAAATCACGTTTTACGGAAAAACTCAATGTAACGCACTCAAAACTTAGTGCTGATGAATGCTTTGAATAGTAAACGGGTCTTGGAGATAATTAAAGTAAAGTTATAACCTTTAAAAGTGGTATTTAAAAAATTGGAACTGTGACCTCCAATAACTCCGTAACTAAAAGGTTCCCAGGTATGTTCTAGAACAAAAAAATTATCGCAATGACGGGAAGAACAAGTGCCTATCGACTTTGTTAAGGGTCTTTTTACACCCTTTATTGTTTCGATAAGACATGTCCAGTGTGTCGGTAAGCGAAGCCGTACGTGTAAATAAGCTGCAAGTTTACTGCAGCTCGCAACATGTGCACTCAACGACCGCGCAGTTCCAATGGCGGGTGCAAGTGTTCACAACTAGTTTCATTAAACTTAATTGTGTTTGTTTTTAGCTGTGGTTACTTTACAGTGTAGGGTTAAATGTGTCGCGCGATCCGGAGATCGTTTTCATAGCCTTGAATGTGATCCTTTCAGTTAGGATACAATAAAATGCAGTTTTACGCTCCTGACGGAAAAAATATGTACGATTATGTAACTTTTTCTCTACTTAGTCTAAAGTGGCCGACGAGGTCGACCGCGACGAAGGTGGTGTGACGATCTGATAATGTTCGCGGGGCAAACGTGACCAGAAATTGCACAGAACAGAGAGGTTTGGAGGGAGAAAGGGGAGGCCTTTGCCCAGCAGTGGGACACAATGTTGCCTATCAAAAAAAAAAGTCTAAAGTGGCAATATTCCAACACTGTTTTAAGCTTTCACGGTTTACAACTAAACTTATACTGTCACTGACGGGATAACTTCCGTGATTGTTCATTATTTTGAGCTTCCAATATTTCGACCCGATATATCGACGCTGTTGCAAGCACCATGATCGCGGGTTGACTGGAGAATGAGGGTGGATGGAAAATAAATTGTTAAGAGCAGACAAATCAATCTACCCTCTTTCTTCGTCTTTTGCTACGTGCACTACTAGCACTCGATACTACACTCAGTATCACCAGGTGTTGTGGAGTCCTTATTACGATGCCGGCTGCTACTTTTGAGCTTACTCAAAACTGGGTTCCACTTACGTATATTGGGAGTTCAAAATAATGAACAATCATGGAAGATATCCCGTAAGAGACAGTATAAGTTGAGTTGTAAACCGTGAAAGCTTAAAACAGTGTTATTCTAGCGTATGTCAAGACCACTTCAATAGTGGAGTCTATCAGCACACAACGCAGATTATCTAGAACTATGCGATCCCTTCAGCTGTGTAATGACCCTCACGGAGGCGCGTCGCTAAGTGAGATAAGCTCTCACATAGATGAAAGACGATCCTGTGAATACATAAGCATGTGATGATCGATTACTATTGAGTTAGTTTGTACTTATGTAGTATGATCTCGTTGTCACTATCCGCACATATCACAGTAAGATGTCAAGGACGTTATAGTGGTATCGCTGGTGAAGTTCCAGGTGATGGGCTCGGGGCTAAGTATACGGGGACCGGTCTTCAAGGTTCAGCAACGCTTGCCGAAATCAGTCCGTGGCTGCGCTACACACGAGCAACTATAGTCGACCATGGAAACAAAACGTTCATACGAACAAACGACTTATTTCGCAAATAACTCAAATCTTTTAAATAAAATAAACTAACTGGCGCAATTCTACTAATTCAAATCGTGACAGAATAAATCAATTAATAGCGAAGTTATGATAAACGATAAAATATCAACCGCAGATAATAGACATCAGATCAAACTGCGTGCGATCGTGACTTGGCGAGAGCTCTCAACTATTTGCGTTGATTGCGAGATCAGAGTCCCCCCTTCTCCCTCTCTCGTGGCCTCCGCGCGGTGTACACAGATCATAAACTAAACTATTCCACCACTTAACTAATCCGATCGGATTCCTTCCTTTGTTCTGAGTGGGACTTTGATAACACCTAGTGAAACGCATGCGTTTGAAGGAGGCAACAGAATATAGGGTTCTCATGGTAGTCTACAAAAGTTCATCAACCCACCAGAATGTATTCAGATTATTAAATGTAAATATGTTTTAGATCCTAAAACTATACACGTTGTTGAAATCAGCTTATTATAACAGCAGCATTCTGTCTATTTTCGCACATAAATGTAAGAACATGATCTACAGGACTGTATTATATAAGAAAACATCTATGTAAGCACCAATTACCCATGTTTGAAATAAATGATTTGATTTGATGACACCCTTCCTGTAATGACTGTCAAAGATCTACAAATGACAGCCGGGACCAACGACATGCTTTCCGAGGCACGGAGAAAACTCGGTATTTAATGGGGGGTCATGGTCACCCATTCACGGACTAAGCTAGGTAAGCACGGCTTAACCTAAAGATCGACCCGAGTGGCTGTTATAATTTAGCCACGAGCTCCTCGAGAGATATACCAATGCTGTCAAATAATTTGAATCATTTAGCACTGTTAAATAAATGCGTCTCGTAAAGTTACAGGCTGCCATCTAAATATAATTGTGTCAGTGACAGTGATGAACTGCAGCTGTTACGAAGGATTACAGTTCTTATTATGATCCACCTTTTTTTTGCGAATATCGAAATTTTAAAAATACCAATCGAAGGAAGACGAAAAACTAAGTATGACTGCATTAAAATCTCATTTTGGCCAAAATGACATATGTTGGTTGAAGAGCCACAAGAATGACTCAGTAGGCGCGCCTGTGACTCCTAAACCTACATATTTTTTTAAGACGACGGTGTTGTTTTGAACGTATTGGTCAAATGGTCAGTAATCGTAAACAACCAGAATTGTGCCTTTTTTCCATACCTCATACTAGACCTAGTTATACATACTTACTAAATATTGTGTAGCGTACTTACATCAAGTAAACCCGTTGCGTACGTTGACGTAAGATCATCGTTTTATTTTCCATTTCAATACACGCATATGTCGAATATGTCAGGATTTCGGCTTCCGTTAGGTTCGTATATCATGTGGGCAGACGATGGGATTCGTGCTATCTACGAAAACACACAGGGTGCAATACACGGTTTCTAGCAAAACTAACGAATTACTTGAGATTACAACTTAACACAACAACACGGGGCACAATGAATCGGATTCAGTTCCTAGACGTCTCAACTCCGCCGCGGTCAGACACTGAATGTTGCCCTCGCCTCAAGCTGAACTTCAGGGCTCTGTAGAAACACGCTGTGGTGTGGGTAGATTGGTAAGTAGGTCGCGTCATGTCACCAGTGCCCACTGGCGTGTTTGCCGATTCATTTTATGTCCGTACTAACGACCGATCCGACACATATTTTGACATATATTTAAGTAAGTAGGTATTACCTTGTTTCTTTCTGAACATAAATACTCTTGCAAAAACGACGACGCGACGCCAAAGTGATAACACTGTTTTAAATTTTGCTCCGTTAAAATAATCAGAAAAGTGGTCAAAAGTTATCATAATAAGTAGTGTTATATATCCCCGTGAAGCTGTGTTTGTGGACTATCCATTGGTGTTTACATCATACCAGGATTCTTGTGCGTTCGTGAGTAATAAGCAAATTACTTTCAAATTTTTTTTATAACGACTGCGTTTTTGTTGCGTCCCTGACCTAGGGCAACCCGCGGATCGCTCGCTTCTACGCACACACGCACGACGCTTACATGCACGCTTGCTTGGCGACTCGCTCAACGATTTCAAGCTTTACGCTACATATTAATAACTGCTATTTTTGATTGGACGTATCAATTTGAGTTGAAAATTGGAATTACCTAAAATAATAATGGAACCAAATCTAAATATTTGCGCTGGGTGTCGGAATGAAATAAAAAATCTGGAATTTTTGGATTGTTGCGGATGCAAGTCGAGATTTGACATTTTTTGTGTGAACTATCCAAATAGTAACTTTTACCTAATAGACCTTGATTATAAGTCCACCTGGAAATGTCCCGAATGCTGCTGCAAACAGCTAAAGACCGACAACACTGAAACACCTGCGCGCCCGGCTAATAATACTGGGAACCTCCGTCGCTCACCCGGTCGGAAACAAACATTAAGCCCCAAAACTATACCTAAAACTCTTGGCTCTCAAAACACTCCACCTGATGAGATGAATGTGACCTTAAGGAAGAAAAGTAGTCAGTCTATGTCTACCTCAAATATTCAGAAACAATGCTTAAACGAAAATAATCTTAGAGATATAATTAAGGAAGAATTGGCCGCAGCTTTAAAGTCATCTTTTAAAGAATTACTTACTGAGCAATTGAAAAATATACAGGGAGAAATATGTGAGTTCAAAGTCTCGCTTGGGTTTTTCAATGAGCACTTCGAAGAATTCAAGAAACGCTTTGATGAAAAGGACACCCTAATAAACCAACTGCGCAACGATAATGAAACCCTCCAGCAGAGTGTTAGTGAACTTACTACACGACTATGTATCGTTGAACAAAACATGCGCGAAAACAACGTGGAAATTAATGGTCTGCCTGAGGATAAGTCTGAAAACCTAGTGAAAACGTTGCAAACGATCGCGAAGGTGACTAGCTGTGACATTGGCGACAGTGACGTTATGCAAATTACAAGAGTAGCCAAACTAAATAAGGAAAGCAACCGTCCACGCACTGTGATCGCTAAGCTCCGCTCCCCTCGCCAGCGTGACAATCTTCTGGCTGCTGTTGGAGACTTCAACAAAAAACAACCCTCCGACAAATTGAGCTCGCATCACTTAGGCATAGCTGGTAACCGAGTGCCTGTCTTTGTTAGTGAGCATTTATGCCCTACCGGCAAACAACTGCATGCGGCAACACGGAAATTGGCTAAGGAGTTGTCATATAATTTTGTCTGGATACGTAATGGGCGAATTCTTGTAAGGAAAGATATTTATTCGAAGCCTATCTACATTCGCAATCAGGATAGCTTAAAGCTTATGAAAACAACTGATGCAGCAATTTAGAGTTAAGTTTACTTATGTTTTTATAAAAGTGTTCTTCGCGTTATTTGTATTCGCAATGCTTGATATTTACTATCAAAATGTTCGTGGAATGAGAACTAAAACTGAAGATATCTATAAAAATATTTTGCTTACTAGCTATGATGTAATAGCATTTACTGAATCTTGGCTAAACCCTAATGTAACTAATGGAGAGTTCATTGACCCGCGGTACGTAGTATATCGTAGAGATAGATTAAGTTCTAAGGTTTCCAAAAAAGATGGGGGAGGTGTTATGGTTGCTGTTACTAATAAAATTAAATCTGTACGAATGCAGAGCTGGGAAAGTGATTTGGAAGATTTATGGCTGTCTGTTGAGTTAACTGTTAACAATAATGCTAAAAAAATTGCAATATGTGTCATGTATATGCCCCCGCCAGTAAAACTGGACTCTCTACAGTGCTTCCTAAATAATGTGAATAACGTGCTCAATAATGTTGATGATGTTGTGATCCTTGGGGATTTTAACTTGGGCTTTATCGAGTGGAACAGGAGAGATGATGACCTACATCTTTCACCATCAAATTATGAAAACGCACTGGGTTACTCATTTGTAGACTTTTTGTCAGTTAATGAACTCCACCAATTTAATACCATCCATAATGCAGACACCAGATTTTTAGATCTAGTACTAAGTAACATATCAGATGTTACAGTCACTGAGCCTAATGACCTGCTTAGTAAACTGGACTCCCATCATCCAAACTTGCTTATCTCAATTCCTCTGTCAAACTTAGAACAATTAAAACCAAAATATCGCTCCGGTTACAACTTTTTTAAAGCAGACTATGAAAAAATAAAAATTTACCTTAAAAGTATAAATTGGCTCGAGTCCTTCCATAACTGTGTTGATGTGAATGAGAGGGTTGACGCCTTCTACAGTGTGCTACATAGCACTATTGATAATTTTGTACCCAAATATACTAAGAAAAAGTCTAAATATCCGTCTTGGTATACTGCCTCACTTATTAGGGCCCTGTCTGAAAAAGAGAAATTTAGGCAAAAATACCGCAAATATAATAATCCGCGAGACAGACTAACCTTTGAATTACTTGGTAGTCGCTGCCATACATTAATAAATAACTGTTACAATGCATATAAATGTAAAATTGAAAACGATATTCCCAAAAACCCTAAAGCTTTCTGGCGATTCATAAAAGATAAACGTCGTGGGGAATCTTGCATACCTGCTGACATGTATATGAATGATAGGGTCGCTAGTAGTGGTCCTGAAATTGCTAACCTTTTTGCAGATCAATTTGTGTCTGTTTTCAGTCATAATCCAGTTACTACTAACAATACTTCCAATGGATTTTCAGGTATTGACTCTGTCATTAGTACTATTAAGTTTACGGAAATGCAAATTTTTAACAAGCTCAAACACATAGATGCCTCCAAAGGGGCTGGGCCTGATTCCATACCACCTTTGTTTATAAAACGCTGCGGCCATGAACTTGCTCTACCGTTGCGGTTAATTTTTAATTCTTCTCTTGCCGAAGGAATCTTCCCTGAAGTATGGAAAAGCGCAAGAATCGTCCCGATTTTCAAGAAAGGAGATCCTGCCAATGTTAAAAATTACCGCCCTATTTCAATATTATCATGTTTTTCAAAGATCTTTGAGTCTCTTGTCTGTCCAACAATTACTCGCCACATTGATAAAATTGTTTCACAAAGTCAGCATGGTTTTAAAGCTGGTCGCAGCGTAGAAACAAACCTTGTCGAGTTTGTTTCTGATGTAACCCTAGCTCTTGACAAAAGATTAGAAGTAGATGCCGTGTACACTGACTTCAGCAGTGCGTTTGATAAAGTTGACCATTCTCTGCTACTGTCAAAGTTAGAATATAATGGTATACATGGCTCTTTATTAAACTGGTTTTCATCTTATTTATCCCGTAGATCGCAAATTCTTGTCGTTAATGGTTATGAATCTTACCCTTACTATGCTGACTCAGGAGTTCCTCAGGGTTCTCACCTTGCACCAGTTTTATTCTCACTATTCATTAATGACATAACTGATCAAATCCTCTACTGTAAATACCTAATGTTTGCCGATGATCTTAAAATTTATAAAATTATCACGTCAGATGAAGATGCTTCTCTAATTCAGGAGGATTTGGATAGAATTGAGCACTGGTGCAACCTGAATCACATGAAGCTTAACGTACAAAAATGTAGCCACATACGATTTTCTAGGAAAAAGCAATCCAATACTGTCTCATTCAAAATAAAAGGAGAATTATTAGAAACCGTTAATGAGGTCCGCGATCTTGGCGTCATCATGGACAGTAAACTTAATTTCAGAAGCCATATCGATAATATTGTTATGAAATCAGCGCGGTTGCTAGGATTTCTTAAGAGAAGTACTAAAGGATTTAAGCTGGTAAGAACTAAAACTGTACTTTTTAACGCCTTAGTTCGTAGCCACCTAGAATTTGCCAGCGTGGTGTGGAACCCTCACTATGCAGTACATTCACAGAGAGTCGAAAGCATCCAGAGAGCCTTTACAAAACACCTTCAGTGAAATATCTCCCCGGTGTCCATATAAACAACGTCTTCAATCGTTTAAAATGAATAGTCTGCACGACCGTCGACTGATGCAAGATCTCATGTTCTTGTACAAATTAGTAAATAACAAATTGGACTGCAGTAAGCTAGTTGAGCGTATTGGTCTAAAAGTACCTTACAATATGCCTAGATATCCTATGACCAACCTGTTCAATACTCAAGGATCTAACACAAATATTGGGGTAAACTCGCCACTTAACAGACTCTGTAGACAGATGAATTCTTTTATTAAATCCTCACCTGATGTTGACATTTACCATGACTCCGCAAGAATCTTTAAAACCCAATTATTGGATTCCCGAAAATCGCAACACGTTGTTTTATTATGTTAGTAAGAATGATTCCTTTGTTTGGTTTTATTTTATTTTAATTTTTATTTTATTTTATTATACTACTTTTTCTTTATTTTTATTAATAGTTGTGATCTCAGTTATGATCTCAGTTTTGATCTCATTTTTTTATTTTGTTTTAGCACAAATAATTTTATATACCTATATTTTTTTTTAATTTTTAGTACTAATTGGTTAATAAAATAGTAGTGATACCGTTTTTCATTATATTATATTTCGTAAGTTAAGTAAATCCTTAAATGTAAGGAGGTTACTGTTAAATTTGTTATCTAGAGTCACTCGTTAAATTTGTTATCTAGAGTCACTCGTTAAATTTCTGTTTTTTTTTTCTTTCTTATGTTATCACTTACTTTTGTGAATGCTGGTTAACCTATAATTGGCGACTGTGTAAGTCTAAGACTAAAACCTATGTATAATTCTGATATGTTGTACACACAAGCTGTTGGTGAACCTATATTAATAAATAAATAAATAAATAAATAAATACGGGGTGGTAGGGACACCGACGTGAAAACGGTTACCACGTATTCAGTACATCATTCTGAGCCCTGAGAAACAATCTGAGCTGTTACCTACAAAAGTGCAATACCCACACGGTCAAAATGTATGGAACAGCTGATTTAAAAAAAATACCGATGAAAAGTTTCTTTGTGTGTGTATGTGGCTTAGAATGATGTGAAAGAGTTAGTTTTCAGTTACGTTAATGCTGGAAATGTGTACATTCTCATAACTTTCATTTAATATTGTCTATCATTCTCATTATCCAGGAAGGACATGACCTACTTTGTTTGTGTAACAAATTCTTTCTTTTGTAAATCGTAATCGGATCAAAAGAGCATAGCCGACTCTTTTTTTGGAGATTATAAATGAAAGAAAATTCGTTTTCTGATTAAATCAGTCGTTACTATGGAGACGGCTTGGACCACGGATTGGGTTTGTAAAGTACCTACTATATGACGATTAATTACTTCAAGCGTAACCGCAAACTGGACGCATATATTTTTGAAAGCTTTACTTTTCTTGGTGACCATAGAGCAATAATGACAATGAGAAATCTTTGGTCAGTGTGTCTTGCATTGCTGGACTATGAGAAGGCTTTTGACTCTAACGAGACCTGGTCAGTTCTGGAGTCTCTGTAGCGATGCCAAGTCGACTGGCGATACATCCGAGTGCCGAAAAGTCTTAATGAAAACGCCAGAATGACCGTCCAAACTCAGAACCAGCAAACTGAGTATATCCCATTGCGTTGGGGGGTGAGGCAAGGGGATATTATTTGTCCGAAATTGTTTACCAACGCACTGGAGGATGTGTTTGCGACGCTGAACTGGGAAGGACGGTGGTATTAACACCAATGCAAGTACTCACACTTGAGATTTGCAGATGATATCGTCATACTGGCTGAATCGCTG
Organism: Noctua pronuba; assembly: GCA_905220335.1. Lineage (NCBI taxonomy): Eukaryota > Metazoa > Arthropoda > Insecta > Lepidoptera > Noctuidae > Noctua > Noctua pronuba. The sequence continues at coordinate 14,464,842 of LR999913.1, forward strand.
CACGACTTCCAGCAGATGCTGGATGGTCTAGTTTTTTTTAATCTCAGCTAGTTGTGTGTAGATTAATTTTTTTTTTTTTTTTTTTTTTCCTTATTAGTAAGAACCAAGTTCTTACTAGTTAATTGCAATCTAGCCTAAGAAGACTAATAAACAATTTAAATCTAACTTATTATGCTACGTTATAAATTATGTTAATGCTAAGAATAGTGTAGATTAATAAAACTTATTAGAAACATCAAAGTATATTTGTGAGGAAAGTCTAGGTAATGGTTTTCTTACCATTTTTAAGGGTAATCTTTCTCGTAACTTATTTAGTAAATCTTTGCTAACACCTCAGTCAAAGAAGAAGTTCAGTTCAACTAATACTTCTAAACTCGTTAAGGTGAACGAAGCGTCAGCCCACTAATAACACGATGTTTAGCTAACAAAATAGTTCGACAGTTGAAAACTCAGATTTTAGTTTAGTCTCGACTCAACAAATCTGGGCTTTTGACACACAAATAGACAGAAACATGAACTAAATTAATGGAATCTTTAGACACAAAATTATTATTAAACTCTAAATTGGATTATGAGTTAACGATCAGTTTTATTAAATAGAGGAGCTCGTGGCTAAATAATAACAGGCGCTAGGTTGGTCTGTGGATGGGTGTCCACCCATTACATACCGAGTTTCCTCCGTATCTCGGAAAGCACGTTAAGCCGTTGGTCCCTGGTGTCATTTGTAGATCTTTGACAGTATTACCCAGTACTAATTGGGTTGTGGAGATCAGATAGACAGTCGCTCCAAAAAATACTCGCATTCAGCTGCATCCGGTTAGACTGGAAGTCGACCCCAATATAGTTGGGAAAAGGCTAGGCAGATGATTATCAGTTTTATTAGATAAAGTTGGGCAATCCGCAATGTTTCAGATATTATCAAGTAATCTACCGTCTGAACGGGTAGCTTCTCGAGCTCGTGAACGATCGCACTTTGAGACTGCTTTACAAATGTATTCAGCGCTGAGAGAAACTTCAAGAGAAAGCTTAAAGTTAGACTCACTGGGTCGAGTCACTGCGTTATGTTGTTAATAATGTAATAGGCTATTTGACAATATCGAAAAAATTTAAATGTGTTTAATTCGTCAGCTAGATCACCAAAAAATGTTGGACACGCATTTTTTCTTTTGTTACATAATCAAAAATGACGACGATACAGCGCATCAAAGTTCAGGAGAGCTTGTGACGTCATTGGACAGTAAAAAGTAACAGAAATTATCGTGGTCATTTTTCGTTTACATGACAAAAGAAAAAATACGTGTCTAATATTTTTTGATAATCTAACTGACGGACTAAATTGGCAGATAATGTTGTGGGTTTCTCAGTGAATCACAAAAGCTACAACAGGTAACTAGCGACCTTACTACAGTCACGGCACTAATTAATGACCGATGAGGGATATGCATCCAGTGCCGGCCGCAGTCAGGGTAACGTAGGGTACTTAGACTTACGTGTGAAATTAATTGTGAGTTATATTGTCTCGCGGTGAGTGCGGCAGTGAGCCGGGATTATAGCGGTACACCGATGCCGCTATACTGCCGCACAGCGGTAGTTTACGAGCACATTATGCACTAACTAATAGTTAGGGAGGTTTACCACACTAGTGTATATGTTACGGGCAACGTGATTAACTGGGAATTATTAATAAGGACCGGCCATTATTAATAATGCCCAAGAACGTCGGGCAAAGTGATTAATTTATCACTTTGACCGGCCATTATTAATAATACCCGACGGCCCGTGGTCCATGTAATAAGTCAGTATTTGAGATAGCTTGAATTTATCACTTGGACCGGGCAGTGTGAATAATTCCCTGGTGACCAATCAGTTCACCAAACATTAATTCATTTTTTTTTACTTTACAAGCAACGATTGGCAAAAACATTATTTGTCATTTCATTCTACAACAACATGTTTACCAAATATTTCACTTATAATTATCCGATAAACTTATATTTAATAACGTATTATTTGACAAACAATTCATAATTTTTAGCATAATTGCACCGGACTTTTCTAAAAAAAGAGAGAATAAATGAATTTTGTTTTCTATAAGCATAAACCCCCCAAACAAACACAGATGCTGACAGAAACCCTAACCCTAGACAGTCGACGTCAGGGGCACCCCGAGGTTCGGTTAGTTAGGTTCCTTTAAACCCTGCAGACAGAAATAGGAGCCCCGCGCAGCGGGGCTTCGTCGACTGTATTGTAATTAAATGATATTTAGTAGAAACGTGATTTATCCTAATAGTTCACCTATTTTATTACTTTGCCCATGATAGGGTGGGCATTATTCATAATTGATGATATTTTGGTGGAAATAAAATAAACGGATAACTAGAAAAATTGCGTGTATTGCTTCCATAGAGGTTACAAGCTATAGACAACGCAGTGTTGCCAACTTAGTATTAAATGTGGTTGCGTTCCTACTTGCCAACACTCCCCACAGAACGCAAACCCATTTTACTTATACAAAACAAATGTTTTTCAAGTGTAGTACCCTTAGTCAAATTATCAGCTACCATGTTAGAACCATCAACAAATATAAATTTAACTTTAGATTTAACAATGTTTTCTCGAAGAAAATGTAGGCGAATATCTATATGTTTGGTTTTTGGTTTATAACAGTCTGTTGATGCCAGTCTTATTGCACTTTGGTTGTCACAGTGGATGAGTATCGGGCTGTCTAAGCCCTGACCGAGCTCGTCCTGCAGTTGCCGCAGCCACAGAGCCTCCTGGGTTGCCGCCGCCATCGCCATGTATTCGGCCTCCGCAGTAGAGAGTGCCACGGTTTGCTGTTTACATGAATTCCAAGATAAACAAGCATTCTGAAACAGAAAAGAATAACCCGTACAAGATCTTCTATCCACTGGGTCACTAGCCCAGTCAGCATCACAGTATCCAATTATATCCTTTGAGTCATCTTTGGCATAACATAGCTTTAAGGTCTTGGTTCCTTGAAGATACCTCAAAATTCTTTTTACTCCAAGCCAGTGTTGATTTCCTGGATTATTACAGTACTGACTCAACTTATTGACTGCATAGGTAATATCAGGTCTCGTGACATGTGCCAGATATATTAGACATCCCACCGCTTCCCTGTATGGGATATTATTGTTTGCATCTTCAGGATCTTTATCGAATTTTGCATTCACCTCTATCGGGGTACTAACTGGTTTGCATTGGGACATATTGAAACGGTCCAATACTAGGTTAATATATTTTTCTTGATCTATCATAATTACACCAGTCTCTCGGTTCCTATTTATATTTATGCCGATGCACTGCTTCATTTCACCTAGGTCTTTCATACTGCATTCTCCTTTTAATTTTTCCTTAATCTCTGTTGTTTTATCCTTTTTATTTGTGAATATCAAAAAATCATCTACCCACACTGCAATAAATATTATTGTTGCCTCATTTACTAAATAATAGATGCAGGGATCCATTTGTGATCTTTGTAAGCCAATTTTTAATAAAATACTGTTCAATTTAAGATTCCATTGCCGGCTAGCTTGCTTGAGCCCATAAATTGATTTATGCAAAATACATACTTGGTCATTTTCTTTGAAGTATTCTGGTTGTGACATGTATATCTCAGTGTCTATGTCACCCTGAAGAAAAGCACTTATAGCATCCATTTGAAACATTTCTAAGTCATACTTAGCAGCCAGTGACAGTAAGAATCTAACAGATGTATATCTTACAACAGGAGCATATACCTCATCATAGTCACTTCCTTTTCTCTGAGCATACCCCTTGATAACCAATCTTGCTTTAAAACGAATAATCTCTCCTTTTTCGTTGGTTTTAGTCTTAAAGACCCATTTACATGGTAAGATTCTTTTACCACATGGTACGTTTACCAGTGACCAAGTTTTGTTTTTAATCAGAGAGCCATACTCCTCTTGCATAGCCTTTTTCCATTGGTCAGCATAAGAAGATGACAATGCTTCTTCCACAGTTTGTGGATCATTTAAATCAAGTATTGGACAGAAGTAACTTACACTATGGTCATCTGTTTCTGCATATTGCACAGCTCTTCGCGGACGCAAACTTATAGTTCGTGTTGGTGACTCGAGATCAATTGATTGCTCTGGTATGTAAGATAAATCATTATTATCGCCAGACAGATAGTCCTCACTAGAAGAATGATCTGTGTCGTCCTCTAATTCTTCTTTGCAGGGTTCTTTAGGTGGCTGTATCCCTGGACTACTGCTGTTAGATGTACAAGGTAAGTATACATTATTATCATATTTTTCCACATTTTCTAAAAATACTACATCTCTGCTTTTTATGATTTTATTTGTATCTGGATCAAGTATTCGATACCCCTTAGTTGATTCACAATAGCCAACAAATAATAATTTTCTGGATTTGGAGTCCCATTTAAGGCGTTTTTCTTTTGGTACTTGTGTCATTACTTCACAGCCAAATACTTTTAGGTTAGACAAGTTCGGTTTCTTACCAGTCCACATCTCCATAGGAGTTTTACCATGAATGGATTTTGTAGGTGATCTATTAATTATATAAGCTGTTGTTGCTACTGCCTCTGCCCAGAACTGTTTTGCAAGATGAGCATCAAACAGCATACATTTTCCTCTTTCCACCAGTGTCCTGTTCATCCTTTCAGCAAGACCATTCTGCTGGGGTGAGTACGGAGTACTTGTTTGATGTTCAATCCCATGATTGGTCAAGAAGCTTTCAAATTCTCTATTACAATATTCTTTTCCATTGTCAGAACGAATTACTTTAATTTTTCTGTCATGTTCATTCTCAACTTTATTTTTATAATCTTTGAAAACTTCTACAACATTCAATTTATTTTTCAAAAAATAAACATGAACTCGTCTTGTGTAATCATCTATAAAGGTGATAAAATATTTCATACCTCCTAGAGATTCTTGCTCCATTGGTCCACATAAATCAGTGTGGACCAGCTGCAGTGGTTGTGAAGACCTTGAACCAATGTTATTAAAGGGTGGTCTGGTCTGTTTTCCCGAGAGACAGGTGACACAAGTAATAGGACCTTTACTATTTTCAGTAAATGGATGGACTCCTTCAGCACACTCCGGTAGCTTGTTGACATCTGTAAAATTCAGGTGTCCCATGCGCCTATGCCACAGGACAACATCATTTAAGTTATCTGAACATGAGAGGTTAGAAAATACTTCTCTGTGGGTATTTAATAAATACAAATTATTTACTAATGTGGCTGAACATAGTAGCCTCCCATTTTTATCATAAATGTCACAGCCTTTATCTCTGAAATTCACATTACAGCCATTTTCCACCATAGCACTGACTGATAGGAGGTTTGCAGCAAGTTTAGGTATATATAAGACTTGTCTTACCTGAATTTAACTTTCTTTATTACCATTTATTAATAAATTGACCTTTCCCATACTTTCTACGGGTAGCGGTGTCTTACTGGCAACAGTTATGGTGGGTATCGGTGGACTTGAAACATCATACATCCAGTCACTTCTATTCGTCATGTGCATAGAGGCACCTGAGTCCACATACCACAGGTCCGGATTCATTGTCCGAGGAGATGCTGAAAATGCTGCAACAAAACCTTTAGTGTCATCCGTGTTTTCTACATTCTTCTTTTTCGGAGCATGACAATTCTTTGCAAAATGCCCATGCTTGTTACAGTTGTAACATCGGGGTCCCTTAAACACTTTTGTTTTATCTTGTTGATTCCTTTGAATGGCCTTTTTCCTTGTGAAGAATGCTGAATTATCTGAGCATTGAACTTCCTGCAGGAGCTTGGATTTGATGGAATCAGCACTGATCTTGATGCCAGAGCTCTCCAATCCCATGATCATGGGCTTATAAGCTTCAGGGAGGCCGGCTAACATCAGTGTACCTAACCATTCATCATCAATATCAAACTTAATATTCCTGAGCTTATGGGCGGTCGACATTATTTTATTCACATAGTCCTCTACGCTTCGGGAAGATTCCAATGTAGTTGTTATCAGATCTCTCAACAAGGCTACTCTTCTGTACAACCCGCTGTCATCGAAAGCCTGTTCCAAACACTCCCAGACTTCTTTACATGTATTGGCACTCTGAACATGTACGTAATTGATTGGGTCCAGTAATAAAATTAACTTAGATTTTGCCTTGGTTTCTTTCCTTTGATCTGTATTGGTACCGGTAACACATGTCCACAAATCTTCGAGTTCGAAATATGCTTGGACTGCGAACTTCCAACTGGCATAGTTATCTCTTCCGACTAGTCTGTCGATGTGGAATGGATTGTGACCTGTACTTGACATCTTCTATGCGTATTTCAGATTTTTACGTGATTTCTGTTCGAGCACGCCGCGCCGGTTAACCTCAAAATGTATGACGGACAAATACGCCGGCAAGTCTCAGTTTTCACTGCGCCTGGGGATTTTTCTTAGTTTTCACTGCGTTTACTTTGCAGTCAACCACGCTCTGCTACCATGATGATATTTTGGTGGAAATAAAATAAACGGATAACTAGAAAAATTGCGTGTATTGCTTCCATAGAGGTTACAAGCTATAGACAACGCAGTGTTGCCAACTTAGTATTAAATGTGGTTGCGTTCCTACTTGCCAACAATAATGGCCGGGAAAAGTGATTAATCATGCTGTTTTAATCACATTGCCCAATTGAGTCGGGCATTATGAATACAGACCGGCCATTATGAATAGTGCCCGGATTTATCAAATTGCCCGTAACATATATACGAGGTACTTATACATACTAATACAATCTTACATCTTCCGCACGCAAAATACGAGCTTTGACGTGGAGTTCCCCAAACCAGCCCGTTATACAATACAATCTTACAAGTACTTGATAGTGTGATCATGGTTTGAAATATTATTGAACTTATACTGTCACTTACGGGATATCTTCCGTGATTGTTCATTATTTTGAGCTCCCGATATATTAGCGTCGAAATATCGGGAGCTCAAAATAATGAACAATCACGGAAGATATTCCGTAAGTGACAGTGTAAGTTTAGTTGTAAACCGTGAAAGCTTAAAACAGTGTTTAATATTATTGAATGTCTGGCAACGGTAACTATAATAATGTCTGAAAAAGTAACCAAGTGGGAGATGAAAATATTTATCATTTAAAAAATACAATACGTTCTTTTGTTTCTTAAACCTCAAAGCTAAATAGAGTAGCACAACTATGTACTTTATTATATAGAAATGGCGTCACGGCGCCAGCGGCGAGCACACTGCTCATACTTGTAACAGTTTTGTGCGAGTTTATTTGTTCAGAACTCAATAATATGAACTAGGTACTAAAACAAAAACTAATTTAAATTCAATGTTCAGTTAAGTTCCGGTAATAATAACCTACCATATTAGTATTATAAAATATGTTTATGAATATTTAGATTATTTACAAAATACAAAACTGTAATAAAAATTATGTACAAGTATCAAAACGGTTAAAGGGCGTCAAAAAACTCGTCCACAACGCTGTCAATAGGAAAAGTGCCCAGAAGGCTGGCAGCATTGCAACGTTGGATGGCAATGCTGATTCTTTGGCCAAAAAATAGGCCCGCCCTCTGGTCACGTGAAGAGTCGACCAACCGCTTGCCGGTTTCCCAAAATACTAAATGGGCACTCGGACCCCATGGCCCTAGTGTTTCAACCCCATACGGCTCAAAAACATAATAATTAGACAATTTTATTTTCCGGTTGACCTATTGTGGCGAGTCTACCTCTAGTCTAAAAGATGGCTTGGGATATAAAGATAATGCGATAGATATAAAACGAACACGTAATTGCATTTAGCTTGTTTGTAAGCTCAAATAATTCCAGGAGCTTCATCTGTCGGGTTGTAGCAGCTAGTTGAGCTACAGCTTACACTAAGTCGCAGCACACTACATGAGACGCGCACCCGGGACTTAGACTAAGACGTGTGGTTCAATGTGTACAGCAGGTGCAGTTTCGAGAGGTCCTCTCACATCTCTGAAACTGACGTAATTACAACTTACTAAGGTCGTGTGGTTTTGTACTACTCGTGTCCACTGAACGAGATTTTATGTACTTATTACAATTTTAATTTTGGACGATATATATTTTTTTAATTTTGATATTTTTATAATGTTTTTTTCTTTTTTCTTTTGTGACATGTATATATTTCAATGAATTTTTATGTAGATGATTTGTTATCGAGTTATGTTTTTTCTGTTTAATTAACAATTTTTTTTTTATGTAACACTTTCTGACACAATCTAAATTGTTTATTGAATAAATGAAATGAAATATCAGGAATGAAGTTTACTGATAGGTATAACACTTGAAACTTACCAATTACTCAATAATCAATAAAGCTTACTGATCTGGCAATATCTACGAGTATGTCCAGTTCTTAGTTAGGTATTGATTTATTGTCTACTAGTTTTTGCCCACGGCTTCGTTCGCGTTAATTTGGTATTTGACAAACAATTTGGGGTGTACTCTGCTTGTAATAATATAATTCAATCATGATTCGAAATACACGTGGCGCCATCTATTGTCATAAGAATGTTATTTTTGTTTTCCTCGGGAACTGTAATTTTTCGGGATGGAAGGTACCCTATGTCCGTTTCTGTACATCTCACAACGGATATGCAAAATTTCAGGATGATCGGTTCAGTGGTTTAGGCGTGAAAAGGTAACAAACAGACAAACTTACTTTCGCATTTATAATATTAAGTAAGGACTTAATGTTTAGAGCCTTAGTACCTATTTGTACTTGTCAGTAGGAAGGCCCTCCATTATTCGCATCATTTAATTAAACTAAATATTCTTCGCTGTCATTTACAGCGTTCATTAAAATATTTCCTCACAGGGAGCTTTCGCGGAACCGGTTTCTTTGGAATTCATAAGCAATGAGATGCTTAGAACGACTTATTTATTTAAATGAAATACTTAAATTTTGAACTTGACCTTATTGTGCGGGGTTGGAATAATGTATTATTTATGAGAACATTGCTGATTTATCATAATTATGTCAAATAATAAGAACTCAACGGCACGGCATCAAAAGGAGCTGTTCTATACTGAGCAGCGGCTGGAACCAGATCTTCAACGATGATGATGATAACAATCTTCAATTGGTTTGGTAAATTGATTAACTAGTAGGTATGATGAATCTTGGGGCAGACTGATAGGTACTATCACATGCTATTCTTCAAAAAAAAAATTTAGCAATTAAATTTACATTATTTACAAGCTACAATTCTATAATAGTAAAAAAAATATGTACAAGTATCAACAGGGCGTCAAAAAATTCGTCCACATCGCTGTCAACAGGAAAAGTGCCCAGAAGGCTGGCAGCATTGCCACGTTGGATGGTAATGCAATCAGCATTGCCATTCCTTTGACCTAAAAATAGGCCCACCCTCTGGTCACGTGAAGAGTCGACCGAGGGCACTCGGACCACATGACCCTAGTGTTTCAACCCCAAACGGCTCAATCACATCACTACCAATAATAACAATAATACCATAATACAATGGAAAGGCTGCAATTGAATGAAACACAAAACGTGAATAAAACAACAAAATTGTAATAAAACAATTTTTATGTGTGTGTAGGTCGTTAGCGCTCGATGTACAAAGGGAGGCCATTGTAACAAGCAATTACGAGCAGCACATGGCCTAAATGAATGCTGACGGTGTTGATGACTGATTGGCTTCCTGCACACTTTTATACAATTAGGTAAATACAGGGTGTAAATAGACCCTTCACGAAGCCGTTAACCAAGAATTGTGTACATCAAACTAATACACCCTACACAAAAATTATTGCTGGGAAACGACTTTTTTTTTGGGGTGAAAAATCACCTTTTACCGTAAAACTCAATGTAACGCATTCAAAACATTGTGCTTATGAAATTTATGTGCATTGGATAGTAAACGGGTCATGATGGTATTTAAAGTAAAGTTATAACCGTAGAAAATTGTATTAAAAAAAATACTTGTGAAAAACTAACTAGAAGGTTCCCAGGAATGCTCTAGAAATAAAAAAAAACCTCGCAATGACGGGAAAAAGAAGTGCATTTCGGCTTAGTTAACGGTCTTTTAACACCCTTTATACAATACTGCCACTGAGATTGTAAATGAACATAAGACTTGAGTAATTTAGACTAAAAACCAAAAAAACACTAAGAGCTGTCGTGTTGTTTCGTGCAGTATGAGTAGGTAAAGTAAGTCACATAGCACGGCACGCCAGCATTAATTACATCATCCGTCATGCTCTTGCTACCGCCGGGGGTGCCAGCCGTTTTAGAACCCAACGGCGTATATTTGTCTGCCGGGTTGCACGCTAAACAGATTTAGATTGATTTAAAAACGCAGAGCCAAACCACATACATTAGAGTGTAGTGTTACGTCAATATTTTTGATAGTAAAGTATATATTTCTGACAGTTCTGACTCATGTTGTGCTTTCATCCAAAGTAAATTATTATATTATTATAGGAGCAAAGGCCTCCCTCCATTCCTTCCAAAGGTCACGATTCTGTGCTACTTCTTTCCAATGCGTCTAATCCCCTCCATAAACATGATGACGAAGAAGAACAATAGGCCCCAAGTGCCCGGCGCCTCCAGTGGCGAGGATGCCGATGACGGTGGGTAAGCACGCCTTGGAACATGGGGTGCTAAGAATCCCCGGGTGAGATCGACCTTCCGTTAAACGACCCAGGCAAAACAAAGTAAATTATATTGAAATAATATGAGAAAGAACAGTTTTTGTTAAAAATTCTTGTGAATTGTGAAATCCTTCAGTTTTTATACTCATACAAATACGTAATATGTGGGGTCTGGTTAGAAAGTATTCCTAAAGTAGCGGAGCTTCAGTTTGATTTCCGTTTGATGAGGAGTAATGTGAGGTTGAGTGAACGGTTCGCGTCTGCCTGTCATTCAGCAGTGAACGAATGGCACGACTCACGACCGAAGAGTTCAGTAAATATAAACTGCACACTGAGGGTACTAGCAGAAACATAGGTAAGACTTACGTTAAATGCAATATTACGTCTAAACTTATACTGTCACTTACATATGGGATATCTTCCGTGATTGTTCATTATTATTTCTTAAATCTCAAAAGTAGCAGTCGGCATTTTAATAAGGACTCCACAAAAACTGGTGATACTGTGAGTGTGTTTTGCAGTGACTTAGTGTCGAGTTCCAGTAGTGCGCGTAGCAAAAGACAAAGAAAGGGGGTAGGCAGATTTGTCTGCTCTTAACAATTTATTCTCCATCCACCCGCATTCTCCAGTCAACCCGTCGAAATATCGGGAGCTCAAAACAATGAACAATCACGGAAGATATCCCGTAAGTGACATTAAAAGTTTAGTTGTAAACCGTGAAAGCTTAAAACAATATTACGCCTGTATATCTCGAAAGGGTAGGTTTGGCAGAAAATAGAAAACACATTTTAGCGTTATTTTTTACCTAGAACCCAAGAAAAGTTAGGCAGAGGTGTACCTTTTAATAGTACATCCACATTTCACCAGATTTCGCTCAGTAATTTCTGATGAGCAAAACCAATAACACTTGGTCAACCTAGCAATCGAATCAGACCCCATATTCAGCAGCAACGCTTACGATCCCTAGACCAATACTTACCAAATCCTCTTTAAAATTGACAATTCTTTTACATGTTATGATATCCTACAAGAGTCGTCGCGTGCGTATGACGTCATCACACAGTATGTAACAGTCACAAAACAGTTTTCAGTCGAGCAGTCACGGCGGCGTAGTGTCTGTGTCGAGGAGTTAATTCGGTAATGAGGAGCGGCAACAGGTAGCCGGCGCGATCCGCCGCGATCCTCACATGATACAGCATGTACAGCAGAAGTCTCACTCTGCGAAATGGTCACATGAAACGCCCGCTTTGTAGCAGTAGCGGGCATACAATGTTAGAGTAGAATGGTAATCATAGGGACTTGTTTCTCTTGCTCTTGACCACGATCACGCCTGATGGAAAGCGGTAGATGAGGTCTATCATGGAACGAGCGTGCCCAGAAGATGCCTGTTCACTCTTGCTTTGAAGGCAGTTAGGTTAAATGTGGGAGGCCACAAACGAACTTAGGATAAACATCAGGAAGTCGTTCACTGACTAACAACGTACAGTCTAATCCTATCCTCTAGCATATTTGCTCAAGAATTTCTACAACGAAATATTCCTATGAGGAGATTTTTTTTTAATTTATCCCCAAACGAGGTTAAATAAAAGCTAAAAGTTTGTGTGTCGTGTGTCAGTTTTCACGTCACTTGGCTTATGTATTTACTAGCTTTTTCCCGCGGCTTCGCTCGCATTAATTTTGAATTTGACAATCAATTCGGGTTGTACTCTGCTTGAAATATTAAAATTCAATCATGATTCAAGAAAGACACGTGGCGCCATCTAAAAGAACGTTATTGTTATTTTTCTCGGGAACTATACTTTTATCGGGATGAATGGTACCCTATGTCCGTTTTTGTACACCAGACAACGTATATGCAAAATTTCAGGATGAACGGTTCAGTGGTTTAGGCGTGAAAAGGTAACAAACAAACAAATTTACTTTCGCATTTATAATATTAAGTATAGAAGTCTGGACTAGTATGGATGGTAAAGTCTTCTCGTGGTAACAATTTCGTTTTGTTTTCGTATTAAACCTTCGTCAATCAGTATGTGTTCTGACACTTCTGAATCAATATCCTTACGTCACCACGTCGCCACCTCGGGCTAACGAGCTGATACGTGTGGCCCGTGTGGGGTCACTAGTTCAGAGATAGTTAGGATTTATGGGAGAAGGGTTCACAAGGGGGTGATAAGTTTTAGTGTTAAGTGAATGACAGCCCGTCGTTGATTGTAGATGAGGTGGTTGAGGTTTGCCTCTGTCAATCAATTTGTTTGTTAATAACCAGCACGTGTCGTGTTTGTGAGATAGAAATCATGGGAAAAATAGTAACAAAACTTTCCGCACTCCAGAATAATCGAACATGGCACAATTTCGCGTCTTCTGGGCACGCTCGTTCCATCATAGACCTCGTCTACCGCTTTCCATCAGGCGTGATCGAGGTCAAGAGCAGGCAAATGTTGTAATATTTTTTTTTTAAAAAATCTATATTTTTAGTGAGTTTTCCAGGAGAATCGGTAAAATTTCGAGCGATTCGGGACTGGTATGGTAACACCCAAAACACTTAGGCCCGTATAAGAGACTCAAACTCAAACTGTTTATTGCATTCATGTGTACATTTAGTTGAAACATATATTTCAGTAAGTTCCAACATGAAACCCGGTTAGGGCACAGCAACATAATATTGGACAAAACAAGCATCCAGTGAGTAGGTATACTGGATTGCAAGTTTGTTAAACAGATATAATTATTATGTACGAGTATAATATTACTAGTACTAGGTTTATGTAGTTATTTTAATTAATATCACGAGGTTATTAAATTATTACAGAACGTCACTCAACACTCAAGCATTACTTAAAATTAGATTCAAGCGATTTGATTGGTTGAAATTAGTTTTAAGTAATGCTTCAGTCTTGAGTGAGTAAGTTCTGTATTGCGAGACTTCCCGGGTCGGGATACGGGACCTTACGGGTCTCCCATATAACAAAAAATGGATGATATCTACCTGAGTAAAGTATTTTATAAAATTCTACTCTTATTTACATATCTGGAGAAATTCCACATTTTTCTGTAATTCAGAGCGCGCGCGAGCAACAATTGAAATTCATGAGATATCCGCTTGCCGCTCCCCCATTCCCCCGCTCCCGCGACCCTCGCATCTCTCTCATCTGAAAGGGTCCTGGTGGCATGCAGGTCGAATGTTACTGAATGCTTTAGTCACAGATTCCCAATGACTCATTATGGAACACATTGTTATGCTTCATTAATTGGAGTTTGTCGAATGGTAAGGTCAGATCAAGGTCATACGTTGCGCGATGAATGATGCAGGTCGTGGGGCCACAGCTCTTGTCTCTTGCGTCCAACGCCAGTCCGAGGTCTGTCTCCGCACTCCTTCCGAGGTAACAGAGAACTGTTGCAAGCACCATGATCACGGATAAACCGTGATCATGCTTGCAACAGCGCCAAAATATCGGGACACAAACCAAAAAGTAAACATGGTAAATATCCCTCTCTAAAATTAATGATAATGTTAGTGACCATGACAGTTTAAAAAATTATATTTAGGTTTCAAGTAACCTGTTTCTCACATAGGTTATCGATATCTGCCAAAAGATGACCTCATCGGTGGATCGTTCTCATTTATTTGTTCACTGATATTGGGCAAGTGAACAAACAAGGCTAGACTGTTTCACATCGATATGAACTGCGTAGGAGGACTTTTATTAATATAACACGCTGATTGGAATCTATGCGAAGTAGGTTTCAATGTTTGTACTATTTGCTAAAAACTAGCGGATCTTTTGGAATATTATGGGTGCCTAATATAATAACGGACGAAATTATTTTTCTCTGTAGAATTAAGCTGTCACTTTTTCTAATTTGAATTAGTAGATCCGGGCCTGAGTGATCGTCAGCCCTACTTATCTTAGAGCTAAGATATTATATAAAGCTTTGCTATAGCCTCAGTGAGTAATGAAAAAAATATATACTTGATTTTGACTAACAGTCAAACTCAAACTCAAAGCATTTATTTCAATTAGATCATTACAGGCATTTGAATGTCACAAAAAACAAAGAAAGCAAAGCTACAGTCACAGACACAAGGCATAATAACTTGTGAAAGTACTGTGGTTGCCCATTTCAAGGCGTAAATCTCTATGGAGAAGAATGAGCAAGAAATTCCATGGACGCTCTTTTCAATCAAAATATTGTTACAAAATCTTGGTTACATCATTCATGTGGAGACTATATGAGAACGATGTATAAAGAAGTGCACATTAAAGTAACGCTTTTCAAAGCTTACTGTCAGTCCTTCTACACGTGCAGCCTGTGGGTCAACTTCACTCAGCGGACATACAGCGACCTACGCGTTCAATATAATAATGCACTGAGAGTACTGCTACGGCTGCCGTGGCGTTGTAGTGCGTCGGGGATGTTTGCAGATTTTTGCCGCCATTATTAGGAGTAGATGTGCATCCCTGATGTCTCGTGTTCGCGGCGGCACCAACAGTATTCTCAGTGTATTTGCAGATCGATGGGATTCCCTGATGATGCGGAGGTGGATGCGGCTCCACGCTGAATTTTATTTGTATATTTTCATCTGTGTCTTAAACCTACTAACACTAGAAGTTAAGTAAAATTGTTACTAACCCTATGGACTATTCTATTAAGAGCGTCCAGAGTAAAAAGATATCAACAGTTCAAAAATAAAAATAAACCAAGGCAACTAGCAGTGTAGGATCATATCTAGCACACGAGACTAGCGTCACACTGACTAACTAACATCTTTTCAATCTGCACACACGCTCACCACAAGGTTCCATCACCAACACATGTTGTGTGGTGCCTCATCCAGTATTCATCGCACTACATTGACACCGCACGAGACGAGCGCACACGAGGCTCACGGGGCCCACAGCTACTGTGTCAACAGTGCTGTGTATGCTTCTCTGTATGAAAAGGCCCTTTTAAGATGAGATTCAACTTGACATTTTTACTTTAGAAGAACCATCAAAATCAGGAAAGGGGGTTACTTTTTTTTTTTCCTGTAATGTCTTTTACGGTTGTTTGAAAATTTAGACTTTTAGTAAGTGTATGCTATTTATAGCTATAACAGGAATCAAGGGGACTTCTTCTTCTTTATTTCAATAAAATGCGGAGATAAGTCATAAGTCATTTATTTCTTAACAAAATACATTGTGTAGAAAATACTTAAAACTAGATTAATATGAATTAGAAAGTAATAATCAAAAAAAAAACTAATTTTTACAATAATAAAATTAATAGTCATTTAATAAAGAAATATAATGTCAAAATATGAAAATAATAAAATTAATACGCACTTAATTACCTAATAACGCATAATAATAATAATTAAACTCAATAATAGAAAATTTCGCATAAATACATGTCATTTGTCAAAGAAAGTGGTCTATTCTTGAACAATGCGTAAAGAGAAGTGCTATATGGTAGTTACAACTTAAAAACTAAACGTATACATGGAGCATTGGTATTAGTTACAAATAAAGCCACGCGATTGGCTGGCTCCTCATGATGTGATAGGCGGTCATCATTGGTTGATGAAGATCTGGTGAAAGAAGCGTTCATAATTATGCTTGAACAATAAGCTAATGTTTTCTTTAATTGATCTATACACCGTGACTTTTTAGTCGTCTTACAACAGCAGCCCACTTCATGTATCCAATGACTACTAAACATTCATAAAAAAAAAATGGTATTTATGAGATTTTAATAATTAAAATATAAAAATATTATTCTACGTAGTATTATTATTTCGTAGTTAAAACATCCTTTTGCGAGCAATGATCTACTCTACTTGAGCGCTGGGTAGGTATATTCTCCCGTTTGAAAATCATTAACAGGATGTTTCATATTTTTTTCTAATGTTTATTTATTTTTCTTTGTACCTATTACGGTAGGTAAATTAAAAAAAATCGCGACTAGAACTATTTTATGTCGGGTACATTGAGTGGACCACCTTTGTAAGACTACTAAAAAGTCACGGTATATAAAGCTAAAACATAAGCTACAGCAGAGTCCCTCTATTTTGAAGCAACTTGACTCCACTACTACTTAATGAGTAAGAGAACTAAATCAAATACCTCTTTCCTTAATCTCGCCTTCTTCGGGCACTTTCAACTTTAAAGCTCGTAGAACATAAACTCTGCTCAACGCGACGTTAATCCAAAGTTAAGTAATCTATGACTACAGCAAGTTTAGAGAGCAGCAACTCTTCATAATTCTCACGCTCTATGGCGCAGTGCTGCTCTGTGGGGGAGGAATTTTGCGATCCGCCGCATTTATGCGAAGGGATGAAGAAAGGCATCTGGAGGAATAATGAACACCTTCATATCTATATCTATACATATAATAAGACAGTAAAAAAACTGTGTCTGTACATTGAATATATTAAAAAAAAAAAATGAGGGGGGTTTAGAAACAGTAATAGAGCACGAATCCAAAAAAAAAATTCTGTCTGTTTGTCTGTTTATCTGTTTGTCTGTTTGTCTGTTTGTCTGTTTGTCTGTTTGTTTGTACACGCTAATCTTCAGAACTACTAGACGAATTTGAAAGTTTTTTTTTTTGTTGTATAGGTATTAAGTCTGGGCAACATATAGGCTATAATTTATCTTGGAAACTTGAACACCTGATGCAGAACCGCAATAGAATAGCTAAACTATAAGAGATACAAAAATGGTACCATAGCAAAAATTGTTCCACGTGATGAGCATTTTCTGCTGAGAGAATAAATTTGAAGATCTGGAACACCTGATGTGGAACTCCAAGAGTCCAGCTACACTATAACATATAGGAATGACGTCTTAGCAAAAATTGTTAAATCTGATGACCACTCTCTGTTGATTTATAAAAATCGAAGATCTGGAACACCTGTTGTGGAACTCCAAGAGCCCAGCTACAGCATAACACATAGGAATGACGTCTTAGCAAACATTGTTCAATCTGATGAGCACTCTCTGTTGACTTATAAAATCGAAGATCTGGAACACCTGTTGTGGAACTCCAAGAGCCCAGCTACACCATAACACATATAGGAATGACGTCTTAGCAAACATTGTTCAATCTGATGAGCACTCTCTGTTGACTTATAAAATCGAAGATCTGGAACACCTGTTGTGGAACTCCAAGAGCCCAGCTACACCATAACACATATAGGAATGACGTCTTAGCAAAAATTGTTCAATCTGATGAGCACTCTCTGTTGACTTATAAAAATCGAAGATCAGAAACATCTGATGTGGAAATCAAAGCTATCACTAATTTCACTGTATAATTATAAAATAACATAAGCTGGGAGTACCTCCACGCGGTGAAGGCGGTAACAGTTTAGGACTGATATTTGATGACGACGGTATATCATTGACTTGACTCTACTGGACAAAACACCTATTTTTTTTTTTTTTTATCGAATAAGTATGCCTTCGGGCTTATGTTATTTGAGTGTTTTAGACTTTTTCCACTTATCTTCGTGACACGGTAGCCTACCCGGTAACGCAGGGGAGCAGTCACTTAGATTTTAATTGATCAGGTATCTTCACAATAAAACTATAACCATGCCTAGAAAGAGGTCAAATCTGTCCCAATGTTCCAAAGGAGCTAAAAGATTGAGGATCATAAGATCCCAAGAATCTACCGAAGAACGTCAGGAGAGACTTGATGCTGTTCGAGCACATCAGGTTGCAACTCGCTCCGTGGAAACCTCTTCCTCTCTTCTCTTCTCTTCCTCTTGGATAACGAAGCACGCCTGCGTTCTCAGCGTATTTACGCATCTACATCCAGGTCTCTAGAGAACTGTGAAGAATATGATGCGCGACTGACCGCTGATCGTGAACGTCATGCATTGTCTCGCGAATCGGAGACGTTCACGGATAGAGAATTACGCTTGAGTTCCAAGCGTATCTACGCATCGACTTCCAGGTCTCTAGAGACAAGTGGGGAAAGTGATGCGCGACTGACCGCTGATCGTGAAAGTCACGCATTGTCTCACGAGTCGGAGACGTTCACGGATAGAGAATTACGCTTGAGTTCCACATCGACTTCTGACTTACAAAAATGAAAGATATGGAACGTCTCGAATCGTCTCGCGCATCCCTTTGTTTTCCCGTCCCCCTCTTAGAATTCGACATCAGACGTTTCAGATCTTCGATTTTGACGGCCCCGTTGTCGCTGGCATAAGCAACAGGATCCGCGTACGAAGTCGCGGGCAGAAGCTAGTCTTTACTAATATTATAAATACGAATGTAAGTTTGTTTGTTACCTTTTCACGCCTAAACCACTGAACCGATCATCCTGAAATTTTGCATATACGTTGTCAAGTGTACAGAAACGGACATAGAGTACCTTTCATCCCGATAAAAGTATAGTTCCCGAGAAAAACAACAATAACGTTCTTATGATAATAGATGGCGCCACGTGTCTTTCGAATCATGATTGAATTATATTATTACAAGCAGAGTACAACCCGAATTGATTGTCAAATTCTAAATTACCGCGGACAAAAGCTGGTTGCACAATAATTATAAGATTTTTTTTTGTCAATCATTTAATATTTCTGATTCCATTTGACAACACAGGTGTTTTGATAGATTAGATTTTATTTTAGATACCGCGGCCCTGGAACACAAAGGGCAAATAAGGAACATGGATGGGTTTTTGATGATTTCCCATCCCATAAAAAAAAACAAAAAGGTGTTTTGAAAATATCATTGTATGATAGGTAAAACGTAATTGCATGTAGGTATTGTCTATGGACTACTATGCCTAACAATGCACAGGCGCCACCTACTGGTGACATATTGCTGACGTAAAACCGAGCCGATGATGGAACGCTTCACCCTCTGTGTGATAGCTAATGTCCTATGATTTATTGGCCCTAAAGAATGGCGATTATGGGTGATAAATTATATTGATGGCTACCGCATTGATCATTACCTATGTTGTCCCTATTACTCTGTAAATTCTAGATTAATGACATTATATCTAATTTATACTAAACACAGAGGGGACCTTGACGTGCTTCGGAGAACATAATTATTATAATGTTGGGTTTAGCAGCTTTTCTTAAAGTTTTTCAAGAAAGCTAATATAAAGGGTGTAAAAAGACCCTTAACGAAGCCGAAAGGTACTTATCCTCCCCGTCATTGCGATAATTTTTTTGTTCTAGACCATATATAGGAATCTTCATTTTTTCTGCATCCTGAAAACAAGTTCCCTATTTGTTGACTGTCCCCAAAAAATAACACCATACCGCAGAACTGAGGCGACTAATCCATGATATGCCGTTAACAGTGTATCCGTATTTACTTTCCTTGCAAGTTGAGATAACAAATATGCTGATTTACTTAATCGCTTGCAAATTTCCTCCAAATGAGGTTATGGTGGATAGCTAGCAGAATATCAGTAAATTCAATCCAGTCTCGATGTAAGACAAAATATTAGCTTCTCTTCTTAAATACAAATGTGGAACAATTGGAAAAATGCAAGGTTATATTGAAAGTTTCGAAATCAATTGAATATGATATTGGCAACTCAATAGAAAATAGTTTCATTCCAATATTTATTGATATTCTCTGTTTAACCTTTGCATTTCTTTTATGAACGTTATTACATACAGGGTGTAAACGGACCCTTCACGAAGCCGTCAGCCAAGCAATAAGTGCACCAAACTAAGTAACTTTACGCAAAAATTATTGCTGGGAAACGAATTTTTTTTTGGGAGATTTATCACGTTTTACGGTAGGACTTAATTTAACGTACTCAAAACATTGTGCTGCTGGATGAATTGAATAGTAAGGGGTCGTGAAGGTTTTTAAAGTAAAAATCTTACTTTAAAAACATGTATTTAAAAAAAAAGTTGGAACTTTGACCCCCAATATCTTCGTAACTGGAAGGTTCCCAGGTATGGTCTAGAACAAAAAAAAATGTTCGCAATAACGGGGAGAACACGCCTTTCGGCTTCGTTAAGGGTCCTTTTACACCCTTTATACTGTAGTGATTTTGCATGATACGATTGATTGTCAGAAATCTTTTAATATTACGCTTAATACCATTTCACTGATTTCTGTCTCATTTCATGAAGGTTAACAATATATTTAGCAGTCACAACTTACAACAATTCCCTGCTATCGAATCATAAATACGTTAACATATAACCTCCATATTTACGACGTTGTTTACAGTTACAAGTTTACGTTATATTGTGTCACTGCTCACTGCCGCCGCGCGCCGGCGCGTCGCTCAACCGGATTCGAGTCGCCAAATCTGAGATCATTGTACACTTATCGTTCAGGATTTTAGGCGACGCAGATTGCGATGCGGCAATTGAAGGCAATTGTTGCATCAATTTTTTCCTTATCGTGAATACCATCGCGGCTTTTCCAGCGCAATCGCTGTCGCAACATATTGTGTGGTTTTACAAACTTGATCACTGAAATAATGATTTTACATATTATTTTGTTATCGTTACAAATTATGAAATCATCATCTGCCTAGCCTTTTCCCAACTATACTAGGGTCGGCTTCCAGTCTAACCGGATGCAGCTGAATACCTTTATTTTACACGGTGCGACTGCCTATCTGACCTCCACAACCCAGTTAGTACTGGGTAATACGATACCCCTTGGTAAGACTGGTTGTCAGACTTTTTGGGCTACTGACTACCTAACGACTGCCAAAGATTTACAAATGACACCCGGGACCAACGGCCTAACGTGCTTTCCGAGGCACGGAGGAAACTCGGTATGTAATGGGTGGTCACCCATCCACAGTCCAACCTAGGCAAGCCCGGCTTAACCTAAAGATCGACCCGAGCGGCTGTTACTAAGTATTAAGAATTATGAAATGTTAATAATAAAATCAGACGAAACACTTATTCTTGAAATTATTTCCTTGGTGCTCTTGGGTTCTATAACTTCTACGTTATTTTATAGAGTCAACCCAAAACAAGTAAAGCTATAAAGTTTCATAGCTTTATTCATCATTTCAATGAACGAACATTTCAGCAGCCCATGAGTTTAACAGCCGGCGCAAGTGCCCTTCATTCGCAAATATTTCTCTCATTTTAACGACGGTACAATGAGCTGAACATTTCATATTGATCGGCGATAAACTGGAGTATCAACAAGTATGTACCCTCTGACGTCACAGCATCACATTCAAATGAACTCTACCAAAGAGCGCAGGAAATGTTTTTATGATGACTATAAAAGTTTGCGAAACGCGCCCAAGTCAGAGGAAGTCACAGAGAGGAGGGTACCGAAGTAGAAGGCTGTTGTTTTCATAAAAAATAATAACAACTTCGTTTCCTATATTGGTTTATTTCACGCTCATTGTAGTAAATGTGAGGTATTGTCAATAGACAACACCTCAATATTTTTTTTGTGTATAAATAAAGTCATTCATGATACAACTAATCCTTACTAATATTTTAAATGCGAAAGTAAGTTTGTTTGTTTGTTTGTTACCTTTTCACGCCTAAACCACTGAACCGATCATCCTGAAATTTTGCATATACGTTGTCAGGTGGACAAAAACAGAAATAGGGTATCTTTCATCCCGCAAAAAATTACTGTTCCCGAGGAAAACAATAATTGCGTTCTTATGATAATAGATGACGCCACGTGTCTTTCGAATCATGACTGAATTATCACAAGCAGAGTACAACCCGAATTGATTGTCAACTTCTAAATTAACGCGAGCGAAGCCGTGGGCAAAAGTTAGTTGAATGACATCTCGACAGTTATTTTTTGTTTTTCACATGGATACAATAACTTGTAGACACAAAAATTGAATTTAATTAACTTTTATGCCTAGCTAAATGTTCAAGCTCTTGTATCAGTAAGTGACCCGAGGTGACTCATAGCACTTTAAATAAATCAAGAACGCAAATAAACAACAAAAGAAGTGCCACTGAACATGCAACGTTTTCTCAAACATACATTATAAGATTACACGATATTAATAGAAACAAAGAAAGAAATCATTTAATAATATTACTCGTCTAAAAACTGCAAGTTCTACTTAACAGTTTATACTGCGTTCACGATTAAGTTTCCAAAAATGTAAACAAATGTGAGTTTTGGAAAAACAATTTTAATACATACACTGTAGTTCTATTGATTTGCTTGTTTGTTTGAAATGAATGATGTTTGAAACCTAGATTTGCAGTACGTTATAACATCAATAGGAAACAAAGTCTTGAATGGAATTTAAGATTTGAAGTTAAACCAGTTGTTTTATTGATCCGTTATCCATACGAAACTAATAATACAAGGAGAGAGGAATTATTAGTTTATTGTTCTAGATGAGTATTATATATTAGTTTCTGTTGTTTCTCGCAGAGAGAATTAGTACTCTTTTAGTTGCATAAAAATGAGTATGAAAAATTACACTTCGAAGGACAGATACTTACTGGCATCGTAATAACTACAACTCAGAAGTATTTTATTTACCTGGAACAATAAACCTGTACAAATATCTTTTCCAGGATGATCTGCTACACTGGTACTATTGGAAATGTTTCATTTAATTTTGTGAATTCGACAAGGAACCAGTTATTATTTAACCGGCGAAAAAAAAGGGAGGTGGTTCAATTCGAAATCTATAATTATATATTTTTTCATTAAATATGACCACGCGTAATTTTTTATAGAGAAGTCGGATTTGAATATTTTTTTTTTATTGGAGAGCGTACATCCCAAAATTGGTCCGATTTAAAAAAAAAAATCGAATCCACCACTAAGGGTAGAAAAACAGGGGTTGATTGATTTTGTTCGTATTAAATTTTCAATTGTGAACTGATTTTGTTTCAATTTGGCACATATATTTTATGGTTCTGATGACAATACAACGTTATAAAGATCTGGATTTCATCTGATGATGGAGACGGAAGACAGTTGCAAGAGGTCCTCAACAGTTTACCGCTTGCAAGTTGACCTTGATGAGAACTTGACGTAGCTGGAGTATGACTATCATCAAAGGTCTGATGATGGAGATGGGAGACTGTTACAAGAGGTAAAAGTTTATAGAATAGAATAGAAAAATTTAATTTCAGACCGGAGCCCATAGGGTTAGTAAAAATTTTACTTAACTTCTAGTGTTAGTAGGTTTCAGACACAGATGAAAATATACAATTTAAATTCAGCGTGGAGCCGCATCCACCTCCGCAGCATCGGGGAATCCCATCGATCTGCAAATACACTGAGAAGACTGTTGGTGCCACCGCGAACACGAGTCATCAGGGATGCACATCTACTCCTAATAATGGCGGCAAAACCATCAATATGAATCAATATATATCTGCAAACATCCCCGACGCACTACAACGCCACGGCAGCCGTAGCAGTACTCTCAGTGCATTATTATATTGAACGCCTAGGTCGCTGTATGTCCACTGAGTGAAGTTGACCCACAAGCTGCATGTGTAGAAGATTTATATTACTTACGAAGTAAAACTAAAAAGAGGATATTTTATATCAATTTCTTTTTCCCAGAAGAAACTCTACCATACTTTACTATGTTTAATTTATTTACATAAATTATTATAATTTATGCTTTTTGTGAAACAATAATACTTGAAAGAGTTTTCTTTTACAACAACATCAAAGAACAAAAATATAATTATTCATATTTCCTTCCGAACTCTGTATGTTTGCAGACGTCTGTAGAAAGTGATCACCTTCGTACTGAGGCATAAGCTTGTTTATTTTTTTAACCCTTTATAAGGCAGAGAAAACCGGAAGTGGTAGGAAAACGAAATTTATGTATGTTAATAAGGATAATTTTATATGATTTTTAAGATTAACATTTTTTAATATATTTTTTTTCTAAAAATATGAAATAAGTTCCTACTTAATTTTTTTTTTTTTTTTTCGCTGGCAAATATGAGGAAAATTATATAACAGTATATGTGCCACTGTCCATGCTAAAGTGGTGATATCTCTGTATAAAAAATAATTTTATCGGTGGCACGTATGCTGCCTCTACCTCTGATAACCTGTATGTGTGCGTGCACGTGTTTCTCGATGGCGGCAGAAAGCTTGCCCATACACTGTACAGTGTCACGATATTATATGCAAGCCGCGAACCATGAAACTATAGCTAGAAGATTTATTACCCACTTACTTAGTCTACTTGGAGCGTGCGGCCCCTGCTTCGAATAGGTTGGTCAGTGTTATTGGATTTTTTTATTATATATAGCTAGTGCCCAGTAAATAGCAATAGACTCACCCTTTAAAGTACAAAACTGTCAAAATGGGAGTGTGCTACACATTACACGAATTGTGCTGACATTATCTCTTCTTTTATTTAAAAAGTATTTGGTACGATGCAGATGAGTGAAGGTGGGCCTTAGGCAGGATTCTAGAGTAATAGATCTTGCGATCATTATTAAAACAAGTCTCTTTTCGCGTAGGCTGCTGGACTGTTCGAAAGAGATACCGTGGCCCTGGAACACAAAGGGAAAAGAAGGAACATGGATGGGTTTTAGTCAGTAAAAGTCTGACACTCCCTCCCACTCCACCCAGAGCGCGGGGGGGGGTTATTTGATGATTTCCCTTCCCAAAAAAAAAATTTTGTGATTTCAAGCTCATAATACACGTTTAAGCACCGTTACGGTAATTTTATACATGTATTGTAGTTTGGATTTACAGATCCCTATGGATCCCTATGTGGATTTTCAAACGTGAATAAAAATGCGGTCAGAAGACAATACATCATTTCCGCGTCATTACGGACCTCAACAGCACATAAATAAGAACAAAGTTAACGGAGCGAGCGACTGCTATTAATTACCACGTCCAGTGACCGCGCAGAAAGCAGTGCTTTTTATTCCGACTCGTTATGTTCTGCTGATTAACTCGGACACAGGCGACTACTTACCTTAATACTCATGCACTCTCAGTCAACTAAAGCAACTACACTACCTGTGGTCGTTGACACCAAATCAATATTATTTAATCATGTTTACATCACGTCTGCTGAGTTTCACCAGCTAATTTAAATTGACCCCGTATATTCTATTCAATTCCCTCCAAAGGGTCAAAATTTTGAACTCACAACAAGATTGATTCTATGTTCTCGTAGCTCTGCTACGACAGTCTACGCCGTAGCACTAAGGGCTACGAGACCGTGCAGTGTGTGTTCGTCTATTCTGAACAATATTGTTAATATTAAAAGTTTATACCCAACGCAAAACTACAGCCCAGGTAAGATATTTTACGTAGATTTGAGTCAGTTACTGTCATAGATTTGTGTAAGCATTATAGTTTGGGGCCTTATCGGTTGACTAGTTGAGACTGCCTCAGGAAATAAGTCCGTCTTGGTGTTTTTCTTTTGCTGCTAAAAGTTTAAATACTCTTATTAATATTCAGGATTCACCGTCACGCTGACGTTACTGATTACGTCACCACGCCTCACATGTACAACCAACGAACTCTTTATCTAAACTTAGCCTTAGCACCACGTTTACTCCTAGCGATATACATACAAATATATGCAAATCCGCGTGTATATCAGCAGTACCTGCTGCCATGGAATACTGAGGCGCTCTGACAAGTAAGGTCGGCTGTAGATCGTGACGTCCTAGGTTTGATACTTAGGTTGTGACCCAGACGCTCTTCGTTTAGGTTAAAATAAAGTTAGCTTGTAACAACAAATTAGTGATAAAATATTTTGTGTGTGACTAGGTTTTCAATTGTCTGAATTTGAACCCATCAGCCTTTTGTGAGTAGTTTTCTCTTGTTACACCGTGTGATAAGATGGTTTGATCATGTCGAGAGGATAACTGGAAGGCTACTAACAAAGATAAATACTAAAATGTGAGAGAATGTTCTAGAAGGATATACACTAATCTTATTGGTGTGTATTTTTCTGAAAAGTGGCTGGTACTCGCAACCGATGTGCACGTCGCGAACGCATAAGCAGTATGTAAGGATGTAGCATGTGGTGTTCTGAAGTTCAAATAGGCAAGTATGTAAACTATTGACTAATCATTCTGTAGTTTCCGTCTTAACTACACAGTGTCCATTGCGGGCTCTCCCGGCGGCAGACTCTGGCGGGGGTACGCAATCAGGACGATGTACCGAGCGATAAGTCTCGGACACATTGAGCCCGCTACAGCACCGCAGCCATTATTACTACTAATAAAACTGGCCGACACCAAGCTGTGCTTAGGTGAAACACAGCCTTTAGGAACTTACACAACGAACATCTACTTTCCTTAGTTCGGGTTTGACGCAGATTGTGCACTTCGCAAAATGTGCACATGACGCAAAATGTGCACTTGAGGCAATATGTGCACTTGACGCAAAATTTGCACTTGACGCAAAATGTGCACTTGGCAAAATGTTCACTTCGCAAATGAGCACTTCTCAAAATGAACACTACTCAAAATGAGTGAATTTTATCACAATGGGTCAAAATAAAAACCGTTTGCTTACAAAAATTTTTTTTGTACGCAAACGGTCTACCGGCTCATATTTACCCTGGCTTATTATAAACATAACTTATGTTTACTAAACAGGGTTGCTCAATCTATCACATAGTGGCTCTAGGGAGCTATGATACTAGACAGAAAACCCAACGAGTGTACGGTTATTGGAACGCTATAGAAGGTTGCGATCGTAAACCTTCAGGGTATCGTCTGCAATATATTGGAGAAAAAATATAAAACTAGGGGAAATAAGTCGCCGGAGCCCCGTCAATAACCGTTTCGCCACGAGCTGCTCTTCAGGTGATACGCGTTACGATAGAGACTGCAGGGCAAGCAAATGAAGAAAGTTGTTTTAGTAAGTGAGTTTTTGTACGTGTGAGTTCCATGTAGACTTTCTATTATGGTTAGTAGGGCTTATCCCAATCTTCATGGTTTTAACTGTGTTTTTCTTTCTATCTCTACATTATGCTGACATATTGTACCCAGGACTATGTAATATATAACTTGATTTGAAAAGAGTGTCCATGGAGTTTCTTGCCCATTCTTCCCCATGAGATCTACTATTTTCGAATGGGCTACAGTCCATTCACAGTTATTATGCCTATGGCTGGACTGTAGGTAGCTTATTTGACTATGCAAAAGTGCCTGTCACGGGTCTATTTGAAATAAATGCTTTGAGTTTGAGTTTGATGACTAGTGGCATCACTAGTCATCGCGACTTGATTTGCCAGTCGGCACGCACGCGCTCGTCGAATGACGCAAGGCGCAGCACTTGCTGACGTGTAGGGGAGCAAGGACCATACGTACTTAGATATAATACTAGATTTATTAGCCACTTCGCCAGGATATGCGAACTAAACGATTTTATGCGAATGCTTCCCTTTCGGGGCCACTCGTAAAACTGTCATGTAAACTATCGGAGAATCCTTAAGCGTGCTTCAAGTCAATATGTTAGGTTTTATAGCGAAAGAGATTTTTTTTTACTGTATTTTATTTTAGTGGCGATTCTTGACTAGTGGGCCGTAATATAACGTATAGGTAAAATCTATGTACTTTTATAAACTGCATGAAGTTTTTATATAGTTTTTTTTAAGATAAAGCGGCGTGTGAACATGCTCAGAAGTATGAAAGTGGACAAAGCAAAAGGAGTAACTGACGGGGTAAGATCATGGTGGTTACCACCACGATCGGGAGTTTCTGCCTACCGCCATGCTATAAGGCGTGAGTTTATGTGTACATACGAATAACCTTTTCTCATGAGTTTATAAATGGATTGCGTAACACTGTAAAGCATGAAGTATATTTTACTGTCAATATCCACCATGTATGTGGAATATGTTACATATTTCTAAGAAGCCTATAAGATTAACGCGATCGTAATATTAAATGGGGAAGCGTTTAGAATATTGGTCACGAAGTGTCGGCGCAGACTCCACGCCAAGTGAGATTGGCAATCGAGTGTTCTAACGAAAACTCTATCGGAAGTAGTAATCGGACTTGGGTCGCGGATGCATCTGAACAAGTAAAAAAAAAACAAGTATTCACAAGCTAGTCAGGTCAACATTTTTTTTATCGTTATTCATTAGCCTAATTTTACTAAACAGACTTGCTTGCTCTGGTTATTGACAACAGAGTACAAACTATAGATCATTATGGATAATTAACAAGTGTTTTTAATAAGTTGACAATTATAATAACTTAATAAATTGTGAACCGTAAACATCTCTGAACGCAATTCGTTCGTGGTTCAATCTCAATTAGTATCCAGGTTTAATTGTAGTGGGATCAACTGAGCTCACTCACTCGTCTCAAGCACGCGTCAGTACTGTTTGTTGTGATTATACGCTGGCGCCGGTAAATTGGAATTTCAGCAGCAGTCTGTTTCAATCAGCAATCGATTTGAGAGAACATGGCGCACATCATATTAAACTTTTCAGCGGTTCACGTAAGTTGTGAATCCATATTAATTTTCTTTCAAAATCAAAATATTTTATTTCACATAGGCTTAGATGGGCACTTATAAAACGTCGACAAAAAGGTGCACGGTTCGGGTTGGTCGTTTCCTATAGGAGAGGAACCGGCAAGAAACTCCATGGTTACTCTTTTCAAATCATTTGCACAGCATTGGGACAGCGTAGGCCCAATAAGTCGTTGTTTATTACAAGCGATGTAAAAAGATACAAAGTTAACAAAAGTTAACAAACTGCTGGAAATCTACAAAGCCTACAATGTTCACACATTCACAAACAATTGGTTAAAAAGAATCTATACAAAGGTAAGAAAATATTGTAAAATACTAAATTAAACAAGTGACACAAATATTGTCGTGCTGTGACTATTCTAAGCAAAATATGTATAAATGATTTGTAATGTTGTTTACATAAGACTCAATACAACAGTCATCATTATCTTCATCGGCCTAGCCTTGATCCAACTATGTTCTGATCGGCTTCTATTCTTACCGAACATAGCTGAAAACCAGTATAGCCAATTTTACCTCCACAACTATCCATATCCGCGGTAAAACTGGTTGTCAGACTGAATTATTGTCTTCAAGTCTATAGTACAATTAGAAAACTATGTCTGTAGCTTTGTTAACACAATCATTTCAGAATAGAACCTCGGATCTCCCACCGAATAGCGATAACATAATGCAATATTGAGACGATAACATCACGAATACGATTCAAATCCTTATCCTTACTAATATTATAAATGCGAAAGTAAGTTTGTTTGTTTGTTACCTTTTCACGCCTTAACCACTGAACTGATCATCCTGAAATTTTGCATATACTTTGTCGGGTGTACAGAAACGGACACCCCCCTACCTTTGAACCCGAAAAAAAGTTCCCGAGGAAAATAACAATAACGTCCTTATGATAGATGGCGCTACGTGTGTTTCGAATCATGATTGAATTATATTATTACAAGCAGAGTACAACCCGAATTAATTGTCAAATTCTGTATTAACGCGAGCGAAGTCGCGGGCAAAAGCTAGTGAAGACATAAACAAGTTATTGTTTGATATAGTATAATGTATACCTATATCAGTAAGCGCTAGCTATACGTATATATATTTAGATACAACTATCATTCAATTTAGTAGACTAGAACGCCGTCAATCCAGTTTGTATCGGCGGCCTTCCATACACGCGTAAACAAATATACTCATGTATACAACATCTGTATATACCCAATATGTGTGTATATTCTGTGTATATAGACACACGTACGGTGCGAGTTCCATTTCACAGTAGGCGCACATCACTCGTCAGTGGATTTGATTACTTTTCGTGTGTGAAAGTTAGATGTATCCGGTTGTATGCCTAATATTTTTATCATATTGTTAGTAGAAATATTTTTGAATCAGTGCCTGTGACATCTTTTTGGGACTGTAGCATATGTGTGTGGACGATAACAAGCCATGGTTTTGCTTCGATGAAAAATATCAAAAATTTTACAATTATATACAAATATGTCGGTAATGTCAGGATTTCTTTCGTAAGGCTTGTACATCATGTGGGCGACGATGGGTTTCCTGCTATGAAAACACACTGGGTGCGATACACTGTTTCTAGCAAACTAACGAATTACTTGAGATTACAACTTAATACGGGGCACAATGAGTCGGCTACAGTTCCAAGACGTCTGGAGTCCGCCGCGATCAGACATTGACTGTCGCCCTCGCCTCGAGCTGGACGTCAGGGCTCTGTAGCAGCACGGTGTGGTGTCACCACTACCTACAGGCGCGCTTTCCAACTCATTGTATGCTCGTACCAATGACTGGATTCGACAAATATAATGCGGGACCTAGACTATCATATTCATCGTACGGATGATACATTAGCCTACACTAAAACTGACTAATCAATTGAGATGAATCGTGAGCTCAAACACTAATGTTATGTAATACTCAAGTGTTCTCGACTCGACGTCCTCTTCAATCCCTCCTAACTTTAACGCAACGACTTGAACTTTACGAACTGGCTGGATAGACACAACTTTGTAATTGTTCCTTCACTAGAAATTTTTGCTGACTTCTTTAAATTGAAAATTTCCAACTGAATAAATCCTCAAACTTTTTTCGCAAGTCTCTCGCGAGTCGCGCGATTTTTTTAAGGTCCTGTGATTCGAACCAAGATAGGCAGTCGCTCCATGTAAAATACTGGTATTCAGCTGCATCCGGTTAGATTGGAAGCCGACCCTGATCATAGTTGGGAAAAGGCTAGGCAGATGATGATGTGATTCGAACCAAGAATTGAGTGCTTATAGTAATACAGGAACGTATAATAAATATAACATTGGAAAATAAAGGATTGAGAGGCATCAAGTTAAATCCAGCACGATATTGATATCACAATACGTTTAACACTTGAATAAAGTTAATCGAAGAGGCTTTATATCGCATTTCCTCATAGTTGAACACATCAATTTGTTCCCACCCCCCTCATGCTTCTCTCCCCCCTGCCTGGTCCGAACGCGGCTTTGTGACGCCTGTATTTGAAACAAATCCAAATTGGACACAAATTGACCGGCGCGCGCCGCCGCCATTGACTTATATTCATATAAACAAATTAATTGCATGCGGTGGTAATGGTTTCAACATACCAATACTAAATTAGTTTTTTAATCATTTCTGTTTAAAGCGATGGAATGCTTTTAATGAACATTGAGCTTCATCAAATAATGATTTCATGGAAATAAATAATTCATATTTCCTCAAAATATAATTAACGCACGCCGAAGAGCTACTAAATTGGAATGAAACGGAAATTTCATGAATGAGTTATCACTCCCTACACAGTTGATGTCCAACAGGCGGTCGCAGGCAGTAGAAAAATAATACACAACGCGCCGGTAGTTTCCTAAGTCCTGCAGTGAATGGTATAGGCTGATAATCTACACTAATATTATAAAGAGGAAAGATTTGTATTTTTGTGTGTATGTTTGTTATGAATAAACTCAAAAACTACTGGACCGATTTCAAAAATTCTTTCACCATTAGAATGCTACATTATCCTTGAGTAACATAGGCTATATTTATTACTAGAAAAAATAGGGGGGGGGGAATTAGAGGAAAATAAATGTCCACCCGTACGAAGCCGGGACGGGCCGCTAGTAAATTATATAACCCCACATTGACTTGTAGATCGAACATCAATAAAATCACATTCTGCTCAGAATAGAGCTCGCAACGTAACCCGCGCGATATCAACAAGTCGTGTCTACGATCATAGCCATGCAATGCCACAGACCCACAGTACACGTATTATTATTGACACACAGTATTTCCACTAGGCCTACGATGTCGCAGTGCTCACAGTTACCACACTTACCCTACCAATTCATCCTTCGCACATACGTAGAACCTCAGAAATATGTAATATGAAGATGTCTCACAGCTCCGCGCATGTGGAGTAGGGCTGCACCAGGCAACACCGTTGAAATGTGGACCTTACATCGTTGTTCCTAGATTTTAATATGCAACGTTTTTCCCGAATAGGAAATAGGAACCGCTATTTCGAAAGTTTTCAGTCTTCAGCAAGGCTCGATAGTTCAGTGGTTATAATGCTCTAATGAGGTAGTCAGAGCTTCGAATCCTTCACAAGCTGGCCGTTGTAGCATTTGTTGCAATTTGGGACCTCATGCTCAACAGTCGCGCAACCACTAGAACGAGCTAAAATATCTTAATGATTTATGATTTGTGTTTACTGCTTCGAGCTTACCTCCACCCTGTACTCATTTATATTCCTCTCGTCAAACAAGTGGTCGTTGCCCACACTAGATACAAAGTGTACAAACATTCCGCTTCTCTTTGATCGCAACACATCTCGCGGTGGACGTGTCTAATTGGTCGCGTCCCTGCGCTCCCCCCTTCCCCCACTCCGCCACCACGCGCCACTTCACACAGAGCTGTCGTCAACAACTAGGGGGAGGGGGAGTAATCTGTGTAAAGTTAAAGTCCAGGGTTTGAAGTATAGGAGACAAAGGATAATTGGACTTGATCATATTAAATAGAGATAGAGCTTCGTCTTCCGATGCTCCTGAAAAGTCCTGTGGACTGTGATGTTGGATTAATGTATCTTCTAGTCATCATCTGCCTAGCCTTTTCCCAACTATATTGGGGACGGCTTCTAGTCTAACTGGATGCAGCTGATGATTTTACATGGAGCGACTGCCTTTCTGACCTCCACAACCCAGCTAGTACTGAGTAATACGATACCCCTTGGTAAGACAGGTTGTCAGACTTTTTGGGCCACTGACTACCTAACGACTGTCAAAGATCTACATTAATGACACCCGGGACCAACGGCTTAACGTGCTTTCCGAGGCACGAAGGAAACTCGGTATGTAATGGGTGGTCATCCATCCGCAGACCAACCTAGGCAGGCACGGCTTAACCTAAAGATCGACCCGAGCGGCTGTTATTATTTAGCCACGAGAAAACAAAATCATAAAAATATCAGATAACCAGATAGTTGTTTGTATAATACTGATCTTTCAATCTCGAGCCTTGAAAGATCCTTGACCGATAAAGGCCAGAATAAACAGAACATGTAATATTGTTATTCTGGCCCAGCATGGCATACAGATGGTCCATTACCGGTCCGGACGCGGCCGCGCGGCGCCAAGATCACCCGGACACAGGATCACTTGCACTCACTCAGTACCTACACAACATTTACAGAAATCAGCCACGAAAATGTTGTTTGTAAATTATTTTTATGTTAAGGCCTGAACTTTGTCGTACTTACAAAACATCAGTGAAACTAGTAAAATGGCTATGTTGAATCAGCTTTGGGATTTGTAACCTTGAACTGGTTCCGTTTGATAAGACTATTTGTTTTAAAAATTTGAAAATTTACTAGAAGATACAGGAGCTCGTGGCTAAATAATAACAGCCGCTCGGGTCGATCTTTGCTTAGGTTGGTCTGTGGATGGGTGAATACCCATTACATACCGAGTTTCCTCCATGCCTCGGAAAGCACGTTAAGCCGTTGGTCTCGGGTGTCATTTGTAGATCTTTGACAGTCGTTAGGTAGTCAGTGGCCCAAAAAAGTCTGATAACCAGTCTTTCCAAGGGGTATCGTATTACCCAGTGCTAACTGGGTTGTGGAGGTCTGATAGGCAGTCGCTCCATGTAAAATACTGGTATTTTGGTATTCAGCTGCATCCGGTTAAGACTGGAAAGTGACCCTAATATAGTTGGGAAAGGGCTAGGCAGATGATCGTCGTTCAGACAAATGGCACGTCTCGTGGATCACCGTGGTTGAACTGAACAGTCCTAACATTCGCAGTTATACCTGAAAATAAAACTGCGTTTTATACCAGATCAAAAACAAAAACTAAATCTTCAAGTAACGTAATCATTTTGTATTGTTACAGATTCCCCATCCATCACAAGTGTCGTGTTCTCGTACTAACGAACCATTGAAAACAGTGACAAAAGTGACCCACCATATTGTGCGCGCAATGTAGTGTCCCACGCAATCCCGTCGCGTGTAACATCCGCACAAACGTGAGTAGATCCTTTGTTAATGAAACACCTTTCAGTTGACACTAATTATTGTAATGAATGGGCGATGGAACATATCGAATTTAATACCAAAATGGCCGCCATCGTACCATCGCGCCGGTGCCAAGAGGGTTCGGGCAGAACACGGGTCTGATTGTATTTCAGATTTATTTTGTCTGGGTATTACAAATAATATCGTTATTTATTACACGAGTTTATTTATTAAAGCTGGTATTCTATTTATTGTCATGCAATTATTAAGAAAATACTGACTTTTAAAATTTGTTTCAAATCTTTCTAGGTGTAGTTGTGTTAAAGAAAATGAGTTTGTTCTAAGTAAATAGGTCGGCGCATTGACAACCTTACAAACGGGAGTTCTTTGACGGTTCAGGTACAAATGCGTGCGTGTGCTCTTGATGATCATAACACCATCGTTCGTCCATCAGTGCGCGGAATTTTTGTAGGTGATTTTTTGGTCAAATTCTGAATAGGCTATTTGACAACATCGAAAAAAAAAACAAAAATATTTAGTCCGTCAGTTAGATCATCAAAAAGTGTTGGACACGTATTTTTTCTTTTGTCACATAATCAAAAAATGACGACGACACAGCGCATCAAAGTTCAACAGCTTGTGACGCCAATTTGTGTCACGCGAGATTTCAACGCGCTGTATGGTGATCATTTTTCGTTTACATGACAAAAGAAAAAATACGTGTCCAATATTTTTTAATAATCTAACTGACGGACTAAATAGATAAACTTTTATGCCATCGATATACTAAGAAGAAGATTTAGAGAGTAGATACTTCCAACTTAGATAAAAGTACGTTGGTACTTGATATATATGTTTTATAGATTTAGTTAAACTCCGTGATGTGATGCGAGAGACTCGAGCTGAACTCAGCAACTACATCTAACTCAATAGTAATCGATCAGCTCACACTTGTGTATTCAGGCGATACGTCGCCACGGTGTGAGCTTATCTCACTTAGTGAGCTTATCTCACTCACTTGCGTAGTGGGGCGTTCTACATACCTGCGTCATCTAGCGAGATTACAGGTATACCTGTGTGTTTACCGGTAATCCTGGTTGGCTTCAAAACTGTGCCCCGAATATAGTGGAATTTTGCATTTGCACACATCACTTCTTCTTTCTTTCTTTATCGTGTGGTTAGTGTCTAACCTGGTGTCAGAGTTTTTATGCCACCATTGGGTCTCTGACTTGGCTTTACATGCCGTCGAGAACTATCTCTCAGGCATGTTGGTTTCCTCACGATGTTTTTCTTCACCGAAGCAAGTGGTAATTATACAATGCGCACATGAATTCGAAAAATCAGAGGTGTGTGCCTGGGACTCGAGACCTATGACTTGGCAGTCCGACGGTCACACCACTAGGCCATCACTGATATGACACATCATGACACATCACTTGATCCATAAAATTAAACTTCGAAACGTAAAGAAGACGTTACCAATGAACAGAAAACAAAGAACCCTTTATTTGACAAATTCCACTAGGTCTAAAGTTTTGTTGCCAAGCAAATGTGTATCTTTTCCATCTGCCCTTTCCTTCTATCCATGTCCCTCATAAACACGTTAGTAATGTTATTCATGAGTCCACGGACTGTACTCGCGACTTCTTTGTGACACAACTCAATTTGTGCTCGACGTCATGTCGGAGAGGGGGGAGAGGGGGTGACAGCTTCACATAATGTTATGGACTTGATGGTTTAATCAGACAATCTTGACAAGATTCTGTTTTTATTTTGTAAAAGAAATGTAGCGGCAGGACATAATTAATTACACAAAACATTGGCTGGAACGTCCAAACAAATGGTTTTCTTAAATATGTGCATTAATTCATAATAAATGATATCACGCCTGGCGTTCCCGAAGAGTGGAGCATATTTAGGTCCCATGAAGAATGAAACTAGCTTTTAACCAACTCCGGGCCACCAATGAAAGATCCTATTACAAAAACCTTAAAAAATGCCCGACCTGGGAATCGAACGCAAGACTTCATGCGCTTGCGACGACCTACATTTTATATGCTGTCAAGCTTTAGTTTAAAAAAAATCAACTCTTTAATCGACCTGCAAACATACTCCTGAAATGTTCGAGTACTGAATCAAATCGATTAATGTCAAATTCCCACGCATTGGAAGCAAATATGTACCAAATTGATACTCTTTGGAGGTAAACTCAATTTAATGTAAACTCCACGTGATTACGTTCAACACTAGGAGTTTTGATTTAATCGAGTTTCCTTACTCGAAAGTCTTTGATATACGTTTGTATAGGTTATGTATGTGTTTGGTACAATTTTAGCGAGAACTTGGACTTTTGAATCAATCTGACACAGATTTTAAGCTGTCATTTAAAAATACATACATCTTAGCGCCTGTTTCATCACCTACGATTAAGTTCCCTTTAAGTTACTTGGCAGATAATTTAATACAAATATTGTTTCATTTTTGAATTTATTCGGTTAGTAATAGCTTTTCGGATAACGTGAAATAGGCCCTTAGGGTTGTTAAAATTAGGTAATTTTTTGAACGAAGAACACAGGGTGCAATTAAATGATAGAATAATTTGTGTGTAGTGTAATTTTTTGCACAATAGGGTATTTGCCTGAAAAAATCTATTTAGTCCATCAAAAAATATTGGACACGTATGTTTTCTTTCGTCACATAATCAAAAACGCGCTGTATCGTGCTCATTTTTCGTTTGTTTGACAAAAAAAAAATACGCGTCCAATATTTTTTGATAATTTAACTGACGGACTAAATAGATCTTTTCAGGCAAATAGCCTATTTCTTCAACAACATTCTTCGGAATTAAGCGTTGTTTCCATTTCATTCAAGTGAAAAGATCTAGCAGATTACGAGACTCAAACACTTCCTTCGTTCCTTGTTTCCTTATATAAAATATTGATATTCTGTTCTTTTGTACAAAAGAACAAGAAACGACTTAAATTAAACACGAAACCCTAAATGTATAACTGAAGCCTCCATCGAAAATAATCCAAAACGCTTTTGGAGCTTTGTAAAGCAGCGGTCTAAGTCCAACGCAATACCCAGTTTCCTTAAATATGAAGATGTGACGGTTTCCTCTCCTGAGACTATTTATAATGCATTTTCTTCCCACTTTCATTCTACTTTTCTAGATCCTATCAATGATGTGTCTGCAAATCTTTGTCCTCCCCTAACAGTTACAAATTCCATTATACCCTCGGATATTCACACAATTGAGATTGACCTAAATGTTATAGTTAAGTTAATTAGTCAACTTGATCCATTTAAATCTGCAGGTCCGGACCACTTATCACCTATGTTGCTGCTTGGATGTGCTAAAACTATTGCTTTGCCAGTATCTCTTTTGTTTAAAAAATCGCTCTCTTCAAGCTCTGTTTCCCAAATCTGGAAGTCTGCCTTTATAACTCCGGTACATAAAAAGGGGCACAAAAATGAAATAATTAATTACAGACCTATTTCCAAACTGTGCATATTGGCTAAAGTTTTTGAGAGGGTTATTTATGACCAAGTTTACGCAGCACTGAGTCAGTCTTTTAGCCCCTCTCAGCACGGTTTTCTTAAGGGTCGTTCAACTGTATCAAATCTGGCTTTGCTCAATGACTTTTTAACGGACTTATGGATAATGGGGTTCAGGTCGACGTTGTTTGCACTGATTACAGTAAGGCCTTCGATAGAATCGACCACAACATTCTTAAAACCAAGCTTTTCAACAATGGTATCAGAGGAGATCTACTCCGTTGGTTTACATCATACCTTGAAAATAGATCTCAAGCTGTCGTTATCAGTAACTACATGTCGAGCTGGGTTTCAGCTCCCAGTGGTGTTCCTCAAGGTTCCTTGATGGGTCCATTACTCTTTATTATTTACGTTAGCGACATCGACTCGTGTTTCCACAACTCAAATTTACTATGTTTCGCTGATGATATGAAGATTTTTTCTGCTATATCATCGGATGACGACGTGGATGCTCTTCAGTGTGACCTGGCGCGATTAGATGATTATTGTCTAATTAACAAACTAGATTTGAACCCTGCTAAATGTTCAGTAATCTCATTTAGCAGGAAACGCGTCCCTCTCCCTACAACGTATATACTTAAAGGG
The DNA here is from genome assembly GCA_905220335.1 of Noctua pronuba. Lineage (NCBI taxonomy): Eukaryota > Metazoa > Arthropoda > Insecta > Lepidoptera > Noctuidae > Noctua > Noctua pronuba. Next base: position 14,503,620 of record LR999913.1, read on the forward strand.
CAGCTATTACAGAGATGTGACGGTGTACGCGACCTGGGTGTCTTTCATGATTCCAAACTTTTATTCAACGCGCACATAGAACAAATAGTAGCAAAAGCTTCGAAGTCCCTTGGTTTTGTCATGAGACTCGCTGGGTGTTTCAAGAAGGCCAAAACCCTTAAGATTCTCTATTGCTCTTTTGTCAGAAGTCATCTTGAATATGCGTCTCAAATTTGGAACCCGTGTTATGGAAAATACATAGATCGTATTGAGAGTATACAAAAAAGATTTATTCGTTTTCTCTGTTTTCGGCTGCGTATACCATATCATTCTGATAATTACATAAATCTCTGTAAGAAATTCCATTTACAGCCACTTATAGATCGTCGTCGACTTGCAGATTGCACTTTTCTTTTAAAAAATTTAAATAACGAGATTGACTGTTCTGATCTCCTGCATAAATTGCATTTCAATGTACCCCAGAGATCAGTTAGATTTAATCCACCTATCTCCATTCCTTTTTCCTCATCTAACTACAGGCAAAACTCATTCATAGTGCGAGCGAGTAAGGACTTCAATATTCTTTGTAAAGAGTTCTCATTTGACCCATTTACCACCAAAACCTATGCAGCACGCACTCGGCTGAATGCTAACTTTTTTAAGAGCGCATAGTTTTTTCTTTTTCTTTTTCCCCGTGTCATTAATGCTTAACCTGGTGTCTAGGTGTTTACAGTGCTTATTGTATCTTATTCTAATTACCCTTATGTTATTTGTATCGTGCTTGTTAACTAGTGATCCTAAGATCTCTACTATATTTTCTGTGTTTACTCGTGAGAACCTGTAATTGGCTCTGTGTTGCCTATATAATTGTTATTCATTTGTCATAGCTGTTGGTTCTCCTATCTATAAATAAATAAATAAATAAATAATAGCTTTAGATTAGTTAGATGTTTATGCGTTTACTAGAATTTGCGCTTTTCCGCAAAAGAAGCGTTATACTTCAAAAAAAATCCAAGAGCACACCGTCAAACGTGTCGCTCGCGTAGTTTGAGAGTACTTAGAGCGCTGGAGAGCCTCGCTGTGCACCCAGCGGCCAATTATGGCACACATACACACGTACACAGTTTGTGTGACACAGTGATGATCTGAAGACGTCACACTCACACAGCAGAACCTTTCATAATCTATCATCGTACCTGTAATCCCAGAAGTGTATCCAATAATCCACCCACTTAAGGCCGGATAAGTTGTATGTCCCATTAGCTTTTGCCCGCGGCTTCACATGCGTTAATTTGACAATCAATTCGGGTTGTATTCTGCTTGAAAAAATACAATTCAATCATGATTCGAAAGCCACGTGGCGCCATATATTATCATAAGAAAGTTATTGTTGTTTTCCTCGGGAACAGTACATTTTTTCGGGATGATAGTACCCTATGTCCGTTTCTGTACACCTGACAACGTTTATGCAAAATTTCAGGATGATCGGTTCAGTGGTTTAGGCGTGAAATGGTAACAAACAAAGAAACAAACTTACTTCGCATTTAAAATATTAGTAAGGATTTCATAAGGAGCCTACTGTCATCAACACTCCAGATTCGGAGCTACTACTGAGAAATTCATGGCTGAAAAACCCGATAACATTTTGCCCGATCCGGGAATCGAACCCAGGATTTTGCTCAGCAGAAGCACTTGACAACACTAGATCAATGCGGTGTTTCTTTCAACATCTCGTGGCATAATTAGAGTACAGTTAGATTCACCTCTTTGCGTTCTCTAGAATTCCATTACTCCGTACTATAGCGTTTTATCACGTACTATGCCAGCGGCGATGAGCGACCATTGCATTGTGAACCTTATTTCTTTGATACATGGCACTTATTTGTATGAAGTGTAGTTTAATTTACATGTAAATAACGCCGAGTAATTTATATCAATAGGGTATTGATAGGTATTGAGTTATGAATTATTATGATGGCGGGATTCGTAGCGCGTAGGCGGCGGCGTAGCAGCGCTACGTGACTACGAAGCTCGTAGCACAGCGTAGCCGTGTCGTCTGCACAGAGGACGCCATCTCCTGATTTTATTACTTTATTTTAGGATAGTCTTTTGAATACTATATTTTTTCTTAGTCTCTATTTCTGCTATCCAGTCCGACTTACGTAGAGATTTCATTTTGAAAGTTTGCATGAAGGAAAAGTTTACGTACAACTTGTGTAAGTTCAATATTGTCGACTTAGCTCTGTGAGCTCGCGCTGAGCTGTGAGCACTTAATCAAGACTGCTCGGACTATGTGCTGTAGGTACTCGTGTACCGGCTGATGTGACTTGTAACTTCTTCCACTTCCATAACTAGGTTGAATATTAGCAGTCAAGCGAACTAATAAATAAATGTGATATTAGTTTATTAGATCTTTTGCTTACTGTCTGGTATGAGATATTTGCTCCTGACTAAATTAGCTCCTAATGAGATATTGATTATCAAACATTCGGTCGTGGATTTTCAATTTTACTTTCTTGGTCATTTTAATATATCTTAACATTGAATATAACATAAGATCATTCTTATTCTTATTCTTTATTGCACACAAAAAAACAAAAAATATACATACAAATTGCAATAGCATAGCTTATGTACAATGGCGAGCTTAACCAAGAATTGGGTTTTATTACAGCAAACCAAATTTCGATTGCGAAATTTGCATAAGACGATATACCCATGGGTTGGGTAGAGTTGTGAGGTTTAAGTTTCAGTTCAATGTAATAGGGGGCGAGCCTATTGCCATAAACTGGGACAAATCAATGAACTACTGAGAAATAATATTGGCGAAATTTGGCCCATTAGCGGACTGAAAGTAAATATAATATACCAAAAAATTCGTAAAAAGTCTGTAGGCCAAAGGTAGTGCATTTTTGATGGTCCTTACATATTTTATTTTTTAACGATTCATTCTAATTTTTATATGTCAGACCAAAAGGCTGGATGCCAAATAAAATCATATGTCAAAAATGATTTTATGTATTCTGTGGATACTGATTATCCGCATTTCATGTGTCATAACCAATTAAAAAAAATACTTATACGCTCGCTCGCTAACTTATTTCAGGCTCAGCTATAATTGTCAAAGAAAACAACAAAAACAAAACATGTAGTTGTGTGCCTATAGTGTCCAGTGCTGGACCGGTCTTACTATGGGCATTTGCCAATCTCTTTTCTGCTGAAAATGCCAAAAAATTCTTTAACCGAGCGATCTGGGAACCGAACTCAGGTAAAAGGCATTGTTTTTTTTTTCTCGTATTTTGGACTTTTTGTATGTATTATAATATATATCAGTTCATTTCATTTTATTTGTAAATATGTGTATTAGTAAGTACCTATTTATGTATATCAATTTATGTTAACAAAATGGTTTTTTTTTTTGCACTCTAACACAATGCTGTCCTATTTGACCCAAAGGTTGACTGGTAGAGAACGCCTTGTGGCATTAAGTCTGCCTGTATACCACTTTTGTACATATTATACATATATTTATATATTATATTATATTTTGTACATATTTAAATAAATAAATAAACCTTAATAAATCAATCGAGCAGTCTCCTTGTTATCCTGTACATAAACAGACCGACGACAGACTGTTGAGCCGTGCTACAATACCCGCGGGAAATCATCGCAGACGTCTAATCTCACCGACCGCGCCGCGCGTTGCGGAGAGGAACCATCTCCTAGTGATGATCTTATTAACATAATTATTGAATGTATATCCTGACTACATAAACAAATGGGGGCATCGTAGCATCTTCAACAACCTTATCAAAAGTGATAATGAGTTATCGTTCAGAAAACGTCGTATTGAGTATTTGTTATCCTGAACTTTTTTTTTTTTTTTACGAATGTGAAATCATCAAATGACTTCTCCCGCTCTGGGTGGAGTGGGAGGGAGTGTCAGACTCTTACTGACTAAAACCCATCCATGTTCCTTCATTGCCCTTTGTGTTCCAGGGCCACGGTATCTCTTTCGAACAGTCCCGCAGCCTGACTTTAAATAATTGTTGAAACAGGTATGTTTGTATAAAGAGTGTAACAAGACCCTTAACGAAGCCGAAAAGCACTTGTTTTCCCCGTCATTGTGATAATTTTTTTGTTCTAAACCATACCTGGGAACCTTCTAGTTACGGAGATATTGGGAGTCAAAGTTCCAACTTTTTCACAAGTTTTTTAAATACATCTTACTTCATTTTTTTATTATAATGTTCACGATTAATCTAAATTTTTTCAACGAATTTATAACTTACTTATTTAATTAATTCAATGTTTATTTTGGGTCTCCCTTGTTTGACCGAAAGGCATTTGACAAATTTTCACTTACCAAAAAATTTTTCGCATAATTTCATTTGCCAAATTATTACTTAGCAAAAAATCTATTCACAAAAAAATTGTAACGCAAACCTAATGTTTGGGAAGTGAACGTTTAAACTTATAACTTGTTTACCAACAAGTACTTTTAACATTTTTTATTTAGTCAAATATTTCAGTTGGAATAACAGTTTTTACGCAAAATCAAATAAGACAAATTCTAAACAGGTTATAATAATATGAATATTAACTATTCTTTTTTTTAATTAGTAACGCTTTTTTCCATATTTTTTTTTCTATATAATGTAGTCGTTCCTGGAGGTCTCAGTTTTAACCTAACCTAACCATTTACTTTTTAAATAAGTAAGTAATTATCCTAATCTAAATAGTTCAGTTCCGGGTAACCTACTAAAAACAATCTCTTTTTTCTATTAATGCAAGTCGTTTCTGGCACTCGCCGGCCGCTCCCGCGGCACCGCTCGCTACGCTCGCTCGGCTCGTGCGTAGGGGGTCACAGTTTTAACCTAACCTAACCTACCCTATTTTTGCCTTAATATTTTTTGTCTTAACAAATCATTTCACCAAACGTTTATTGTCTGAAGATTGTTTGCTGTAATAAATCATTTGAGTAAAAACCAAATGCCATAATGACATTATACTTGGTAATATTTTGCCAAGTAAAAATTTGACCAAATAAAAATATGCGTACTAAAATCATTCGAAATATTGCAATGGTATAAAAAAAAGTTGCTAAAATTTGTTTGGGTAATGAAATTTGGTCAAAATCTTTTCGGCAAAACGGCAGGCTCCCGTTTATTTTCTATTATAATTTCAATTTACATATTTCATACAAAGTACTATAAAAGTGGTGTGGTGCGTTTTTTTAAATTTAACTCCACACTACCTAGCATATCTTCAACAAATCTTATTAGCATAACTTAATTTCGCTCTGCTCATGTTACATCCGCCTGTCTCGCTCCCCCACGTAGTCTAGAACACCGCTGAGGTAGGAACGTTTATTCAGATTAGAACGCTAAACAAACGCCACAATCTTGCTCCACACTCTTTGAACACGAACCACGTAGCAAATAGCTGCAGAAGTTTCACTTTAGTTTCCAAATACGTTGACTGTATAAATCAGGGGTTCCCAAACTTTTTCGGTTCGCGGCGCACTTACAAGTTCAGTATTTTGTCTCGGCGCCCTAGATAGTCGAAATAAGGTACAAAAATTAAAACATCCACAATAAGTGAATTTGGTGGATCCAGTGAATGGAAAGTATCTTGGATCCACGAAAATTTTTCGACTTCGATTTCGGTAAAGTACCTATTTCGAAAATCGTTCAGTGAGTTTCAAAAAGTGTTCCAACATCAACCTTTGTGAGACAACAAGCTCTTTAGATTTGTAAACTAAAAATATCGTTGTTTCATTTGCAACGCAAACACCTAAGTTTAATTTTCGGAGAATGGCAAATAGCTCACGGCGCTCCTCACGGCGCCCCTCTTTACCCTTTACGGTGCATCAGGCCACCGTGGCGCTCAGTTTGAAAACCCCTGGCATAAATAATTGAAATGTGCACTTCAGGGATAATGCTAATGGTTTTTATTTGACATTTATCGTTCACTGCTTAACGTCGAGCTTATTATAAAGAGTGTCATGCATAAAGATTGCTTTTATTGGTCCTTTATACGAACAGGCATTTATCCTGGAGCTGGAAAGTTGCAGGCTGAAAAGTAGCCACAATCGTGTCAGTTCTCTAATGATTCAAATGGACGTAAATTTAATTCGGTGTAAAGTTTGGTTTTGTTTGTTTCAATCTATACAGCTGTCTAAATTGGACCTAGTGTTTCTACAAGGTGTAAACAGACCCTTCACGAAGCCGTCAACCAAGCATTTTATACATCAAACTGAGTAACTTTACGTAAAATTACTGCTGGGGAATTTTTTTTTTTGGGATGAAAAATCACGTTTTACGGTAGGACACAATGTAACGCACTCAAAACAATATGCTGATGGATGGATCGAATAGTTTGGGGGTCGTGGAGGTGTTTAAAGTAAAAATCTCACATTAAAAACATGTATTTAAAAGAAAACTTGTGAAAAAGTTGGGACTTTGACCCCCAATATCTTCGTAACTAGAAGGTTCCCAGTATGGTCTACAACAAAAAAATGATTGCAATGACGGGGAGAACAAGTGCCTTTCGGCTTCGTGAAGGGTCTTTTTACGCGCTTTATACAGTAAACCTTCTGTTCCACATCTCGTGGTGTCGCTGTGTATTTCCCGCGCCGCATCGTTACAGAACGCTCTAAGTACCGCAGCAGCACTCTGTATGGTAACATATCTGAAGCAAATCGTTTGTGAAATCTTATCACCAGCGCCGACCAAACGGAACATTTCTGAGCGAGGAATATAGTATGCTAGTACCGCTCCGGTGGATATCTTTTATAACAAAGCCTAGATTAAACTAAAAGTACTGTCTCTCTTCTTTCTAGGTTTGTGTTGAAAACTATGGAAAAATATTTTGTAGAAATTATGTAGAGAGATGTAGAATTTATGTAGAAATTATATAGAGAGATGTAGAATTTATGTATAAATTATGTAGAGAGATGTAGAAATTATGTAGAGAGGTGGGCATCGCCGACGAGGTCGACCGCGGCGAAGATGGTGTGACGATCTGATAATATGGCAAACGTGGCCAGAAATTGCACTGAACAGACAGGTTTGGAGGAAGAAAGGGAAGGCCTTTGTTCAGCAGTGGGACACAATGTAGGCTATCAAAAAATAAAAAGTAGAATTTGTAGACAGTACGTAAGTTTGTAAAGGGTTGGCCAGTATAGTAGTAGTATAGACCCATAACATTCCCTCTCTATGAGATTAATTTAAACGTATAATCCAACATCTAAGCCCAGTGTGGGTTGATAGATGCGACGTGACTTAGAATTTTTAGTTCTAGGATAGCCTGGTTTCTTGACTATAACATTGAATTATCATATTAAGTCCAAAGGTGAGATCATCGGGGCTGCGAGACTGTTCGAAAGAGATACCGCGGCCCTGGAACACAAAGGGCAAAGAAGGAACATGGATTGGTTTTAGTCAGTAAAAGTCTGACACTCCCTCCCACTCCACCCAGAGCGGGAGGAGTTATTTGATGATTTCTCATCCCTAGATCATACAACAATATCATCCTGATAACAAATCGTTAATAAAATGGTCTATGATTTGCTCTACCGCTTGAAACTCGGAACTGTTAAGTTATCGGCAGTTAACACCACAAGTTTAATCCGTAAAATCAAATTATTGCTACAGAGCCGACGATTTGTTGAACACTGTTTAACGTTCATCAGTATGGCAGTAATTGGTTTTGCATGAACAATAGATACTTAGTCTTAATTAATTGTTAAAGTTCGGTGCGGTTAACGATCTGATTACAAGTTTGAAGACACAAAAGTGTTTAGCTTTTGATATTTTAAACTATTTGGGAATCTTACAGCTAATATAAACAATATTCTTAAACAATACGAATTTGAAGGCCATTTACAAGTTTTCACAGACAAATATTTTAAACACTCGAAACAAAAAAAAGGTAGGTAAGTACAAAATACTATAACATAAATTAGGAAACAAAATAACGCGATCGATTAATACAAATTCATCATCTGCCTAGCCTTATCCCAACTATATTGGGGTCGGCTTCCAGTTTAATCGGATGTAGCTGAATACCAGTATTTTACATGGAGCGACTGCCTATCTGACCTCCACAACCCAGTTAGTACTGGGTAATACGATACCCCTTAGTAAGACTGGTTATCAGATTTTTTGGACCACTGACTAGGACTACCTAACGACTGTCAAAGATCTACAAATGACACCCGGGACCAACGGCTTAACGTGCTTTCCGAGGCACGGAGGAAACTCGGTATGTAATGGGTGGTCACCCGTCCACCTACCTAGGCAAGCGCGGCTTAACCTAAAGATCGACCCGAGCGGCTGTTATTAGTTAGCCACGAGCTCCTCATCGATTAATACAAACTAAAAAAAACTAAAAACTACACTCAGACGCAAACAATTACTTTCCGCAAAAAAGTTTTTCAGCAACAAATGCTTAAACCGAGAAACTAGTCGGTTTATTAAAACTTCTGCTCGCACGGATCAATTCTGCCTGAACGCGGACTTGGAATAAGGGGCATGCAACAAACTAGGTTTGCGAAACAGTTTTTGCATTGTGGAACTAATCCTAAACTATGTGTATTAGTATGTACCTATTTATATATATCAATTTATGTTTACAAAATGGTATTTTCTTATTTATTTTTTTGTACTCTATCACAATGCTGTCCTATTTGACCCAAAGGTTGTCTGGTAGAGAATGCCTTGTGGCATTAAGTCCGCCTATGTACCACTTTTGTACATGAAGTTTAAATAAATAAATAAACTACCTAACAGCTCAGGGCAATCTAAAGGGTGTAAAAATACCCTTAATGAAGCCGAAAGGCACTTGTTCTCCTCTTCATTTTTTTTGTTCTGAACCATACCTGGGAACCTTCTAGTTACGGAGATATTGGAGATCAAACTTTCCAATTTTATGACAAGTTTTTTTAAAAATACCATTTTTAAAGGTTTTAACTTTACTGTAATTAACTCCATGACCCATTTACTATTCAAAGCATACATCAGCACTAAGTTTTGAGTGCGTTACCTTGAGTTTTACCGTAAACCGTGATTTTTCACCTCAAAAAAGAAAATTCGTTTCCCAGCAATAATTTTTGCGTAGAGTTACTTAGTTTGATGTACAGAATGCTTGGTTGACGGTTTCGTGAAGGGTCTGTTTACACTTTGTTGGTACCAATTGCGATTTTAAATAAAAATGCCATATCAGCATCGCGCTTAAGCTCATGCAGTGGTACTCGTAAGATATTTAACCTCTTGCATCGAGCTACATAATTGGAAGTATATTTCCTAGTTTTGTACTGCACAAAACGTAGGAACCGCTTTTGAATTCCCTCATTATAAGTACCCTCGACACCGTAAAGCAAAGGGTTTGCGCCAGAAGAAGAAAGCCTTTAACAAAGCTTCTAAGTGTTACAAGCAGGCTGCAGAGGGCTCGATTTGACCACATTAGTCGAGTAGGGAACAAGGTTGCTTGATACCCAACGGATAGTAAAGCTTTTTGGTCCGTAGTTAATTCAAACTTCGTAAAAATACTTAATTGTCAGTACGCAATCTCCTAGTTTTTCATAGCGTTTGTGCATCCGACTGTTTTGAATGGCACTGTTTTGAGACCGAACTCAGCTGAACTGCAAGTTTTCCCACAAATTCCCCAGTGGAACGAAGTTTAATATCTGCTTCTACTTCCTGAACTGTGTGAAGTTAGCTGGCGACGGGATGGATTCGGATTCCACAGAACTCACAGTATCATGCAGTATTGCAGTGATTTTTCGGTTCCCTATCCATTTGCATAAAATTTTAAGATATAATTATTATAAGATAACTTGGCATACTTTTGCTTAACCTAATTATATTTTGGCATAACATTATTTAAGAATTCTTCCCTGTAAGAAGCATGCAAACAAGCATACCCCATGCAAAGCATGCAAGCAAGTAATGCAGCATACAAGTGTGACTGTTCCATATTTACCCTAGGCTGATAAAATTTTCGTTTTTCTTAAATCATGTAAATATTAGTATTAGTGTCGGTTTCCCTTCCAAGGAGGAAAACGCCGTGCTCCGCCATCCGCACGATATTGTAAGGACCGTCCCAGACTATGTGCCTTCCCACCGACTAAGAGCAATGGATTGCAACCCTGTCCCGACTTTGAAAGCTAGGGGACCGGGAGGAGATACCAGGTGAATTTAGTATTGCGAAATCACAGTTAAGACATAATTATACATGAATGATCTCAAATCTTATAAAACTAAATCAACAATAAGGTATGAAGCTAATAAGACAAGAAATCGCAAAGATATGATATTTGATGAAAAGTTTGTTTGTTTTGGAAAATGAAACGTTACGCTTACGCGTAAGAAATTCAATATTTACAGTTACGTTAATTTGATGAATCAAATGTACTACGAACCCATATCTATGGCATGTAACCGGTTACAATAACTGCCTCAGTACGTGACTGTTAGACCTAAGCGCATAGGTCCACTAAGAACACTGCTACGAATTCTAACAGATCACGCTCCCTAAGCATTCAACTATATAGGGGATCTGGTGCTCGGCGGCCTCCGGCTTTAGCATTCTAACATAACCTATCCGGATTGCTCTGAATGGGGGTGTTAACTATAGTGATGGTATCAATATATATTTTAAACGATAGATCTAATAATTTTCGATTAAATAAACATTACATCCAATAACGTTATACGAAATAAGTTTTAGAGTATATAAATGTTATATGTAAAGAAATTATATCAACAGTTGGTACATCTCACGTATATTATATCTTGTGAACGTGATTGAAATGAAAATATACCAAACAAGTTTATATGATACGCACCCAGTAAATACAAATTCCAGTAATTTAATAAATCCGCACGCAAAATACGCGCTTTGACGTGGAGTTGCGGAAACCAGCCCGTTATACAATACAATACGATACAATTTAATACATCTCGGCACTATGCTTTTCAAATAATAAAATCTTTTATTCCCAAGGAAATAGAGGGTTTTACGTTTTAAAACTTTATGTAGCAAGTAAAGCCCCTCAGTACGCGGGGCACATAGAAGCATAGTGCACTGTGGGATAAAGTACGCACCACGTCTGTTATAGTACTGTAAACTGTTATGTCTCACAGACACTGGCTATAACCGTAACTCCTGTCACATGCTGCGCGCCTAGTACTAATGTCACGGGAACATAATGTCGGCCTGTTGTTCGAATCAAATAATATGTGGGACCGTTTTGCACAACATATTATCATAATACTCATAGCGCTAAACGAATTTAAAACAGCTGTTTCTGTTAACATTATTATAGACTAGCCTTTGCCTGCGGCTTCGCTCGCGTTAATTTTGAATTTGAAAATCAATTCGGGTTGTACTGTTGGCAATAATATGATTCAATCAAGATTCGAAAGACACGTGGCGCCATCTGTTATCATAAGAACGTTATTCTTGATTTCCTCGAGAACAGTACTTTTTTTGGGGGTGAAAGGTACCCTATGTCTGTTTCTGTACACCTGACAACCTATTTGCTAAATTTCAGGATGATCTGTTCAGTGGTTTAGGCTTGAAAAGGTAACAAACAAACAAATTTACTTTGGCATTTATAATATTAGTAAGGAAGTAAGGATAGTAATGCAAATGCGGAATGCAAAACACTGACTTCTAATATCAATGATTTCATGTTTTACGTTTGTACGGTTGTACTGTACGGTAGAGGAAAAACATAGTAATATTCTCACAAAACAACATTTTGTTTCGTTGTTTGTATAGACAGACTATATTAGTTTGCTCTTTTCCCGGGGCGTCCCTACGGACCAAACTAACCGTCGAGCCTTAATTGAATCATACATCAAATATCCCTCATTTTGACCATTGGTACCGTACTGTAGTTTATTTAGGATACAAGGTCCAGATATTAATCAGTTAATGTAATTTCCCTCTTAATAAACGATGCGTGTAAAGCCAACGCGCGTAATACATTGACCGTCCGCTTTATGTAAGAGTCGGTCACGAGGCAACTTATCGCGTAATGGATTGGAATGTAAATCATCTGCTAGGCGTACAGACGACGTTGTTTAACTTACCGAACGAAGAATAAGGTTTCTTTGCTCAACACATGAAAAACGTAAGCAGTACTGCTATACGTTAAGTACAAGAAACTCAATGTAATCTGTGAAATGTGGTACTGGAAAATAATAATATGTTCTTTTGCAAATTAAAACTCGGTAAAACAGACGACATAATCCCGCTAAAACTCCGTATTAGGGAACTACTTCTATCTACAAACTCTTCACACAAAGCATGCTGGGTAGGGTAAGGCAGAGACTAATTAAAAGATGGCTCCTCTTTTTGTAATTAGCAAACTGCGCTAACTAAGGGGTAGATAGAGCGGTGACACATAACAGACAAGTACAGAAACCCTCTTCTTAGAATGAGTTAAAACTGTCGCACACACACACATAGCCGTGTACGTGCGGCGATCTCAATCAAATGTCGTCCGAGTGCACTTGCACTCGCTGTACGTGAAGGGTGTCTATGTGTGCGTTCTGCGATGTTAAACAAATACCGATCGCGAGTGCACTTGCACTCGCTGTACGTGAAGCGTGTCTAATGTGTGCGTGCGGTTTCGCTCATTGTATGGAGCTGACCTTCTAATTTTATCTATGTCGTAGTAACATGATGCCAGTTAGTTACTTTCAGTTCAGAGAACTGCTCAGTAACAGCTGCTTTGACATTTTTGATTCAGACACGTTTTTAAGTTTCTTAGTTTTTTAGTTAGGGAATATTTATTTTCATGCATGCACGGTATGCGAGATGACTGTATACTGGTAATACCAAATGATTTGAAAAGAGTAACCATGGAGTTTCTTTGCCGGTTCTTCTCCATAGGAAACGACCAACCCGAACCATGCACCTTTTTGTCGACGTTTTATAAGTGCCCATTTGGGCCCATGTGAAATAAAATATTTTGATTTTGATACATTCATGTAAGACGAAGAAATTGTAAGTTTTTCAGAAAATAGGATTCCTCATATAATTACTTGTACGTAATTCAAAACTCACTTCACTAGCATGACAACAGAAAGGAGCGCTATGTTGTTTGGTGCCGACTCAGTGACATTGTTACGAAAATTTTTGTTTTGCGGTTACCGCAACGTACCTTTAGTCCCTTCTCTACTGAAACATGCTTTTGTTTGGTAGAAACACGAAAATTGCCCTAACTGCTTGGTTGTAAAAGTTTTAACAACAAGTACTTTCGTCAGCGCACACTGAGTCTAGACCATTAAAGTTCGTTCTTTTTATCACATTGTAAAACTCATTAAAAGTTTACTTAGTTTCATACGATCGTTAGTTCTCATCGAAATGTCATGTGCTTAGTGCGAGTCAAGAACATGCAGATCTAACTATAGTGATGTGACACAGACTTGTGGATTTTCGGATTCAGTCGGATAATGTTATAAACCCAAGATAACTGCATAAGTTCATATTTTATGGGATTATAATTTATATATGAAACAAATGTGTGTCTCTCTGTTTGAAAAAGTTGATGTAGCTTTTCATTAAGTGCTGTCATTTGTAGATCTTTGACAGTCATTACAGGTAGTCAGTGGCCAAAAAGGTCTGACAACCAGTCTTACCAAGGGATATTGTATTACCCAGTACTAACTGGGTTGTGGAGGTCAGATAGGCAGTCGCTCCATGTAAAATACTGGTATTCAGCTGCATCCGGTTAGACTGGAAGCCGACCCCAATATAGTTGAGAAAAAGCTAGGCAGATGATGAGTCCTGAAATGTCAGTTTTCAAGCTTCTTGGTATATAAGATCGCGTTGATGTGAGTCTTTTCATTAACCCGTTCTCTGCCACATTTCCACGAAAAGACGTAATTTCTGCTCCTAATTACGATGGGAGGTCGAGGTTCTCCTTTGTTGAAACACGAGAATATTTGCTTTGCTAAGAATTTTTCGATAGACTTCTACCTACTTCTGAAACTGATACTGATACTGTTAGCCTGTGACATCCCACTACTGGGCAAAGGCCTCTCTCCATGACTTCCAAATTCTTCAATCCAGAGCCAATATGGACCACTGGTCGTTAGTTTTGTCCAGCTCGTCCCGCCATCTCCTGCTAGATGACCTACTTCTAATAAACTAAAATCCGAAGTCATTTTATCTTAAAGTACCGATCGTTCTTTTCTAGGCCGCCACCAAGTATAATTTTATGACTCCATGTACGTCTCCAATAAATCACAAAGCGAGTGAATGAAGGAAAACGGTAGGCGACCATTAAAGGATTTCTATGTGTTGAGTACCAAAGGACCATGTGCGTCTTCAAGGATCATGGCGTAGGAATTTATTGGATTCTAAAGGATTTATTAAGAAAGACCCAAAGTGGTAGTACCCCTTTATGCTCGCAGTTTGGGTTTAAATACCTAATTTGGGTACTATCGAAGTAAGTCAGTAAAATTTATTTGTTTAAACATGGTGTACATGATACATTGCATGCAAGATAACAATAAGATATATAAAGTTCAAACATGTTCAGCCGCATATCGTGGCGTACAAATTGGTAGGAAGAGATGGTGCATGAACCGTGATAACATTCATCAAAATTAATATTATATAAATTATGTATGTATTATTCAATCATCATTATCTATACATATAAAATTCAAAGTCCTGACTGACTGACTGACTGACTGACTGACTGACTGACTGATTGACTGAGATATCAACGCACAGCCCAAACCGCTGGTCCTAGAGACATGAAATTTGGAGGGCGTATTCTTTGTGAAGGGTAGGTATCCACTAAGAAAGGGTTTTTCGAAATTCCACCCCTAAGAGGGTGAAATGGGGTGTTGAATTTTCTATGAAACTTTTTATTCTCGCAGTCGATTGACTTGAAAATTTGTGAACATACTATTCAGATAAAATTATGAGATACGTGTATCAAAGTTTTTCCAAAATCATCCCCCAATTTAAAAATTCAATGTCGTGATTGGCTGACTGATATATCAACGCAAAGCCCAATCCGCTGGTTCTAGAGACATGAAATTTGGAGCGTGTATTCTTTGTAAAGAGTAAGTGTTTACTAAGAAAGGGTTTTTCGAAATTCCACCCCTAAGAGGGTGAAATGGGGTGTTGAATTTTCTATGAATTTTTTTATTCTCGCAGTCGATTGACTTGACAATTTGTGTACATACTCTTCAAATAAAATTATGAGATACATGTATCACAGTTTTTCCAAAATCATCCCCCAATTTAAGAATTCAATGTCGACTGGCTGACTGATACATCAACGCACAGCCCAATCGGCTGGTTCTAGAGACATAAAATTTGGAGGGTGCGGTCTTTGTGAAGAGTAAGTATCCGCTAAGAAACAGTTTTTTTTAATTCCACCCCTAAGAGGGTGAAATGGGGTGTTTAATATTCTGTGAAACTTTTTATTCTATGAGTCGATTGACTTGAAAATTTGTATACATTAATTTTCAGTTAAAATTATGAGATACGTGTATCACAGTTTTTTCAAAAATCAAAATCATCCCCCAACAGAGTCATATAGGGCTTCGAAGGTCACGTAGACCGGCGCACGGCGCGCAGTGTTGCGCGGGGCGTGCGGGGCGCGGGAGTATTTACCTATTAATTAAGTAGGTAGGATTTTTCTGAGGTAGACGTCTGTAAATATGGTTTGTTCCACCGATTTTCGCGTTGGCTCGTGATACGCGACATTGATATTAAATATTATGTAAAAGTTTTATGTCTATAAATAGATTCCTAATTAATCATTTGATTTTCGTCACCGGTGTCCAATCTCAAACCAAGGTATCAATATTCACATAACAATATGTAAAGTACCTAATTGATATTACTATGAACTAATATTTGCAAGTTATAAGCAACTATATAAAAACCATGTATCGACTATACATACATAGATTACTTATTATCCCAGAAGTAAGATCCCGTGGGCAATTCCCGAACTCCACGCGGGCGAAGCCGCGGGCATAAGCTATTCATTATAGATTAGGTATTACAAATCAGCAAGCATATTTTCAGATAAAATTAAATGTCAAAGTAGTCATTAAATAAATTAGTCAATAACAATATAAATACTTAACTATCATAAAAATTTCAATTAAAAATTACAATTATTCCAAAAAACAAAAATGATCACAATAACATGTCAAAATTACGAAGATACTAAGGTGTACTTCAGACATATTTTCCTTTCGTATTTTTTTTATAAGCTTTGCCCCACACTAGAACTTCTCCTGTATCGTGGGTATGTTTACAATCATTTAAATTCACACAAACAAACAGCCAGACCCGGAACAACTACCTGTAGGCCATACAAATATTAGTTGCGTTTGGGAATACCCGCGACACGCAGCGCAGCAGTCAATCGCTCAGCCACTGCGCCAACCGCGCCGTCAAACCCCTTTTTCAGGATTTGTGGCCAGTTGATTGTAATACGAAATAAGAAATAAGCAGCACCTATGTACATAGGATAATGTTATTTTCCTGTGTTGTCTACTGTGTGTACATAAATAGTAAAATAAATAAATAGGTCAATACGCTCGCCCCCATTACATAGATTTAATTTGCGAAGTTTGAAATATACTATAGATACCTCTGCCTAACCTCACGAGGCAATCAGGCGTGAAATTAAGCTGTGTAAAAGCCTCTTTTACCTGAAGGTATTCTCAAAAATGTTCAGATCAGTATCATAACAATTTGCCTATAACAGTGTTATTAGATATCACGAGCACAAGGCCTCCCACACCACGACGCGATGATATCTTTATATTTTCACTATATGCTCCATCGCTGGCTCACTGCGCACTCTGATTAAATTTGTAGTAGTTGTTACGCAAAGGATAAACAAAATGTCAGTAAATTTTCGAGGTATTTACTCCGTATCCCATCTTATTAGGGAGTTGTGGTTCCGTTGAATTCTGTTTGTGTTGTTATTATGTTATGATATGAGACAAAAGTGGCTGTTTTGTTCGTGTAATATTTATTTTTGTTTCCTCAGTGAAAACCCACCAACGTGTTTGTTTTAATGGTTTCCTTTTGAAGATAGGTAGAACACATGAGTAAAGAGAGGTATATTTTTTAACAGTAAAGTCTTTATAAAAATATGAGTGTCTGTGTCGATGCTGCCAACCATAGTCCGTTTAATATTCATTTTCATCCAATAGACACGTTGATAAGTCAATGAATCCAATAAAGAACGGTGGTCTCTAACAAATAATCGGGCTAATGGTAACTTAGATCAGACTATCAAACTGGTAAAGTAAAACTTCCAAACAGAAAAAGTTTATTTATTTATAACAGCTTAGACTATCATTACAGGGCTTACCCAATGACTACTGAGCATTCATTAAAAAAAAATAGGTATTTATGAGATTAGAATAATTTAAAAATAAAAATATTATTCAATATTATGGCGCATGACGTAGTTAAAACAACCTGTTGTGAGCGATAATCTACTGGACTCGAGCGCTGGGTAGGTATATTCTCCCGTTTGACACGTAAACACCATTAACAGAATCTTTCATATTTTTTTCTAATTTTTATGTATTTTTCTTTGTACCTATTACGGTAGGTAAAAAAATAATAATCACGCCTAGAACTATTTTATGTCGGGCACATTTACTTACAGTAACCAAATTAGAAAAATTAAAACTAACAACATTATTACACTATTAAAACACGAAATATAGCATAGCATAATTACTTACATAAACATAGTACAAACATAATTTACTTACATTAAAAAATAAAATAAAAAATTAGTATATTTTGCTTGTAGCATAATATAAAAAATATTAACACCCTTGCGAATTCACTCAAACAACATGTAAATACATCGAGTTCGAATTCAAGTTGTCTATAAAGTAGTTTACAAAACTTGTGAAACCCACTAACGATGTTATACAGGGTATAAACGGACCCTTCACGAAGCCGTCAACCAAGCATTCTGTACATCAAACTAAGTAACTCTACGCAAAAATTTTTGCTGGGAAATGACTTTTTTTTTTGGGTGCAAAATCACGTTTTACGTTAAAACTCAATGTTACGCACTCAAAACTTAGTGCTGATGGATGCTTTTAAAAGTAAACGGGTCATGGAGTTAATTAAAGTAAAGTTAAAACCTTAAAAAGTGGTTTAAAAAAAAAAACTTGTGAAAAAATTGGAACTTTGACCTTCAATATCTCCGTAACCTATGGTTTCCCAGGTATTGTCTAGTAGAAAAAAATGATCCCAATGATAGGCAGAATATGTGGTTTTCGTTTTCGTTAAGGGTCTTTTTACACCCTTTATATCATAACAACACAATCGATGCTTGTACTTGAATCTGCGATTTCTGTCAAATAAAAGAACGTCTTGGCGACATCCTCATTGCGACTTGCGATCGAGTCGTCGGCGTCGACCCGTCGCAGACAATGCAAATCTCCGCTCATTGCAACTATTTGCTGTCGACCCAGATTTATATACGAGGACTATTGAATCAGAATGTATCATCAACCGCGCTCGTAAGTGAACTACGAAAACCGACCTTACAGCTACGAAATAAAAGCGCTGCTAATATTTACATGTGCGTGTAGTTAGACTGTACGCAGTAGCCTGTGAGTAAGAAGAGTAAAAAAGAAGCGTGAATCCTTAAAAAAATACTTTACTGGGGAAGGACACGCGTTTGTAGCGTTTGTTCTGTCCTCACTATGGGATTTAATAAGACATGGTTCTTATCAATTTTGGAGTCGTGTGGAATCATAATCATATTCATAAAAATTTACGTCATTTGTTTTTCTTAGCCACTATTATCCCACTGCTGGGCAAAGGCCTCCTCCATAGCCTTTCATTCTTCTCTCATTATATTATTATCATTTTCGTATCATACAAAAAATAAAAAACATTATAATCATTATCATTTCATTAAAACAACTATCCAAAGTCAAAAATTAAAATTATAATAAGTACTTAAAATCCATTAAAAATCATGTCATAGCAACAAGTTATTTAAGTCATTACATAAGAAAAACAAAAGTTGCAACAATTTACCAAAGAATCTGTTTTATTTGAGGAATGATTTGCTCACATACCTGGGTTAGTAGGTGAATTTTGCGGCTATATTTCGCTAAACTGTATTTAAGTAATATACAGGGTGAATTTTCCAAGTGGGCGTGGATGACCAAATCCGAAACTATGAGGAATAGCGAAAAATAATCAAAGGAATCTCGAGCTCGATTTTGATGAAAACTTAAACTGGATAATTGGATGTTTGGAAAATCAATATTCCTAGCCAGAAATCGAGCCCGTTGATTTTGAAAAAAAAGGCACACTGTATTATTACATCATTCGATAGTGACGCTAATAGGGATCAATTTCTGGGAAGTAATGACATGCGGCTAATTTAAGGGAAAGGATATAGTGCCGATATTAGTGACTCCCACTCACCCACAGCCAGCAAGCGGGCACGCTCAGCAGCATTGGTAGACGTATTAATAAATTTATTCCGTACCAACCTGCAGAGCGGCCCATCCCCCTGTCTCTGGGAAAACGGGTTCTCGGGCCGATCCGTATCCGGTAAGATAAAATTAAATGAGGAAATACCTCCACTATCTTGAGAAAAAACAACTCACACTGGCGTTTTTAATTAAAACCAGTTTCTTTCTTGTGTGACTCAACAAGAAAAAGTTTCTCCATTTCAGTTTAATGTTATTCACCAGTCTTAACTCACCGCGTGTAAAAATACTCAGTACATTTTTGACAAAGTAAATTATTGTTAACATTATCGTCGCGAGTTTGTGAATTAATCAGGTGAGGCAACAGGTAGCCTCGCCTCGCCGCCTCCACGCGGCGCGCAGTCCCTCGGGTTGACGTGTCTTGCCTCGCCTCGGGCCGACCGACGTCTTACGCCGACACCTCGCGCCTCGCGCCTCGAGGCGACGCCCGTCACCGTGGTAACGAGCCGATATGTAAACAGGGAGAATATTTTGAGGTGAGAGGAAGTTTAGGTCCTTCTGAGATTTAACATCATTCATGAATATTACATTGCTTCTCGAACTGGTAGAGTTTGTTGGTTTGTTTTTCGATGAAATCTAGTGTTTGTGGTAGTTACGTATTTACGTGATATACATAGAGGATAGTGCTAAAGATTGATCACTTTATTATAACGGTTTTCATATTCTGAAGTCTATAATTCTTAGCCCAAAGCTTGTCTGAATAAAAGGTTAATTTTAATAAATTACCTAATAAAATTTTACAGATGTACCGACAGTTGCGTACCGACCCGTATATTAGAACCACAGTGCTATATTATGGCCCATAATTTTATTTATTTTTTATTTATTATGGGTCTAGTACAGGTCGGTAGGTATAGTTGACCTCGCAAATACTTTGCCACTATTGACGACAATTCCCAATAAATTGAAACTTCTATTAGGTTGAAAATATCGAACTCTCCGAAGGCAAATAAACTTTAAGACCTACAAGTAGCAACCGCTTTTTGTTTTTCTGCTTGAATGAATTTCAACAGAATTGCTTAACTGGCTATTTAGATAATTATTAGCTTTTCGCATACAAAAGTCAATACATTTTTTACCGCTTATTACGATGAACGAAATTGAATTTTTCTCGGCCTTAGTCATTTTATGACGTGTAAGTTATATTCAAGTTTAGGTAGGTAAAGGAATTCCGAGGTCGAGTGTACATCCCACGTTTCCAATGAATGTCACGGCTCAATGAATTGACAGCTATTTACAGAAAACCACGCAGTAGTTAGACGAACTGCTATGTACTGTGTACATAGAGTTTGGGAGTATCTATGTACCTACCGAGTCTGTATTCTCTGAAAAGGTAGACAGACTGAAGTACCCAACCACAATATTCAGTTGGCAGGATGAATATTAAGCGTAGGTATACGAGTTTTATCTCATTCGTGCGACTATTTGAAAATTAATAATGTAATGTTTTCTCCTTTATTCATTTTAATACATAATATTTTTAAATATTTCTTAAAATAAAAAACATATAAAACATTTAAAAATATAAAAATTATAGTCCGCGGTTGTCGGGACCAGGGTCCAAGCTACCGGTGGTTACGGCTCCAGAGACAGGAACCTCCTCACATTGCGAGCCGTATCGAGGAGTTAATGAGTTAACATTTTTATTATTTAGGTATTGCTTAGTGATAATGAAAGTATTCATAAGAGCTGTGGTGCCCCCGGGGTATCGGATTCGACTGATTAGGTCGTGAGTTGAAACCCACTGCTCACAAAACTGCGAAGGCAACATCATAATAGTGGAAGAACTGGAACTGTGCATGTGGTGCGGATCAGGCCACTTCTTCTTCTTCGTCGTGACGATGATTTCCCCTTTTTTTAATTCAATTTGTTTTATCCAGAACTCTACCACCTCGACGGCGTTGGTGGTGGCCTCGGACAGGTCCCTCAAAGTGCACGTAGAACCACACATATTGCAGGGTAGGAGTTGAGCCATAGTTTGCTTTGAGGCATCGCAGTCACACATGACTTCATCGGAATATTCCCACTGGACCAGGTTGTATCTACAGTGGCCCACCTGGCTTCGCAATCAGACGCAGATTGCAGGCCACTGCAAGCTGTAGGAACATTACTAGCCTCATCATGTCAAGTAGGATAACCCCATACTAATGATTGTCTGTCTATTCTATCAGCCCTAACAGAATAAAAAGATAATATAATAGGAAACATTAATAACAGACACAATCAGATAATTATAATTATTGTATCAGGCTCGTACTAATAATGATGTACTTGTAACTGTGGTATAATATTCGTTTGTAGTAATGTATTATTGGATAAATAATTGCGTTTGTGGTATAGTTATTATTCGGCCGCATATTAATTGTGTCGATATTATAATATTATCAACGTGCGGTAGGTACATTTTACTATTTGCTGGGAGAAAAGTATCTACAAGGAAACCACGAAAACTTGTAAAGTTTTCTTTCTACGAAAGAGTATAGTTTTAGATATATTTCAGAGTAAAGTAAAAGTAACTAAATCACTTTTTGTGAAGAGTGAAAAATAACGTAATAGGTCAAGAACACAGCCAGCTTTTTGATGAGAATAAGGGTGCATATACAGAGTGTAAACAGACCCTTCACGAAGCCGTAAACCAAGCATTCTGTACATCAAACTAAGTAACTTTACGCAAAAAAAAAACATGTTTAACGGCAGGACTCTATGCAACGTACTCAAAACATTGTGCTGATGGACGGATTGAATAGTACGGGGGTTGTGGAGGGGTTTAGAGTAAAAATGTTACATTAAAATAATGTATTTAAAAAAAAACTTGTGAAAAAGTTGGAACTTTGACTCCCAATATCTCCGTAACTAGAAGGTTCCCAGGTATGGTCTAGAACAAAAAAATGATCGCAATGATGGGGAAAATAAGTGCCTTTCGGCTTCGTTAAGGGTCTTTTTACAACCTTTATATTCGCCAATACGATTTAACGGCTTTGTAGCCTATAAAGGGTGTAAAAAGACCCTTAACGAAGCCGAAAGGCACTTGTTCTCCCCATCATTGCGATAATTTTTTTGTTCTAGACCATACCTGGGAACCTTCTAGTTACGGAGATATTGGAGGTCAAAGTTCCAATTTTTTCACAAGTTTTTTTTTAAATACTACTTTTTAAGGTTCTAACTTTACTCCAATTACCTCCATGGTCCGTTTACTATTCAAAGCATCCATCAGCAAAAAGTTTTGAGCGCATTATATTGAGTTTTACCGTAAAATGTGATTTTGACCCCAAAAAAAAATTTCGTTTCCCAGCAAAAATTTTTGCGTAAAGTTACTTAGTTTGATGTACAGAATGCTTGGTTGACGACTTGGTGAAGGGTCTGTTTACACCCCGTATTTTATTTTATTAACACTGTTTTTTTTAACATATCTAATTTATTAAGCACAGCAGAAGGTACATGAAGCCCAAACACGTGGTAGTAAGAGGCTCTTAGAACTCGACAAATTGAAAGTAATTGTACATTTCATCTGCGGATCTGTAGATTTCCATGTTGAATGCGTGTAAAAAGAATTTTTACTACATTGCTCTCAACAGTGAAAGAAAACATCGTGAGGAAACCGGAATGTCTTACAACCAAAAAATCGAAGACATGTGAAGTCCACCAACCTGCTCTGGGGCCGCGTGATAGATTCGGTAAACCTGTGTCCCAGTAAAGGGAAAATTCTGGGATGAAGGCTTTTACTTAACAATAAACGTTTTAACTTTATCTATTTCAGTTACTACGCAAGCCCTTTCAGGCGCGATGTTAGAAGCGGCGCCGACCAGTCCCCTCAATAAATATAACTACAAGAGTATCTATAGCACATTGAGACGTATTTTGTCGACGTAGGTATTATATAAATGTATTTGTGATTGTTGGCGCGACCTGTTGCTGGTCTCGTGGGACTCGCATCGGGATTTATTGTTGTGGTATTAAGTTACGTTGACTTTTAACAAACATCATTATCTGTCTAGCTTTTTCTCATCTATGCTGGGGTCTAGTTTCAGTCTGACTGGATGCAGCTGCTTAACAGTATTTTACATGGAGCGACTGCCTTCACAAGCCAGTAACTGGGTAACACGATTTGTTTATGAATGCAAAACTTGATCATTTGATCAGATCCATTAAGATCACTGCACTAAATTACATGTTAACAAAGAAAAAAATCAATAATATAGATAATGTAATACTATGTGAAATATAAATAGTAGGGCCCTAGAGGACTCACACGCAATACATATGTTAAGTAGACCCAAGCGGATAATGAGATGACATATACAATGGATGGGGCGCGGGATCAAGGAGATGTAGTGAACACGTCGGAGGCTCTGACGGAGTATACAACACATAGATTTATGCAGTAAAAGAGTTAGTAAGCATAAATAACTCCACAATGAGGGTAGGGCCGCATTTTACCTGGAGTAAAAATACTGGTTTTCAGCTGCATCCGATTAAACTGGTTACCGAGTCTAACTTAGCTTTGCTTTGTAGGAAAATGTGGGTGGGTTATACATGGAACCAAGGTCACATCATGCACGGATGCGCAGGCCACGTGGCAAGCTACTTCGTGCACAACTTACTACGAGTATAACAGTGGAGTTTATGCTTTACGGGCGCCGTATAACGACCTTTCGAAAATCGAACGCGCGTACACGCGCGTATTCGTGTTCGCTTGATTAACATGACAGCTGACAGTAGAAGTGACGACTTACCTCGCGACTTGCGCTTGTACGAGTTCCACGTGTAGTAAAAGAAGCGTGTGTACAGTCACGAGCACACTTAACAACTTTTAAAAGATTTTTTCTCCTACTGTTCTGATTAAAATTTCATGTTGTTACGACCATAGTATTCTGTACCTCGTGTTTTTATGAAAAAGATCCTATCTCCAAGTCACAATCGTTATTTCTCACGAAAATTGCTTTTAAAATTAGCAAAGTGTACCTATACATATTATTGCTGCTCGTGACTGCACGCGACTATACGCGCGTCCAAAAAGAAGCTTATACGCGCTAAAAATAAACGCTAATTTGAAATCAACCTTACAGAGGAAACTATTTTTGTCGCAAGTCCGATCAATGATCCTATTCAAATAATATTTGTTACCAATTCCCGCGCATACAGTAATGCTCTCAGTTATTAGTGAACTGTTCTCGTTGATTACTACTTCTCTTTTGCTTTGAGTTCACTTAACTAACTTTAATATTTAACTGAACTTCATCAAAGGACTTATTTAAATGGTTAATAAAACAAGAAACTTTCAACTTTTACTTTGAACAATATTTTGAACTTTGAATGTTAATTAATTATATTGTACAGCTGCTGTTAATATACTCTTGTAAAACAAAGGACTTGACTTATAACTTTACTGATTTATAATATTGATTTATTTACTTTTCATCTGCGCAAACTTTTCCCAAATATATTTTGGTTAGTTTCCAGTCTAACCTAATATAGCTGTATACCAACATTTTACAAAGGATATGATGGACTCATCATCTGCCTAGTCTTTTCCCAACTATATTGGGGTCGGCTTCCAGTCTATCCGGATGCAGCTGAATACCATAATTTTACATGGAGCGATTGCCTATTTGACCTCCACAACCCAATTAGTACTCTATCTAAAGACTGTCAAAGATCTACCAATGAAGCCCGGGATCAACGGTTTAACGTGCTTTCCGAGGCACGGAGGAAACTAGGTATGCAGTGGGTACCCAACCACAGACCAACCTAGGCAATCACGGCTTAACCTAAAGAACGACCCGAGCGGATGTTATTATTTAGCCACGAGCTCCTCTATGGGATATGAGGGACTGATTATCTTAAATCTCACTGAGTACTCTAGCTGTTCTCTGTGATTCAATAAATAAAACATTTTGTTCATTTAAACAAAAAATGAAATGCGGGTCCATTTCAAAATGAGCGACAAACTGAGTAACAAATGACTACAAAACAAAATGTTCACCGTCTCTGCGGTCCGAAGTGACAACTGACGACTCAATCAGCGGCCGCCGCCGTGATACAACGACAAGGGTTGACAACCCCTGTGTTCCATGTTGTCGGCAGCTAGATGCTTGAAAGACTTAACACTTGTTTTTTTAAAGATTATGTTGAAGTAGATAAACTGTCTATGTATATGCAAAACACTCATCTTCCTGGAACAGCAAAACAATTTTTTCCCATGAAATAAAAATAAAATAAAATAAATTGTGTTTTAATCAAGCAAAATACCCGTATACAACAAAAATATAAATTGAGATAAAATAAAAACGGTAAAGTAGGTAAATGCTAAACTCGTCAATTATATAACTGTCTACTTGAAATTGAGAACTTGTCACATCAACTGTATACATTAATTCTGTTTTTATTATTTAATATCATGTAATTCTAAAACGGATGTACCTAATTAGCCCTTCGCTATGTCATGTTAAGGTAATGAAAATAAATAAATAAGATATCTGTCTGTCAATACAGTAATAAATAACAATACGGATATCCACTATCATTAAAGGTTACTTTTCCTCCCGGAAAAAAATCCAAACGTCCCGGTCAAAGAAAGCATAATAAATAAAATACAGAATATATTTCTTTTAATAATGTTTTCTGGCGTGCCCCGCAGCAGTTCAGCAGAATCTAATAGTTTCATAGGGAATAATAAATTACTCTTAGTTACATGACCCGTGGGTTGAGAACCCCTAGCCGGGACTTTTTTGTAGATGCTAGTTTTAACGACACAGTAATATTGGAAGCAGAATACATGAGCAGTTACATATATTATTATAGAGAACGTATGTGTGTATCTCTAGGAGAAATAGTGGTAAAAAAAAAATTTTTTTTTTTTTTTTTAGATTATATATTTTTGTTTTAATTGCTAAAGTGATTGATCAAAGTGATTTGTTTTATATCAATTCTATAATGACTTTCAACGTGACCGACATTGTCTTCTCGGTAGCTTGTGTTACATACGGAAGTTTACTGATTACATACATGTCAAGAATAAGAAATGCTGCGCCGACCGCTAATAACTTAAGATAAATGCAGGAGAATGATGAATGATGTCAATATTCGCGTGAAATCATTTTGTTTTCTTTTCTTTTTTTTAAAAATTTTGCCCCGCACTAGGAATTTCACCTGTATCATGGGTGCGTTTACAAACATTTAAACTCGCATACACAAACAGCCAAACCCGGAACAACTACCTGTACTCCATACAAATGTTTGTTCCGTGCGGGAACCGAACCCGCGACAAGAAGCGCACCAGTCAATCGCTCAGCCACTGCGCCAACCGTGCCGTCAGAAATGCGTGTATTATACACGCGTTACTGTACGCTTTGCAAGTATTCAACTTTCTACGAACTGTGACTGTTCTAATTTAGTTAATTATTAACAAAAAATAACTTATAAGCCCTCTACCCTGAGGTCCTTTCTCATCGCTGGGATAAGGCATGATGCAAATCATTCGTCCCTTGTCAGCAAAACTCTGTTGACACCAATCAAGTGATTCTTTCTTTTCTTAATGCATTTTTTCACTTTACCCTGAATCCCCTGTTAATACTTTAAGTAGTCTCAAATGCCGACTGACAGCTATGCCAATTTCACAAACAATTTGCAACAATTTATTGGAAAGGAATCGAAAGGTCTGTCGGCGATGTTTGGTAGAGTGCCAGATGAAATCAATATAGAAGTGTTGTCAGGTTTTGATTGTGAGAGTGTGTTTATTGAGAGTTTTACGGGGTGTGCTATTATATTCCTTCTTCAACAGACGGGATAGGCTCGCCTTTTATGTAGGTAACACACGCGTAATTAGCTACTACAATGCATTTAAAAATAAATGCATAGAAAATATTTATGTAGGACTAGCTTCTGCCCGCGACTTCGTACGCGGATCCTGTTGCTTATGCCAGCGACAACGGGGTCGTCAAAATCGAAGATCTAAAACGTCTGATGTCGAATTCTAAGAGCCCGGGGACGGGAAAACAACGGGATGCGCGAGGCGATTCGAGACGTTCCATATCTTTCATTTTTGTAAGTCAGAAGTCGATGCGTAGATACGCTTGGAACTCAAGCGTAATTCTCTATCCGTGAACGTCTCCGACTCGCGAGACAATGCGTGACGTTCACGATCAGTGGTCAGTCACGCATCACGTTCCCCACTTGTCTCTAGAGACCTAGAAGTCGATGCGTAGATACGCTTGGAAGTCAAGCGTAATTCTCTATCCGTGAACGTCTCCGATTCGCGAGACAATGCATGACCTTCACGATCAGCGGTCAGTCGCGCATCATGTTCTTCACAGTTCTCTAGAGACCTGGATGTAGATGCGTAAATACGCTGAGAACGCAGGCGTGCTTCGTTATCTAAGAGGAAGAGAAAAGAAGAGAGGAAGAGGTTTCCACGGAGCGAGTTGCAGCCTGACGTTCTTCGGTAGATTCTTGGGATCTTATGATCCTCAATCTGTTAGCTCCTTTGGAACATTGGGAAAGATTTGACCTCTTTTTAGGCATGGTTATAGTTTTATTGTGAAGATACCTGATCAATTAAAATCTAAGTGACTGCTCCCCTGCGTTACCGGGTAGGCTACCGCGTCACGAAGATAAGTGGAAAAAGTCTAAAACACTCAAATAACATAAGCCCGAAGGCATATTTATTCAATAAAGTAAAAAAAAAATGGGAGTTTTGTCCAGTAGAGTCAAATTTTCAATGATATACCGTCGTCATCGAATATCAGTCCTAAACTGTTACCGCCTTCACCGCGTGGAGATACTCCCAGCTTATGTTATTTTATAATTATACAGTGAAATTAGTGATAGCTTTGATTTCCACATCAGATGTTTCTGATCTTCGACTTTTATAAGTCAACAGGAAAAGCCCATCAGACCGAACATCTTTTGCTAAGACGTCATTCCTATATGTGTTATGGTGTAGCTGGGCTCTTGGAGTTCCACAACAGGTGTTCCAGATCTTCGATTTTATAAGGCAACAGAGAGTGCTCATCAGATTGACCAATGTTTGCTAAGACGTCATTCCTATATGTGTTATGGTGTAGCTGGGCTCTTGGAGTTGCACAACAGGTGTTCCAGATCTTCGATTTTTATAAATCAACAGAGAGTGATCATCAAATTGAACAATTTTTGCTAAGACGTCATTTCTATATATGTTATAGTGTAGCTGGACTCTTGGAGTTCCACATCAGGTGTTCCAGATCTTCAAATTTATTCTCTCAGCAGAAAATGCTCATCACGTGGAACAATTTTTGTTATGGTACCATTTTTGTATCTCTTGTAGTTTAGCTATTCTATTGCGGTTCTGCATCAGGTGTTCAAGTTTCCAAGATAAATTATAGCCTATATGTTGCCCAGACTTAATACCTACACAACAAAAAAAAAATCTTTCAAATCCGTCTAGTAGTTCCGAAGATTAGCGTGTACAAACAAACAGACAAACAGACAAACAGACAAACAGACAAACAGACAGAATTTTTTTTTTGGATTCGTGCTCTATTACTGTTTCTAAACCCCCCTCATTTTTTTTTTTTTTAATATCTTCTATGTACAGACACAGTTTTTTTACTGTCTTATTATATGTATAGATATTACAACTAAAAATAACTTTTTTACAAAAAATTAAACCGACTTCAAAAACACAAAAAAAGTGATAAATAACTTTAGCTTCAGAAGTCGGTGACATTTTTTTTAAATCAAACATAAAAGTCACCGACTTCTGAAGCTAAAGTTATTTTTCACTTTTTTGAGTTTTTGAAGTCGGGTTAATTTTTTGCAAAAAAGTTTTTTTTTAGATTTCTGATTTTTTTTAATGCACGATCCTTCAAAGATCAACTCTTCGCCGTAAGGTAGTGGTTTTCAAGATTTTTCGAAGGACTCGTAGCTACGTGGCTTGAGCCGGTTCCGATCCAGCGATGATAAGTGCGGTCACTCCCTCAGTCCGATACATCTAAATAGTTGTCAACTACCAAAACTCCAATTACACTTATAAACTATTTTTTCTTCTACTAAAAGAACCTTTCCTCAATAAAAACTCACAACACAACACTTGACGAACTTACATCAAAGGCTTCGTAACAAGTTGCTCCGCGTTGGGACATGTCGCGATCAGTTCCCTCATACATTTCGCGATCAGTTCCCTCGTACATGTCGCGATCAGTCCCCTCACAGACGGCGTCGCTGACCGCGGGCTCTCATTGGTTCCCCTGCTGTGTGTCAAGTGGTGTCTTGGAGGAAGGTCGAGTGAGGTCAGAGCTGTTGAGACTTGTTGACGGAACGCGGAGGCGTCAGTTTTGTGAAGGTAATCAATAAAATCTGCGAGTAAGGTCAAGATTGACAATGACATCATTAAATACTAGCTTTTGCCCGCGGTTTCGCTCGCGTTAATTTAGAATTTGATAATCAATTCGGGCTGTAATATGCTTGTAATAATACATATAATTCAATCATGATTTGAAAAACACGTGGCGCCATCTATTGTCATAAGAATGTTTTTGTTGTTCTTCTCGGGAACAGTACTTTTTTTCGGGATGAAAGGTAAGTTATATCCTTTTTTGTACACTTGACAGCGTATATGCAAAATTTCAGGATGATCGGTTCGGTGGTTTAGGCGTGAAAAGGTAACAAACAAACAAACAAACTTACTTTCGCATTTATAATATGTATTAGTAAGGATTAGTAGAGCGGATTTTGTCCAAACGCCAAAAAAGCGCCTTTAATCACGTTTTAATAAATGGTCAGAAAGATACACTTTACATTGTATTTCGCCCTTGTTTGGATGTAAACAAAATAAAAAAACAGACAACCTCATCCGCGCAATAAAAAAGTTCCGTCAAATATTTGCGATGTTATGTTAGTCGTATCTACTTTTATCGCTCTCTCATCTTTCACCACATTTATGTCAAGGTTAGCAAATAAATCAATTAATGTAAATTATGTATTATTGTTTGTGTTGATATTCCCATACAAACAAGGATAACATCTGTCTGCGCTTCAGATGTGAGAAAATATTCAATTGAATACACAAATATTTTATTTCTGTACAGATTTATTGTTAATTGAGGCTGTTTATTAAATAGGTAAATATAAATCTGAAAATAATCTACTCGTTTTTTTTTTTACGGATGGTAATTCATCAAATAACTCCTCTCGCTCTGGGTGGAGTGGGAGTGTCAGACTTTTACTGACTAAAACCCATCCATGTTCCTTCTTTGCCCTTTGTATTCCAGGGCCGCGGTATCTCTTTCGAACAGTCCCGCAGCCCCGGCAGGCATCGGCCCTTACGGGCCCCTTCCTGGTTGCTGACATTTCTTTGAGGGGCGCGTGGAACATGAACGCGCCGTCGACACGGCCTGTCGTCATAGGACGGACGGACGTTGAGCTAACCCATTACTCACCGTCCACAAACCCGCGCCTACGCACCCTAAACACAAGTTAAATCTTACATTGGGTGCCAGAGCTCATCGAAAACACTCTTTTCCTTTGTTGTAACGCTGCATAGTACTTAGATAAGTGTTTCTAACTTTAATAAATTACCTTTTTTTCTGTACAGATTTTAGTGTTACGTTAGATGTTCCGGTCTGGCTGTTTGTGTATGTGAGTTTCAATGTATGTAAATGCACCCGCAATACAGAAGGAAATTCCTAGTGTGGGGCAACGTTTTATAAAAAAAAATAAACTTACAACTTCTTAAACACACATATTTTGTACTCCGTACAGTTGGTCGTCACGCCACAATTTCCTGCTCGACGCCAGTAACAGTCTACTTCCCCCGAAATGATTTCATTTCCCGCCGTCTTGTGTAATGTGGGTATGTTACTAGTTGTGCACGATGTGGTGACAGGACCACCGACACATTCTGTTACCACATAAACATGAAATGTTTAGTGCAAACATTCTACAGCAAACTCTTGAACTAACGCAACTGAAAAAGGATTTTATTAACTAGTTAGTCAAAGTCACGCTAAGTTATTCCAAGAGTTCTTGGGAAGAGTTACTCAAGAGGTCTTTTGTTATCTTAAGGACTGTACACATTGTGAACGTGATAATTCAATTTACTAGGTAGGTACTTTCTTTATAAATCGTTCTTGAGTTTACATGCATCATTTTTTCATTGTATTAAAAGAGTAACCCTAATGGTTGTGATGAAATCACAACGTAAGGTCGCCCGTTTTCGCTAATACTAAATAACATTTAAATACGTGCTTTAATTTGATTGCAGTAATGGAATTTGCTACGCCAAGAGAACTGAGGGCATAGCACCTCCTTAAATCATAAATAGACGCCTATAGGCACACAGATATATCTGTTTTAGAGAGTATATTAATATACCTTGGGGAAGACTCAATGTCCGCTTAATCTGCACAACTTTCCAAAAGTCCACATGAAGTTCAATATCTCAGAAAAATATGCAATATCATAGTGCGGCGTAGCACTTCAATCATGATAAATTTTAAACAAAATATTTAATCAAATATAATAAATTTGCAAATACATACCTTTTTCTTAGAATTTCATTTCACAAACACGTCAAAGAAGCGATATAATTCTGGGAATTCTAATTTAAAAAACAACAACAAATGAGTCACTGATAACAGCGCTGTACAACAATGCCGATGTGTTCACTTCCAAGGTCAATTAATAAGTGATAAAATACCTTATTTTTCTTTTTTCGAAATGGCATCTCGCAGTTCAATCTAGGAAGTTGTCGCCTGCTTAACCGGACTATCCTGTGGGTGCCTTGAGTGTTAGAAAGAGCAAAAAACTTACAAACTAAGCGACTACACGCTAAGGGTACCCCCTGTGGGGTACGAACCTCGGCTTAGAGCGTCGCTGGGGGAGGACCGCAAAGGGACAGGCAGGATCTGAGTGGGGATAAAATACCTAAAGGATGACATACTTATACTTTTCGGTAGGTTGTTTATCGGAGTACTGAAATACATAAAGGAATACTCATATTTTGACAATGCATTTTTGGAATTATGACCTAGTGGAGGAACCACCGTGCGTTGTGTTAATTGACTGCATATTGCCTGTCCGGTGATTTTGTTGGGATATTAATATATCACATATTATCTGTGTAATTAGTCGATGTCCACTGTAATCCCATATAGCGAGTTAATTGCTCGCACTAAAATGTACTAGTAGTCGAGTGCAATTAGACAATAAGATGGAACGAAATTTATTGTGGTAGGATTTTCATGGGGCTTTTTTATTGAGTTCCTAGAGTTGTGGAGAACAACATTAACAATAACTTTTTAAAATAATAGATGGCACCACGTGACTTTCGAATCATGATTACATTATATTATTACAAGCTGAGTACGCGGGCAAAAGCTGATTATTAATAATACATAAGTGATACAAACCAGACCCTGTCCAGTGATTTATGGCAAACTAAATGGATTTATGGACGGTCTTTCATAGAGTTTGATTTAGAGCATAGACCACCATTCAAGATTACCATATTTAGAACATTATTCACTCAGCCAATCCTCTTGTATTGTCAGTACCATAACATTTTATCCAACGAACAACTTTGAGAAACTTGTATGTTTTCCTCTCTGAACTTCTAAAGCCCCACTTGTCTATAAATAGCTCAGTAATGAAACAAAACGCTGTTTTCCTCATGGCTGCATGAACTACTCTCTTAGGAGCGATCGTTGCGTAATATATACATTAGCTTTTGTTCTCAATTAGTGAACGTACTGAATAGCTACATGCGATAGTGGAGTAGAGGATATAGTGTTAGACAGCTGATGTATAAGGGGTGTAAATAGTCGTCACTGCGATCACTTTTTTGTTCTGGACCATACCTGGGAAAATTCTAGTTACGAAGATATTGGGGGTTAAAGTTTCAGCTTTTTCACAAGTTTTTTTTAAATACAATTTATGTTGTAACATTATTTTAAATACCTCTACGAATCCCGTATTATTCAATGCATCCATCAGCACAGTGTTTTGAGCGCGTTACTCTGAGTTTTACCGTAAAACGTAATTTTTCACCCCAAAAATAAAACTCGTTTCCCAGCAATAATTTTTGCGTAGGGTTACTTAGTTTGATGTCCCGAATGCTTGGTTGACGGCTTCATGAAAGGCCTGTTTACACCTTGTATTGGACAAATACATGAAATAATTAACAAAAGTCTGAATTTTGTCAACAAAAAAACATTATAATGTACCGTGCTGTAGATACAAGCTCCTAGTAGAGTGTAGAGGAGTAATCACAATTCATCAATATTATAATTCTCTATCACCCATGTTAAATAGCTTAAATTACGTTTTACAAACAGCTAGTCATATCAGTACCCATGAGTCACACAGAAAGTCATATTTCCGCGCGGAAGAAACTACGACAATACATTTTATGATCATCTCGAGTATCATGACGTCCGCAGCTCACTAGAACTGACCCAAGAGACTTTTCCTTTATATAAAACCGTGGCTTATCGCGTTTTATGGCAAGACCTACCTTTGTGGAGCAGAGAGCCTACTCGCCATTACTCACAGGACTCACTGGCAGATAAGCGTTGTTTAACGGAGCAGCAGTTTGGACAGAGCGTTTTAATCGTACTGTTTATTAGTTTCGAGACAAAAATATCGAATTTTCTTATAATTTAACAAAGTATTTACTTAAAATGATTTTATTTCATATCCAAAGAGTTTGACATGAATTTAAAGTAAAGAAAAATGGCAACGCCTCACGCAATCTGGGGACCACACTTAGAGGATGCGTACATTCGTAAAAATACTCCCAAAAGATAGGTCTTGGTCAAATTAAGATAAAAGGTAGTCACAGCATATTTTAATAATATTGGATTTGGCTAGAATAACATAATTTATAGTAAAATATTAATTTCTTCTTTTTTTACTTTGTGCAGCTTAATAAAAAAAATATGTTACATGGAAAGAAAAGCCCTGTAATTGTTTCATATAATGTACATACTTTAATTGATGAACGCTTCTGAAATTAACAGAGCCCCTAACAGCATCTTGTTTATGCAAAGTAGACTCCTAAATTTGAACACTTTATCACAAAATTTAAAGGCTATTTTAATCCACAACATATCGCGCTGTAATCCACACAGGGGCATATAGATATTACCCAACTATAAGGTTGTAGTTTACGTCTTCATTTACATACATCCTTGGTCTCGGCTTAAGATAACTGCGTCGCCTCATAAACACACGCTACATGTTGATCCCGGTGACGCAATAAGTGACGTCACCGCACCAATCCCGGGATCCGGGCAATCCCGGGACGGGCGTGATACTGTTTATAGTGATCGCGGAACTGAATGTTAATGTTCTACCATGTGCCGCCGGGATTTGTTTACGACCTGGGTAGGATGTGTGTGTAATGTAGATTTGTTTTTTCATTGTAAATCAATGTACATACTCGTATATAGAATTTATATTTATATAGAGAAGATTTTGTACTAACTGGGTTGTGGAGGTCAGATAGGCAGTCGCTCCATGTAAAATACTGGTATTCAGATGCATCTGGTTAGACGTGAAGCCGACCCTAACATAGATGGGAAAAGGCTAGGCAGATACATATTCGAAAACTTTTAAGATTTTCCACGTGTTTTGTTCTAAACATTTATGTTAGCTTAATTCGATGCCTCTAAAATGATTATTTTATATCATAGATTATATATTATGAAAATAAATCAAAGGATTCCGCTACATATTTATGCTGAGGCGCTACGCCGTAGCGCTACGCCGTAGACGCATCGTAGCTGCTATGAGATTTGGCTCAAGGTGACAAGGCAAATATAAATTTCGAAACCGTCCCAGTACTTAAGTTTGTCTCTTCATACTGTTCCTGGTATAAACGCAAAATATCAGCCTTCACTGTACTGGCACGCAAAGTAAGTAACATTAGCTTTCCCTAAGCCAGTCGGCGGCTGACCTAATTGTTGCCCGAGCGACTGATTGCTCGCTTGAGCCGCACAAAAGAAGCAAACAAATGAAATTCACTGTGGCCGAGCGAGCAGAGTGGTATGCGGTAAAACTCAGGGTATGTTTTCTTTGCAATTGTAGGAAAATATTTGTATTTTTTCTTGTTTTTCTGTTACTATTTACATTGTGTTGTTGAGAACGACATCGATTGCCAAAAAATAATCAGATATCCCATACATTTAGATACGCGCTGCATATTGTAATAATTGTAAGTCTGACGGGCTAAAGAAGCAATTGCAATGGCAATTACTTTCGAAGCGTTTCGTATTTCTACAATGTCTTTCGACAGGACTGACATAATTAAACTATTCAGTAGTTCATGTCAATACAATTTTGACTTTTTGATCATAGTTATCGTTCATACACTATCACGTAGTCCAGGCTTTTTTTTTCGAATGAGAAATCATCAAATGACCCCTCCCGCTCTGGGCGGAGTGGAAGGGAGTGTCAGACTTTTACTGACTAAAACCCATCTATGTTCCTTCTTTGCCCTTTGTGTTCCAGGGCCACGGTATCTCTTTCGATCAATCCCGCAGCCCAGGCCTTAGGTCTAGATGAGTCAGCCCCGAAAACATTCTCGATGATTGACCATCGAAGCTTTTCATCACAAACTATGTATTTTGAATAGTTCACGCACGAAAGAGGAGAAATAAGAATCTACTGCTGCATAAATAATCGTACTAAGTGTTGAAAACCTTCCATGCAAGCAAGCAGTCAGTGAGCAGTACTAAGTACGTTATAATTGCAACACACAGAACAAACTCGCTGTGATGGATTTTGTATGGAACGCCGTTGATTGACGTGCTACTGAGTATGATGAATGAAGCGATTTAGTTAGTATGCGCGGGGCATACAGTGTAATAATACTAAGCGAGGGCATTGTCTATCAGTATGAATGGGTGTAAAAAGGTAACAAACAAAAGGACAGACAGAGTTATTTCGCAATTATGTATATATATGATAATTTACAAGTTTTGTTATGAAGGAGATATAAATAGTTAAAAGTTTTTGGGTATGTGTCTGTATTTGGGCTGCAATGAACTCTGCAAGTGGTCCTGGAATAATGGAGCCTGTGGGTGCCATTACTTTAGATTATGAAGCTACGTCAAAAAATGGAAATTATGCCTTCTTAAGGGTTCCGTTTTCTGCTGCCAAAAATGGAACTCTTACAGATTCGTCTGTCCGTTCGTATGTCACAGCCATTTTACTCAAAGTCTTAAACTAATATTTTGCTTTTAAAATATGGAACTTTTTCGTGAAACTGCACCTGAAACTTTGTTTTTCATTAACTAAATTTGGTTTGGCGTTTGCGTGAAAATATTGTTATTATAAATTGTTTGATGTTACGGAACCCGTTATCACCGGAATCTGTAGAGAACCTTTGAATTATTTATGTAACAATTTCAACACTTCAAATTAATTAAAGTAGGATTATAGCTGTCACAACATGCGCAGCCATAATCAATCACAAGCACAAACAATCTACACATTTATACTAGTTTGCTACTTCAGTAGTACCTACACAAGACTAACCTTTATTTCAAAGGCCAATTAAAAAGACATGTCAACTTGCCCACAAGTATAATAAAGGAATTATATTGCAAACAAACAGTGTAATTTTAGCGGCCTGATTAATGCAATACGTATGCATGTCCGGGTTATTTGCATAATTCTTATAAACGTATAATTATAATTACTTGGGTATGCTGGTATTATACGTAACCGAACGGCTTTATGTATTTAATTTAGGTAAACAGTGATCTATACAAGGTGTAAACAGACCCTTCACGAAGCTGTCAATCAAGCATTCTGTACATCAAACTAAGTAACCTTACGCAAAAATGATAGAATTGATGATGGGAAACGACTTTTTTTTTGGGGTGAAAAATCACGTTTTACGGTAAAACTCAATGTAACGTACTCAAAACATTGTGCTGGTGGATGCATTGAATAGCGTGGAAGTATTTAAAGTAAACTTACAACATTAAAACCTTGAAAAAGTCTCCGTAACTAGAAGGTTCCCAGGTATAGTCTAGAATAAAACATGATCACAATGACGGGAAAAATAAGTGCTTTTTGGCTTCGTTAAGGGTCTAGTTACACCCTTTATATGTTTTAGTGGATAGACCTAAAAATCATATTAGCAATCAAGGATCAAATTTACAGTATGGCTAAAGAAAAAATAAAAAAAAACCCTATGATTGAATCCAGTGTGTAGCTGCACAAGTTTAAAGCTAAGTGTTCGCTATATTTATGATTGATCAGCGCTAGAGCCGCGGCCGCACGTGTGAGCTAAATGCTGTTCAATGTACCGCTAAGTGCTGTATGAAGGGTTTCGATTAAAAGCTTTACTATGAGTTAGATTGTATCACACTAGCGACCCGCCCCTGCTTCGTATGGGTTTTCCGACTTGACAAAACTTGGATAATAATTATTCCTTTTTATGTTTTTTTTTTAATCAACCTTTTCTGTTCCACTGCTGGGCAAAGGCCTTCCCCATTTCTTTCCAGCTATCCCGGTGTTTTGCCTTCTCTGGCCAATCAGTCAGGAACGAGTCCAAATCGTCACGCCAGCCTGCGTTTCTTGGGCCTATATTTCTTGGTTAAAATGGGACTGGGCGGATCACATTTCCAGGATGAGTCAGGACAGATGGGACAGAATCGTCACACAGTGGGTGCCTGAAGACGGTCGTCGTCCTTTTTATGTTAGTTTTTTTTTCCAGTGCCCCCAGTCCCACGCTCTAGGAATTTCTCCTGTATCATGGCTGCGTTTACAGACATAGGCCATATACATATTTGTACCACGACATGCAGCGCAGCAGCCTAGCTAGCTTAGTTTAAAAGAACAATTCGGTCACATAGACAGACACGAAAATAGTTCGGATTATAAGATGCAAAGCATTTTCAAGTTCAATTTTTTCGTGATTTCGTGGCTATTAACCGCTCAATGAGATTTAGGTATTCCAAAAATTGACAACCGAAAATAGATAGCACATTTTTTATCTGATGGTGGTTGGT
The DNA here is from genome assembly GCA_905220335.1 of Noctua pronuba. Classification (NCBI taxonomy): domain Eukaryota; kingdom Metazoa; phylum Arthropoda; class Insecta; order Lepidoptera; family Noctuidae; genus Noctua; species Noctua pronuba. The sequence goes on from LR999913.1 coordinate 14,542,147, forward strand.
ACGTTATGTAGGCGAGTGTGGTTTGTGGTGGACTAAACTTTCAAATTTGAATGAATATTCATCAATCTCTCTCGCGGAGCTCTTTGTGAATTTGAAAGTATGATTTGATTTGGAAAAGAGAATATCTAGGTACTGCGCCTCGATTTTTCAAAAACCCGCCCCAATTGATACTCCTACGAACAGCCCCTTTTTCTCATAGTCATAGTAATTATTATAAGGTTTCTCGTATTTTGGACTATTTGTATGTATTATAATATGTATTAGTTTATTTCTTTTTATTTGTATCTATGTGTATTAGTATGTACCTATTTGTCCTTATTTATTTTTTGTACTCTGTTACAATGCTGTCCTATTTGACCCAAAGGTTGACTGGTAGAGAATGTCTTGTGGCTTAAGTCCGCCTATGTACCACTCTTGTACATGAAGTTTAAATAAATAAATTACGTAGGATTTCGTATTTCAAAAAGGTACTACATACTCGCAGTTGACCGTCTCACCTCTTGTATAAGATCCGTTTTGTAAAATCTGGTTGATCCTCAGATCATGTCAGATTAATAGATGAGAGGGCAGAGGGACGACATGCACTCTGTCACGTTACACTTCGCTTAGGGAGGGATCACTCGACGCAGTGCGTGTTAGACGGGAAGAAATGTGGGTCTTGATAACCTCTTAACTGTGCTGTATTTGTCTTTGATAACTTAGTTCTCAATTTTAACTACTTGTTATTATTTTAAACTTTAAATTGACTGTCTCTTTGTGATCTTATTGGTACATGAATGATGTTCACACAAAATAGTCTTTAAACCTTTTAGTGTATTGTTCTGCTGTTTGGCTGGTGACCTGTAACCCAGGCTTCTTCAAAATCCTACTTCAGGCACCAGTCTCTTCCAATAATGGAATATATAATTAGCCAAAAACAATGTTAATTTTTAAGGAAACCAATATTGTGAAGAGAGAATAAAATAAATGAATTGAATGGTACCATCAATGACTAGCAAAGGAAATCCATTTTTCACTTCAAAAAAGGTATGAATTCAAAATGCAGTCTCATTTTGTAATAACCATTAATCAATCAACACAGTAGACTACCGCTACCACATAGCGGGTGATATTACCCTTACCATGTCCTTGTAAGTGAGCACTTAAAGAAACATTGCTGAATGTTCATAAACGCGTGTTCCTTATTATTCCACGGTAAGACGGGGTCTGTTACGTGGGGCGTATAATATGTTCCGGATAATTTAGTGCTGAACGCTGTACAGCCCAGTCACGCGACTCCAGTGACCATGTGCCGCCATGATAGCGGTTAAATCTCACTGATTTGAAATAATTTTTTATCCGTATCATAAAAAGAAATGCGAACCAACCCATTAAACGGGGACTGTACAAAAAACATCTACACAAATGGCACATAATATGACTCGTACCGACTTCCCTCTTGGGAGTATTTTGTCACGAGTAATAACATTATTAATACAACCTTCAATATCATAATTGGCATTAAAATGGAACATTTACGCGAACCGCAGCGATTACTAACCTCCCTCAATTTTGTAATATTCTGCAATTACAACATAATGGTAGTACATTATCATATAATTTTATGACACAATTAAGTATGTTGTTTCATTGGTGAGAAGAATGTCATCATCTTTAAGGTTATTAGAGGGAAGATACACAATGCGGATATATTGCGAAGGGTGGAGCTAGTCGTGCCAGACGGGTATGTGGGTTGTCGTCGTCAGCCGCGGTTGCTGGTGGAACCGCGCGCGCGAACTAACTTGCTGCGCGAGGCGCCGCTGACGAGCGCGCTCCGCATTCTCAACCTCATTGTTATAACTGTTATAACTGTTTGAATTTTAAGTATGGTACAATATCGCATTGGGTCTAGCCTGTAAGGATATTTGTATGTTTGGAGTAAAATAAATAAAAAATAAATCTGCCTAGCCTTTTCCCAACTATATTGGGGTCGGCTTCCAGTCTTACCGGATGCAGCTGAATATCAGTATTCTACAACCCAGTTAGATCTGGATAATACAATACCCCTTGAAAAGACTGGTTGTCAGACTTTTTGGGCCACTACCTAACGACTGTCAAAGATCTACAAATGACACCCGGGACCAACGGTTTAACGTGCTTTCACGGAGAAAACTCGGTATGTAATGGGTGTTCACCCATCCACAGACCAACCTAGGCAAGCACGGTTTAACCTAAAGATCAACCCGAGCGGCTGTTATTATTTAGCCACGAGCTCCTCGATCCCGATTGATGAGAAGAATGTGAACAGATAGTATCCAATGTGCTTGTCTTGTGTCGTAGGTGCGTTTGCGTTCCCTGACTCGACGTAAATCTCTGGTCTCCTCAGACGGGGGGCGTTCATCAACACAAAAATATATACTTAACTTTAGACACAAATCTTACGTACAGAAAGGGCCACTATGAGCAGGTTATTCAAGTAATTTTTTTTTTTCGGTCTCATGGGATATAAAACTAAATAGTCGCATAGGTCCTACCACTCAGTAGGTCTTCGGAGACACATCAGTATTCGGAGACCCATCGGTGGGTTTGCTTGGTGGGTCCTTGAAGATGAAGTGCGAATATCGACCACGAGGTCAGTAGCGCAGAAGTCAAAATTCAACTAACGAGAAAATAAGACAACATCGGATATTACCACTTTGAACAGTCCCTGACTGAATTGAGCAGGAATTTTGTTTCCTGCATGACTTATGGTCACCGTACCCGCATGCAGGGTCTCGCACATTTCTTAGCGTTCTGCCTTCTCGACGGAATACACAATCATGTACTCGCACGCACCTACTACCTGCTACCAGTATTGGTCAAGTGGGGTCATCGGGTAGCACTACTCCATTATACTGAAAGCTTGTCAATTGTATAAAGAAGTGACACTACTTAAGTAAGTTCATAAGTAGCTTACCAGCACGAGTAAAGAAGAACACTCTCCGATATTTTCTGACTGTACGGAATCGGTGGGTACTGTGTAGGTTTCTTTAGTCAAGTATAGCAGATAGTCTATTGGTTATTAATTAGCAGTAATAGCCTATTGGTGTGACCATCGGACTGCCAAGTCATTGGTCTTGAGTTCGAACCCAAGACACACAATTCTGATTTTTGGATTCATGTGCCTATTTTTTTAGCCGCTAAGCTAAAGTGGGACTGGGTTGGTCATGTCTGCCGCGTGCCCGACAAGCTGTGGGCCAAAATAACCATGATGTGGAGCCCTGACACAGCCAGAAGGCGACGCGGTAGACCTCGCAGAAGATGGCGGGACGAGCTGAACAAAACTAACAACCAGTGGTCCTCATTGGCTCTGGACCGAAGAATTTGGAAGTCATGGAGCCTTTGCCCAACAGTGGGATGATACAGGCTAACAGTATCAGTATCAGTATCAGTGCCTATTGTATAATTATCACATGCTTCAGTGAAGGAAAACATTGTGAAGAAACCGGTATGATTGAAAGATATTTCTCGACGGCATGTAAAGTTAGAGGCTCAAGGGCGGCTTGAAAACTCTGACAAGGAAGGAGGGAGTGTCGATTATCTGTGTATGTTTCATTGATAACCTGCTTTTCAGTAAGCTTGAACTGTATGTAAATACAACCTTGTGACTCGTAGTATGAGGTCACTCAGGGGTTGGTTGTCCATAACAAATGACACAATTACGTCATCTGTCGATATTTTTGTCAGAACGACTTAGAAAATGAGTGTATTTTTTATGTTGTGTTTGTGAAAAGCCATTAATAATTGCAGTCGTAATATCAAGTGCGCTCCAGAACGCAAATTGCCAACGTAGCTTATAAAGCTGCCAGGCTAAAATGGGACTGGGCAGGCCATGTCTGCCGGAAAGCTGTGGGCCCGAATATCGCCAGACTGGAGCCCTGAAACAGCTAGACGGGGTCGCCATAGATCGAAGAGAAGATGGCGGGACGTCTTGGATGGCTTCCTCGCAAGTTGGCGAGAAGAAGCACACCATCGTCAGAAGTGGAAGGAATGGAGAAGGCCTTTGCTCAGGAGTGGGACAATACTAACTAAAACACACACTATTGTCTACATTTCTTATTCATTTCTCCTTTTGCAGGTCTGCTGGCAGAAATTTCGTATGAAATAAGCAGTACCTATGTACTCATATATTATAATGTTATTTTCCTGTGTTGTCTACTGTGTGTACATAAATAGTAAAATAAATAAAAAAATATCAAGGTGATCGCTTTCGAGAAGAAATTGTTGAACTGCTATTACGGTTAAAATCGTTTTAGCAATCCAATCCTGGTAGCAAAGCTGTTAACACTTTACTACAGAAGCGGGCTTTAATAGTAGATAAACAAAAAAAAACAAAAACAGAAAAAAAATTATAAAAAAAAACAAAATATTTGTTCGATGTGCAATTTTCCGCAGATTTTTATTTTTGACTAATTCTTGCCAAAAGACTGTTACGTTATGAAACGATTTCATGTTATTCGGAACAAGTGTCTATTAAGTCTCGAAGATTCTGCGTCGGATGCGCTTGTACAGCAAACAGTAACACGTTAGTAAACAACATCGTTAATATCAAGCGAACTGTGCAATAACAAGATAAGTTTGTCCCAGGAACAACATTATTTTCACGATTTAAACAACAATGAAAATTATTATACTGTATAGCTGTAGTGATAGGAGGTCGTGGCTTAATAATAACAGCTGCTCGGGTCGATCTTTTGGCTAAGCCGTGCTTGCCTAGGTTGGCTAAAGCACGTTAAGCCGTTGGTCCCGGGTGTTATTTGTAGATCTTTGGCAGTCGTTAGGTAATCAGCGGCCCAAAAAGTCTGACAACTTGTCTTACCAAGGGGTATCGTATTACCCAGTACTAACTGAGTTGTGGAGGTCAGTAAGGCAGTCGCTCCATGTGAAATACTAGTATTCAGCTGCATCCGGTTAGACTGGAAGCCGACCCTAATATAGTTGGGAAAAGGCTAGGCAGATGATGTAGTTGTACTGATAATGTCGAGGCTCACGAGACTTCATTTCATTAGACAACCTATTCATAATGTTTGTTTATGTATTAAGATTGCAAACATATTTTTCATTTAGTAAACCAATGTGACTAAAAGTATTTACTTCTGAAGTAAATACTGTGAGTTATCGATATGATAGGCGAGAGAGTGAAAAGATAACGCAAGCTAACTCAATCGGGACGCCATCTAGTGGCGATCTGTGAAGCTCTACGCTGTGAGGTACAAACAAAAAGTGTTCAAATTCAAATTCAAATTCAAATAAGTTTATTCGTGACACATAGGTAAAAATAGGTGTTATACAAAAAAGTTATGACGCACTATGTGCTGCCTTGCAAGGCGTACAAATAATGTTTATACATTAGTGCAGGTTGTAGTTTTAATGACTAAAAAATACTGTTATTACAGCTAATTATATAATAATCTTTGATAAAATATATATTAAGTAAACAAAAACAAATTTTAAACAATACAAGGCTAATAACAATCTTATGAACTAAAGCTAATAATCAGAGAATAAAAGTATTAAAAATATAAAATAAAAACAATTTTAAATTTTTCTTCTTAGGAACTAAAGCTAATAAATCATGGAATAAAAGTAAGTATTAAAAATATAAAATAAAAAAGTTTTCATTTTTCTTCTAGGTATTCATTGATGGAGTAATATGCTTTTTGTATTAAAAATTTATGTAGTGTAGTTTTAAACGTATTGAGATCTCTTGATGCTTTTATTGACTTGGGCAGTTTGTTAAATATTTTTGGTGCCATTCCTAAGAAACTTTTTGAGTATAGGGCTGTTTGATGGGATTTTGACTTCAGTGCGCCTTGGTGGCGTTTAGAAGATACGGTTTCAAATTGGTTACGGTTATTTTTAATAAATATGGCAACTTCATAAATGTAAAGGGACGGGAGTGTTAATAATTTAAGATTAATAAAAACTGGTTTGCAACTGTCGGTGTTTTGAATCATGGATACTGCACGAACGCATTTTTTTTGGGCTTTAAAGGCCGCTTCCCTATCCGTAGAATTGCCCCAGAATATTACACCATAACGTAGTGTTGTGGAGACGTATGCGTGGTATGCGGTAAGGACGGTGCTGTTATTCGCGACTTTATTTAAATTGTGGAGGGCATAGCAATATTGGTTTAGTTTTTTTACTAAATGCTCAATGTGTATTTTCCAGGTCATGTGCCGATCTAACCAAAGCCCTAGAAATTTAGTGCTGTCTATTGTAACAATGTTGTTGTGTTCATATTTTACAGTTGGATTTATAGGATTGGTTCGCTGGTTAAAATGCATGATATGTGTTTTTCCAAAATTAATTTTTAAGTTGTTACTGGTTAACCACTTGATAATTAAACTAAAACTATTATTTATGTCATATTCATAATTTTCTAAGTTTCTTCCTGTAAATATTGTGGTACAGTCATCAGCAAATAATGACTTGGACGAACAAATAAACTTCGATGAAATGTAATTTCTCCACATGAATAATGTAACCAAGATTTTGTAACAATATTCTGATTGAAAAGAGTGTCCATGGAGTTTCTTGCCCATTCTTCTCCATAGAGATCTACGCCTTGGAATGGGCAACTACAGTACTTTCACAAGTTATTATTGCTTATGTCTGGGACTGTTGCTTCGCTTCTTTTGTTTTTTGTGACATTCAAAAGTGCCTGTTATGGTCTAATTGAAATAAATGCTTTGAGTTTGAGTTTTCAAGATTTAATTGAGTTAAGCAACCAATTTGCGTGTTCCAAAAAGCAATACAAAATTAGCATAAGTTCAAGCAACATCATGGTGCGTTGATTACGGCGTACCAATCAGTTGCTACGCCGTAGCAGTATTGCAGTGTTCTAGTGGAATCTGGAGTAGTTGCCTATCTATGTAAACTAAAAAACATTAAATTACTACATTTAGTAAAACCTTATTTTCATATTCAAAAACATACAGTTTCATAAAATTTGCAGATGAACCAAAAAAAAAGTAATTCTGTTGTCGTTTAACACATACTATTTTCATGCATATTCTGATCACAATTCTGTCAATTTATGTATCATCACGAGTAACAATAAACTTTGTTTGTTTCAGGTCTATAAACGCAGCATTTACTGAATGAAACACTTCCATATAAATGAAACCGCGCAAGATAAGGCGTGTAAAAGTGCGCTGTTAAGGTGCAAATGAAATCGTATAAGTGTCGTAAAAGAGTGCTGTAAAGCGCTATGGTCGCTGGAAATGCACCTTTGAGCACACCTCGTAAAACCACGCCATGGAAGTGGGGTAAAATTGCGGTAAATTTAAAAATATAAACAGTTGTAGTGGACTTTAATGTGATTTTTGTGACGGAAACAGACGGTGGAATTGAAGAAGTACCCATATACTTATTCAGTGAATTGTACATTATAGCCGTGAAAGACAATGTTGGATACTAATATAAATCATAAACGTTTTAGCTGAATAGTGAAAATAAAATGACAGTACTAAAAGCGTAATAGTGCTTAGATTTAGTAAGTAATGCGGGTCAGAGTGCCCATGTGTGTGTGCGCGTGAGTGATACGGCATGTGGGTAATTGTGTACATGAGTATTTGTGCTCGTTGGTAATATTGCGCCGGCGCAGGATGCAGACGAACGTGCAGATTGACACGAAGGGGTTGCGCCACTCTCCCGAGCACGGCAAAGGGGGGAAGGGGGGCAACAGATATACTGCTGAGGTAAGTGAGCTTCTGTTAATCTCAATAATTTTAAACTGAGGTTACTATACCTTATTATGCCTTGTTATTTTACGTATTCCAGAATCAACGTCGGTAACATAATAATATACATGTCGGATCCGGTCGTTATTAAGGACATGAATTGAAACGGAAGTGCGCCGGTGGTGACGAAGTCTATCACCACAGCGTGCTTCTACAGAGCCCTGATGTTCAGCTCGAGTGCGACAGTCAATGTCTGATCGCGGCGGAGTTGAGACGTCTTGGAACTGTACCCGATTCATTGTGCCCCATGTTATTGTGTTTAAGTTGTAATCTCAAATAATTCGTTAGTTCGGCTAGAAACAGTGTATCGCACCCAGTGTGTTTTCATAGCACGCAACCCATCGCCTGCCCACATGATGTACGAGCCCAACGGAATAAATCCTGACATATCCGATCTTGTAGCTGTATCTGATCTTTTGGCGCTCGAGTCACGTTGACAGGGCGCTGTAGGTAAGCATTATAATATTGTCTCTTGCAAAGTGTTTTGAAAAAACAAGATTATGATGGTAAATTCCGATGTTACCAAAGCGCTAAGAGAAGCTTGAACATAAGCTAAAACTATTTATGAATTAAGTTTTCTTGCATTTAATTGCGATTTAAATAATTTACCGTTACTTAAATGACCAAACAAGTGTCTTGTTTAAAACTATGAGCTCAGCCTTGCTTGAGGCCACGTAACAGAAAAAAAAATACCAAAAACCAATTTTTAATCAAAACCATACACTTAAACTTACTTTTCTTGTTCTGATTTTAGTACTAATTCCCACAGAAACCTTGCTTAAAACTATAAAATTGTCAATTTATAACATTGCTCACCTTCAAACTTCGCAACGACTGCGGAAGCCATTGCAATACATTCTCGAATTCTTCAGATAATGGAGTTTCAGGAGCGACGCAGTAAAAGATTATTATTTGGTCCAAATTAATTGTCTGCGAGAATTTTCACGTTCTGGGTTAATGGGGGAAATTGGATTCTGTTGATTTTATTTTAGACTAGCTGTGCCCTGCGACTTTCATCAGCTTTAAATGATTATAAAAATGTTACTTCCCAGTTTGAATCGGATTTTGTTAACAATTTCAAAGGTTTTTAAAAAAATAAATGTTATGCCCAAGTTACTCCTTATAACATTAGCTATATGCCAGTAAAAGTCCCGTCAAAATCGGTCCAGCCGTTTTGGAGATAAGCCGGAACAAGCAGACAGAGATAGACCGACAGGCAGACAGACAAAAATGTAAAAAAATGTTGCGAACGCTAACATAACCTATACAGGGTGTAAACGGACCCTTCACTAAGCCGTCAAACAAGCCTTCTGTACATCAAACTAAGTAACTTTACGCAAAAATTTTTGCTGGGAAACAATTTTTTTTTTTGGGGTCAAAAATCATGTTTTACGGTAGAACTCAATCTAACGCACTCAGAACATTGTGCTGATGGATGGATTGAATAGCATGGGGGTCGTCGAGGTGTTTAAAGTAAAAATCTTACTTTAAAAACATGTATTTAAAAAAAAACTTGTGAAAAGGTTGGAACTTTGACCCCAATATCTCCGTAACTAGAAGGTTCCCAGGTATGGTCTAGAACAAGAAAATGATCGCATTGACGGGGAGAATAAGTACCTTTCGGCTTCGTTAAGGTTCCTTTTACACCCTTTATTATTCGAGATTACCAGAAAAAAATGATGTCAGCCTGTGAGCCGCTCGTTGCGCCAATTTGCAATGAAGTCTTGCAAGAAAGCAAATGAAGCATGTTACATGCCGTCACACGCAGACTCCACCACAATCAATTTCTCTCGAGACAGCATTACGACAATTTACATTCTCGTCGAGAAATATTGTCGTGTCGCGAACACAACACAGCTATCAGGTTGTATGAGGAAAACCTTCCCCAAAATGGGGGATTTCCGGTTGAGTGAATTTCAATGATAAAGTACCGCATTTAAGTGCATTCACAGAGGGGATTGATTTTCTAGTAAAAAAGTAGGAATTGAATTTTCATGGGCTTGGAAATCACATTAGCGAATATTCTCATCTAGGCCAAAGAGTTACGCATCAGACACGGCTATGACGTGTTATTATACAGTGTGTTGCCAGAGATGTACCAGCATGTTCCTTTTTGACTCCATATTTTTTGGCGGTGTGTTGATTTTTTTTGCTATTCTGGGTGTGTTCTATTTTTTCCTATTAGACATTGACTGTCGCCCTCGCCTCGAGCTGAACATCAGGGCTCTGTAGAAGTACGCTGTGGTGACAGACTTATAAGTAGGTTGCGTGATCTCACCACCGGCGCACTTCCGATTCATTACATGTCCATACTAACGACAGGATCCGTCATATATGTTTTTCGCCGGAAATGTTTCTACCTTCTGATAACAATAATTGAAAAACCAAAAACCCATTTTAAGTTAAAAAAACACCTGAACAATAGGAAAAAAGGCTTTTTAATTTTAGCCCTTAAGTAAACAAAACCGAAGTATGTACCTTCAGAAGATAATTGAACGCACAAATCAAAGCGCAAATCCATTAATTCTGTTATTTCATTAAACCGTTTGATTGTTCAAATAATTCCTTTTATCGAGTATACGATGTTATATCCGATGTAATATCCAAATGAAACGACGTAAAAATAAAAATGATGGAAGATTATTATTTGGGTTGTAATTACCTGCGTACGATTAAAAATAATTGAAAAATGAATAATCCTCGCGTAAGTAATTTATTTCGCAGTGGGTGTTTTGGGAAAAGTCTCTAATGGATAATACTGGACAATGGATAGCAAAAAATATCATCTTGTAGCAAATTAATGTTCTGTTGTCTGCAATCAAATTGAAAAGAGTAGATACATCAGGGTGGAGCTCAAACCACAAGGCATTTCCTACCAGTTAACAATTTAACCTTGTCGCATTTTTTAAATTTTTTTGCTGGGAAATCATCAAATAACCCCCCCTGCTCTGGACGGTGGGAGGGAGTGTAACATTGTGGCATTAAGATAATTTTGTGAATGTGTGGCAATAGTAATAATAATGGCCTTATGGCCAAGAGCCTCGACGACCATCTTTCTCCTTAGGCGGTTGGATTAAAGGCCTGATTCAGAAAGCAGTACTCCTCGATACGGCTCGCATTGTGAGGATGTTCCTGTCTCTGGAGCCCTAACCAGCGGTAGCTTGGAGCCTGCTCCCGACACCGGCGAAAGTACCGGCGGCGTTTTTTTAAGAAATATTTAAAAATGTCTAGATAAATAAATAAAGGAAATAACAAATGCATTGCAATAGGAAAATGGAAATACACGTTGCTAAAAACTATCGTCGCAGTTTATTTCGAGATTTAAGGACGAAAAGATATAAAAACAGTTTATTATTTCGAGATTAAATGTATAAGTCTAACGAAAAGATATAAAAACTCCACGAAAATTTAAAAAGAACCAAAGCTCAGTTACATTTTAATCACATAATAATTCAAGTAAAAAAGAAACGCCAAAAGACATAAAACACACCCGCAGATTAACTGCCTTAATCATTAGGACGGTCTCAAATCCGTCAGTAGCCACGTTACCCGGTAATAATTCCACGTCCGCTATTTTACTTTACTTTACGCAGCTTTGCTAGACCGCCGATAAAAACGCCATCAAATATTTTCGACGACAAAAAAAAGGCAGTAAAGTTTTATTTTATGTTGTAAAGTAATGAAAGCCGCGGAACGAGGCATAAACGATTGCGGAACAGGGGTAGAGGGAAAAGCTCTGGTCTTATCAACCCTGCACTTCAGCGAAGTAACATGGGTTAAAAGTTAAGGATTTTTTACTGATTGAAATTGTAATTGTAGGGATTGCATTACTAGTCCTCGTAGGCAAACCAATTTTTTAAATACACCGTGACTTTTTAGTCGTCTTACAAAATTGGTCCACTCAATGTGCCTGACATAAAATAGTTCTAGGTGCGTTTTTTTTTTTTACCTACCGTTATAGGTACAAAGCAAATTAAATAAATATTAGAAAAAAATATGAAACATCCTGTTAATGATGTTTACGTGACAAACGGGAGCCAGCGCTCTAGTACAGTAGATTACGCTCACAACAGGGTGTTTTAACAACGTCATGCGTCATAATATTGAATAATATTTTTATTTTTAAATTATTAAAATCTCATAAATACCTTTTTTTATGAATGCTTAGTAGTCATTGGATACATGAAGTGGGCTGCCGTTGTAAGACGACTAAAAAGTCACAGTGTACAATATAAATTCCCCAAAAGATTAATCCGTGGAGTGATGTTGCAGAAACGCCAACAGAGTCAACAAAAGCTGCCTGAATACCCATCGCGTCTATTCTATGGATCATAATATACATTTGATAGAAAATGGTGATCTAACTGACGGACTAAATATTTTTGTTTTTTTTCGATGTTGTCAAATAGCCAATTAAAGGAATGATATAAGTAACACATATTATGTCTCTTGTAACTTGTACGTAATATCAGCCGATACATTTGACGAGTATTTCATCTAAAGATCGCCTTTGACTTAGCCGAACCCTTTACTTGTACCGCCATATAAAAGTTATGGCGGTTGTAATATCAAATAAATATATTTATTTTATATGTTCTTATTGTGTTTGTTCGTCGTGAGCCTATCGGTGAACCCGCTGTTTATTATTTCATTCGCTTATTATTAAATTCGAAGGCTTCGAAGTCATTAAATATAAGACAGTCAGTTTAATTAAAAACAAAAGAATAAGATTTCAGGGCTTTAACCCTAGAGTACTAATCATCGCCTGAGAGGCCGCCCGCGGTCGGTTTTTTCTGGTTATTTTGAAATTGCGGGGACGTGTCGCGCCGTGCTTTCGCGCCAACTCAGGGTAGCCCACGACGCGGCGGGGAGAGCTTGCGCGCTCGGCGGGGATACAGCGTTCCCGAGATACTGCCTACGTGATCGCCTGGGAGGCGATCATTAGTGTGATAAAAAATAGAAGTCTGAGTTCGACTTAGTCTGCAGTAACCTATGTGATGATTAGAATAGTTTTTTGTTATGTTTTTCATACTTTATATATTATACTGTAGTTTTTATACCAAAACAGTGGTCCAATGTCAACATCTTTTTTAAATAAAAATATCCCTTAAGGCTGTGTTAGAAAGTTAAGTATTATGTGTAAGGCTAATTTTAAGACAAATAAGAGTTTCTTAGATATATATTTTTTTGCATTTCATAAAGGCAGAGGTATGCCTGTTATTTTGTTATAAATTTTGTTACATTTTAATAAAAGTTTAGTACTAAAATTTTGCTTTATTTATAAAGTAGCCTCCCAGGCGATAATTAGTATTAAGCAGTAATAAATTTATATTAGTACTCTAGGGTTAATGAGAATAATGGATGATTTATATTTATTTGCATTAGTTTAGTTCAAGTCAAACCTGTATAAATAAAATAAAATAAATAAAAATAGTTTATTGGTGGAACAAGTTTAGGTATCAACAAAATTTTGTGATTGGATCCTCCTTTTAGGCAGATAGTGCCTGTGTAAGGAGAGTCTGCTTTTCCATAGCAAGTTGTATTATACAAAAAGTAATATTTTTATGCTAAAACTAGAGAAATTAAGATTAACTTACATTAAATCAAATGAGTGGGTGTAAGTATGTGTGTGAGTATATGTGAGTGAGAAGAGAGAGTGTAGGTGTGGCAGAGTGTAGATGAGTATGAGTGTGTAATATGTATCAAGGTTTCAGAAGTGTTTTGGTATCATTGTAGGTAAGCGTTTGTATCCGTTCCATTGTTTATTTTTTACTGATTACTATTGCAAATGTAAAACAGCCTAAAAGGTGAACATAAAGACTAAGATCACAATTTAAATGAAAATGATTTAAAATTTTGAGTTAATTTTACCCAAAATTCGGAAATAATCAACGAACTTGTTGCTCACTGTATCTTTATCTCCAAATGAAATCTTACCATTAAAAATATAAATACGATAGCGAAAAAAGTTAGAAATATCATACGATAAATTCAAAACTTCCCAACTTTATATCGGGAATTCAAAAGATATTTCTAACTTGGTATCATAAAGTTGCTCGGCACACAACAGAGTGTTAACTTGACTGTCACTTGGCGATAAGTAATATCTTGTTGAGTTACAAACAAAGGCGCAGATTAAAACTAAGCGCAGTTTGAAACTCGAGACGACTGAACGCGCTCAACTTGACTCAAGATTATAAGGGTGGCGCTTAATGATGATGTAAGGGATTATGAGGAAATTACCCATCGGGCGACAATGCTCAGAGGTTCTATCTTTGCGAAACGGGTCTCAGGTTCGAACCATGGTGGAAGCACTTGACTATTATAATGCACTGGCCGCTGCACGCTGCTTCGCACGGGTTGTACGACTTGATAAAACGTTAACTTTCGTTTAAGTATGTTTAATATTAATGTCTTAGCGTGAATTTCAACAAAACGTGAATACATTAACTGTCAGTGTCATTAATGTTAAGGAACATAAATTACACTAACGGCTCTTGAACGCGGTATAGAAGTATTGATCGGTTTGAATTGTAAAACAATTAATATACAACTAAACCTGTCGGAATAAATTCTATTTTTTTTTAAATTTAGTTAAGTCAAAGAACATGAAATGGTCACAAAGGCAAACACGAGAATTCCCTTAATTGGATACAGGGTGTGAATCAAACGAGCCGTTAAAGGAAGCCTCAAGGGGTTCACGCAACGCCCCCTAAAATCCTTATCCTTTGCTTACTATTATCTATAATATAAAAATGAATCGCAAAATGTGTTGGTAAGCGCATAACTCAACAACGCCTGGACCAATTTGGCCAATTTTTTTTTAAAATGTTCGTTGGAGTTCAAGGATGGTTTTTACGGAGAGAAAAATTCGAGGTAGGGTAGGTAGGGTAGGTAGGGTAGGTAGGTAGGGTAGGTAGGTAGGGTAGGTAGGTAGGGTAGGTAGGTAGGGTAGGTAGGTAGGGTAGGTAGGGCAGGTAGGGTAGGTAGGGTAGGTAGGGTAGGTAGGTAGGGTAGGTAGGTAGGGTAGGTAGGTAGGGTAGGTAGGTAGGGTAGGTAGGTAGGGTAGGTAGGTAGGTAGGGTAGGTAGGTAGGGTAGGTAGGAAGGGTAGGTAGGTAGGGTAGGTAGGTAGGGTAGGTAGGTAGGGTAGGTAGGTAGGGTAGGTAGGTAGGGTAGGTAGGTAGGGTAGGTAGGGTAGGTAGGGTAGGTAAGTAGTTAGGTAGGTAGAGAAGGGTAGGTAAGTAGGTAGGTAGGGTAGGTAGGGTAGGTAGGATAGGTAGGTAGGATAGGAAAAAGGTGCATTGCAACGCATGCCGGGAACAGCTAGTTATAAATGCGAAAGTAAGTTTGTTTATTTGTTACCTTTTTACGCCTAAACCACTGAATAGATCATTCTGAAATTTTGCATATACGTTGTCAGGTGTACAGAAATGGTCATAGGGTACCTTTCATCCCGAAAAAAGTACTATTCCCGGGGAAAACATCATTAACGTGTCGTTCGAATCATGATTGAATTACAAGTAGAGTACAACCTGAATTGATTTCAAATTCTAGCGAGCGAAGCCGCGGGCAAAAGCTAGTGAAGTAACTGTAAGTAACCAATTGCAGTAACTGGAATCCCAATTATAACATTAATTTCTTAATTTAAAGAGCTTTGTCTTGAAAATTTATTTTAATGCCGGAAATTGCTTTTAGTCACGGAACGCGGCAACTGTGTAACAAAGTTAACATAAGTAATTCCGCTGTAGAAGCCCCTGAGGCTGAATTACGGAAGTGTCGAAATCAACAATTTTTCAGTGCAAAAATGTTTGAAATTATTATAGCGTGTTACCTTTTTACATCGGAAATTGATACTTTGGTACACTCTTCTATGCGACACCAGATACTGGCTTCATAGAATCAAAATCACTTTGAGGAGCTCGTGGCTAAATAATAACAGCCGCTCGGGTCGATCTTTAGGTTAAGCCGTGCTTGCCTAGGTAGGTTCGTGGCTGGGTGACCACCCATTACATACCGAGTTTCCACCGTGCCTCGGAAAGCACTTTAAGCCGTTAGTCCCGGGTGTAATTTGTAGATCTTTGACAGTCGTTAGGTAGTCAGAAGCCCAAAAATTGTGACAACCAGTCTTACCTGTCTTATAAAAATTTATAATAAGTTACCAGAAACTATAAAGAATTTAAGCAAATATAACATCTTCATCAATAAATTAAAGATTTTCCTTGAAACCAAATGCTACTACAGCATAAGCGAATACTTAAATGATAAATTATGAGTAACTATCTATCTAAAAATAATTTACATGAACCGTCCAATAATTAACTTACTTAGGGATAACAAATATTCATTACGTAAAAAATATAAAATTAAGTAAATAAAATAATAAAAAAATATTTAAAAAATAAATGGTTTTACAATGATACTAAATCTATACATATAATAAAATTGTAGAAAAGTGGTGTCTGTACAATGGAAATATATAAAAAAAAAGTAGCAGGGGTTGTTATTATATCGATGCCGAACCCGAAATTGTAATTAATTTTTTTTTTGTCTGTTTGTCTGTTTGTCTGTTTGTCTGTGTGTTTGTGCACGCTAATTTCAGAAACGGCTTATTCGATTTAGATACGGTTTTCACTAATATATTGTAGTAAGCTTCACTTAACATTTAGTGTTTATTTCATGTCAATCGGTTCATAAATAAAAAAGTTATGTCAATTTAAAGAATCACGGCGAACATTTTTAACGTACAGAGTACGTACTACACGCCTCGCGCCTGAGCATCCGTGGCTATATAAAGCGCGCTGAGAGCCGCGCCGCTGCCTGCCATAAGGATTCAGTTATTCGTAGCGAACGCACGTATCCTGGGAGAGTATAGGCGAATAGTTGTATTCGATTATTGCGATTCATTTAAAAATAAAAATTGAGGGGGGTTTAGAAACAGTAATAGAGCACGAATCCAAAAAAAAAATCGGTCTGTTTGTCTGTTTGTTTGGACACGCTAATCTTCGGAACTACTGGACACATTTGAAAGATTTTTTTTTGTTGTATAGGTATTAAGTCTGAGCAACATATAGGCTATAATTTATCTTGGAAACTTGAACACCTGATGCAGAACCGCAATAGACCAGCTAAACTATAAGAGATACAAAAATGGTACCATAGCAAAAATTGTTCCACGTGATGAGCATTTTCTGTTGAGAGAATAAATTTGAAGATCTGGAACACCTGATGTGGAACTCCAAGAGCCCAGCTACACTATAACATATATAGGAATGACGTTTTAGCAAAAAATGTTCAATCTGATGAGCACTCTCTGTTGATTTATGTAGAAATTAATAACTCGAGATTGGAAAATCTAACAACGTTTATTGAACGGTAAAGTATTACAATGACAATTATAAAATCAAAGAGTATAGACACTCGCACCATAATGGTAACCTTTAGTAATGAGTATTTATGTTTACTATTTCAACATCCTCCCTTAAACAGAAATCAACCCCATCTTGGAAGCACAATAAGCCAGTTTTGTGGATGGTGTTGGTTTGGTAAGAGCATCTGCTACCATCACATCCGTCTGTATATACTGAACATCAATGGTCCCTTGAACAACTTTATCACGTACAAAATGGTGCCTCACATCTATATGTTTAGTCCTAGAATGATAGCCATCGGAACCTGAAAGTTTGATAGAGCTTTGATTATCGCTGTATATAATCATTGCCTGATTCTTCAGTAGAGGCCAAAATGCTTCTTGAAGTTGCTTCAGCCACATAGCCTCTTGTACACAAGATGACAAAGACATATACTCTGCTTCGGTTGTCGATAGAGCAACAGTAGGCTGGCGTTTAGAGTTCCAGCTGATTGCTCCTCCCTGAAACAAGAATGTGTAACCAGTGCAGGAACGTCGGTCATCTTCTGAACTTGCCCAATCTGCGTCACAAAAACCATGAGTCATATTTTCCTCCGCATTTTGTTTATAGCTCAATCTATATTCTTCAGTGCCTTTCAAATAACGCATGACTCTTTTTAATGCTATCCAATGTGACATTTCAGGTTTATTATTGTATTTACTCAGCATATTTATAACAAAACTTATATCTGGTCTTGTTATTTGTGAAATATACAATAAGCATCCAATTATCTCTTGATAAGGGATTCCATTTAATATACCTGATTCCTCAGAAATCTCTTTGAACTTAGTATTAGGATCCATTGGAATCTTAACACTTTTGCAATCAGACATGCCATATTTATTTAATACTTCGTGTATGTATTTTTTCTGATCTAAATATATCACTCCTTTCTTCCTGTCTCTTTCCACATGAATACCAATACAATATTTTATATCTCCTAGATCCTTCATTTTAAATTGTTTTTTAAGCTCATCTTTAATATAATCTTTAGATTTTATAGTATTTGTAAATAAAATTATATCATCGACATAGACAGCTAAAAAAATCATATCATTGTTGTCCACAATTTTATAGTAGATACAAGGATCTAATTTATTCTGTGATAAACCCATTCCTTTAAGTGTAGAACTAAGCTTCTTGTTCCACTGCCTGCTTGCCTGTTTTAATCCATATAAGGATTTCTTCAATCGACAGACTTCTTTAGCATTGCCATTGCCATACAGTGGCGGTTGTATCATGTATATCTCCTCCTCTATGTCGCCTTGAAGAAAAGCTGATACAGCATCCATTTGACATATGTCTAAATCAAATTTAACCGCCAAGGCAAACAAATATCTTAAAGACGCATACCTTATTACTGGTGAAAATACTTCCGTATAGTCTATCCCAGGTTTTTGTGAACAACCCTTAATTACAAGCCGAGCCTTATATTTCACTATTTCTCCATTTTCATTAGTCTTCTTCTTAAAAACCCATTTGCATGATATTGGACGTTTATTGTCTGGAAGAGTAGTAATTTCCCAAGTATTATTTCCTAATATAGACTGATACTCCTCATCCATTGCTGTTTTCCAATATTCAGCATCAGAGCCCGACAAGGCTTCTTCAACAGTAAGTGGATCTGAGATCGGTTGAACACACATGAAATTATTATGTTTCTGACGAGATCTTAAAGTAATATTTCTCGTGAAACTTTCAATGCTAGTATCATCATTTGAACCGGGATAATACGTTTCATCATCAGTGGTTCTATTCAACCCACAACTATCAAAAGAAATGTCAGTGCTTGAGTTTGAAGACTCATCTTGGATCTCACTCTGTGAATTATCACCATCAGATATTACCTCATCATTTTCTGCACTTAGAGGAATATTAACAAGCTGTTTGGTAGGTACGGATTGCAGTATGTCCTTATCAACATTATAAGTTGAATTTTCAATAAATATGACATCCCTACTAATTATAATCTTTTTATTTAGTGGATCATACAGTCTATAGCCCTTGGAATTGTCACAATATCCCACAAAAATTAATTCTCTCGATTTACGATCCCATTTTAAGCGAATCTGTTTAGGAATATGTACCATGGCCTTAGAACCAAAAATCTTTAAATTTGAAAGATTTGGTTTCTTACCAGTCCACTTTTCATAGGGAGTTACCTCTGCTAAAACCCGTGAAGGTGATCGGTTGACGACATAAGCAGCAGTAGTGACTGCTTCTGCCCACAACTGTTTATGCAGCTTTGCTTCAAATAACATGCATTTTGCACGTTCAACCAATGTCCGGTTCATCCGCTCTGCTAGTCCGTTTTGCTCAGGCGTATATGGAGCACTGGTCTGATGTTTGATGGCAGAAGCTGCTAGAAATTCAGAAAATGCTTTATTACAATATTCTTTTCCGTTATCACTTCTTACAGTTTTAATTTTCTTCTCTAATTCATTTTCTACCTCTTCCTTGAAATTTTTAAACACTGATTTAATATCCATTTTGTTCTTGAGAAAATAAACATAAACTTTACGGGAATAGTCATCTATGAAGGTTATGAAGTATATTGACTTACTTCGCACCACCAGCAGATGGTGTCTCCATCGGACCACATAGATCAGTATGTACTATTTCTAGTAATGCTTTTGCTCTCGAACCAGAATGTGGAAACGGTAATCGTGTTTGTTTCGCTTCACAACATGGTATACACACGGTATCAACATTTTTGTTGGTGATAGTTATACCCTCAGCACACGTCTCTAATCTCTTAACATCAGCCATGTTTAAATGACCCATTCTCTTGTGCCATGTAATAAGATCTGACTTATTTTCAAATGAAGTAGCATAAGCATTTACAGTAATGGTATTCAGTTTATACATGTTATTGACTAGTTTGGCATTTGCTATCAGAATTTTATTGGCATTATATATATTACAGCCCATGCCAGTGAATTCCACTTTACAACCATTTTTGGTTAATTGACTAACTGATAACAAATTTACACTGAGCTTAGGAATAAATAAAACATTTCTCACCTGGATCGGAGACTCATCTTTGCAAAAAGTAGTTTGAATATTTACTTTACCCACGTTTTGCACGGAGATAGCATCATTATTAGCCACCTTAATTTGTTGAATCGGAGATGCTTGTACGTCGTACATCCAGTCAGAGCGTCTAGTCATGTGCATTGTAGCACCTGAGTCAATATACCAGTCATCCTTATCCACATTACTGAATGCTGAAAAAACTGCTGAAAAACTGTTATGTGTAGATTTGTCAGATTTCTTCATTGTGCATTGATTTTTATAATGACCATATTTATTACAACTGAAACAGCGAGGACCTTTTCCTTTTGGCTTGACATTATTAGAGGTATTCTTGTGCTTTGTAAATAACGCAGAAGACTCGGAAACTTTGACTTCCTGTAAAAGTTTTGTCTTGACAAAATCTGATGAAATTTTTATGCCGGAACTTTCCAGACCCATGATCATCGGTTTATAATTATCCGGTAAACCTGCCAGCATGAGTGTTCCCAACCATTCGTCATCAATTTGAAAACCGATGTTTCGTAATTTGTATGCAGTACTCATTAATTTATTTACGTATTCCTCGACATTTGCACAACTATCCAGAGATGTATTTATTAAATCCCGCAATAATCCGACCCTTCTTGACAGCCCGCAGTCCTCGAACGCATTTTGTAAATTCTTCCATACTTCTTTCGACGTTTGTGCATTTTCAATATGGACGAAATTTATAGGTTCAACCAACAAAATTATTTTGGACTTTGCTTTTACATCTTTCTTGAGGTCGACTTCGGTGCCAGGATCGACACATTCCCATAAATTCTCGTGTTGGAGGTAAGATTTTACAGCAAACTTCCACGTGGAATAATTATCCCGACCGGCTAATTTTTCAATTTGTAGATTAGACGTAGCCATTTTGTCTGGGTGCTCCGATGAAATACTCGCAAATTACTTGTTCTCAACAATTGTTCGATACTTTATAACAATAAATATTAAATTTTCTATCTATTTTGGTATACGGGAGGGGCCCATAACCTGTAGAAATTAATAACTCGAGATTGGAAAATCTAACAACGTTTATTGAACGGTAAAGTATTACAATGACAATTATAAAATCAAAGAGTATAGACACTCGCACCATAATGGTAACCTTTAGTAATGAGTATTTATGTTTACTATTTCAACAATTTATAAAAATCGAAGATCTGGAACACCTGTTGTGGAACTCCAAGAGCCCAGCTACACCATAACACATATAGGAATGACATCTTAGCAAAAATTGTTCAATCTGATGAGCACTCTCTGTTGATTTATAAAAATCGAAGATCTGGAACACCTGTTGTGGAACTCCAAGAGCCCAGCTACACCATAACACATATAGGAATGACGTCTTAGCAAAAATTGTTCAATCTGGTGAGCACTCTCTGGTGATTTATAAAAATCGAAGATCTGAAACACCTGTTGTGGAACTACAAGAGCCCAGCTACGCCATAACACATATAGAAATGTCGTCTTAGCAAAAGTTGTTCGGTCTGCTGGGCATTTCCTGTTGACTTATAAAAATCGAAGATCAGAAACATCTGATGTGGAAATCAAAGCTAACACTAATTTCACCGTATACTAATAAAATAACATAAGCTGGGAGTACCTCCACGCGGTGAAGGCAGTAACAGTTTAGGACTGATTTTCGATGACGACGGTATATCATTGAAAATTTGACTCTACTGGACAAAACTCCCATTTATTTTTTATTTTATCGAATAAATATACCTTCGGACTTATGTTATTTCAGTGTTTAATTTCCTTTTCCACTTATCTTCGTGACACGGTAGCCTACCCGGTAACGCAGGGGAACAGTCACTTAGATTTTAATTGATCAGGTATCTTCACAATAAAACTAAACCATGCCTAGAAAGAGGTCAAATCTTCCCCAATGTTCAAAAGGAGCTAAAAGATTGAGGATCATAGGATCCCAACAATCTACCGAAGAACGTCAGGAGAGACTTGATGCTGTTCGAGAACATCAGGCTACAACTCGCTCCGTGGAAACCTCTTCGGATCGCGAAGCACGCCTGCGTTCTCAGCGTATTTACGCATCTACATCCAGGTCTCTAGAGAACTGTGAAGAATATGATGCACGACTGACCGCTGATCGCGAACGTCATGCATTGTCTCGCGTGTCGGAGACGTTCACGGAAAGAAAATTACGCTTGAGTTCTCAGCGTGTATACACATCGACTTCGAGGTCCCTAGAGACAAGTGCGGAACGTGATGCATGACTGACCGCTGATCGTGCAAGTCATGCATTGTCTCGCGAATCGGAGACGTTCAAGGATAGAGAATTACGCTTGAGTTCCAAGCGTATCTACGCGTCGACTTCTAGGTCTCTAGAGACAAGTGGGGAACGTGATGCGCGACTGACCGCTGATCGTGAACGTCACGCATTGTCTCGCGAGTCGGAGACATTCACGGATAGAGAATTGCGCTTCAGTTCCAAGCGAATCTACGCTTCGACTTCTGACTTACAAAAATGAAAGATGTGGAACGTCTCGAATCGTCTCGCGCATCCCATTGTTTTCCCGTCCCCGGGCTCTTAGAATTCGACATCAGACGTTTCAGATCTTCGATTTTGACGACCCCGTTGTCGCTGGCATAAGCAACAGGATCCGCGTACGAAGTCGCGGGCAGAAGCTAGTAAATAAATAAATGTATAAAATTTATAAAACAATAATTATAAAAATTCGATCCTGTTTTAACTTACTAAAAAAATGAAAATGTATCAAAATAAACAGCCAGTGTTCTTCCTCCTCTCTCCTACTTTATCTATGCTGTGCCCGACAGGGTCCATAATTGTTACTAATATATTTGTTTCCATACCAACTACTTACATTATGGTACGCAATAAAGAATTGAGAATTGAGAAATACCAAGGGGTATCTTATTACCGAGTACAAGTTACTCGGTTGTGGAGGTCAGATAGGTAGTCGCTCCATCTAAAATACTGGTATTCAGCTGCATCCGGCTGGACTGGATGCCGACCCCAATATAGTTGGGACAAGGCAGATGATGATACTTTAAGTAGTAAACTCGGAATAATCGCTTAAATAATAATCTGCCAAAAGAGTAGTGGCTGTATTTAATTAAATCACTAGGTTTTGATGTCGATTACAGATCCCACAAGGTTTGTCTCTTCCGGCTCAAGTGCCAATGAAGAAACAACACCATCTTTTCAGTTCTGAAAGAAACTTTACCACTGCTGCATTTTCGCTACTCGCCGCTGCATGTCGCTACTGTCGGTACATTTTCTTCAATCGTTGTTTTTCAGTTAGACGGTCGGCTTGGTAGTGTGTCCAACTGTTACTAGATGGCGTTGCTTGTAGCATCTGTTCAACTCTTAAGGAGTTTTGTTAGAATGGTCGCATTAATAACAATAGTTTGGACAAATATATTGTACAACATTTGCAGTGATGGTAAATTTTGTTTTAAATAATTGATTACTTTCATGTGTCCTTGGTAATCGTGTAAGCCGTCTTCATCCTCCAATTTTGTTTAAGATAAAACTCTTGACCTCGTGATTTAAAAGATAAAGGTACTCGAGTCCTTTAGCTTTGCAATTTTTTTTTTCCTTTTGTAAGCTTAATTACGACTTCAGGCCATAAAAACTTCACTCTATTGGAAGTCGGTTCGGAGTGCACCTCATTATAGGAGCATATCTTTACATTTCTAATTTCAATGGTTGCATGGGAGGTGCGTTGTCTTGCAGAAGTCTCTCGAAGTTCTTTTCCAATACCAAGCTAAGATTACTGTTTAAACCTTGATCAACTGTCTACTGTCGAAAATGATTCTCATTGATGAGAAGTACCATCCACCACATACCACTGCGGCGTACCATCCGTACTTGGTTGATATCCCAACGAGTCGTATTCAGCGCTTGTCCTCCACGTTTATTACGCGCACAGCCAAGATGTGGAACTCTCTGCCACAGCATGCGCTTTAATTTGATACGATTTTTCAAACCATCTGTGTCAGCAAGCGTCCCACATTTAACCCGTCTGCCTTCAAAGCAAGAGTGAACAGGCATCTTCTGGACACGCTCGTTCCATCATAGACCTCATCTACCGCTTTCCATCAGGCGTGATCGAGATCAAGCAGGCCCATTTTGTAAAAAAAAAAAAAGAAAAAAAAGTAATTTCAACTTTATGGAACTTTCTCAATGATTAGATAAATTATTCATCTTAGGCGAATTTTAATAAAGTAATTTAAGGCCAATTAGCTATTACCTACTTTGGAAAACAACAATTAATATCTAGGCAGAACTTTAATATTAATAGGGTATTTGCCTGAAAAAATCAATTTAGACCGTCAGTTAGATCACCAAAAAATATTGGACACGGTATTTTTTCTTTTGTCATGTAAACGAAAAATGGCCACGATAAAGCGCATTGATATCTCGCGTGACGTCATAATTTCTGTCACTTTTTTACTGTCCAATGACGTCACAAGCCCTCTCTCTTGAACTTTGATGCGCTGTGTTTTTTGATTAAGTGACAAAAGAAAAAATACGTGTAGAACATTTTTTAGAGACTAAATATTTTTTTCGATGATATCATATAGCCTATTATATAAACGGTAGATATTACAGACCAGTCTTCTTCTTAGCGTGTCGATGGCAAAAAGTTCAGATGTTATGTTTAGCCCACAACTCAGCCACGCGGACCCCACTCACTGATGCAGTAAGCAGATCTTCGAGTGCGCAGGTGATAGGACATGCGGTGCAAGATGGAAGGTGGACCATTGTCTGTGGGGAGACGCTGCATACGCACTTGAGGTCTGAGCTGCCCATTAACCCCCATCTGCAGAGATTCTCTTTGGTCCGGCCGACTTGGGTTCGAAGTCTGTTTAAGGATTTCCAAGTCGCCCACGGCAACGCGTGCCCAGGTGGAAGGTTTTCTGAAGGGTCGTTAAAGTTGTCCGGGGGTTTAAACCGCTCCCGCCAGAGATTGCACCTCGCTGTGGACGCGTTGAAATTAGCTGAGCTAGTTGGGCCCACGCATCCAAGAAAACTTTTACGACTTTTCAGCCTCGGAGGTACTGAGACGCAGCTGTGCATTGGATGGCGTGAGTCAGCTTGTAGCTTCGTCCTCTCTATACGGCTGGCTATAGTCCTGCGAACTTGAGGAGGCGCGATGCCGGACAGTGGATACAGCATTCGTACCGGTGTCGAGACCGTACCGGTGTACAGACCAGTAAATTTGTGACATTCACAATACTAATATGTCAAGCAGATTAAATGATTTTGAACTACAATAATATTACCTACAACTACAGCTCACCCGGTACTAACTAAACGCTACTTACGCCGTTCTGTTGCCGAAGGACATAGCATATTAACAAGTGTATCACCGACCGTGCGTCCGTGCGCGATGGACGGGTCAATGAGGTTTCAGGACTCGTCGGGGTCAACGAGGCACAACAGTCTATTACGTCTCGTTGAGCCCCGATCGTGCCTCGTTCCTATCTGTTATGTACAATTTTATTTTACAATGTGTTATTGAGTAACTGAAAAGCTGTTAAACATTATGAGTAGAATTAAGCCTTTGTTTATGACCTATGAGATCAACATCATCATCATCAGCCCGGAATCACCCACTGCTGGGTATAGGCCTCCACTTTCTTCTGCCACACTTCCCGGTTCTGTGCGTCCCGCATCCAGGTGTTTCCCACGACTTTGATGATATCCTCGATCCATCGAGCTTTAGGAAGGCCCTGATTTCTTTGGCCAAACCTTGGCCACTACTCGGTCAAAGCCTTGCTCCATCGGCCATATCCGCGTCTATCCAGGTGTCCTGCCCAGGTCCACTTGAGGCGCACCGCCCGGAGATCAACAGCTACTCCAAAAATAACTATACAAAACGTTGGGTTTAACAGTCTCTTTTTAGTTAGTTTTTAACTTAATTCGCCTTAATCGTGTTCTTTAAGAAGTAGGTATCACTACTTAGAGTCTTAGACTATGGCGTCTTCCCTTAAATACGCGGCAGGAAAACTAAAACAAGATTACCGCCATCATCGCCATTTGAGTCCGCTACTCGTAAATACGTGAATAAAGTATGAGTATATCTCTCCGAGCAGCTGGGCGCGGAGGGGTAGCGTTCGACCCCAGTAACTCAATCACCGAAAGGATACCGCCTCCGAATGTAGCCAGATTGACAGGTTTTGCCTATTTATTTAACTTTAGTCGGCATCTGGCTGCCAGACATACCTGCTACTGTATTGACCATAAAGTAATCATAGGTTTTTGCTGTTACCGACCCTGTTTTGTATAGTCGAACTCGTAATTGCAAAGCTTTAAATTCTCATTCACTTTTCACGATAACACAACAGCCGTATGAAACACGCGCGCGCGTCTTTGACCTATCAGCTGTTAGCCGCGTGACGCCGTTCTGTCTCATTACTAGGTAGGCAGAGCACCCGCGCCGCTCGCAAGCCCACTCTGTAGGTTTTATTGTGATAAAAGTGAATACGTATAAAAAAATGTTTCTTTGGGAAAGTTGTTTGTTCTTTTGAGTACAATCACGTGTTTAAGTATCGGTCACTAATTACTAGTTACCTTGTATACAAAAATAGTCGTGTAGTGTTGACAGTTCTGGGTTGGTTATGTCTAGTTTATTGTTGTCTCGTCTCATCACGTGATATCGTGACATAAAGACTAGCCATAAGCGTCACTCGTAACAAGTAGCATATCACTCTTATCAGTCGGCAAGACAAGGCAGCAGGTAATTGTCTCCGTAAGATTAAAGCTCACAAGACGGACCGACCAATAAGCGTAGTCCTTGCACCCAACTGCCCGAGGTCAGCGCGACCTAATAAACTTGTCGCCTTATTGATGTGCACCTACGTGTTCACGGGAATACAAACAGTTTAAACATCTTAAGATTCAAGTTTTTAAACAGTCATGATCACTAACATTATCATTAACTTTAGAAACGATTTGTCTGCTTATAAACACCCACCCGCAATAACTTCAGTTTATCCGTGATCATGGTGCTTGCAACAGCGCCGAAATATCGGGAACTCAAACCAAGCAGTAAACATGGTAAATATCCCGTTTCTAAAGTTAACGGAACGTAGTTATAACTATCACGAACATAGGGTGAGCACCAATTAAATTAAATAGTCATTATATTTATATGTTCAAATTATAAGTGTAGAAAATAAATGCCAAAAACCGTGAAAAATTTAATTAATTAAATCACACCTGGACTTGATGATTTCCTCCTAGACATGTTTTTGGCGTAGCAACTGACCTATTATCTGGCTTCTGTTCTATCGGTCACGGGTTTGATTCCCGAATGAACGGACCAAACATTTGCATGGCGAAAATCAAAATCAAAAATCAAAATCAAAATATTTTATTTCACATAGGCCTAGATGGGCACTTATAAAACGTCGACAAAAAGGTGCACGGTTCGGGTCAGTCGTTTCCTATGGAGAAAAACCGTCAAGAAACTCCATGGTTACTCTTTTCAAATCATTTGGTATTACAATATTATCATGGTTACAGCATTTGTACTTAAGTATGGGGGACACCGTAGGCCCGACAATAAGTCGTTGTTTACTATAAAAGATGTTAAAAAAAGATACAAAGTTAACAAAAGTTCACATATTCACAAACAATCGGTAAAAAAGAATCTATACAAAGGTAAAACGAAACAAAAGACGAACGTATGTAACGCAGTTATTTGCCAAAAATTAGGATAAAACAAAATAATAAAATATAATAAAATGGGCAAGATGGACCCATACGAATATTCAAAAATTACATAAATTTTAATAATTACAATTGCATTTAAAATGATTAAAAATAAAATAAATAAAAATATTAATGAAAAAATAACTTTTGATCCAGAAACAAAAGATCTTACACGTGGCCAGAAATACCCTAATTTCGCCTACGACGTCACACAGAACTAAAGCTTTACATAATGTGTGACCGAGAGCCTTTATTTGTGAACCTAAACCAATAGCATGGGTACCCTCAACTCCGCTGTGACGTCACAAGGGCTAAACAAGCGCTTATGTACCGGAGGCTCCAGCTGTTGGGGCTCTTCGTAAGCACGTGTATGAGGACGATAGGTACAATCGCGAACACTACTGTGTAAACACTTAACTTTTGATTGTGATTGTATGTTGCTACAATAGTCTTATATAAGCTCTACTATTGTGCAAACTCAAACTCAACTCAAAGCATTTATTTCAAATAGACCCGCGACAGGCACTTTTGCATAGTCAAAAATAAGCTACCTACAGTCCCGTCACAGGCATAATAACTGAGAATGGACTGTAAAAATGTGCAATATTTATTATTTCAATGTTGCTGTTAAACATACTTAACGTAACATCACGCCTGTAATCCCCGAAGGGTTAGGCAGAGGTGTACCTAATAGTACACCCACATCTCGCCAGTTATGTTTAAGCCCATCATCCGCGCAAATATCCAGACTCCGTGGCTGCTACTCAGAAATTCTTGAAGGAAAAACCCCATAGCAATTTGCCCAACCCGGGAGTCGAACCCAGGACCTCTTGCTCAGCAGTTGCGCTTGCGGCCACTAGACCAACGTAGCAGTCCAATAAATAGATAAAAGTTAATACTACAGTCACGAGCACCAATATGTAAACACTTAACAACTTCTAAAACTGTTTTTCTCCTACTGTTCTGATCAAAATTCCATGTTGTTAGAAACATAGTATTTTGGAACTCATATTTTCATGAAAAAGATCCTATATCCAATTTATAATCGTTGTTTCTCGCGAAAATTGCTTTAAAATTTAGCAAAGTGTATACATATTGGTGCTCGTGACTGTACCTAAGAATCAGGTTCGTCTAGATATTTCTAAAGAAAGTAACCTGTGGCTGTTCACATCGCCTTGGTTGTTTCAGTCTATCAGTTATCTCATAAGTAAAGTGTCTGAAGGAATTTATACTTAGCTAAAACGTTTCGCAATCTACAACGAACTGACTTGATTTCGATGTAGAACCATTAATTTGAAAGATAAAATCTTTCCGATTCATTCATTTGAATAATTATGCGGTTGAAGTAAGATAACAATTATCAGAACCTTAATTAAAGGACCATTAAGATATTCTTAGTTCATACTCAGGTGATAAAGAATTCACAGTTTCACTAGAAATGGGTTAGTCAATAGCGGCGGTTGAATATACAGGGTGTAAACAAACCCTTCACGAAACCGCCAACCAGGCATTCTGTACATCAAACTAAGAAACTACGCAAAAAATTTTGCAGGGAAATGACTTTTTGTTTTGGGGTCAAAAATCACGTTTGACGGTAGGACTCAATGTAACGCACTCAATGGAATTTTGACCCCTAGTATCTCTGTAACTAGAAGGTTTCCAGGTATGGTCTAGAACAAAAAAAAAATCGCAATGACAAGGAGAACAAATGCCTTTCAGCTTTGTTAAGGGTAATTTTACACCCTATAGAAACAGAAGTAGCTACCGCGTTTTGAGAATTACGGTAATAAAAAACCATTACAAACTAAGAATCATCAATCCTTCTAGATGTGTAGCTGACACATAGTTATTCTAAACCACGATTATTTGATATTCAGGAAGCCAGGACATAGTAACTATGCACATTGTCCATTTACTGTCTCCTCCGGACATCCTACTGAGCAATAAGATGACATCTATACAACGATAAGATTAGCACACAATGTCGCAATGCATGATCTGCATGTATATCTAATAGCGATCTCACAGACCGCGTTACGTTGATTAACGGGCAAGATACATGGACAATGCAATCTTAATGGATCGCAAGTTGAGCTCGTGGCTTAATAATAACAGCCGCTCGGGTCGATCTTTAGGTTAAGCCGTGCTTGCCTAGGTTGGTCTGTGGATAGGTGACCACCCATTACATACCGAGAATCCTCCGTGCCTCGGGAAGCACGTTAGCCCGTTGGCCCCGGGTGTCATTTGTAGATCTTTGACAGTCGTTAGGTAGTCAGTGGTCCAAAAAGTCTGACAACCAGTCTTGCCAAGGGGTATCGTATTACCAAGTACTAACTGGGTTGTGGAGATCAGATAGGCGCTCCATGTAAAATTCTGGTATTCAGCTGCATCCAGTTAAACTGGAAGCCGACCCCAATATAGTTGGGAAAAGGCTAGGCAGATGAGATGAAGTTGATTGCAGACGGTGGTGCGGTGATTGCCCATGATTTTACTGGACACTATGGACAGCCCTAAAAACAATTTTTATCTCTTCAACTTTAGACTACCCAATGCTGAATGTAGGTCTCTCCTAAACTCCACTTTTGACGGTTTTGTGTCAAGGTTATCCAGGAATTGTAATCAGATCGTCTGTCCACCTAGTCGGTTGTCTTCCCACACTCCTCCGTCCCGTCCGTGGTCTCCACTCCAGCTCTTTCTTCCCCAATCTTCCATCCACTCTACGGCATATATGGACCGCCCCGCCCTCTTCTAGTTTCTCTTTGTTAGCTAGTTCGCTTTCACTATGCTCGTAAGTCTCGTTCATCTCCATATTTCGGTGTTTTTTTTTTTTTAAACAAATTAACAGAAGTAGTTTTGTACACCTAGTTAGATTATATGGGTGAAGTGCTTTCGTAGAATGTTGGCAGGGGATGTTGCCGCCAGCCGCGTGCAGATAGAAAATAGCCGTGCTGCCACAGTCTATCATTGCGTTGGACAGCTTTTGCCGCTGCGATTAGTTCGTTAGATTACAGACGCCTTTTTTTTTTTGGATGAGAAATCATCAAATAACGCCTCCCGCTCTGGGTGGAGTGGGAGGGAGTGTCAGACTTTTACTGACTAAAACCCATCCATGTTCCTTCTTTGCCCTTTGTGTTCCAGGGCCGCGGTATCTCTTTCGAACAGTCCCGCAGTCCCGACAGTCCCGCAGCCCCGGCAGTCCCGCAGCCCCGAAGATAACCTTAAAAAAGATTTTTTTGTACAGGATATTCAGTAACGCCAGAATTCGGAACCTTTCTCTCTGCATTTCATTTTCATTTACATCCAAAACGTAGACGGAAATTCCGCTGGTCGTAATAAAATCATTCTGTGATTACCAATTTGAGTAGCAGGCGTGATAATGATCGAGTTACAGCAATAACCCCTCAAGGCCGTCCGATGTGACAGAAACCTCGTGATGAAGGACTCATCTCATATCATTTCTGTTAATCCATTATAATTATTTATTTGATTATAACTGGCTCGTTTGTCTAGTGGCCGCGAGCTTCACTGCTAAGCATGAGATCTTCGATTCGATTCCCAGATCACACATATTTTCTTTTCTATGAGGATTTGGGCCCCTTTGATGGCAATAAGCTCGCTCCTATTACATGGGACTAAAATATAAGTGATGAAAAGAGGTCAAACTACACGTAACGTACGTATACATATCCTCTGCCTTATCCCCGCAGGATTACATGCCTAATGTTTATTTGGTCATGTCTTGAGCCAAAAGATGAAAGAAATGGCGTAGTCTTAATAAATTAGGCCTCCACAGGACACTTGTTAATTAGGAGGTGCTTGTGACTAAATAATAACAGCCGTTCGGGTCGAACTTTAGGTTAAGCCGTGCTGGCCTAGGTTGGTCTGTGGATGGGTGACCACCCATTACATACCGAGTTTCCTCCGTGCCTCGGAAAGCACGTTAAGCCGTTGGTCCTGGGTATCATTTGTAGATCTTTGACAGTCGTTAGGTAGACAGTGGCCCAAAAAGTCTTACCAAGGGGCATCGTATTACCCAGTACTAACTAGGTTGTGGAGGTCAGATAGGCAGTCGCTCCATGTAAAATACTGGTATTCTGCCGCATCCGGTTAGACTGGAAGCCGACCCCAATATAGATGAGGAGACTTGTTAATTACTTACAGTTACTGCAATGCAGTTTGAGAAATAGATAACTAAACACAGAAACATTACAAGTGGCGCTACCTGCAGCTCTCGGTACAACCGATTATCTGGGAAGCAATACCTATTCACGGAAAGAGGAATGTCGCCTTTGTTCAGTGACACGGCACAAATTGCAGTTTCCTTTCCTAGAATTAATGTTCATAGGTAGTTGCTCTTATACCGGGTGTAAGCAGACTCTTCACGAAGCCGTCAACCAAGCATTCTGTACATCAAACTAAGTAACTTTACGCAAAAAATATTGCTGGGAAACGACTTTTTTTTTGGGGTGAAAAATTACGTTTTACGGTAAAACTCAATGTAACGGACTCAAAACATTGTGCTGATGGATGGATTAAATAGTACGGGGGTTGTGAAGGTGTTTAAAGTAAAAAAAATACATTAGAAACATGTATTTAAAAAAAAAAACTTGTGGAAAAGTTGGAACTTTGACCCCCAATATCTTCGTAACTAGAAGGCTCCCAGGTATGGTCTAGAACAAAAAAATGATCGCAATAACGGGGAGAACAAGTATTCTTCAGCTTCGTTAAGGGTCTTTTTACACCCTTTATGTATATTATGCTAGTCTAATGCCCGGCCCCAGCCATCCTGCCGTCGGTGCTTTAAAGCATTCTGCCAACGTAATGTGCGCTGTCACCGACGCTGTCGAGGAAGTGGCAAATTATTGGGACCACAATGAATTTATTCACAGTGTAAGTACTAATAAGACGAATATGTCGATACCCTTAGGCTCAAAGAGTGTATCCACCAAAACACGATGTTTCAGTTTCAGGAGAGCCAAAATCAAAACAGTTTTCCGACATAACTTTTTTGTGGTTATAAATGAAAAAACTTTTTAGAATTTTGGTATAAAGAACATCGTAGAATAATATATAAAGTAAATCTAACAATTAAAAAAATAGACTTCGTATACACACTAAACTTTAAAGAAAACCAAAAATGATGGCTGTGTCCAGTTTTTTGTGCGAATATCGAAATTTTAAATATACCAATCGAAAGAAGACGAAAAACTAAGTATGACTGCATTAAAATCTCATTTTGGCCAAAATGGCGGTTACGCCCTTTGAGCCTAAAGATATCGATGTGTGTCTGTGTACCAAATAGCGTATCCAAGTGTACAGTATCGTCTTGGGACGTATCGCTCCAGCCTCGCCGCGGAGGTTAGTCGTTACGATGAATAATATCTCAGGTATTTGCATCCTACCCCCCCTGCATCCCCCCCCCCACCGTGCTTGCATTCCTGCGATATCGAGGATGTTCCACTTTCCAGGTATTAGGTCATATCATTAGCGGAATTGTCGAGTACGTAGGTCGCTGTTGTGATCCTTTACAAGTCTGAGTACGCGGCTATGTTGGAGGAAGTAGAATAGACATATTATAGCAAGTTTATTGGTGACATCAGTATGTTTTAAAACTTGATAAATATATCTCAGAATGCCCCGAAAAATAAAGTATATCTTTTAATTTTTTGGGCATTTCATATCTTTTCACATTCCAAAAAATATAAACTTCAACGTTACAAAAATCTAATTTCATTTCAGGATTTGATAACTTTTTTTAAAGTCAAAATAGACAACCCCTAATTCTGCCCATCCCTTTTATTAACAAATGACCTTGAACCACATAATGGAGAACAACATACATTCCCATTTACCTCAGATTACGTCGCTAACTACCCACAGCTGAGGGCACCTCACTGATAACGACGCTTGCATCTCCGCTCCCGGCGGCGGGCGCGGCAGTGGTCGACTGACGCGCGGCGAGAGCGCTCCGCTCGCTCCGCTCACCGCCCGCTCCGCTCCAAAGTTTAAGCGATATTTTTATACATACCACTTTAGTATTTATATTTATACACCCTGTAGATTAGCTAGTGTAGTGAAGTGTCTTATTGTGGTATTGTTTCATTTTTTAGTAAGTATTATTTAAAAGTGAAAAATGGTAACGTCGGACAGTTTTTAGTGGGAAAAGTGCTTTCATGTTAACTTGGTTACACTAAAATGAACACAGTGTTTTAAAAAAACGATGGAATTTCATTCAAAATCGCGAGACAGCGTCTGAAAAATTCACGAAACGAAAAGCTACCAGCAGTTTTAAGTCTGTGTTTTCATTCACGTACGTTTATATAAATCGCGGTTGTGATTGTAAACTGAGCAAAACTCAATCAGCATTTTGTGTAGAATTTATCAAAATCAGTTTACATTGCGTTTGGACGCAAAAACAATTCGTAGAAAGTTGGGTTGTGAAAATAAACAGATTGAATCTTTTTGACTAGAATCCCACGGACGCGGTCAATCAGCACAATAAACTTGTGGAACTGAGCGGTTTTACAAAAAAACGTTACAATTTCAAACAACGTGGTTCTTGTGGCTTTGTTTATTGCAATTCTATTTACATTTGTACAGAATTTGTTGGTTGTACGTGGGACACAAAATACACATTATATAATTACATTTGCGGTATTTTTTTCCTGCGTTAGAATGTTTACTTATAATTATGTTCTCTCCGTACGTTTGGAATAAAAAAACTGGATGAGATAAAATTAAAAAGAAAGACTTAAGTAAACAGGTGACATGACATTAAAATTAAATTGACAGTAGTGTCTTAATTTCAACGTACAGAATGTTGAAATTTTCTGTTGATCATAACTACTACCTGGAATTTCGTATCGTATCGTATTTGCAAGTTAAATACAGATATAACAAAATAAACATAGATGAGTAGGTATTTTCAAAACCATTATGTCAACAGTATCAAGTTAAAACCGTAAGTTTTCTCAGTTAAAATCTTCACTTTGTCAAACAAGCTACAAAGTAAAATCAGTTAGGATATAACAGGAAGTTTCTCCCTCTTCATAATTGATTGTTTTTAAACTAGCCAACACCACTTTATACCAACTCTAGTGAAACTACAGGCGTAGAATAAAGTATGGACTAGACGATACTCACGGCTCTGCCTGGGAAAACTTCAGTTTCAACGAAACTACTCTATGTGCTAATTCAGGATATATCTCAGCTCGGTACAGCAGCTGTTGCCGCGAGATTGAGAGACAGACGTACATATAAAGTTTAATATGAGTGTTTGTGAAAATATTACAGGTTTATGACAATGAGATATTATTTCCAGGGTGGTACTAGTAGTTTGAGGGGCAGACGGGACCAATGTCATTCGTTCGAAATTAAATTTAACACTATTGACAGAAAATTACTACTTGAGGAGCTTGTGGCTAAATAATAACAGCCGCTCGGGTCGATCTTTAGGTTAAGCCGTGCTTGCCTAGGTTAGGTTGGTCTGTGGATGGGTGACCACCATTACATACCGAGTTTCCTCCGTGCCTCGGAAAGTAAGTAAAGCCGTTGGTTCCGGGTGTCATTTGTAGATCTTTGACAGTCGTTAGGTAGTCAGTGGCCCAAAAAGTCTGACAACCAGTCTTACCAAGGGGTATCGTATTACCAAGTACTAACTGGGTTGTGGAGGTCAGATAGGCAGTCGCTCCATGTAAAATACTGGTATTCAGTTGCATCCGGTTAGACCGGAAGCCGACCCCAATATCGCAATATAGTTGGGAAAAGGCTAGGCAGATGATGATGATGACAGCGAGATATAATATTATTATTTCCAGGATGGTACTAGTAGCTTGAGGTGCAAACGGGACCAAGGTCACGCATTCGAACTTAAATTTTAACACTATTGACAGAGAGTTACTTCTAAAAAGATATTAATTTTGCCGAAAAAAAGTAGCCCCAACTGATTCTTGACGAGGGCATTAAATAAAATAAAATTAAATATTTGTTTATTTATGGCAACTAAGCCCAACTGTTAGTAACATTGTTCTTAAAAACTATTGCTAGTAACAAACACAAAAACAAAAACAAAATTGTAGGTATAGTTAGTGTTCTGACCAGCACCTCCACAGCGTGCGACAACAAAGGTGCGTCCAACTTCTCTATGACATTACTTCTATGGCTACAGTAATATTGTACGGTCAAGTCTCTTGCGCATTCGTGAAGCTTTTAAAATTGAGGTACGGAACAGGCTGTTGTAAATAAACTACTAACTTTAACGTGTTTAACTACAAATGACAAATCAAATCAATTCATTTAATTCTTTGCAAACATGGGTAATGGGTACATAGATGTTCTTTTATAATAAAGTTCTCCACATTTTGCCGTTAGATGGGCATGAAAATAGTATGTTTACAATTATAAATTTAAAATAAGTGGCATGTCATTGGAATTTTATACAATACAATAAAAAATATTAATAATAAAATAAAATGTCAACATGATCAAAGTAACAAAAAAATAAAAAACATTATCAGTAATGTCAAACGGAATAATAATATTATGCCAACTAGAATGACAAACGTATATTGTGCCTTACCAATGAGTTAACCAACTCTGCTGAGTTAAGTTAAGTATAGACAACTAGCTTTTGCCCGCGGCTTCGGTCCCGTTAATTTAGAATTTGACAATAAATTCGGGTTGTAATCTGCTTGTAATAATATAAATCAATCATGATTCGAAAGACACGTGGCGCCTTCTATTATCATAACAACGTTATTGTTGTTTTTCTCTGGACAGTACTTTTTTTCGGGATGAAAGGTACCTTATGTCCGTTTCTGTACACCTGACAACGTATATGCAAACTTTCAGGATGATCGGTTCAGTGGTTTAGGCGTGAAAAGGTAACAAACAAACAAACTTACTTTCGCATTTATAATATTAGTAAGGATGACAAAACATAATATCACTCTTGTGAACCCACACTACGCCAGAAATGTTTCATCCCCTGTAATAATGATCAATCATGGACCTTATAGGTCAATATAAAAACTCCTTGGGGAGTAAGTCACGAAATTATAAAAACACGTGTACACAGGAATAATGGTGACTTTATGCTACATAGAAAAAAGTAAGTTCATCGAGTCAATCACTTATCTCTCCCTGGAGAACGGGCGCACATATCGTTATCAATCATCATGGCGTCCATCGATCAGCTGACTTTCATAGCGACAGTCAGCTGGGATCTCCCACGCTAGAGCGTTGCCATGGCAACGGATCACTGTTTATTCTGCGAAGTAGATTGTTCAAGGTTACATTTCTAGGAGTAGCTTTTCTTTTTGTTGTCCTGTTAATGATAATTCAATTCAATTAATTTATTTCAGACACAACGATCCATATTTTGTTAGTAGGTACACTTAAAACAAGGTTAGTAATTAAATAATCAAAAACAAATCACACCACACAATACTATTACATCTCAAAATAATCTATAAAAATTAAATGAATGCCAAATATTAACGGCTCAAATTTAATGCCCAAAAATCACATTAAAAAAAACATTATAATCGTCGTAAACAACTGAGGAGGTTGCATGTAGTAATAAAGAAGGTTTACTGTTTGAAAATTTGATTTCCTTGTGACGGACAAAAATCCTGAATCCAATTGGGTATTTAATTGATTTAATTGAGTGGATTACAGTCACGAGCACCAATATGTAAACACTTAACAACATTTAAAAGTGTTTTTCTCCTACTGTTTTGATTAAAATTTCATGTTGTTACGAACATAGTATTCTGGAACTCATATTTTTATGAAAAAGATCCTATCTCCATGTTAAAATCTTTATTTCTCACGAAAGGCGCTTTTAAATTTATGAAAGTGTTTACATATTGGTGCTCGTGAAAATACCAGTTATTGTGTCGAATATACTGAACACTTGTTTCCTTTACCGATGGCTCTTAGTAATGTTCAACTTGGTCATTTAGTATGAATTCATCACAATCACTTACGCTCAAGAATAACCAAGAAACACTAAAAGGCTTTCAAATAAAGTCATTGAATAAGATTAAACAGTAATTTCTTAGAAATAAGTTGCTCAAAATAACTTGAACAAGTCTGCCTCTTTCGTGAGACTTGTTCTACTCAGTTGTTGCTCCCTGTTATAAAGTATCGTCTTAACAAATTATTTAACTAACTGCTAATGAAAGGACAACGAGTTACCAATTCAACTAACTTTTGCTTTTAATTGGCTCTTGTTTTAGACAATTTGTGAGAAATATTTTACGTTGTGAAATGGAATTTGTGTTTTCAATAGATTTTGAGTTATTATGCGAAGTGGAATAGACATTGATTGTGTTTTGTTTTCAATTCAAAATATTTTGCCAAAGGATTTGGTGGTAATTAGGGCCGTAGGTAACGTACTAACTTGCAGACAAAACAAGTTATTATAGATTTGAAGGCTCTTGCCCACCCTCATCAGAATCACCCATGATATGTGACATCATAACAATATTGATGATCGGATTAAACAAATCTTCGTTTGATTGAAATCTGTTATAATAACCATTCAGTTACAAAACTTATGTTACAGATATCTTCAATTAAGCACTGATAACGTAATTTAACGTTAAAATATAGCGTTGATACAAAATTGAGGAAGATTAAATTAGATTTAGAAAACAGACGTCGGCGATCCGTCAATGCTTGTCACGCGGCCGCCATCCTTGACAACCGCTCATGTCAATATGGCTGCCCGACAGGCCATGACGTTCCGCCAGAGCGAATACCAGCCAGCATCACTCTCGTCTGTGTAGATTGCAATGTTAACCATAGACGACGCCTTGATTCTGTCTTTCAGAAAGTTTCACTTGATGGGAAATATCAACTGGATAAACAAATCTGTTATTCAATAAGTGATAAGACAGGAAATTTTACTTTCTTCATGGTATTCCTATGTCTAATATGTTAATGTTAGCCTCCGTTATTCCACTGCTGGGCAAAGGCCTCTCCCCATGAAACGGGTTTTGTCGACGGAAGAATCGACAAAAGTACAGATCCGTCAACAAAACTCGTTTCTACGGTGGCCATTCTACGCCTGCTGGTGTTTTGATCGAGTTCCAATCTTAAGTATAGTAAGTAGGAACTGACATTATAAATGTGAAAGTAACCCTGTCTGTCTGTTATATTTTCACGCTTCACTACTGAGCCAATCGTTATGGTTGACAAAGTTAATACAGAGTGTAAACGGACCCTTCACGAAGCCGTCAACTTAGCATTATGTACATCAAACTAAGTAACTTTACGCAGAAATTATTGCTGGGAAGCGACTTTTTTTTTTGGGGTGAAAAATCACTTTTTACGGTAGGACTAAATGTAACGCACTCAAAACAATGTACTGATGAATGGATTGAATAGTACGCGGGCGTGGAAGTGTTTAAAGTAAAAATCTTACATTAAAAAATGTATTTAAAAAAAACTTTTGAAAAAGTTGGAACTTGGACCCCCAATATCTCCGTAATTAGAAGGTTCCCAGGTATGGTCTAGAATAATAAAATGAACGCAATGACGGGTAGAATTTTTGAAGGGTTAAGGGTCTTTTTACATCCATTACGTTACATAAAATACACGTAGACAAAATTGCGGGGCTTGATGTAACTTTGGTTAATTTATTTCAAAATAACCTAGTTTCATACAGAGTTTTCCAGGTCTTCATTAAACCCTGTAAAACCTAGACTCCTTTATAATGAGGGCAGCAATTAATCCTACTCGATGTTGTGTATCAGTGGACCTGCCCTCATTGGGACAGTTTTACGGTACGCAAACTATTGTCAGAGTAGTAGGGTTGGACCTCAACCCTAGTCCCAGGCGAGTTTGTGGGTTGGTAGGCGATGTTTTTGTAAGGATCAAAAACCACGAAAACTTAGTGAGCGGTCCCTATTTGTACCCTAGAGATTCTAGACTACCTAGGGAACAAATGGGACCGTCTGACTAAAGGTTTGTGGTTTTACAATTTTGTAGAATAGTCCTTAGGGACCTACATTTATCTTTCATGAATCTGTGTTATTTATACAGAAGCTTTCCAACTGAATACATATCTTTACAGAAAAAAATAAAAAATATATATATATACAAGGTGTAACATAATAAACGCAAGACCTCTCGTGTGGTCTTTCAGACCATGAAAATGAACAACTTTTGTTCTATGGCTTTTGGAAATTCGTAACTTATTTTTTTGTTTTACCATACATGTTGATCAGCTGATCGCGTCAATTCCTATAGAAAGTACTTTTTTTTTTTCGAATTTCGAAGAACTTTTAGAACAAAAGTTGTTCAGTTTCATGGTCCGAGAGACCACACGGGAGGTCTTGCGTTTATTATGTTACACCTTGTATAGACAGACTTTCTCGTAATTACAGATCTCGCATACATCTTAATTAAAGGAAACCACGGGACTACTAATTAGCGTACTTGTGCATTAGCTCGTGGAATAGAAAGTGACTGTAAGGTAGGTAAGGTATCATAGTAATTCAATAGTGGCTTTTATCCGGTATTTTAAACACCACTTACTATTTACTGTTTTGTCTCCTAACATCTATTTGCCGGATAATCAGGATTTACACCGTTAGGCTCTTACATCATGTGGGCTGACGATGGGTTTCGTGCTATGGAAAAACACTGAGTGCGATACACTGTTTCTAGCAAAACTAACGAATTAATTGAGATTACAACTTAACACAATAACACGGGGCATAATGAATCGGGTACAGTTCCAAGACGTCTCAACTCCACCCCAAACAGACATTGACTGTTGCCCTCGCCTCGAGCTGGACAGGGCTCTGTAGAAACACGCTGTGGTGTAGGTAGACTGGTTGCGTCATGTCACCAGTGCCTACTCGCGCGTTTGCCGATTCATTTTATGTCCGTACCAATGACCGGATCCGACATACTTATGTGCCTATTAAAGTTCATTCTGGTCTTTTCATGACTTATATAACAGACAACAAAGTCTTTCCCATCTACACATTTATGGTCAACGTAAAAATGCTTTCACAAACATACATCTATTAATGAACTTGACGGTACCCTGTAGTAACTCTGCCAACAAGTTTGCGAACGTTTTTCATATTTATGAAGTAAAATTTCGGACAGCCGACCGCCCGCCCTGGATTGCCGACCGTCCGGCTAACTGTCCGGCCGAGCGGCTTACACCCTCGACGCATGAAATGCTTACGTTCAGAGTATTTTAAAATTATTTCACGAGTATGACCTGGATTTTAGAAAGGTCTTGTTGATTTTGTGAGCTTAATGTTAGGTGTCTAGTAGTAGACATGCTTGTGCATGAGTTCGTGTGGAATACTGATATCCTTGTTTAAAGATATTTCTGGCATCAAGCAGCATTGTTGTTTTGGGTATTTAGTCTGAACGGCCCAAATCGAATGGCCCGAAGGCCTTTCGACCGTAAACAAAAATCGTCTACGTTCCAAAGAACCAGTGATAAAAAATTGTAAAAAAATTCAATTTCATAAACTACATCAAGTACATTCAGGTGCAAAGGTTATAAAGTTAAAATAAAAGATTTAAATGGTTATGTTCACAGAACACATAACTACCAAGTTTCAACTGTGTAGTCCTAATGTTTTCGGAATAAAGTGGCTGTGACATACACAGACAGACATGACGAATCAATAAGGGTTCCGTTTTTTTTGCCATTCGGCTACGGAACTCTAAAAAGTACTAAGCTGGCATGAAGTCAAGGTGGTTTTTTAAATGTTCTGGAACTTTTTAACTTAGTTAGGGCCTTCTAGTATTATAAAGTATTCTGTTCAGTCAAATATGGGTGCTAAAGAAATGACAGGCAGATACTCAGGTCAACAGTTATAACTTTGTCTTTAAGATTGGTTACCTACGATACTTCTCTTAAGTGTCAAGGTATTGAAAAGAAGCGCAATCCTTTGAAAAAACTTGTAAATAAAACAGGAATCAAAGCGAATCTTAGATCAGCTAAAATGTTAGATCGAACCTGCAACCCGTGGCGCAATGACCTATCCAAGTTCTCAATGATCCACGTTATCGTTTAAGTCGCATGTACTAGATGGCGACCCTTTCATGGTACGTAAGCTAATCCATTACTATCACTTTAAGCGCACTATCAACCCCAATAAAGACAATATTAATAGAATAGCCATTACCCCGTAAAGACCCCTCCCTGTAGACCCCCAGCCCCCAGTCTAAACCATTTATGTGCTATTACATATGGTTTATGTGCTATAAAGTGCTGTGTCGATGTGTACTGAAGTAGTGTGTGCTGCCCGTATCCGGCTGTATTGTGGGGATCGCTGACCGATACCTTTTACGAGTATACATAGGGCTGTATAAAATGGAGGAACAAATATGTCACTAGTATTTTGCCCGCGGCTTTGCCAATAAGGAGGTCAGAATTAATCGTACTGAAACATCCTATGTCCTAACCCATGTCGCGGACTACTTGTGTGCCTTTCATCAAAATCTGTTCAGGCGTTATGGCGTGAAACTGTGAAAGGTGAGAGACAGACAAACAGAAGAACAGTATTCCCTGAAGGAAAAGGGGAAAAAAAGTGCCAATAAATTATATTGATTGTAGAAAGTTTCAAGTGAATATTTGGAATGAAAATTTGCTAGTTTTTATTATTTTGTAAAAACAAAATGTTAAATATCACAATATTAATGGTCTAAGTATATTTTTAACCTCAATTATTTAATATTCAGATCCACGAAACGCCCAAGTCTCTTGGAAATAATTTCCCAATTTCGAGGAAATTCATTAAAAGCTGAAAAACGAAATATTCGAATAACACGTTCCACGAACTGAAAATTGATTCGAGAACCTCACGGAGCTCGCAGACATTATTTTACAAGCATTACTATTATCTGCAACATCTACCAATAAAAGGTAGGTTATGGACAGCAGCAGTCGTGGCCCAGTCGAAGCGGACCTTACTCACGAGTTCTTAACTCGTCGTGGGTTCGAACTCGAACCCAGGCTTAGAACTTTGGGCTGCAGGACTGTTCGAAAGAGATACCACGGCCCTGGAACGCAAAGGGCAAAGAAGGAGCATGGATGGGTTTTAGTCAGTAACAGTCTGACACTCCCTTCCACTCCGCGCAGAGCGGGGGGCAGGGGCCGAAAAAAAAAAAGTCTTAGAACTTTTACATTGGTTAGTTATTTCATTAACACTACTCTCAAAACGATAAGGAAAAACTTCGTGAAAAAACCATGTGGGCCTCCTCACGATGTTTTCAAAAATACACGTGTCATTCACCAACAACCCGTACTGGTCACGCATGGATGACGACAGCCCATTGCCTCTCAGTCTCACAAAGAGGAGAGCTATGTCTCAGCTGTGGGAACATTATACCCTGAATTTTCTTAATGATGCTTCTAGAAACAGAGGAGGAGCTCGTGGCTTAATAATGACAGACGCTCGGGGTCGATCTTTAGGTTAAGCTGTGCTTGCCGAGGTTGGTCTGTGGATGGGTGACCACCCATTACATACCGAGTTTCCTCCGTGCCTCGGAAAGCACACTAAGCCGTTGGTCCCGGGTGTCATTTGTAGATCTTTGACAGTCGTTAGGTGGTCAGTGGCCCAAAAAGTCTGTCAACCAGTCTTACCAAGGGGTATCGTATTACCCAGTACTAACTGGGTTGTGGAGGTCAGATAGGTAATCGCTCCATTTAAAATACTGGGATTCAGCTCCATCCGGTTAGACTGGAAGCCGACCCCAATA
Organism: Noctua pronuba; assembly: GCA_905220335.1. Classification (NCBI taxonomy): domain Eukaryota; kingdom Metazoa; phylum Arthropoda; class Insecta; order Lepidoptera; family Noctuidae; genus Noctua; species Noctua pronuba. Next base: position 14,585,827 of record LR999913.1, read on the forward strand.
TAGTTGGGAAAAGGCTAGGCAGATGACGACGCTTCTAGAAACAAGACAAAAATCCTCATATCTTCCAAAATCCAGTACTAACTCCATTCATCTCCAATATATCGTCCCGGCCTGAACAAGCGAGTGATCGTCCCGTTCAAACAAGTCGCGAGCCGACCTTCACAACTTGTCAAGGTCATGTCGGAAGGATCCGTCGGCACTTGGGGTTCTGTAGCTAAGTTAGACGTTGCGACTTACTTCTGGTAGTTCAGTAGATATTGATAGAGTTATAATGTATCTTGGTAGACATTTTGAAATTGGTAAAATTTGGGTAAATTTTGTTATTACAATAGATCAATAACTTAAATTCGATTTTATTAAGCTTGGGTTTGATTTTCAGGTCGTGTAGCAAGTATTTTTGAGTTTTTCTATCAGAAATTTCTCAGTAGGCTGAAGTTTAGATTTGGGCCCGATTGATGGCAATAGGATTACCTCCTATTATTTACCTGAAGTTGTGTGTGTACTAAGTTTATAGGTACCCTTCGGGAATTACAGGCGTTATGTTATTTTCGAGAATTAGTAAAAGTGTCATATTTTGTTTTATTCTTTTTTGAATACAGTTTAATCTTCTCGATTTGGACGCTGTCTGTACAAGGGATTACTTCTGAACAAACAGTCTGAAGTTCTAGACCGTGAACAAAGCTTCAAACCTAAATAACTAGGGCGTTGTACGTGCGGCATTCCGTACTATTCTCAGATAATTTATGATTGTGTTGTTTAGCTCAACTGAGTCTATAATGAGCAGGATGTACTTGTGAATGTTTCAGGGATGTCCGATTATTTTCGAGCTCATATGTACAGTCATTTATCATCATCATCTGCCTAGCCTTTTCCCAACTATATTGGGGTCGGCTTCCAGTCTAACCGGATGCAGCTGAATACCAGTATTTTACATGGAGCGACTGCCTATCTGACCTCCAAAACCCGGTTAGTACTGGGTAATACGATACCCCTTGGTAAGACTGGTTGTCAGACTTTTTTGGCCACTGACTACCTAATGACTGTCAAAGATCTATAAATGACCAAAGGCGTAACGTGCTTTCCGAGGCACGGAGGAAATTCGGTATGTAATGGGTGATCAACCATCCACAGACAAACCTAGGCAAGCACGGCCTAACCTTAAGATCGACCCGAGCGGCTGTTATTATTTAGCCACGAGCTCTTCATGTAGGTACAATCATTTATGATTGATATTCTAAGAAATGAAATGCTTCTTTCTTATCCAGAACTCAAAAACGTTGTACGAGTTGCATTAAAAATCAAAGTGTTACAGCGCAAACACGTTAATACATATGCTTTTATCCGCGGCTGCGTCCGTGTGGAGGTCGGAAACTATCCTCCGGACTGCTGGGATAAAGAGTATCCTAACCCAGGCCTTGATCTAGCTGGGTGGCTTTCATTTTCAGCCATTAAGGTGCAAAAAGCATGTGACTAAAAGAGTAATGAATCTAAATGTTGATGGATCTAGAGGAAGAGGAAGACCAAGGAAAAGATGGATGGATTGTGTGAGAAATAATATGAAAGCAAAAAAGAGTAAATGATAGCGTGACGACCGACAGGGGAGAAAGGAAGAAAAATGTTGCGCCGACCCCAAATAACATGGGGCCCGGGGCAGATCAGGGCAGATCAGAAAAAAAAAAACATTCATTTCAGCCAAAAAGTCAAGGTTGTTAGTAACAAGAATTTTGCTTATAATTAATGTTAGTAATTAAAAGAAGAAACTACACACACCGTCTACCCCTGCACAGTAGGCTCATCGGTCTCGCAACACATGGAATTCAGTGAACCTACTGAGCAGAACAGAATCGGTTCTCTCGCCAATCATCCTGAGGACGCCATTCGGGCTCCCCCGTACTTAATTGTCGCACCAACAACGCAACATAATTGCGTAAAAGTCATCTACGCTGGCGTCAGTATCATGCCTGATGCACTCAAACTCAAACTCAAAGCATTTATTTCAAATAGACCCATGACAGGCACTTTTGCATAGTCAAAAATAAGCTACCTACAGTCCCGCCACAGGCATAATAACTGTGAATGGACTGTAGTTGCCCATTCGAAAATAGTAGATCTCATGGAGAAGAATGGGCAAGAAACTCCATGGACACTCTTTTCAAATCAAGTTATATATTACATTGTCCTGGGTACAATATTGTTGCTTCTATATGTGAGCACAGTGTAGAGATAGGAAAATAAAACAAAACTACAGTTAAAACCATAAAGATTAGGATAAGCCCTACTAACCATAATAGAAAGTCTACATGGTACTCACACTTACAAAAACTCAAATAATGCTTCTAATTTATATAAAACAATGGTTATCAAAGTAACTAAGTTTCCAAACGAGAAAAAAAAAAAGAAATGATGAAAGAACTAAAGGGGGAGCATCTCTTCCAAACATTTAAATCTTAGTATGTGAGCCCAAGTGGCAGTGGAGCAGGACCAGCATTGAGCCAAGCATTTTTATCTACGATATACTCTTCCAACTTATAATATGCTCGCTTACATAGTGTTTGTTTTATGCATGTTTTAAAGAAGAATGGCAAGAGCTTAAGCAATCTGGGGACCACACTTAGAGCTCGCGTACATTCGTAAAAATACTCCCAAAATATAGGTCTCGGTCAAATTAAGATAAAAGGTAATCATAGCATATTTTTATAATATTGGATTTGGCTAGAATAACATAATTTATAAACCCACTTGTCGCGTGGGCAAAATCAGAACTAATGCCGCCATCTTATTTTTTCAATACATTTTGCAAATGTTTAGCAAGAGCGCTCTCCTGTCAACCTCAATGGAGCTTCAAAAGATCCATGTAACACTGTAGGATAGACAATTATGTACGTCAGCCGTAATGTCATTCAAAAATATTTTCATTATTATCAAAGAGATTTCAAAGACTTATAGAGCGGACATTGGGAATATTTTCATACATACATTTTGATCCCGAACTGTTTCGATTTTGACACACGAATGCTACCTGACAAGCGGGCGTATGACACTAGACAGAACGATTTGTTACCAAGTAGTAACAAGTATTGGATTACGGTTTTCTTCGTCTTGTCCGGTCTATCGCTCGTAGATATTTGAATGTCTTTGATTATTATACATCCAATATACCTTATACTTTATTACAAGTACGTAGAATTTAAGGACTGTCTAGGTATTTAGCCTGCGGAGCCCGCACTTGCACAACCCATCACATTGTCTTATGATTTTGGTCGGCTTATTCTTTAATGGCGCAATTACACTAATCGAAAAACAAACAATGAAGCTGGACGAGTCTGCCCGAAGACGGACGTACTCGACGGCTTTTTTTTACACTTGGTCGTTTGACGAATTCCATGGGCAATCGAATTCGGGCGAACGACCATGTATAATTGCGCCATGGACTAAGGCAAAAATGAAACATTAATTACAAGTTGGATAAAACATTTATTTTAAGCAGCTTAACATTATAATCTTATAACAACTTCTTCAAATAACTGAGCGACCGGCGGCGCGGGCATGCCATCATCATCAGCTTTACCATAATCTCTATATGATGCTCCTCGCACATACTAGCAGCAACTGTACTGTTTATGTTTATGGCATTGTTTTAGCCTCTATCATATCTATACACCTTCACTGTACGTTTCTTTTGTTGTATAGTTCACCACGAAACAAATAAAACTGTTAAACTAATATTTATGACATTTATGACAAATTCTGTTTTCATAGATGACATAGCTTTGAATGTTGTCATTTAAGCTAAATTCTCCAAAAAAACGTTACGTACGTATTTTACATTTTTAATATCAGCAGTCACTAATTAATCATTTATTTAGTAACATGATAATTTAGTATCATAACACTTGTTGCGAATCTAATAAGAGGCTGACAGAAGCAAAGAACGCATGTGTTTCCAAAGATAGGAGGACTCTTACTCAAAATGGCTTAGATTAGATGAGACAAAACAGATAAAATATCGCAGCAATGTAAACGGCTTGTCTTATAATACTTGGTAGCAAACGTCTTATGGTACTCACTATTACTACCAGCAAAATCATTAATTAGTATTATTATAGAAATTCCATTTTCTGTTGAATATGGTAACTCCGTTGCTTCCGTCACTATTTCTACGTTTCGATATTACAAATGATTGCGTTTAGATGTTCAGATTTAGTAAAATATTTGTTTCTTCTTTTTTTACTTTGTGCAGCATAGTAAAAAAAAGATATTACATGGAAAGAAACGCCCCGTAATTGCTTCATATAATGTATATACTTTCATCGATGAACGCTTCTGAAATTAACTGAGCCCTAAAAAACCAATCTTCTTTCTTCTCATTAAGTTGTAAAATGTCAAGTGGTATTTTATTGTAACACAATGTCGAGGGAGCCCAAACAGAGAGATTATGATGGAAACGTACGAGTAAGTTCATTTATCCAGTTTTTCATTATCCACGGCAGGGTGAAAACTAATTAGGTGCTAAACGAGCTATTGATGGTGTGGGGGGAAGGGGGGGCTCTTATTTCCATTAGCTAGCGACAGTTTTATAGTGTGCGGAGTGAATGACACGGTTAGTGCTGTGTAAACTTTGTTGCTTTTTAAAGTGAATTGAATTGGAAACCGTGGATAATATAAAATTTTTCGAAGTTACAATATGTCACTCAGTTTAGTATGTTATCGACATATTTAAATAAAAGTTACAGTTTTTAATATTAGTTTTTTTTTGTCTCTTTTTTTCTGTTTAATTTACGTTTTATATTGTGTAGATTTAAATTTTTTATTTGTTTGTTGTGTGCACTTGTGGCATGTGCCAAATAAATATGTTTTCTTTCTTTCTTTCTTCATTTAATAAAAAGGTAAGCTTGAGAGGGATACTTTGGCAATCAGATCGGTTATTTCTGTATGTTGGCTCCGGGGGTAGACAGAGCGTTAGTTTAAACAAGATAATCTTTTCAGTGTCACTTTCGGCTGTTTATTCGGATATTAAGCCCATCCGACTATAAGACGAATGTCTAGCTCATTAAAATTCAAACTCGGCCTAGACTGGATTAACAAAGCTTAGTGGAAACGGAATCAAGTTACTAATGGTCCGGTTCTATCGCCTGTTTTCATTAACACGAGCCGACAAATTAATGAATGTCTATATAGGGTGACTGGTAATTAGTAACTGATACTTAAACACGTGATTGTGCTCATGATAACAAACAACTTTCCCAAAGAAACATTTTTTTTAATACTCATTCATTATCACAATAACACAACAGCCGTATGAAATTCGCGCGCGCGCGCCTTTTACCTATCAGCTGTTAGAAGTTCTGTCTCATTACTAGCCTACCGTGCAATATTGGATAGGCAGAGCACCCGCGCGGATCGCAAGCCCGCTTCGTAAGCGCGAATTTCATAATTATGCCTGTGTTATTGTGATAAAAATAAATGTTCCTTTGGGAAAGTTGTTTGTTATCATGAGTACAAACACGTGTTTAAGTATCGGTCACTTATTATCACCCTATATAAGTGCACTGTTTCTCATTGAATTTACACTTCGTAGCGCGGGCGCATTCATTTCCATATGAATGAAAAAAAAACTGAACACAACAGTTTCTTTGAGTAAAACTACCACAAATTATTCTTGCTGACTATAACCGCTTTCCCGAAACTAAAAGCAACTATTAACCCAAACAATTTCCATATTACTAAGTTAAAGCTGACCGTCAGAAACATTGTTCAATCTCTACGTAGTGGTTTATACTATCACAACGAAATACAGAATGTCCAGTACAAAATATATCCATCGTCTGTCTAGCTTTTTCCCAACTAAATTATGTTGGGGGTCTCCTTCCACTTGATTAATCTGACTACCAGTATTTTACGTCTATTAAATGCATATCAGCCCTCCACTACCTAGTTATTTTGTAAAACGATACCATGCCTCAAAGAGATGTCATCAAAAAGGAAGGGGTCCGCCAGGGCGCGATGCCTGCCGGGGCTGCGGGACTGTTCGAAAGACATACCGCGACCCTGGAACACAAAGGGCAAAGAAGTAACATGGATGGGTTTTAGTCTGTACGAGTCTGACACTCCCTTCCATTCCACCCAGAGAGGGAGGGGTCATTTGATGACTTCACATCCGAAAAAAAAAGAAAGGCTGGTTGTGTGACTTCTGTTTATCCGTAACGACGGTCAAACATATACACATGACAGCGGGCCAATGGGTAAACGTGCTTTCAGGGGCATGGAGGGGTCTCAGTATGTAACGGATGACCACTCATCCACGGACCGACCTCGGCAAGCGGTACTTAACCTTGAAGAAGAGCTCATGAGTGATAAAATATAGCCGTTTGGTTTGATGTCAAAGTTATTGAGACTGGCGTTAATCCAGCAATTTAATTGTATTCCCTATGAGTGTACCTTTTGCACATCTCTGTTCTATGTCATCCAGAGAAGTTCCCACAGAGCGGTGTGCGTTTACAAAGAAAGTGATAAATAAATGTACACAAGTACAGCTACGCTCCGTCCGAATGAATGAACCTTCGTAACATGTCACTGTCACTTTGTGGGGGAGGCAGGTAGGGGGGGAGGGCGGGGGATAGATTGTTCTTATCGTGTTAAAGGGAAACATTTATTTAGGTATAGGTGTGGATAGTTTTTGATGACCTATATATGGGTACAGCTTGTGGCTTGGGAGGATTTAGCCATTAGGGTATAAATATAGGGTGACTGGTAATTAGTGACCGATACTTAAACACGTGATTGTACTCATGATAAGAAACAACTTTCCCAAAGAAGCATTTTTTTTTCTAGTCATTTATTTTATCACAGTAATACAACAGCCGTATGAAATTCGCGCGCGCACCTATGACCTATCAGCTGTTATCCGCGTGACACCGTTCTATCTCATTACTATCGTACCGTGCAACAGTGGATAGGCAGAGCACCCGTTCAGTAAGCTGCGCCCACGCCTAAGGCCGGCCGCCATAAAATTAAACGTACCTGCGTGTATAAAAAAAAATGTTTCTTTGGGAAATTTGTTTATTAGTTTAAGTATCGGTCACTAATTATCAGTCACCCTATATATTAGCCTGTCTGGTATTCTAAGGCAAAGATATCTTCTCCACAAGAAGCAATGAGCAATGGGCATGCCGTGATCTCTCCCATTAAAAGGGACCTATTGGGTCTATAGTTTAACCCATTGGTCGTCTGACACGCAACAGATGAGTCCAGCAAAGCTCCATTTTTGAGTGACAGCTTTCCGAGTGACATTCGTGATTTTTAGGAGATTCAATTTTGATAATTTACAGTCTGTTTTACCCAGCATAGCCATTTGTTGACAACACAATCTACGGTAATGCCACTCCATGTAATGGCAAACCACCTCACTATACAAATTGCCGAGTATCTACCAATCTATTATCACTATTCGAAGTATTCAGTTTTGTTTGCCACGAAGCTACATTTAAACAAGCCGTCAATACCCGCACATTTGCACACATATATACTTACACTCACACTCAGTAGGGACAGTGTCAATAAACACATCGACTGCTAATGTCTGTTATTATTAGATAACATCAGTCACTCACTAGTTCACGAATAACAGCTTAGTTTCATGTTTAGAGGTGACTAACAAGTGTTCTTTCAGTAATTATAGGCTATTAGACAATAACGAAAAAAAAAAAAATTGTCCGTCAGTTAGATCACCAAAAAATGTTGGACACGTATTTTTTCTTTTGTCACATAATCAAAAAATGACGACGAGACAGCGCAAAGTTCAAGAGAGGGGGTATGTGACGTCACTGGACAGTAAAAAGTAACAAATTGTGTCGGCACGCGAGATTTCAACGCGCTGTATCGTGGTAATTTTTCGTTTACATGACAAAAGAAAAAATACGTGTCCAATATTTTTTGATAATCTAACTGACGGACTAAATAGTTTTTTTTTTCAGGCAAATACCCTATTCTTTCAGTAATTACCAACCGAATTGTAATAATTTGTGTTTGAGGAGAGTTACACATTTGTTGGTATATTCGATACAGCAGCTTTGCTAAAGAACAAAACCGACCCAAAGCACATTTGTAAAAGCAATTTTTACCAAACGAATACATACATTATTGAGCCGCTCGGTTGTGCCAAATCGTGCCGACCGGGAATCGCCGCAATCACCAAATACATCTTTACGAAGAGTAGGGATTATGATCGTCAACGTTTACAAGTGACTTGATATTGTATTAAGCGGGTTGGCAGAACTAAAACTAGAGGAAAGTAATTTCCTGTTCAAGTGCAGTACACGATCTACTTTGGACGTGCACGGGAAATTAAAATGCACAAAGCAAAGAAAATATAAATTTGCTACTGATATTGGTTTAGCAATTGCTTGTTGTCTTTCTAGAGTCTACCGAATATATTGTAATCTATACTTTTTGATATTTTCAAATGTTTTTTATATTGTTTTTTTAAGGAATATTTTAAATGTAATTAATTTAAACAGAGATAAATAAATGAAATAATCTATACTAAGATTATTAAGAGTAAATGTGTTTGTAGGGCGTAATCTCCAGAACTATTGATCCAATTCTAAAAATTCATTCACAGGCAGAAAGCTACATAATTCGTGGGTGCTATAGGCATATACAAATTATATTTATATCATACATATTAGCTGAGCCATCACAATTTTTGCGGACGAAGTCACAGGCGATGTACCAGTAAAATAATAATAAAAAAATGCAGAACCTGATATCACAGCCCGCAAAAAATATAATGTAGGCATGACAGAAATAGCTTAGAGCCTGTTCACACGATGTAACCGTCAGCTCGCTCAGTACATAAACGTTTAAAACCTCAGCGCTCACCGCAACGCCTGAGTACGCATGACCACGCTCACACCGCGGTGCCGGCGCGAACGGGGTTCACGCAGAATGACGCGCGTGTTCGCACTCGTGGGAATGACCACTTATTCGGATTTATTTGTGAATGTGATTCAAAATTGTGGTAATGTAAGGTTCAGTTTATACGGTTGCTAACATAGTTATTAAGATTATAATTGTTGGCTACATTTTGGAGCCTTTATTACTTGTTAAATTATAAATAATAATATAAATGCGAATGCAAATTTGTTTACTACTGAAATTATCTAAGCAATACGTGCTTTCTGTTATCAATTTGAGCTGAAAGAAACTAATTTTGCACGACCCGTTTTAAAGTTTTGCCGAAGAGTAGTTCACTCTATGTTTCAATTAAATTTAGATAATGTAACGTGTTCAAAAATCTTCTGTTATTTGAATTAGTTCGTTTTTTAAATACTGTTTCTGAATAACCTTAATACATGCGACTTAAACATAACTGGTGAAATGTGATTGTACTATTAGGCCTCTGCCCCAGGAATTACAGGAGCGAAGAATATATATAAATATTTTTTTAATCTGCGTAATATGTTTATGTTGGGCTGCGGGACTGTTCGAAAGACATACCGCGGCCCTGGAACACAAAGGGCAAAGAAGGAACTTGGATGGGTTTTAGTCAGTAAGGGGGGGGGGGGGGGGTCATTTGATGATTTTCCATCCGAAAAAAAAAAATGTTTACGTAAAATACTTTTTAGGCTCTGGCAACAATTTATAAAAGAAGCTGCTTCTAACAATCTATACCACAATAGCACCAGCTCGATTAGATTCCGCCATCCATCTTCAGCAGCTCACTTCCCCGACACTTGCCTGCAGGGCACACAATGATGTATAGCGCCTGTTCCGTCAGGTGAGAGCACCCACCTCGCTGCTCAATGGAGATTTATACCGCGGTGGGAGGTGGGAAATGTATAGAGGGTGATAATTTATTGGTTTTTGATACCAGGGTGGCATTTGTTCAAAGTGGAAGAAAAAATGCATTATGTTGGAAAAAAGTCGAAGGCATAATCGTATAGTCCCGTCACGTAAAAAGAACACTGAGCGACAGTGGAGGGATGTGTTTGCGTACGTTATACAGTCGCGTCCTAAACTTAAATTATAAAACAATAGCTTAGTACTATAATTGTTTCATTGTAGAATCGTAATAAGTACTTTTCTAGCTACTAAGTACTTTGGAAAAGGCTGGAATAAAAAAAAAAGAGAAAGTTTGTTTGAGCGGTCAGCGTTCTTTTGGCAGCCCTAGGAGTGAGGGTAGTTTCTATACCTAGTTCAAGAGGTATAACTGATCGTCGTTTAACCTAAACCAAAACCCGGGATAGTAAGAACGGTATAGTGTTTCGAGTAAGAATTAATTTAGATTTAAATATTGCTATATTATCATTAATTCTAGAAACTGGATATTATTTACCATGTTTACTGTTTGGTTTGAGTTTCCGATATATCGGCGCTGTTGCAAGCACCATGATCACGGATAAACTGAAGTTATTAGGGTTGGGTGTGATATCGGAAACTCTAACCAAACAGTAAACATGGTAAATATCCCGTCTCTAGAGTTAATGATAATGTTAGTGACCGAGACAGTTTAAAAACTATTATAAAATTTTAAAAATAAAATAAAAATATTGCTATTAAAAACCTGGGTTTAAAAAAAACCTTGCTTTACGCTTAAAAGCAACATATCCTATGGGTTTCAGAAATAATAGTGAGGCTTTTCATCAGTAAGAGAGTTATTCAAATCGTATGAGGGATGCGAAGAATTATTATTAACTCCCTACATCCAAACTTTACCTCTTTACAATATCAATAGATTGAAATCACCAAAATATACTGATCAATGTTTGTACATTTTCTACGTTGAAGCCCTCGCCTTGAAGGACAAGAGACTTAAGCAAAAGGTCATGTTTGTGTCGCTACCGGCGTTTGTTATGGTAGGGAAAGTGTGTCAACAACATGGTTGTGTCAACAAGTGGTTATGACTCGCTCGAGATTTTCTTGTTTACATAAATATTACGATAACAAGAAATGCTTTGAAGAGTGTCAAGTTGTCAACCGCTTGCCGCAATGATCATTATGTATTATGAATGAAGGTTTTATTTAGTCCTTACTATACTATAAAGGGTGTAAAAAGACCCTTAACGAAAGCGAAAACCACATATTCTGACCATCATTGGGATCATTTTTTTCTTCTAGACAATACCTGGGAAACCACAGGTTCTGGAGATATTGAAGGTCAAAGTTACAATTTTTTCAAAGGTATAAATGCGAAAGAAAGTTTGTTTGTTACCTTTTCACGCATAAGCCACTGAACCGATCATCCTGAAACTTTGCATATACGTTGTCAGGTGTACATATGGACATAGGGTAACTTTAATCCCGAAAAAAAAAGTATTATTCCCGAGAAAATCAACAATAACGTATGATAGTAGATGGCGCCACGTGTTTTTCGAATCATGATTGAATTATATTATTACAAGCAGAGTACAACTCGAATTGATCGTCAAAATCTAAATGAATGCGTGCGAAGCCGCGGGTAAAAGCTAGTTTCTAATCATTAAAAGCGGTTACCTGTACTCAGGACTCACAAATAATTATGTTAAGGTCACGCTACAACCGTATTTTAGGATCTCAGATTTCTAATAATCCCAAAAATTTATATATAACGTGATTTGCATGTGTCTTGTTCTGTTATTTACAAAAACCTTTCGTTAATGATGTGTCATCATCTGCCTAGTCTTTTCCCAACTATATTGGGGTCGGCTTCCAGTCTAACCGGATGCAGCTGAATACCAATAATTTACATGGAGCGACTGCCTATCTGACCTCCACAACCCAGTTAGTACTGGGTTATACGATACCCCTTGGTAAGACTGGTTGTCAGACTTTTTGGGCTACTGACTACCTAACGACTGTCAAAGATCTACAAATGACACCCGGGACCAACTGCTTAACGTGCTTTCCGAGGCATGGAGGAAACTCGGTATGTAATGGGTGGTCACCCATCCTCGGACCAACCTAGGCAAGCACAGCTTAGCCTAAAGATCGACCCGAACGGCTGTTATTATTTAGCCACGAGCTCCTCATATCTTTGATCGATATAATCAGCAAATACCCGAGGACTGAGTTAATTAGGTTTTATTCGATGATAGCCAGTCTTTTGTGAAGGACCGACTATGACTGGGCATAAATCCAAATCCGGACATAAAAGAGAGACTTTTTCTATCAGAAAAATCCAATTACTGTTATCTGATTCTGGAGCTCAAATCCAGGACTATTCAATTATTGCTTTTGGTTCCTACATAGAATTCCTTATGACCATAAATGCCTTCTAATAAATTAGTTTTCGTTCAGCAGAAAGCAGTCAGAACACAGATGATTTTCTTTTACTTCAGTTTTACCGACGAAATAAGGAGAAGGTTCTAAAGCCGACGCGTATTTTTTTTTTTTGGCTCGAATGTTCATTAAGTTCCAATCCAATCTTAGCAGGCTTTTGTTTCTACAGCCGCGTTTTTTAACCACCGACGCAAAAATAGGGGTGTTATAAGTTTGGCCGCAATGTGTGTGTGTATCTGTCTCTGGCACCGTAGCTTTTAAACGAGTGAACCGATTTGGATGCAGTTTTTTTATTTGAAAGCTAGTTTCTTGGCGATGGTTCTTAGATATGTTTTTATCAAAATCGGTGCTGCCATTTACTAGATATGGGGGATGAAAGTGGGTATGAAAAATCTAATATTTTCAAATATACTCAAATGGGGTATCAAATGAAAGCGCATGATGTGTGTATTAAAGTTAGACATGTTTTATCAAAACCAGTGCAGCTATTTACTAAATATGGGGGATGAAGGTGGGTATACATTTATCTTTCATCTTTTATTTTTTCGTTGGGGGTTTTTTTTTTTTTTTTAATTTAATTTTTTTATTACAGCTAGATCTAGGATAGAGAAAGAGGTTAGGCAGAGCTGTGTATCTTAGAGATGTACCATAAAAGAAAATAGACAAACATTTCACCATTTATGTTTAAGTGCAATGTAAAAAGGGGCGACCCTATTGCCATCAACAATAAATTACAAATCAAATCAAATAAATTGGTTGGATGGAAATATGCAAAAGTAAATAAATCAAATTCATATATTCTAGCTAACGCTACAACAATAGCGCCAGCATTATAGATGGTAATCACACGAGGTAAATATTAAAACTCAATCACGGCAAACTGTGCTAATTCGCGTTTGATGGAGCCCGACATATTCCCTTATCGCAAACTGTATACATAAATAGAAACACCCACTTTTAAAGGAAAATGGGCTCAAATAAACATATTAATATGATTCAGTTTCGTGTGTAAATTAATTGAATTCTACTTCATCCTCTAGGAAATACAGGGGTGATGTTATGTAGTGGAAATTTTGCTAGTCTACGAGTATTTAAATGTTTATTTCTGCCAGTGAATGAATTTTTAGAATCTTTAGTTCCGGAGATTACACCCTACATACAAACTTAAAAAAAAATTTTACCTCTTTATAATCCACTAGCGACCCGCCCCGGCTTCGCACGGGTGGACATTTATTTTTTAAGCTCTCTGAAAAAAAAAAAATTGTTTTGTATGTATGTTTTTACAGGTTTTTTATTCGTGTTACATTTCTTTGTTTCGTACCTGCTTAACTAATTACAATTTTAAATTCGTAATATCTTTTGAATGGATTGTCCGATTGGAATAAAATAAAAAGTAATTTATAGCTATTGAAACAATCTTGCTCAATAAATAGTTTATTTGGATAAGGATTATTTGACGATAATATGATCACTAAACATAGGCTAATAATTTTAATTACTTTTATTCTATGGAAAAGTGGTTATAATGGCTAAAATATAAATGTTTGGTTTATACTATCGCGGACTTTTTTGTAGGCATTATTGAGTTCTACAACTTTTCTATAGAAGTCAACCATACATCTCTAACCATTTAGGCAGCGTTCGCGAGAATCGTTAACGTACGCCAGTTTTTTCGACGCCTTACTCCACAATTTTCACTACCACGAAAAATCCTATCTATTTTCCGGGATAAAATATAGCCTATACGGATTTGGAAGAATCCCTCTAAGTAATGGTAAAAGAAATTTTGAAATCGGTCCAGTAGTTTTTTGAGCCTATTCAATACAAACATACAAAAATACAAAAATACAAAGGTTTCCTCTTTATAATATTAGTATAGATTTATATAAAGCAAGAAACGACAGACGAAACGAAAGACTGGCTAACTGATTCACTGACTGATCTATCAACGCATAGCTGAAACCGCTGAGTTTAGAAGCATAAAATTTTCACAAACGTTCCTTAACATTAAGAAGGGATTTTTGGAAATTTTCATCCCTTTAGGGGTTATAACGAGGGTTGAAACTTTGTATGAAACTTTGGTCAATTTTGCGAACAAAATCGTGGACAACAGCTAGTATTAGTATTAAAATATAGATAGATACATGATTTATATTAAAATCAAAAGTTTACCAAATGCTCGGCACATGCCTATATCGCTGTGAGAGTAATTAGGTAACTTTACACTGATATAGATCTTCAATACTTTAGAGACGCGCTCTGATGTCACACACCTACTTGTACTGTGATTCATTTACAGATAATTCCCCCAATTACATTACACTGTTAATATGATATTATCATTAACACTAGAAACGGGTTATTTACCATGTTTACTGTTTGTTTTGATTTCCCAATATTTCGGCGGTGTTGCAAGCATGATCACGGATAAACTAAAAAAAATAGAAAAAAATCGGGAACTCAAACCAAGCTGTAAACATGGTAAATATCCCGTTTCTAGTGTTAATGATAATGTTAGTGACCATGACAGACAGTTTAAAAATTTGTACTGTTAATATGATTGTGATTGGAGGAGCTCGTGGCTTAATAATAACAGCCGCTCGGGGCGATCTTTAGGTTAAGCCGTGCTCGCCTAGGTTGGTCTGTGGATGGGTGACCACCCATTACATACCGAGTATCCTCCGTGCCTCGGAAAGCACGTTAAGCCGTTGGTCCCGGGTGTCATTTGTAGAACTTTGACATTCATCAGGTAGTCAGTGACCTAAAAAGTCTGACAACCAGTCTTACCAAAGGGGTATCGTATTACCCAGTACTAACTGGGTTGTGGAGGTCAGATAGGCAGTTGCTCGATGTAAAATACTGGTATTCAGCTGCATTCGATTAGACTGGAAGCCGACCGCAATATAGTTGGGAAAAGGCTAGGCAGATGTTGAAAGTGTTTAGTACACAAGATTTAGATATTACAGACGACACTCTGCAAGCTGAACATTTTCTTCTCCTTAGTATATCATAGCTACAGCTGACTACAGCACTAAAAGCCATTATATACAGAAGACTTTTCAACTTTAATATTAGCAGATTAGTATGCTAATGATGGTGCACTCATTTGCAAAGATTCCTGAGTATAATGTGGTAATTAGGTCTTTCTTCTTAATGAGGCATACAGATATGCTGAGAGTACTTTTGTGTTTACTATTATGCTGTACTTTGCAGCGAAATTGTTGGAAATAGGGCAATAGTAAAAAAGATCAGCAACATAAGCCTCTCTGGATCAACCCATTTGATACAGTTACCATATGTTCAAATTATAAAAAATAAAATTTAAAAAAAAACATTTATTTCCGGCCATTGACTATTAGTTACAATCAAAGACTTTTGTCACTTTTTCAGGCAGATTAACTACTTTGGATAAATAATATGAGAAATAAATAAATAATAAACCCAATTATGGGTTAAGCTCGCCATTGTACATAAGCTATATTATTGCAATTTGTATGTATATTTTTTGTTATTTTGTGTGCAATAAAGACTAAGAATAAGAATAATTTTTACTTTTATTTTTGACAGCCGTATAAAAACGCTGTAACTAAAAAGTACACTGCCTTGACCAATATGGTCTGTTCCAAAAAACCTAGACTTTTTGTCAAGCAGACAAGTATATACAAGGTTGAGCTGGTAGAAAGTTGATAAACGCCAAGTCAAGCGTGAAATCCGACTAGACAGACACGGTTTAGGTTCTGGATTAAACCAGCAATTGTCTGAGCCAATTATATTGAAGCCCCAGTAAATCATTAACAGCTTATCCTATTATCACAACACGTCTGTGTAGCTCTATACAGCGTGTAAGGGACAGCCCTCCACAAACTGACAGGGTGCATTCAGCTCCTTATTTTGAATCACATTCCATCGGAATTTTCCCCGGTTCTTTATTTTTTAGTTACTATTCCTTTATTTCAATGTAAAATTACATTCCCTGTACGCAGCACTCCATTTATGCAAATAATATTGCTAAAATCAAAAATTCAACAATGGATGTTGAAATACTCTAACGAACGACCCGTGAAAGCGAGCGTAGGCAGAAAGTGAACAGCTAATGTTCACTTCCTGCCTAGCTACAGAGTTCATCGAACTCGTCGTTGCGCTTACCGTTCGCTACGTGCGTTTTGCCACGGTAACGATACATTGCATATGAGGAAATAAAACGAATCAAATTGATTGGATTCCCATAACATTCCTGAAATAATTTCTTGTACCGGTCAACTTAGTATGATATACTGAATTCACCCCATCAGTCTGTGGAGGGCTGACCCTTACACCCTGTACGTCACAGGGTACAAAATTGAGAAATAGCTAAAAAGGTGTTGAATTTAATGGCTTTCCTTCCAATTATAACGCGATAAAGTAAAGTTAAAACTCCAAGTTAAAAAAAAACATGAGAAGATGTTGGTACTTTGACTTTCTTCTTTATCGCCGTAACTAGAGGGTCCCCAGGTATAGTTCAGTTAAAAAAATCCGGGTCGAATCATCGCAATGACGGGGAGAAACCTCTTGCCGTCGGCTTCGTTAAGGGTATTTTTACACCCGTTATTATTAACAGATTAACAGAAATGTTAAAGAAAACTGTGATCCCACGTCTCGGGCCATCTAGAAAATGAAATTGTTGTCATTAGGCACACTAGTGTCCTGTGTATAGTAAGTCTATCTTAGCATAGAGATAACAGTGTTATGTACTTTATTTTTAAAGGGTTTATTTTATGAATAAAGATAATTTAGCATAAACTCTAGAAAAAAGATATGTATCATGTTTACTGTTTGATTTGAGATAACAGTAAACATGATAAATATCCCGTTTCTAGAGTTTATAATAATGTTAGTGACCATGACAGTTTAAAAACTTAAGATAATTTACGTTTACGATTCCACTTTTTCTTAATCAAATTAAAGTAAAGCCACAGGAACGACGGTAAAAACTTTCAAACTCAAACTCAAAGCATTTATTTAAATTAGACCATTACAGGCACTTTTGAAAGTCACAGAAAAAAACAAAGAGCGAAGCTACAGTCACAGACACAAGGCATAATAACTTGTGAAAGTACTGTAGTAGCCCATTCCAAGGCGTAGATCTCTATGGAGAAGAATGGGCAAGAAACTCCATGGACACTCTTTTCAATCAAAAAATTGTTAAAATATCTTGGTTACATCATTCATGTGGATACTATACATTTATGTGTGAACGATGTTTAAAGAAGTGCAAGCTAAGAGCGTCCAGAGTAAAAAGATCATAGACAGTTCAAAAATAAAAATAAGATCAAGATTCCTTAGTAAAATGAAACAATACCACAGTGTAATCATAATGTTACAGATATAGGTATACCATCAGTAACAGCGGTCCAAAAACGAATTTTATTTTCATTCCAATCCTCGAACCAATAAATAGTAAATCAAGAAAGATATTATTATAGTGAAGACTGAACGCACGGGATCAACGGGAAAGATAAATAAAAGATAAAACACGCAGAGATTGTGCGAGAAAATATATTGTGTGAACATAAAGTGAAATAAGAAAGAAGAACAATTCAATTAAAACGAGTAATAATTTTATACATATTCGAGAAAAGACAATAATAATTTCCAATCATATCATTTCAACATAAGAAAACAAAAGTCGTCGTCAATTTTTAATTTCAATTTTTAGAACAATAAGAATCAGAAAATGCAATTGTTTTTCTAAAAAAAACACTCAATTTAATTGAATAAAGCAACACAATTAAGTTCAGTTTCAATTATTTTTAAAGTGAAAGATAAAGCATTTTAATTGAATAACACAAGACGAAGAAATGAGAATAAAATCAGACGTGATTCTAAATGAGTGGTGCGTTTTATTGTGATAACGTTGAAAAGTGTACTCTGTGTCCTAGACATAAGATACTATTTACAATAATAAAGCAATCGTGACCTCAAGTTTCCTTGAAAGGTCATGTGTTCAAAACAGTTCCTGTAAATAAACTTTCGTTCCTGTAAATAGTGTTTGGTGGATTTTGTGTCTTAGTGCAAAGGATATAAGGTTCAAAATGAATGTGCCGATGAAGGGTGGTCCTGCGCCCACCGTGGCCGTGGTACCGATACCGGAGAGCGAGATGGATGCGCTGCTGCTCGGGAGGACTGCGGTGAGGACATTTGATCAGTACGTCAGAAATGTATGTATTTATGTTATAACTATTTACTAATATATAAAGAGGTCATCATCATCCATCAATCAACTTTACTACCTTTTATTGTAGTAAAACAAAATGGTAAAGTAAAAGCGTCGTCAAGAAAATATAGCTATTGACGTGCTACGAGATGCTACGCCGTAGCAGCGTAGCGAGCTCGTAGCAAGTGAAGGCAATAAAATGCTACGAATAGTGTCATTAAATACAGATAAGTTGCATCACAGTTTAGATTTAGTACTTTGTGTACAAGATGTAGAGGGTTAAGTTAGAGGGGTAACTAGCTTATGGCTTCGCCCGCGTGGAGTTCGGTAATGTTCTACGGGATCGTATAACCGAGATACAAAGTATCCTATGTGTTAATCCAGATTATAAACTATCTGTTTGCCAAATTTCATCCAAATCCGGTAAGTAGTTTTTGCGTGAAAGAGTAACAAACATCCATCCATCCATCCTCACAAACTTTCGCATTTATAATATTAGTAGGATTAGTGAGTAAAGTATAAACTGATGATTATCGAACCATAGAGCACGGAGACTCCTTGGTGGTTGACACACTCCATAGAAGCATGTCACCATTTATTCTTACTAAGACAGATGACGTATAGAAACGTCAGGTGGTCCGTGACAAACGTTGTACGCTCGACGCACTTTTAGCACTACAATTTTTTTGTTGTACTGCCGTGTCTAAAAGCTGCTAGGCAATAGGGTATTTGCATGAAAAAATCTATTTAGTCCGTCAGTAAGATTATAAAAAAAATTTGGACACGTATTTTTTTTTGTCATGTAAACGAATGTACTGTGACTGTGATGCGCTGTATCGTCGTCATTTTTTGATCATGTGACAAAAGAAAAAATACGTGTCCAATATTTTTTGGTGATCTAACTGACGGACTAAATATTTTTTTTACTTTTTCGATTATGTCAAACAGCCTATTCAGTGAAACAAACTAAGCTATTAAAATAAAATCTATGTTTTCGTTCCATTCCTGTGAATGATTTTTTGGAAGAAACAACAATAGATTGATTTTATTACACTCTAAATTAGCAGAAAAACGATCCCTGTATCGAATCACCATCACTTACTAAGATTTAAGCTAACAATAAATCTATCTAAGCTAATAGCCGTCACAGCGATCGACTCCCGAACGGTTCCGACCGCTCCCGAAAGCATACGGATTTAGCCGATTTGTGCCGAATTGAGTTTTATCTCTTCTGGGAGATAAGTGGTAATCTTTGTTTTGGGGCAAAATAAGGAGATTTAGTGGAATATTTATGGTGTTTAGTCTTTATCCTTAGCCTTATTAATTTTTTCATTTATAAATGCGTAAGTAACTTTGTTTGTTTGCTACCTTTTCACGCCTATACCACTGAACTAATCATCCTGAAATTTTGCATATACGCAGGTATGCAGGTGGACAGAAACGGAAACGGACATAGGGAAGCTTTCATCCCGGAAAAAAGTACTGTTCCCGAGGAAAATAACAATATCGTTCTTATGATAATAGGTAGCGCCACGTGTCTTTCGAACCATGATTGAATATAAATTATTACAAGCAGAGTACAGCCCGAATTGATTGTCAAATTCTAAATTAACGCGAGCGAAGCTGCGGGCAGGAGCTAGTGATTAATAATGAAAAATAAAACTGCGTGATTACAATTTATGTAAAAAGGGCACTTTACCCTTTGCGCTACTGCTGAGAATGCTAAAACCCAACGACAAGGGCGAACCTGCCAACCCTGCCAGCTTGCAGGTCGTAAGTTCAACCCCTGAAAGTGACCCCACACACAAAAGCTTAGTTATAGTCAGCATTCTAGTTATGCACAAAAATCTAAATAATCTCCGTTATCAACAAAATGGTATTTTTCTTATTTATTTTTTTGTACTCTATCACTATGCTGTCCTATTTGACCCTAAGGTTGACTGGTAGAGAATGTCTTGTGGCATTAAGTCCGCCTATTTACCACTTTTGAACATGAAGCTTAAATAAATAAATAAATAAGTGTCACCTAAATGAATGCCTTGTTATTGAACTGATGGTTCTGTCGGCGGGATTATTATTTATGCATTTACGTGTTAGTGTAAACGAACAAAAAATAACGGTTTCTTAAGAATTTTACAGAGTTTTATCTACAATCCATTGTGTAAGACGTCCCTTACTTCTTTGTACTTTTTCGTCCACGAGTAAGTAATTGACCTTGATGAACACAAAGGCAGAACAACTGAACATCGGAGATCAAAGCAAAAGAAATCACCGCTTGTTCAGTTGTTCAGACTCCGCCGCGGGGCGTTACCCTTACAACTACACTATGTGTAGGAAAATGTTGCCGACAGACAATGATTTATATTCTTGAATTAACCATTGACTTTTTTGTTACTATAAATAATGCATTTTTAATGAATCTTAACCAGTCTAAAATTATAAATTCAAATTTCATAAACTCAAACTCAAAGCATTTATTTCAATTAGACCATTTCAGACACTTTTGAATGTCACAAAAAACA
The DNA here is from genome assembly GCA_905220335.1 of Noctua pronuba. Lineage (NCBI taxonomy): Eukaryota > Metazoa > Arthropoda > Insecta > Lepidoptera > Noctuidae > Noctua > Noctua pronuba. The sequence continues at coordinate 14,606,800 of LR999913.1, forward strand.
AAGAAAGCGAAGCTACAGTCACAGACACAGGGCATTATAACTTCTGAAAATACTGTAGTTGCCCATTCCAAGTCGTAGATCTCTATGGAGAAGAATGGGCAAGAAACTCTATGGACTCCATATCTTTATATAATATTCTTGAAATGTAACTAGGTTGGATTTTGAAATAATAAGCTAGGTACATCCTAGCTTATTATTTAATATTTCTACATCAGCAATGGTAGTATATGTGAAACAAAGTTTAGTGTAAGATCTCTATGTACCATATACTGATAAATAAATACATACAATAAAATACAATACAGTATAATGTTTTGGGGTTATTACTTTGTTGAATACAATTTCTACGCGATTTCATTTCCAAATACACGTAAACACCTATCTATTCCTCGAATATATTTTTATAAGTGAGATAAATAAAAGAAAGAAAGAAAATATAATAAATAGAATATATCGTTTAAATTCTGGTAAAATGTTTTGATTTACAGACAGTAACAATGATTGAAAATGTTTTTCTATTTTATTAATTTCTATTGAAATAAAAATTCCCAAAATATATTTCTATGTATATCTGAAATATTTTACAATAATATTTTGCTTCGACAGGTTTTCAAATGGATTACAAAGATTTCAGAGGTTCAATCACTGTGATATTTTACAAATTGAACTTCACATTGATAAATCCGTATGCATGCGTAGAAAAATGCTTTACAAATTTTTAATAATACTTATTCTGGGTATTTTTATTTTTACTGTAAATATACGAATATTATTGTATCGAACTTTCTAAGCAATATAGGTGAACTACCTATTAAATAATATTTTAGCGTATATTTGAGCCTTTGTGTTGTGAGCTCTCGGCGCTATTTTGCATTACAGAGTATAAGATGTAATATAAGATGCTGAGCTGAGTATGATAAAATGTTGATTTAGTGTGCAACATCCGTATGCAAAATAATTTTATCTATGGCACCGAACAATCTTTTCCTTAAAACATACTGAATTTGGGGTTGAAACTCTGGAGCCGTGGGGTCCGAGTGCTGTTTAAGGAAATTTCACAACGCCTAGTTGTCGCTTCCCGTGACCCAAGGACTGGCTTTTACCTTGGTCAGAGGCTAAGTGTTGCCATACAACGTGGCAACGCCGCCAGGTTCTTGGGCACTTTACCAGCTGACAGCGTTGAGGAGGAGTTTTTTGATGCCTTTTTAAAGTTTGTTGTTAGTTTATTTAATCATTTTTAATTCATAATGTATAATATTTATTCTACTAAATGCTGAATTGGTGAAGGAAAGCACCGAAAGTTAATCGGTGTAGAACCAAAAATTCGAAGCCAAGTGACATGTACCAAGTCATCCTTGTAGTGGGTTACCGGCTTACGGCTCTCACAGAAATGATGCGTCCTAGGAGTGCATACCTTACAGGTTTATTAGGCTATACAGGGTGTAAACGGAACCTTTACGAAGACGTCAACCAAGCATTCTGTACATCAAACTAAGTAACCCTACGCAAAAATTATTGCTGGAAAACTACTTTTTTTCTTGGGGTGAAAAATCACATTTTACGGTAAAACTCGCACACACCACATTATGCTGATTGATGTATTGGATAGTAAACGCGTCATGGAGGTATTTTTAGTAAAGTTATAGCTTTAAAAACTTGTATTAAAAATATTTGGGAAAATGTTGGAACCAGACCTCCAATATCTCCCTAAATAGAAGGCGCCCAGGAATGGTCCAGAAAAAAAAAATGATCGCAATGACGAGGTCTACAAGTACCTTTTGGCTTTGTTAAGGGTCTTTTTACGCCCTCTGTACAAATATGCGGGCTGCTTTAAAAGTTTTTTAAAACTAACAAAACATATCAATCTAAGTGTGATCTGGACTGAAACTCATTATTCTTATCTTTTTGTTTAAATGGCTAGTTTCACTTCAGACACGGTATTTGTTACCGGGAAATCAACACCTATGTATTTCCCTTACAATTTCTATTTTATTTACGCTAACATTCTGTATTATAAATAGACGCGTACGTTTGTGCTATCAATCAAGTAGCTAAAGGCTTAAGTGCTTTACACCTTTCTGCGTAAAGCGTATAAGCAGTAAAGTTGTATATGATTCAGTATGAAGCCATAGGTTTTGAGTAGCTTTGAAGGTATTGAGAATATTCTACTACTAGCTTTTGCCCGCGGCTTCGCTCGCGTTAATTTAGAACTTGACAATCAATTCGAGTTGTACTCGTCTTGAAATAATACAATTCAATCTTGATTCGAAAGACACGTGGCACCACCTATTTTCATAAGAACTTTATTGTTGTTTTCCTCGGGAACTGTACTTTTGTTCGGGATGAAAGGTACCCTATGTCCGTTTCTGTACACCTGAAAATGTATATGCAACATTTCAAGATGATCGGTTCAGTGGTTTAGACGTGAAAAGGTAACAAACAAACAAACTTATTTTTGCATTTATAATATTAGTAAGGAAGTAAGGATTTATGACGTCTATACCGTTTGGCGTAGATTCTTCTTCTTCTTCATCGTTCCACCACTGCTGAGGGTTGCGATCACAAATGACCTAGGCGAACGCATAATATGTCCGAAAAAGCTGAGGGCACCCCAGGCAGATTTTGAAAACCCGTTTATAGATGTTGAGCTCCTCCAGTATTGACTCATAAACTTTTCATTGCTGTCCATTTATCTTATGGTCGCTGGTAGGTTGGTAGGAAGTGAAATAAGTAACAGTGAAAGGACTGTAAATCTACAAGGTGTAAACAGACCCTTCACGAAGCCGTCAACTAAGCATTCTGCACATCAAACTAAGTAACTTTACGCAAAAATTATTGCTGGGAAACGACTTTTTTTTTTTTGGGGTAAAAAATCACGTTTTATGGTAGGACTCAACGTTACGCACTCAAAACTTAGTGCTGATGGATGCTTTGAATAGTAAATGGGTCATGGAGTTAATAAAAGTAAAGTTAAAATCTTAAAAAGGGGTTTAAAAAAAAATTGTAAAAAAATTGGAACTTTGACCTTCAATATCTCCAGAACCTGTGGTTTCCCAGGTATTGTGTAGAAGAAAAAAATGATCCCAATGATGGGCAGAATATGTGGTTTTCGTTTTCGTTAAGGGTCTTTTTACACCCTTTATGTGTGACTCGTGAACATGATTGAAACTATGTTTGGATGAATCTTTTGTTTTTAGTTGTGAGGTGGTCCGTTATTGGATCCCAAATAAAAAGAAAGGAAAGCGGTTTTGTTTTCAAAAGATACAGAAACCACCTTTTTTTTCAGGCACAAAACACACAGCCCACTTTTTTTGCAAAAAATCCGTCGACAGACGGCCTCTACAACAATACGCCTCGCAGCCAGCGCAAACGGTCGAAACTGCACATTCCGTACATTTGCGACTGTCGCTTATCGCGCATAACGGCGCAACTGTTTATCATGACAATGGTCGATCGCGGCACTACTACTTTCTTATACAGCCTGCATGTAGTACAGTGACCGTTATTCTCATTGACATAAGGTTTATGTCTGAGGCAAAATAATTGTGAAAGGACTGGGTACTTTGTTCGATATCGGAGCGTAATAAATGCACAATGAATATCGATAATCGATACGAGAAAGTACATAGGCGCCTTGTAGTCACGTAGCGTTAAAATTTGCGCGTTTTATGTAAATTACGTATGGTCTGATATGTAAGAGAATTCATGCTTGCCACAAAACTAAACGCGTAATAGGCATAGCTTAGCCTACAGACGACCGACAAAATAACTAACTCTGACAGAGCCCTGATGTCCAGCTCGAGGCAAGGGCGACAGTCAATGTCTAATCGCGGCGGAGTTGAGACGTCTTGGAACTGTATTCGATTCATTATGCTCCGTGTTTTTGTGTTTAGTTGTAATCTCAAGTAATTCGTTAGTTTTGCTAGAAACAGTGTATCGCACCCAGTGTGTTTTCATAGCACGAAACCCAACTGCTGCCCGCATGATGTACGAGCCTTGCGGAATAAATCCTGACATATCCGACATAATTATTTAACTGAAGATAAGTAGAATCATCGACAAATGACAATAAAAAAGTATTTACAGCCTCTTCAATGATAACAGTCGCTCCACATCCTCACACAACACGTTAAGGTAGTCTAAAACACTTTTGTCTCTAAATATTCACAGAGAGCTCACTTTGTCAGCACCTGCTTCCGGCAAATTGCTCCAAGCACTTAGCTCTAATATTAAAACTTCCATTTTTATTAATTTTCTTCACAAAATTACGGTGACAGGAAGCCATAACGTTAAATTAAAAACTTATTCCTTAAGAGTGGTATAATGACTTTATATGATATTTATTTATTTATCAGGGTCTGTGTTTGTGGTACGTTGTCCAGAATACACATAAGCCTCACTTTGAATATGGAAACGTGTCCAGAGACCCGAGACGATGAGTGACAGTCGCTTTCAAAGAGTTAGGTATGTCTGAAAGGATTTTTCTAGTATAGCTTGGTAAGGCTTGACGGCAGATTATAAAAAAAAAATGTGTTTTAATTCTGGCAAAATACCCAAATACAACAAAAATATAAATTGACATAAAATAAAAAAAACAGTAAAGTAGGAGGCTAAAAGGAGTAGGATAAAAAATATCATTAAAAAGTCATTAAAATCTTTACAAAAATCAATAAAAATCATTAAATAAAAATAACTCAAAAATTAAAACATGGAAGTACGAGTATGTATAGGTAACCCATAGACTTTAAACATAACATACGTATACATTCTCATTCAGATACATTTTCATTTTCTTATGTCAGATTCATCGTTAAGTGCATGGTTATTTTGGCACATGGGCTGTATCTTGTATTTTTCTCTATACAATATCCATAATAGACAATTTAACAAAAAACTATACAGGATAATACCGCGTTCAGAATGTCACTTTGTTTAGGAGGACTATCAAAACAAACGTGAGTTCACTGAAAAAATTGTATGCAATTGTAATTGTATGGCGTCGAACTTTACAGAATAGCAACGCTTTGTTTTAAACCATGTGTTAACACCCTTCCAAGTTCTCTTATCCCCCAAAGAGGGTACCTAAAATTCATGCCTTTCATGCATGTCTGAACAAAGATAGTTGAAGCCATCGTCATGTGCCTAGCCTTTTCCCAACTATATTGGGGTCGGCTTCCAGTCTAACCGGATGCAGCTGAATACCAGTATTTTACATGGAGCGACTGCCTGTCAGACCTCCACAACCCAGTTAGTACTGGGTAATACGATACCCCTTGGTAAGACTGGTTGTCAGACTTTTTGGGCCTCTGACTACCTAACGACTGTCAAAGATCTACAAATGACACCCGGGACCAACGGCTTAACGTGCTTTCCGAGGCACGGAGGAAACTCGATATGTAATGGGTGGTCACCCATCCACAGACCAACCTAGGCAAGCACGGCTTAACCTAAAGATCGACCCGAGCGGCTGTTATTATTAAGCCACGAGCTCCTCATAGAGAGAGATAGTTGAAGCCAAAAACCTTATTATTAAAAGTAGAAGCGTTGTCAGCAGCGGAATGAGCGGAACATCAAATGTCTGAGCAGTTATCGCAGTTCATTTTCCACCTCGCTTGCACCGCTTAGCTCAAAGATTGGCGAAGAAACTACGCTAAATTCTTTTTGTCTGTACATTGCTGCTTGTGAATGGACTGTTCAATTTACGTAATAGTGTTTACCCTGTATTGTAATGCAATTTTCTTGAATGATGAAAATAAGTTGTTTTTTTTTCTTGAAAACGACTTATGGAATAGGTTTTGTTATGTTACTGTAATAAGATCTAACAGTCGGTCAGACTGGAGACGGAAGCTGGAGGTCAGAGAGTTATGACGCAGCTTCGGTCAGGCCTTTGGCCAGTGAACTGCGATAGACCCTGTTTATTGATAGGACAGTCAGTGTGTTGTGTTTATACAGGGTATAAATAGACCCTTCACGACGCCGTCAATCAAGCATTCTGTACATCAAACTAAGTAACCCTACACAAATTTTATTGCTGGGAAATGACTTTTTTTTTTGGGGTGAAAATTAATATCATTTTACGGTAAAACTCAATGTAACGCATTCAAAACATTGTGCTTATGGATGAATTGAATAGTAAACGGGTCGTGGAGGTATTTAAAGTAAAGTTATAACATAAAAAAATTGTATTAAAAAAAACTTGTGGAAAAGTTGGAACTTTAACTAGAAGGTTCCCAGGTATGGTCTAGAACAAAAAAATGATCGCAATAGTGGGAAAAACAAGTGTCTTTCGGTTTCATTAAGGGTCTATTTACACCCTTTATACAAAATGATTTATACTTTTAGATTGCTTAAAAATATCGCTAAGATTTTACACACACACCTAAAATAAGTGTAAAAGCTTGTGGCAAAAACTATCTAGGTGGTCAATAAATTGATGTATTGCCCTGACTTTTGTGAAAATCAAAACAATATTTGGGCATACAATGCAATTTAATTTGGAAATTATTTACAAGTAGCTTAAGCCCGCGGCTTCACCCGCGTGGAGTTCGGTAACTGTCCCACGGGATCATCCTACCGGAATAAAAAGTATTCTATGTGTTAATCCAGGTTATAAACTATCTGTGTAGCAAATTTCATCCAAATTCGGTCAGTAATTTTTGCGTGACAAATATCCATCCATCCTCACAAACTTTCGTATTTATAATATTAGTAGAAAGTAGGATTTAAACAAATCAAATGCAACATTTGCACTATTCCGTGATTAATATCGTTCAATATATGTAGTCTACGCAAACATTTATTTACAGCAATCCATCCAATCTAGACCAAAACAAACAGTTTTCACGGCGCACTGCATCAACAAATTATATTCAGCAATCCCGAGTATAAAACAATAAGTCATAATGTAATATTTGTATATACAATATAGGTACAGTAAGTCAACCAGTCACACACAAAGTAACACAGTCGGTTCTAGGAAAACCACCCCTATTGCTTCGAAATAAAAGCGCAGTTAATGTTAAATAGTCGTTGTACTATGGACGTGATAGTACAAAATAAGCCGGGAATTCGCAGTGTATTTGTTTTGCAAACACAACGAGAGCTTGGTACCACTGCTCTGATGCAAGGCATGCGTCATGTTTGAACGATAATTTTATGACAAAATAGGAAAATACGTCATACACAGCTTGAAGACTGGAAAATTACTTGAAGGTGAAAAGCACTTGAGGATAAAATCGCCCCTGGGAAACTTTCACTACATATTTATTTTAATTATAAGCTTAATCAGGTTATAACCTTCCTACTGCTGAGACTCAGGCCTCCTCTCTATATATGTGGATGGGTCGTGATCACCACGTGGGCCCAAGGCGGGTTGGTATTCAAGCACCTTTACTTTAACTAACTTAAAAATAAAAATAAACTATTTTAACTATTTTTATATTTTTAAATGTCTTTTTTTTAAATATTATTTTGTATAAGAATATTTTAAAATGTAAATTATGTGTATAGTAAATAAATAAAGGAGAATAACTAACTTAAAAATAAAAATAAACTAACATAAAAATAGTCTTATCTAAGCCAATTTTCTCACAAAGGACGCTGACCAGATACAGAAGAATGGTTTTAGCGGTGTAATGGTCATTTTTCTTGGTGAGGTTATTAAGTTGGGTTACATAAGTCATTGAAAAAAAAAATTCAAAAAATTTAAAGATTGTACTGCTCAAAATTGTTACTATCCAAAATCACTAACTATATTTATAGTTGTACGAGCTGATCCTAATATCAGCACAGTTGAGCGCACACTGGCCTGGTGCTGACGTAGTAAGGGATCGCCGGAACGTACGCTATTTGTCTTAATAGATAAACATCATGTTTAGTTTCACCTACGTAATAATGTGGGGTCATATGGAAATACTACGTAGATCTATTTACAATTGGGGAACCAAATTACTAGGTTTGCAATATTTGTGTTAGTTATATTCTGTGAAAACCGGTTAAAAAACAGACAGAAATATGCAATGCTTATGATATATATACAGAGGTTATAGGGGTTATAACATTTAAAAGTGTGTTCGTAAATAAAACTTCAAACGCAACTTACACTTTATCTATACGTACAATTCCCAGCACGCGTAGCATGACCACCGTAGAAACGGGATTTGTCGACGGAAGACTCGACAAAATGACAGGTGAATAAAAAGAAATCTGTCATTTTGTCGATACTTCCGTCGACAAAACCCGTTTCTACGGTGGTCATGCTACGTGTGCAGGTCTGGTCCGATTCAACCGCTTCGGCCGTCAAGGAAACCGGGGTTTCGTAACTGGTTTCCATGAAGGATTTTTTTATACGTCTACGTAACTGGTTTCCATGAAGGCTTTATTTATACTACTACGTAACTGGTTTCGAAGGAGTAATTATCCAATTTCCCTTAAGCCACTACGAAACTGACTACGAAAGAAGAAAGCGAAAAAACTTAGTAGGTACTTTCTTTTTGTCATTCTAAATTTAATACAACTGAGAGATATAATACATCTCCTTGTGGAGCTCCACATTGCTGTCAATGTGGTGAAGCAGTCGACTGCCTCGGACACCATGGTCTTTTTTGCAGTAAGAGTGCAGGTCGGATTGCGCGGCACGCTAGCATTTACGATCTCATCCGTCGTGCTCTTGCCACCGCCGGGATGCCAGCTGTCTTAGAACCCAATGGCCTAGCACGCGTCGATAGGAAGAGACCAGATGGTATGACCATAATACCGTAGAAGTTGGGTAGGCCTTTGGTGTGGGATGCAACTTGTGTCGACACCCTTGCGCCATCCCATCTTCCTAGCACAGTGAGCTGCGTTGGGGCGGCTGCGGTGCTGAAAACCTCAAACGGCTCAAATACAATATAATTGGTGGTTATGTGTTTGAGCCGTTTGGGGTTGAAACACTAGAGCCATGGGGTCCGAGTGTCCACCTAGTATTTCGGGAAATCGCCAAGCGGTTGGTCGACTCTTCACGTGACCAGAGGGCGGGCCTATTTTTTGGCCAAAGAATCTGCCATTCAACGTTACAATGCTACCAGCTTTCTGGGCACTTTTCCTGTTGACAGCGATGTGGACAATTTTTTTGACGCCATGTAACCGTTTTGATACTTGCACATATTTATTATTAAAAAGACCTGTTTTCTTGTTTTCGTATGGATGAATGTCAGCCATGAAATGTATTCCATCACATTCCAATTTATACACCATTTCACTGTGCGAAAGCTCATGGACATGTGCATTCTCCCCACCCTCACCTATGGAGCGCAAACGTGGTCGCTTACGAAACGTCAGAAGTCCGCACTTGGGATCTGCCAACGAGCTATGGAGCGAAGTATACTGGGTGTCAAACTTAGGGACGCATCAGAAACTCCATACTTCGCTCCAAAACTCAAATAGCTGATGCTGGCCTTACAGCTGCTAGGTTGAAGTGGAACTGGGCTGGTCACGTCTGCCGCATGTCGGAGGCGCAATGGGCAAAAATTACCACTCAGTGGATACCAAATAGCAGGAAACGACAACGCGGCAGGCCCAGAAGGAGATGGCGGGATGAGCTGGACTCTTTCGCAAAGGATTGGCCTACAATCGCACTAGATCGCGAAATGTGGAATGAGGGAAGGGAGGCCTTTGCCCTGCAGTGGGACAATATAGGCTTATAATAATAATATAATTCACTGTACTGTTTTTGAATCGACTCAAAATTAGATCCTGTTGCGTGTTTCAGTTTATCAAGTTCTTCAAAGCTATATTCTGTTCATTGTTTGGCAAACACTCATTATGTGAATTGTAACTGTTGACTTGGATTTTTTAATTTAAAGTAATGCTGCCATGGCATCCACGATAATAATTACAGCATATCCAAAATGTATTACCATTCGTGTACTTTTTTTCGATGGTTTTTGTGTCCTCCATATAGGAGATGAATTCAATATCACTTAAATCCATTTTCAGTACCAGAGTACGCTAGTCAGAGTAAGCTTTCATTCAAGAACATTAACTATTGACATTCTATCGATATCAAGTGCAACTTTATTATCTGACAGATTACATCTTTCTAAATGATACGGAAGAGTTTATGTAATAGTTACGTAGAAGTATAAATAAAGCCTTCATGGAAACCAGTTACGTAGACGTATAAATAAAGCCTTCATGGAAACCAGTTACGTAGACGTATAAATAAAGCCTTCATGGAAACCAGTTACGTAGACGAATAAATAAAGCCTTCATGGAAACCAGTTACGTAGACGTATAAATAAAGCCTTCATGGAAACCAGTTACGTAGACGTATAAATAAAGCCTTCATGGAAACCAGTTACGTAGACGTATAAATAAAGCCTTCATGGAAACCAGTTACGTAGACGTATAAATAAAGCCTTCATGGAAACCAGTTACGTAGACGTATAAATAAAGCCTTCATGGAAACCAGTTACGTAGACGTATAAATAAAGCCTTCATGGAAACCAGTTACGTAGACGTATAAATAAAGCCTTCATGGAAACCAGTTACGTAGACGTATAAATAAAGCCTTCATGGAAACCAGTTACGTAGACGTATAAATAAAGCCTTCATGGAAACCAGTTACGTAGACGTATAAATAAAGCCTTCATGGAAACCAGTTACGTAGACGTATAAATAAAGCCTTCATGGAAACCAGTTACGTAGACGTATAAATAAAGCCTTCATGGAAACCAGTTACGTAGACGAATAAAAAAAGCCTTCATAGAAACCAGGTACGAAACCCCGGTTTCCTTGACGGCCGAAGCGGCTTGATCACAATGACGGGAAAACAAATGACTTCCGATTACACCCGTTTTACATATCATGGTACCCACAGTACTTGACTTACAGAAACTGCCTAAACCGTATCTACAAGCACTCTGATCTTAAATTTCCATCTAACTCGTATTTCGCCCTGCCTCCAGTGCCGGACTTCACCACAGTGATGAGAATGCACTCCCGTTCAGCGACTCAGTGTACCGGAGCATTCACTGCAGATAACTGCCCCTATCTGTGCACTAGGGTATAGTATAGTTTGGCAGATCGTTTAGCTTTGAGAACTTTCGCATTGACGCTAAATAATTCCCACAGTTCAAACTAGTTCTGGTTCGTGTCAATATAACCACATTCTGATGCAGTAGGTTGTGTATCCCAGCTTCGATAACGCCAAACTGTCGAACTATTCTCACTGTGAACTATGTATATTGTTTTCAGTGATAACTGCTGAAGTTATCTGCAGTTAACGCTCCGTCACACATCGCTTGTGAACCGACTGCATTCTGATCGTAATGGGCTGTATAGTCAGGTTTATGGTTTAAATTTATTTCTGTGATGTTTAGTTGACTTCTTTAGTTCAGGGATTTTATTGTGAAAGTTTATTTCAGATTTGTGCAAGCAACTTTAACTTTACATAACACAACATACCGTAATCCCCGAAGCTTTGGTGTATTTAATAGTACACCCACATTTCGCCAGTTATGTTTAAGTCCCATGTAACTAGGGCGACCCAATTGCCATAAATCGAGCATATATCCTGACTCAGAAATTCCTGAAGTAAATACCCAATAACACTTTTCTCGAACTGGGTATCGAACCCGGGACCTCGTACTCAGCAGTAAAGATGTAGAGTAGTAGTTATATTACAATGTCTGCTTATTTGGTAAGAACAGGAATTAAAAGGTCGAGAAAGTTAAAATGCCTTCCACGCGCATTTTTTTGTACAATGTTAAACCAATATGACCTCAAACAAAAACAGCGTTCGAAAGAGAACCTCCCTATCTATCGCAAAACTAGTCACCAGGCACATGATCTAATATGATAGAGTGACGTATCATCAATCAATTATGTATGCCCGACACCGCGCCGCGCCCGCGTCGCCCCAGTCTGACCAATACCATTACATGCGGTTTTATTGCGTACTAGCTTGTGCCCGCGGCATCGTTCGGGTGGTGGTTGGAAATTACCCTTCGGGAATGTTCTATCAGGAAAGGTGGAGGAGGAGCTCGTGGCTAAATAATAACAGCCGCTCGGGTCGATCTTTAGGTTAAGCCGTGCTTGGTTAGGTTGGTCTTTGGATGTGTGACCATCATTACATACCCAGTTTCCTCCGTGCTTCGGAAATAACTTTAAACCGTTAGTCCTGGCTGTCATTTGTAGATCTTTGACAGTCGTTAGGTAGTCAGTGACCCAAAAATCTGACAACCAGTCTTACCAAGGGGTATCGTATTACACAGTACTAACTGGGTGTAGAGGTCAGATAGGCGATCGCTCCATGTAAAATACTGGTATTCAGCTGCATTCGGTTAGACTGGAAGCCGACCCCAATATAGTTGGGAAAAGGCTAGGCAGATGATGAATGTACTATCAGGAAAAAATATTCCAGGTGCCCCAGGTCCAGGTTTAACCCAGGTCATGCCATCTATCCTTAAACACATGCAAATCAGTCCGGCTGTTAAACCGTGAAAAGGTGACAGACAGACAGACAGACCGACAGACAGACAGACCTACAGACAGATTTATCATCGCATTTTGTAATATTTAGTATGGATGCGGTCAGCCTCACGGTCATACTAACTTATTGACGCTAAAAGGGGCTTTATTTCGTTGTAATAAGAGCGGCTTTTGTATTACTTGTGTTGGTATTGACGCGCGGTTCACTGTCCGTATGTTTGTTATGAGGGGTGGTTGACTTTGTGACTTTGTACGGATAGGTTTTTATTGTTGGGTGTGTTTTTATTTGATAAGGGAATGTGTGGATAATAGTTGGAGCTAGCGGAAGGAGCATGTTTTGATACAAAGTATGGAAATTCAGGTTTTTTCCAAAAGTAGAAAAAAATATCAGCTATATTGGGTGACTGGTAATATAATTAGTGACTGTGACTTAAACTAATAATAATAATCAGTGACTTAAACACGTGATTGTACTCATGATAACAAACAATTTTCCCAAAGAAACATTTTTTTGGTTTAGGCGCAGAAGGCCTAATTCTCAAAATGGCAACCGAGTCGCAAAAGGACTAGTTCTGAAAATGGCAAATTCTCTAAAAGCCTAATTCTCTGAATGGCCAATTCTCTAAAAGCCTAATTCTCTGAATGGCCAATTCGCTAAATGGCTAATTATCAAAATGGCACATTTTCTACAATTGGGAGTATTCTTATAAATAAAAGATTTCATTCTTTGAAATAAATGCTTTGAGTTTGAGTTTGTCGGTTCCGATAAAATCAAGCCAATTTTAAGTTATACCTGTCACTTTTTTATTTTAATGTGAATTTACCCAGCTTTGGATTTGCTAGTAGTGTATGAGCTGTGCGAGTTTACACTCGAAGATTACGTAGTAGGAAATAAGATAAAGGTAGTCAAGTCTCACAAACAACCAGGCGCCCAGAATCAAGAAGGAGGTATTGTATATTGTTAATAGGAATCTCACAATCAAATCTATAATATCCTACATTTCTTCATGATTCTGGCCTCCTGGTAGTTTGTGAAATAAATATCTAGTCTTTAGATCAACTAACAAAAATAGTTAAGAATGGTTTCTTGGAATAAGTTGAGTCATTGTCCGTCATTGGTGGACAACGAGAATACTGAAGAACTGGATATAAGGCAAAGAAAAAAAAAAAAAACAAGCAAGGCTATGTGCGTATGCGTATTAATGATGAATATGGTTAAAGTAAATAATGATTGAATATAAATAATAAGAAAATATTCTTGATGCATTTAGTTATTATCTCAGTAGAGAATTGGCCATTCAGAGAATTAGGCTTTTAAAGAATTGGCCATTCAGAGAATTAGGCTTTTAGAGAATTCGCCATTCAGAGAATTAGGCTTTTAGAGAATTCGCCATTCAGAGAATTAGGCTTTTAGAGAATTGGTCATTCAGAGAATTAGGCTTTTAGAGAATTTGCCATTTTCAGAACTAGTCCTTTTGCGACTCGGTTGCCATTTTGAGAATTAGGCCTTCTGCGCCTAAACCATTTTTTTTTAATACTCATTCAATTTTATCACAATAACAACAGCCTGTGACTTATCAGCTGTTAGCATATTGGCCAGTCAGCAACGATGATAGTAAAGTTGACTGACAAGGTCGGGGAACGGCAGATATAAAGGGTGTAAAAAGACCCTTCACGAAGCCGAAAGGTACTTGTACTCCCCGTCATTGCGATCAATTTTTTGTTCTACACCATACCTGGGAACCTTCTAGTTACGGAGATATTGCGGGTCAAAGTTCCAACTTTTTCACAAGTTTTTTTTAAATACATTTTTAATTTAATATTTTTACTTTCAACTACTTCACGACCCCGTACTATTCAATCCATCCATCAGCACAATGTTTTTATTGCGTTACATTGAGTCCTACCGTAAAAAGTGATTTTTCACCCAAAAAAAAAGTCGTTTCCCAGCAACAATTTTTGCGTAAAGTTACTTAGTTTGATGTACATAATGCTTGGTTGATGGCTTCGTGAAGGGTCCGTTTACAGCCTGTATGGTCGTTCTAATACGATACAGCATATTATTAAACCAATAGCTTTTCGTATCGCAACCCAAGTCCAATTTGAGTGCAAAATGTCGGTTCACAAAACCCAATTTCCATACCAATATACTCAAGCCGAATACCTATAGCTTTCAGTACTGTCCAGTATACGTGTGGGTTGACGGCCGGTGAGCCAATTTACTCGCGCCAGTGACTATTCCGCGTTACTGGCGTGGATTACTGGCTAATGGATATTCCTGCTAAACGGTAACTTTATTACGGAACGCTGACAGGGGAATGTATTCGTTTTTATTGAGAGGGACGAGGGTTTCATGTATACTTTTAATTTGGTGTGTCATGGAGGAGGACTGTTGGTCTTCTTATGTCTTATGGTTAGTATAATAGAAATATAAGAAATACTGGTTGCTATTAAAGAGTAGGTCTTAAAACCTTAAAAATTTTGTAAGTCATATTGCAAAAGGCTTATTATTGCAAATTAACAAAAAAAGCAATAAAAATACTTCATAAATGCCAATAAGTCTTGAAGTATCAGGGACATCTCTGCCTAACCATGTCCATGTCATGTTTCTTTTTTAAATTGCAAAGCCTGATTTAATGTCTCTTGTGACGTCATGATGAAGTCGACGAGATGACGCGGCACCGCAGCCTCTCCCTGCATCCTCATTAAAAAGAAACTCATTTTACCATTTTGAAGTTTGTTAAATCAGAGTTTCAACTATGTTTATCTACATACATTCTGTGTATATAGGGTGACTGGTAATTAGTGACCGATACTTAAACACATGATTGTACTCATGATAACAAACAATTTTCCCGAAGAAACATTTTTTTTTATACACAGTTTTTTCACAATAACATAACAGCCGTATGAAATTCGCACGCGCGCGCCTGTGATCTATTAACCGTTAGCCGTTTAAAAAAATGTTTCTTTGGGAAAGTTGTTTGTTATCATGAGTACAATCACGTGTTTAAGTATCTGTCACTCATTACCAGTCACCCTATATATGAGCATAGGATATAGTTACCCTACAAAGGATTATAAACCCTAAAGGGCTTAGCAGCAGGACTTCCAAACCCTTATTACGTACTTTATGAGTCTGCTATAAAATGATAAAGGTTGGGTCCAGATTTGTGGGTAAGTTCTCACAATGGGCACAGCTACGAGTATGTATTCATTATCACAGAACTATTTCTTTTTGTTAGGTACCCCTTCGCGCTGGAACGGTTGACTTTGACCTGGTTTAGGACGGGGTTCTTTTTGTCCAGGTTCCGTGGGATAACTTCCAAACTACTTGTCGACGAAGCCGCTGGCAAAAGCTAGCCTAAATACAGGGAGGAAGCCTAGGATCACCGACACACAAACGGTTACTACGTATTTAGTACATCATTCTAACCCCTCTACATAGAAATGTTTCATCGGTTAATAAAAAATACAAGGTGTAAACAGTCCCTTCACGAAGCCGTCAACCAAGCACTCTACGCAAACGACTTTTTTTTTTGGGATGAAAAATCATGTTTTACGGTAAAACTCAATGTAACGCACTCAAAACTTAGTGCTGATTGATGCTTTGAATAGTAAACGGGTCATTGAGTTAATTAAAGTAAAATTTAAACCTTTAAAAGTGGTATTTAAAAAAAAACTTGTGAAAAAATTGGAACCCTGACCTCCAATATCTCCGCAACTAGAAGGTTCACAGGTATGGTTCAGAACAAAAAAAATATCGCAATGATGGGGAGAAAAAGTGCGTTTCGGTTTGCGGGTCTTTCTACACCCTTTATATCAGCAGCAGTACCCTACAAAAGTGCTACACGGTCAAAATGTATGGAACAGAAGAAAACATTTTAAAAATGAAAACCAATCATCAATTTTCGGTCCATTCCACTCCAATCAATATTCGCTTCTAAACGTTTACACTACGTTTACACACTTGTATATGTATACACAAACACGGACTCGTATGAACTCGTGCATAAAACGACCGATTCCACTTTTTAATCGCCAAGCAATCAATGCCTTTCATCTAAATAAAACAACACCATTCCAATTTGCACTTTACCTGTGGCGAAATAGAGTTTGGTATTGGTTGTGGGGGGTGAAGTATTTGGTCGCTTGAAGGGTAGTGGGCATGACATGAATACGAGTGAAGTAGGGAAGCGATGCTTGTAGGCCTACAATACAAAGCTTTGCGGATGCGATACTATTCCTGTGATGAGGGACGCGTATTGAAGCCGTTCTAGCAATCAGATGGATGCCGGTGACGAAGATTTCTGAAAAGTGATGAATTGGTATTGAATTTTTTTAGTTATTTATTACTGCTAGCTTTTAATTATTTTAGACGACGCTCATAGCTTGCACTTCTTTGACATCGTTCTCACATAAATGTATAGTCTCCACATGAATGATGTAACCAAGATTTTGTAATAATATTTTGATTGAAAAGAGTGTCCATGGAGTTTCTTGCCCATTCTTCTCCATAGAGATCTACGCTTTGGAATGGGCAACTACAGTACTTTCACAAGTTATTATGCCTTGTGTCTGTGACTATAGCTTCGCTTTCTTTGTTTTTGTGACATTCAAAAGTGCTTGAAATGGTCAAATTGAAATAAATGCTTTGAGTTTGAATTTGAGTTTGAGAGAAAACTTCTGAAAAGTTTTAAAAACTTGCGAGTCTGGCTCGGACACTACATACGTTAGATGCTTAAGGTGTCTAAGCACTATACAGGCTGAAAACGGACCCTTCACGAAGCTGTCAACCAAGCATTCAGCACATCAAACTAAGTTACTCTAGATAAAAATGTTTGCTGAGAAACGACTTTTTTTTGGGGTGAAAAATCACGTTTTACTGTAGGTAGGACTCAAAGTAACGCACTCTGAAAATTGTGCTGCTGGATGCATTGATTAGTACAGGGTCATGTAGTTATAAAATGAAGTAAAAACATTAAAAACTTTTTTAAATACTAGTTTTTAATGTTTTTAATTTATATCTCCATGGCCTGTTCTATTCTATGCATGCATCGGTACAATTTTTAACTGGTGAAATTTTAGGTTTTTGGCCTTCAATATCTACGTAAATAGAAAGTTTCCAGGTATGAAAGATGCAAGGCCCAGAAGGTACTAAATTGTGAAAAGAGAAAAATGTAAAAAAGTACTTATTCACTTCGTAAACCCGTTAGGAACTTTTCGTGGCCTCAAAGTAAGCGAAATAAACTCATACACATCAGCACAAAAGTTAACTCAATTAAATTAAAAGCCAAACTCTTAACTGGGTCGAGCATTTGTAAAGTTGTCATTCAACATCGTACTAACTTCCGCACAGTCGGTTAAATCTAATCGGAGAGAATTTATGACCAACCAAACGTCGGTTTTATTCCAAAAGTTATCGCGAGTGAGTCAATCAGCTCGCGAATGAATTCCATTATTCGTTCAGACGTTCGGTCCCATTCATCGTTCTTTTGAATGGAATTGAAAGCAATCTTTTTCTGAATCTCATCTGACAGAGCTGTGATCTATAATTGTTTGTTTTTCTTTTTTGTCTTTTGTGTTATTTGTTTTGTATTTTAAAAAAGCAAAGATAAAAGAAAGCGGGAAAGAATATGAATGAACGTAGAAAAAAAAAAAAAATTAATTTATTCGCAACTGGCGTGTTTGTATGACTAGATGTATGTAAGAAGCTAAAGGATGTATGTATGGATCATGGTAGGTGGCGTTCTGTAGTTTTTGCCTTCCCTCGTGGAAAAATGGCGAGAATTTATATCATGGTAATTTATTTGGGGTCGGCGCAGTAAGTTTTCTTCTTCCATACTTCTGTAATACTCGTTCATCTCAGCAGTCACCTCCTTTCTAGCTATATCATCATTCACACAGTCCATCCATCGTGTATTTGGTCTTCCTCTACTCTTATAGCCATCTATGTCAATTCATACTCAACATTTTCCTAATTACATTTTCCTCATTCATCCGCATCACTTTTATGGAAACGACAATTTCTTGAAATTTTTGGAATTTTCTTAAAGAATTAGGCTTCATTTGTATCAGCGCTAAAAGACTGAGACACGCATTTAGGTATACAAGGTGTAGACCCTTCACGAAGCCGTCAACCAAGCATTATGTACATTAAACTAAGTAAGTCTACGCAAAAATTATTGCTGAGAAACGACTTTTTTTTGGGGTGAAAAATCACGTTTACGATAAAACTCAATGTCACGCACTCAAAACTTAGTGCTGGTGGATGGATTGAATAGTAAACGGATCATGGAGTTAATTAAAAGTTAAAACCTTTAAGACATGTATTTAAAAAAAACTTTTGAAAAACTGAAACTTTGACCTCCAATATGTCCGTAACTAGAAGGTTCCCAGGTATGGTTCAGAACAAAAAAATTATTGCAATGACGGAGAGAACAAGTGCCTTTCGGCTTCGTTAAGGGTCTTTTTACACCCTTACATTAATAAACCGAAATCTACTTCAGAGCAATTTCAAGATCAGTTTACACTGACAACTAATAATTTGAAGTACATTTACGTATGTACTTCGCTGTATCTAATTAGGCTTGTTTAATGTTATTAGTTTACCCCCATTACCCTACTACAGAAACATAAAAACATCTAGAATTTCAAACAAAGTTCCTAATTAAGTAAGCAGTATGTGTTGAATGCTAAGCGAGACGGGGCATGAATGTTGTAACAGTGCGAGCAAATAATGATATACAAGATGAAACGGGCATTTACACGCTCCTGAAATATTCAGAATATTTTCATGAAGAATACGCGCTTATGAGATGAAAGAGGTTTCCGTTTGAGGGATTTGAGGAGTACTTCTTTTGATATTAAACTGAGGTGGCAGAGATATACTTATGTTTAAGTGTTAGGTAACTGGTTTTAATCTTACTGCACTAGATATACTTCGTTTATTCATTTACATACACATTTTTAAATATTTCCTAAAAAAAACCATATTAAAAACATATAAAAATAGAGATCCGCCGGTGTCGGGAGCAGGGTCCAAGCTACCGGTGGTTAGGGTTCCTGAGACAGGAATCTCTCAATGAGAGCCGTATCAAGGAGTACTGCCTTCTGAATCAGGCCCTTGATCCAGCCGCCTAAAGAGAGTCTCGAAAGATAGTCGTCGAGGCTCGAGGCCATTGGCCGTCACGACAATCGGCACAATGATAGCCGAGTTCACAATTACTTTATTATTATTTTCCCGATTGACCGAGAAATAACAACCACGGGAGTCTATTTTCAAGGCAAAGCACGCTTGCCGGGATGTGTCCATACATGGATGACATTTCAACATATACCGAGACCCCTCCATATACCGAAAAGTAAGCCGTTGGTGAAGGCCTGGAGCCCGGATACGAACTGGCCAATCTGGAAATCTCTTAACCGATTGCGGGCCAAGGTTGGCCGCTGTAGATATAAGTAATCTGGCCAAATGGGTTAACGATCGATCCATTCGAAACAGAATGCCAGTGTGGAGTGCCTTTGACGGATATGCCCCACCTACTACTGTCCTGCTCATCCTGAACATGTACAGCCGTTTGCATCTTTCAGGATTTAATCGAAGCAAATGTTATGGCTGTGCAGGTGCGGGCCTGTGGACGGTCCGTCCGTCTTATGACGACGGGCCGAGTCGACGGCGCGTTCGTGTTCCACGCGCGCTTCAAAGATATGTGAGCAAAATGGAAGGGGCCCGCAAGGGCCGATGCCTGCCGGGGCTGCGGGACTGTTCGAAAGAGATACCGCGGCCCTGGAACACAAAGGGCAAAGAAGGAACATGGGTGGGTTTTAGTCAGTAAAAGTCTGACAGTCTCTTCCACTCCGAGCGGGGGCGGGGTTAAAAAAAACTGTGCAGGTGGCTACATTCTGTTATTCAGCTATAACATTCTTTGACGAAAGCATGTGAACACATCTTTCGAAAACATCGCATAAATTAATATACCCAGCAACGGAATTACCTCAGCGTGGAGTCGCAACAATCTTATTACGTCGCGTTGCGCAGCACTCGTGGAGCAGCCAATTAGATGGCTCCCTGGGATTAGATCCCACGCTGATTGGCTGGAAAGAAATGAGAATAAATCAACTGCGTTTCTTATAGGGCGGCTTGTTAAGGAAGCTGTGTTTGATTACATTTTGTGTTGGATTTGAAGGAAAAGCTTTTTTAGGCTATTTATTTTTATTATTTTTTTATTATGAGCCTGATGTGTCCCACTGCAGGGCAAAGGCCTCCCTTCCCTCTTTCCATTTATCTCTGTCTTTGGCTATTTGGGCTCAACTCTTTTGACAAGAGTCCAGCTCGTCACGCCATCTCCTTCTGGGCCTACCGCGTTGCCGGGTTCTGTTGTTCGGAACCCAATCTGTTTCCACTTTGGCCCAATTTTTTAGGCTGTCAGTGATTACATGATTACTTAATACTACTCTAACTAAGCTTAACATGTATTTAATTTGCAACGTTCGAACCTTCAAGTCCCTACATCCAATTTCATTGATTGTGCACGAAATGGGCGCACCTCTGTCTAATCATTCGGGGATAACAGGTCTGATATTATCTACTATTAAAAAAGTTACCTAGGTATTTGTGTTTGTCCATTGTCTAGAGTTAATCCTCCAATCTGATCGATAAATACCTGAAATTGATAAAACAAGCAAACCGTAATAAATCAAATTCCAAACAATACATAAATCAAGGTATGACATGTTCCCAGAATAGACGTGTATTGTAATGTAATAGTGCTCCCACATTTCACCGGTAACGGTATTAAGTCTCACAGAATACGGGCTAAGCCTATTGACGTACGTCGGGCGCTATCCTCCGGGCTTATGCTCAGAATTTTCCGACTAATAGAATTTCAACTTAGCACTCAGACCTGAGACTTTAACTTAGACTTTTAACATTACGAGCTTAGGACAAGTAATTCAATTAGTCAGTTTAGTCAACGAGGTTTGGTTCTAATTTGATTTCTAAGTATTAGTCTAAATGCGTCACAGGTTGAATGGGGTTCTGTTGCCCAGACAAAGTGACAATTATCATCTGCCTAGCCTTTTCCCAACTATATTGGGGTCGACTTCCAGTCTAACCGGATGTTGCTGAATACGAGTATTTTACATGGAGCGATTGCCTATCTGACCTTCACAACCCAGTTAGTACTGGGTAATTACGATATCCTTTGGTAAGACTGGTTGTCAGACTTTTTGGGCCACTGACTTCCTAACGACTTTCAAAGATCTACAATAGACACCCGGGATCAACGGCTTAACGTGCTTTCCGAAACACGGAGGAAACTCGGTATATAATGGGTGGTCACCCATCCACAAAGTGACAATCTATCAGCGAAAGAAGTCAAATTAAATAATCGTCAAAAGCTGATATCAATTCTTTAGAAAGTCTTTTTCTTGTGGTTTGTGCTTAACTTGGTGCCAGAGTTTTTATGCCGCCCATGGGTCCCTGACTTGGCTTTACATGCCGTCGAGAAACATAATATATCTTAGGCATGCTGTTTTGGTTTCTTCGCGATATTTTCATTCGAATTCGAAAATCCAGAGGTGCGTGTCTTAGGTTCGGACTTGAGACCTATGACTTGGCAGTTCGACGGTCACACCACTAGGCTATCACTGTTGAAAGAAACAGCTGTCGCTATCGCTGCTGAAAATAGTTGTAAAAATATGAAACGAAGCGATGGCTCCTAGACCCTCTGCGGATCTTCTTTTTAAAATTATTCCTTTTAACACTTCCACTATATTCGTAAAGCAGATACTTAAAGTAAAACAAACAGGAGTAGAAAAGGATCCTTCTCCTTTAATCAAATAAACCGCAATAGGCTGTGCCAAATACTTATCAACCATAAAGGATTCAGTCTGCGTAGCAAGTCCCCAAATATTCAGCTACACGTACTGCGACACGTTGGTCCCTAGAGTCGTTTGAGACCTAATTGGGTCCCATTGGGTGCAAGAAATTCGAAATTGGAACCCTTCTTATTAGTTGCGAAAGAAGTAGCCAATCAGGACGCTTCGTTAACTGCTCTGAAGTTCTTGCTCATGAGTGTTATTTATTCATTTGTAGTCTGTTTGCTGGGTAATGTTTTACCCACCCCCCTTGGGTCTGGTTTTTGGAGATGACATAGGCAGTTGCAACGTGTAAAATACTGGTAAATTTGGCAACATCTGATAAGACTGGAAGCCGACCACATTATACTTGGAAACGGCTATTATCATCCATTTTTATCCACACACACACACAATCACAGATTCGTGTGCGTTTGATATCTGTTTTCTAAATTCTCATTAACTTCCTAACCCTGGTTTGATTCTCCTTGACATCAAACGTGATTTAAAGGAAAAACTCGAGTATTTTGTTTTTTCTTCGAACCATGTATAATTTTGTCAATTATCTTCTTTTTATTTGAGGCAACACCGAGGTTAATGATCGTGATTTTACTCCGTTTACTCTTAGGTACAAGTAGGCCTAACTCTTCGCAGATTACAGGCGTGAAATTATTATATTATTTTTTACTTATTTCAACCAACTTTGGATCATAGGTACAATTAAAATAAATTAAAAATTAAAATTGAAAAAATACATTAAAATTGAAAATTATACAAATTACGATAGATAAACAAAATTAAATTAATTTAGATTAAATCAAAATCACAATTAAACTTAAAACCAAGATAAAATGTGATTTTGATTTTAATAATTAAAACCAAAATCAAAATAGTTAATTTAGATAAAATTAATTACTTTCTTTCAAACATGTTTTATCCTTTTAAATATTATGTGTGCTAATAATAAAATCCCCGTCACACGCTAAAGGAATATATTTCCATTCGTATTACGGCTGAGGCCGCCGTGTGCCTCGGTGAGCAATTTTATAATTAACAATAAAATTAATGGGCAATTTTATTGCTCGTATATTTTCATTGTTACAAACGTTGTAAAAATGGTTCTGGAATAGGATGGTTCTTTATTTCTTTTCTAGTCAGTGTGTAATTGAGATCACAGTTAGAAAACCCCTTATTTTTTCAAAGGGAAGTAAAAGCAGCTTAAAATATTCTTCTTCTTCTTTCTCGTTTCCTCATGACGTCGTCGCCTTCTCCACCAACGCTCTCCATGCTGGACGGTTTGCGGCCATGCGGACAGATGCCTGGAAATTCCCTCTGCAGGCTTCCTTCACCACATCTGTCCGTCGGGATGGTGATCTTCCACGGCCCCTTTTTCCTTCAGTTACCAGCCACGATAAGCTTCTCCAAGGTATCAGGCTCGTTTCATGCAGATGGTTGATAGGCGAGATTAAACTTTCAGTTCGTTCAGGATCGAGGCATTTGTGAGGCGCGCCGTCCAAGAAATGCCTAACATTTCGCGCCAGCACCACTTTTCGAATGCATCAATTCTGTTACGAATGCGTGATTTCAGTGTCCAGGTTTCAGAAGCATACAAAGAGATAGAGAAGATCAGGGTCCAAATTAACTTTACTTTAGAAAACACATTCACTAGACTCTACATTATTATCCATAACTTTATTTAAAAAAAAAAAACTTTTTTTTTTGTTAAAATTAAGATTTGATTTTGACTATGAGTGAGGTCTTACACGGGTCGGTGTTAGTAGTACTACAAAAAGTTACCCAGTCATTTATAGGACATTGCACTTGGTAACTTAACAGCTTGTTTAATTAATAATGAATTTACTTAATTTCATGATATTTAGGGTCTCGATCGGTGTAATAAACACTCACTGTAACATGTTATCCTTTTGACAGAATGGGTTAACATTCATTTATTTTTATTTTTGCTGAGAGGTACCCCTATGCTGCGATGATACAGGGTCAAATTACCTAAGTTTCTAATTAGTTAGACGTTTACAACAAAACAAGAATAATGAATTTCCGAATAAGAGAAATTCAGACATAAAGTAACAGCACTAACTGCGGTTATTGACTCCAAAAAATCAACAACAAATATTTTTTTAATCATGTTTCGATGTCGAAACCTATCACGTCTCTCGAGTTTCGCTAGCTAACTTAATTTGAAGCTATATTAATTACTAATTCAATATGTTACGTATTAAATTCTAACGTATCCGAGTAATCAAATTCTCTAGCTGGCAATATACTCGTAGTAATAATTTAATTGTGAAAGTTAGCTCGCTCCATGTCACCTCGCTCGGTCCTTCATTCATACAAATTACGTGAATGTAGCAACTTGGGATTAATATGAATGGATGACTTTAGTAATTACTAGCTAGCTTTTGTTTTATTATAAGGTTTCAGTTGCATTTTGTATGTAACGTTATTAGCACTGTGTTACTTGTGAAAGAAATACAGGGTCGCAGAGGTGGCGTTTTGTAGTCTCTGCCGCGAAAAAAAGCATAAGTTTTAAGTTTTTGTGTACCCAAAAGGCAGGGCTGTACATTACTGTTACTTGGATTACAACAGTACACCAATGGTGGCTTGGTGGCCATAATTTTGCCATATAGGGTGACTGGTAATTAGTGACCGATACTTAAACACGTGATTGTACTCATGATAACAAATACATTTCCTAATTTTTTATATACTCATTACTCATCTCTTTTATCCATACCACAACCGCCGTATAAAACTCGCGCGCGCCAGCCTTTTACCTATCAGCTGTTAGCCGCGTGACGCTGTTCTGTCTCATTACTATCGTACCGTGCATCAGTGGCTAGGCAGAGCACCCGCGCGGCTCGCAAGCTCGCTCCGTAAGTTTTATTGTGATAAAAGTGAATGAGTTTAAAAAACAAATGTTTCTTTGGGAGAGTTGATTGTTATCAAGATTACAATCACGTGTTTAAGTATCGGTCATTAATTACCAGTCACCCTATATATACGGTATTCACTGGGCATCTTTCACATTTTTTGACGCCTTATTTGGCATTGTTTTACATTCAAGAAGTGGTAGAATTCTGGTCGAAGCTCATCTAAAAGAATCATCAATTCAACGAAGTAGAATAAACTAAACTTCAGAAAAAAAACGTAGCATTTAACATCGTAACATCTTGTTGAGACAGGAGACATTTTTTTTTGTCATTTGTAAGTTGTATTGGAGCTCGTGGCTAACTAATAACAGCCGCTCGGGTCGACCTTTAGGTTAAGCCGTGCTTGCCTAGGTTGGTCTGTGGATGGGACCACCCATTACATACCGAGTTTCCTCCATGCCTCAGAAAGCACGTTAAGCCGTTGATCCCGGGTGTCATTTGTAGATCTTTGACAGTCGTCAGAGTCTGACAACCAGACTTACCAAGGGGTATCGAATTACCCAGTACTACTGGGTTGTGGAGGCAGTCACTCCATGTAAAATACTGGTATTCAGCTGCATCCGGTTAGACTGGAAGCCGACTCCAATATATTTGGGAAAAGACTAGGCAGATGATGGTTCCTAAATACAATATTTTTCTTTCATCCCTTTTCAAGCTACCCAATACAAAATAACCACAATCGATTTCCCATTACTAACAGTAACATGTCATAGCTATCTCCTACCTCTAGTAAACAGACGCGAGGAATCGCTTGGCGCCCGTTCACATGGCACGACGATAAACACGGCGGGTGTAAAGCCTCCTTTGGAGACATTTTATTTTATAAAACCGTTCGAGTGTGGACGCAATTTATTTCCATTTGCCACTCGTTACCGTAACGCTGGCTGTTAGCCGCGTCAGCGGTAATTTTGAACAAAAAAAAACCGGTTCGTTCTGGTTTGGACTGCTTTTATCCAGCTTTATCTGGTTTTAGCCGGTTGGATTTACGGTTGAGCGTGTTTTGCGGCGTTTTTAGTTTAGCGTTAGTCCGTGGTTTAGAAAATGTGAACGTTCTTAGTTTTTTTTTTGTTTCACGTTTGGAACGGGAAGAAAACGTAGGGGAAACATTTACTTGCAAGTCAATGACCTTCTATTGACTCCTGCCGCCGACGTAGAATAATTTGTTACTTGTACTCTGAGTGCTCTCGAGTCCCGATTCTGAACAATTATTTATACAACCCCTGTACCTGAAGCTTAAACGTAAATAATGATCCTACGCGCGTTATGTTACAGATCATTTTTATTCGACAGTCAGTCATCGTAAAATTCTATTCTACCAAAATATAATTAAGAGAGGTTTGTACCAACTTCATGCGTCATGTTCGTGAACGGGCGCTGTCAGTTGGGACTGGTCATCTCTTAGCTGCCACGGTTTATTTTCACTACTTTGTTTTTAAATTGTTAATCTAATCGCTCTTAATGTGCACGTTTTTCTACATCGTTCTCACATATATGTATTATCTCAACATGAATGATGTAACCAAGATCTTGTAAAAATATTTTGAATGAAAAGAGTGTCCATGGAGTTTCTTGCCCTTTCTTCTCCATTGAGATCTACGCCTTGGAATGGGCAACTACAGTACTTTCACAAATTATTATGCCTTGTGTCTGGGACAGTAGCTTAACCTTCTTTGTTTTTCTGACATTCAAAAGTGCCTGTTATGGTCTAATTGAAATAAATGCTTTGAATTTGAGTTTGAGTTTCAATTTACCAAGTGCTCTTATATTGTGTCTTAAGCTGCAACAATTTCTAGTCAAAGTCGAAACATCTTTCCTAATTATTGTTCTTAGAGAGCAGTAGTGGCCCCATAGTTTTGGTCTATTGGCCTCAACTTATGTGAGCTAGACCCAAGCGGAAATGTTACTTTTTAGGGATATAAATTTAAATTCTAAATTTGAATGTTTTTTGCAAATACAAGTGTCACGGTCCGATATATTTGGGCGTACAATATAAAAAGGTTTGTATCTTACAAATGTTGTGTAGGATACATTTATTCCAGTCTCTTGTTTGAATTTTTTGTAAATATCAGTTAAGTTGGCAAGTAGGTATCTCTTCTGGACTTTTTCTTTTTTTACTGTTTTAGTCTCTTTTTTCCCGGCAGATGCTCTTGACACATCATCTTGTAAGTAAAATTCTGTAATGGTTTTAGCCAAATTGTTTTGTTTCTTGTTGTGTACTCTTTTGGATATTCTTAGTGCTCCTTTTAAACCTACGTAGGGCTTTAATCGTGATTGCAATTTATACTTACGGACCAAAGGACCGTTAACTACATTTTTCAAAACGTTCCGTTCAGCATTACATGTAGAAGTCTTGTAGGTTTTTTCAAGTGAGTCGACTAATACATTTTTTTCTAATAGAACTCTTCTTACTTTATTTTTATCTGGAGTTGTTATACTGTTCAGATTTTGGATGAACGATTCCGTTTTTGATAACGGAGAATCTGGCAATGTGGAACATGATGTCTGGTTAACATTTTCTTTATCGGGCTCATTATCGTTGTGCTGACAATTCAATAATAATTTATACCTATAAACTTTTTTTTTCAACGCACAAACATGTTTTTTCAAAGTTTCTATTTTCTTTTTTAGATTATTATTTTCTTTGGTTAATCTATAGTGCGCCTTTTTATATGTTCGACGACTTTCTTTCTTAGTCTTGATTTGTTTCTGATTTGACTTTTTTTGTTTCAATTCCCGCCATTGCTTTCGTCTTTTTACTTTTTCTGTTTCTGACAATTGTGAAATTTTTAAATATTTTTTTCTTTTGTCTTCAGCTTCTTTTTTCTTCCTTTCATCCCATATTTCAGGCTTATTCGCTTTTATGCGCTCTCTATAATTGCGCTGTCGTTCAGCTGGTGTTAATGGCATATTTTCTAAAACAAACAAGATTCAGCTTGAAGCTAGCAAATGCTTATGTGTTGTATAACACATCAGTTGTTAGTTTTGGCAGCAGTCATTTAAAGCGAATGGTATGGTAGCCCGCGAAATTCAAATGTTCTTACGTTTTTAGGGTTCCGTATGTCCGAATGAAAAAACGAAACCCTTACCTATAGGATCACTCGTGTTTTTTGCTCCAAATCTAATGGACCGATTAAATTGAAATTTGGTACACACGGCGGCACATGAAGCTGTGCATTTCCAGTATAACTTGGCTTTACTGTGTATAGATTTTCTATACAATGAGAGATCCACATAAACTGGTTTTATATAGCTTGATTGGCCGTCGTGAGTACACATACCGATTTCTGTGGCTCAAACATGGACGTTTTACGTAAATAAGTGAATTTTGGATATTTGTACTTACTTTTGGGAGACAAATAAGAAAATAAAACAAAACGTTTTGCACACTGTACCATTTGACATAATATAATATCAAATGAAAGGGCTTACTGTGAGAGTCTCAAGTATATTTTCTTAATAATTTTAAAATTGTTAAGTTATTCAAACAAAATAGATGAAAATTGATCATTCCCACCCTTATCTCCGAAACTACTGAGCCTAAAATTTTGATAAAAAATCCAGACAATAGTTCTATACTTATAGATTACAGGAAAACCTATAAGTATTCTATGGTCTGAAAACAACATGGTAAATCTCCCAATCTCCCAAGTTTGTTCTTGGGATAAGTTCATCCCAACTACGGAACCCTACATTGTGCATGGTCCTACAGGACGCCCTTAGCCGGTTTTTGAAAATTGCAGCTCTTTAGTAGGTTGTATGAGGATCAAAATGTGATACGCGGCGATGGTAGTGTAGATATTAATATTAAGGCGAAAGGATTCTAATGATTAGAAGTATGTAAAGTCATATTTGTTACGGTCGTGAATCACATTTTAATCAACACACAAATTTACACTGACCTATAAATTGCAAAAAACCTGAGACAATTTGAATTTCGCGGGCTACCTTGGCGCATCCCCCTTAACTGATACTGAGACGGCCGACGAGAGGCTGGGTACGCCTCGGCGAGGGTGCGCGGTTAGTAAAAACGGCTCAAGCAGTGAGGACTGCGGATACGCAGTAAAACATGCACACACAGACAATACATGGCACAGCAATGCAATACATGGCACATTATAGGCAAAGTTTACATACTTAAAATAAATTGAAATAAGTAAAAAAAAAATGTTTCGGCTAACCTGCGGTGCAGTAAGTATTAATATTTTATTTTCATTAATTCATACATGTGACAATGTGAATAACGCCTAATCATTCATATCTGTTACGTAACAGAAAAAAGTGACAGATAAAATAACGTATATGAATTAATTGCACGTGTCTAACCTACAAATCTATTTATTTCCACACCATTTCACATGATATACGAATATTTTATACTTTATAACAAATATCACAATACAGCCATTTCCTAGTATGAGTCATAAAACAGTAAGTACTTACCGCTATTGTAAACGACTCACATTGAATATTTACTTTTAAAAGTCTAATTTTCTTCCGACAACGAAACGAGCTCCAAAACTGTATTGAACAAAATGGCCGAGCGTTTATTCTTACGTCGTGTAGTGACAGCTAGTGAACTAATGTTGCCAGTATATCAAATTTCTTTATTGCCATGGAAATAATGTTAAAATAGCATAACAGAGAAGAATAACAGATATGTGTAAAATGAGGAGACTCATTAATAAATTAAATTTGGAGAACAGTAAATAGTATTTTTTATTTTGTTTAGTGAATTGTTGAAAGTTTAAACAATATTCTCTTAATATAGTTTTTTTTTTTACTTTTGTGGAATGGTTAATTATTTATAATTTTTTTTAGTTTACCGTCAAAGACGTGGACATTGATTACTTGTATGAAACGGAACCTACGCAATGTCTGGTTTAATTTTTTTTAATGAATTGTTTAGCTTTACCAAATGTTTCGTTGTTTTGTATTAAGCTCAAATAAAAAAATTATCTGTTTGTTTATGAAATTCTAGTCAGTTGTGTCTCGTTATGAAAATAATTGGGTTGGACATTAAGACAGTAGTAAAAATACAATTATTTTGAATATGACCCTTATACTAAACGAAGTTTAGGCGTGAAAAGGTAACAAACAAACTTACTTTCGCATTTATAATATTAGTTAGGATTAGGATAGCCTCAACTGCACACCAAATATTATGATAAGGAGCTAAACAATAGCTTGTCTAATGGGACCCAGCGATCTTGTCGCACAACCAAAGGATAGAATTTTATCAGGCAAAAAAACTACTGTAGTAGACTCGTAGAAAAACAAGTGAATCTTGTAAAAAAAGTAAATGATACACAGGTCCTGTATTATGATACGCGTGAGATGTTACTTTTAGCGACAGTTAGTATAAGTAGCGATAAATATCGTTTACACTTGCGAGTTTTTGGTACAAGTTGAAATTCACTATACACACATCAACAGGAAAAGAACACATACTAATTTCCTTTTTCCTTCCGTCTCCCTATAAAACAGTACTCACCTACGATCAACATAGAGCGCACGAACCATCCTGTTCCACCACGTCGGCAAACCGTGCCTGCCGCCGTATTTCCGGCAGACGACCTCATATCCGGCCCGGCCCGGCTCGAGACCGGCTCGAGATGCGATCCCGTTTGAGATCGTGATCGTAAGGAGTTCTGTAAGTGGCGGTAATGGGAGATGGCAGACAGATAGTTATGTGAAGTATTGTAGGGAGAAACGAAAAGCGAAGGACATTATGATATTTGTTTTTGTTAAAAATAATTTTGAGTATCGCCGAGCTTCCGGGAGGTGCATGTTTCAGACGCCTTGAGTAGCGCGTGTTTAGGAATGGTCGTGGGGCTTTTGGGACCGGGGTTTTAGTTGGAAAAAGGTTTAGGCAGATCATGAAAAGAGCATGAACAGATAAAATATATACAAAGGCAAGAAAATCATTCACAGCCATTTTTAATGTTCGTATGTATTTTCAAAGATGAGAGAAATATGTGCATACAATTGATATAGATTTTGGAAGAGCTAACTTATATACAAAAACACACATAGTATTCAAGTAGCCGATGTAGCAAGAAAATGAAGATGAATTAATACTGCCTACCAGATTTTGATGAATTGATAGAACATAGTAGGCGACAGAGTACAGTTAGAATTAAGTCATTTAGTAACATCAGACTAAGTAGAACAGTACAACAATAAACAGGTTTATAATACCACTAGCTCAAAAGTCGTCACGCCAGCGTTTTCTAGGCCTCCCTCGGCGACGACGCCCGTCTTTTGGCACCCACTGCGTGACGACTCTGGCCCATTGGTCCTGCATGCATTCTACAGACATGGCCCGCCAAACCCCACTTCAACCCAGCAGTCTTGTGCCCCACATCAGCGATTCCAATTTTGGAGCGTATTGTGGTATTGCGAATTCTGTCGCTGAGCTTAATTTTTGCGATTCGGTCAGGGACCAAGTTTGACCATCGTAGGTTAGGATGGGTAGAATGCACATGTTTTTACTTACGGTGAAATTTTTTCATCGTATTCAAATTCAAAAATTTATTTTACGTTTGTGGAACGTACATTGAAAAGTATATTGCAGCGACGAAAAGTGTATTCAAAAGTGCATTGCAGGCTAGTGACAGAGGGACTTTTATGAACATTAAATGTCGTCTGAGAATTTGAAGGTGGCTTGGTAGTTAAAAAGGAAACACGCGCGTATTTTAGCGCTGAAAATGGATATTCCAACGATGTAATAATATTTATGCTTTAATTTAGGTACCGCATAATGTTAGCGGAAACGGGCATTATTTTATCTTTTAAGCTAGGATTAAGACTGAACTAGCGTTCCCTGACAAAATAGATGCAAGTAGAACTAACTACACTTAACGCCCCGTCCACAGCCGCGCCCGATGCGACTTGCGGCGCGACCTGCGTCAAGCGACACGTGTTCGCTTCACTCCTTTCCTTCGCCTGAGGAAACAGGTACAGGTATCGTGTCGCACTGGAACCCGGAAGACTACTGTTTCGTAAATTTAGTATGCTTAGAAACACACATGCGCTGTGACAAAGCTCGTACTGGTTTACGCGCTTCAAAAAATCGGACTCGCGTACACGCGCTTACAACGTGTTCGAGTGGGGTAAGTGCGCACACAGGCGTCTCACGCGGCTCATGTTTATACGAGCTTATAAGCGCGTCAACGCTCGTACGAGTCACTCTTGACACAAAATTTGCGAGGAAAATACGCTAATCTGAAATTGTCCTAACAACATTTAACCGTGTATAAAATAAACATAGATGTCGGACATGGAGTGATTGTCAGTTTGCATGCTGTTGCTGTCCAAACATGTAATGTGGCTGAACGTACACAATGTTGTTTGAGTGTTGTTTTAATTGTTTGTTGTTTTATTGATTTCAGGTAAGTCCTTACTCGCGGACTGCCGTGGTGAGTTTTTGCACAGAGTTTTATGTATTTAGTTGTAACTATGTAGAAAGTACGTTTATTCTATATATTGTATACGTCGAGGTGGATTTTCGTATCTGTAAGTGCGGCTACTTCTATTTTCTAAAATACGCAGAGCATTTTGCCGCGGCTTTTACCATAATTTAGAACGTTTCTTCCAAAAGGTTTATGTGTTCGATAAATATATTTATACGTGCTATAAATATTTTGGCATATCGCCATTGCACTGGGGCGGGTCTTTAGTTTAGTACATAAACCCTCGATCGTGATGTTCTTTGTTACATTATTTGGCATTGTGAAGCACCTTGTTCACAACAAAGCAATGTAGTTTAGCTAGAGAATACCCAGATATATGTATATAATACGGGGTGTAAACAGACCCTTCACCAAGCCGTCAACCAAGCATTCTGTACATCAAACTAAGTAACTTTACGCAAAAATTTTTGCTGGGAAACGAAATTTTTTTTTGGGGTCAAAAATCACATTTTACGGTAAAACTCAATATAATGCGCTCAAAACTTATTGCTGATGGATGCTTTGAATAGTAAACGGACCATGGAGGTAATAGGAGTAAAGTTAGAACCTTAAAAAGTAGTATTTAAAAAAAAACTTGTGAAAAAATTGGAACTTTGACCCCCAATATCTCCGGAACTAGAAGGTTCCCAGGTATGTTCCAGAACAAAAAAATGATCACAATGACGAGGAGAACAAGTACCTTTCGGCTTCGTTAAGGGTCTTTTTACACCGTTTATATACAAGGTGTAAACAGACCCTTCACGAAGCCATCAACCAAGCATTCTGTACATCAAACTAAGTAACTCTACGCAAAAAATATGGCTGGGAAACAACTTTTTTTTTTGGGGTGAAAAATCACGTTTTACGGTAAAACTCAATGTAACGCACTCAAAACTTAGTGCTGATGGATGCATTGAATAGTAAACGGGTCATGGAGTTAATAAAAGTAAAGTTAAAACCTTTAAAAGTAGTATTTAAAAAAAAACTTGTGAAAAAGTTGGAACTTTGACCCCCAATATCTCCGTAACTATAAGGTTCCCAGGTATGGTCTAGAACAAAAAAGTGATCGCAATGACGGGGAGAACAAATGTCTTCCGGCTTCGTTAAGGGTCTATTTACACCCTTTATATACGGGGTGTAAACAGACCCTTCACCAAGCCGTCAACCAAGCATTCTGTACATCAAACTAAGTAACTTTACGCAAAAATTTTTGCTGGGAAACGAAATTTTTTTTTGGGGTCAAAAATCACATTTTACGGTAAAACTCAATATAATGCGCTCAAAACTTATTGCTGATGGATGCTTTGAATAGTAAACGGACCATGGAGGTAATTGGAGTAAAGTTAGAACCTTAAAAAGTAGTATTTAAAAAAAAACTTGTGAAAAAATTGGAACTTTGACCCCCAATATCTCCGTAACTAGAAGGTTCCCAGGTATGGTCCAGAACAAAAAAATGATCACAATGACGAGGAGAACAAGTCCCCTTCGGCTTCGTTAAGGGTCTTTTTACACCCTTTATGTAGCGTTGACTGTGAGACTTCAATGGACAGGTTTATTGTCATAGCTTTGCACAAGGCTCTATTAGACTACCGTAGGTACAATAACAGAGACTGTTAGTCAAATTACTTTCTCATAGATGGGCCGGTGCTCATCTCGTGGTAAGCTGTGGATCGGCCCTGACATACGAATTATGTCGTGAGAAAAGGTTCGAATACAAGCAGACTTCTCTGCTCTCAAAACGGTGATGTTAAACATCGAGAAGAAACCGTCATCTCCTACGAAAAAATCGAAAACATGTGGCATCCTGGTGGATTATGGGCATATCGCTCTCTAAGCGAGAAGGCCAGTCTTCTAGTACTTGGAATATTGTAGGTTGGCTAAGGTAATTAGATGGATATCTACTTTAGATAAAGGGTGTAACAAGACCCTTTACGAAGCCAAATCGAAGGCACATCATGTTCTCCCCGTCACTGTGATATTTTTTTTTGATAGACCATACTTGGGAACCTTCTAGTTACGGAGATATTGAGCGTCAAAGTTTCAAATTTTTCACAAGTTTTTTTTTAAATACATGTTTTTAATGTAAGATGTTTACTTTAAACAACTCCACGACCCCCGTACTATTCATTCCATCCATCAGCACAATGTTTTGAGTGCGTTACATTGAGTCCTACCGTAAAACGTGATTTTTCATCCCAAAAAAAAAGTCGTTTCCCAGCAAAAAAAATTGTGGCAAGTTACTTACATTATGCTTGGTTGACGGCTTCGTGAAGGGTCCGTTTACACCCTATATATAATTCAACTGCAGAAACCACATTCTAAGCGACGAAACTCACTAATCAGTCCATACGCACCCTTACAAGTATAAATCCATCCCTCCGTCACACACTACCACGCAGACGGCTCGTCGCCGGCACGGTCGACCGGCTGACCGGTTGTCCGGCAACCGTAAACGATTTACCAACGCCGCGTCCTTACAAAGTTCAGCCTATTAACCGCTGTCACCAGCATGTGGTTCAATCATGGTGAACAATAGTTTAGGAAAAACTGAAATTGTTTCGCCGTTTTTCCCGAGCTGTGAGTGTGTTTTGCAGGTTTAAATCTCACTATTCAAAAACTCAGGCTTAAATCTATACATATAAAATTCAAAGTCCTAACTGACTGACTGACTGACTGACTGACTGACTGAGATATCAACGCACAGCCCAAACCGCTGGTCCTAGAGACATGAAATTTGGAGGGTGTATTCTTTGTGAAGGGTAGGTATCCACTAAGAAAGGGTTTTTCGAAATTCCACCCCTAAGAGGGTGAAATGGGGTGTTGAATTTTCTATGAAACTTTTTATTCTCGCAGTCGATTGACTTGAAAATTTGTGTTCATACTATTCAGATAAAATTATGAGATACGGGTATCACAGTTTTTCCAAAATCATCCCTCAATTTAAAAATTTAATGTCTTGATTGGCTGACTGATATATCAACGCACAGCCCAATCCGCTGGTTCTAGAGACATGAAATTTGGACCGTGTATTCTTTGTAAAGAGTAGGTATTCACTAAGAAAGGGTTTTTCGAAATTCCACCCCTAAGAGGGTGAAATGGGGTGTTGAATTTTCTATGAAATTTTTTATTCTCGCAGTCGATTGACTTGACAATTTGTGTACATACTCTTCAAATAAAATTATGAGATACATGTATCACAGTTTTTCCAAAATCATCCCCCAATTTAAGAATTCAATGTCGACTGGCTGACTGATACATCAACGCATAGCCCAATCGGCTGGTTCTAGAGACATAAAATTTGGAGGGTGCGGTCTTTGTGAAGAGTAAGTATCCGCTAAGAAACAGTTTTTTTTAATTCCACCCCTAAGAGGGTGAAATGGGGTGTTTCATATTCTGTGAAACTTTTTATTCTCTGAGTCAATTGACTTGAAAATTTGTATACATTACTTTTCAGTTAAAATTATGAGATACGTGTATCACAGTTTTTCAAAAATCAAAATCATCCCCCTACAGAGTGAAATATGGCTTCGAAGCTCACGTAGACCGGCGCATGGCGCGCACTGTTGCGCGGGGCGTGCGGGGCGCGGGAGTATTTACCTATTAAGTAAGTAGGTAGGATTTTTCTAAGGTAGACGTCTGTAAATATGGTTTATTCCACCGATTTTCGCGTTGGCTCGTGATACGCGACATTGATATTTAATATTATGTAAAAGTTTTATGTCTATAAATAGATTCCTAATTAATCATTTGATTTTCGTCACCGGTGTCCAATCTCAAACCAAGGTACACACATACACATAACAATATGTAAAGTACCTAATTGATATTACTATGAACTAATATTTGCAAGTTATAAGCAACTATATAAAAACCATGTATCTACTATACATACATAGATTACTTATTATCCCAGAAGTAAGATCCCGTGGGCAATTCCCGAACTCCACGCGGGCGAAGCCGCGGGCATAAGCTAGTGTTAAGTATAAAGTAAAGGCCCTAATAACATTTATCTAAGTCGAGCCAAATCATAACCTTCTTTATTACAAGATACTTCTTCCATTGGTGCTTCTCCAATTGACAGAGGTTCTATTTTTTTTTTGATACCGTACATTGACCATTGACCATTAGACCTCGTAGAAGATGGCGGGACGAGCTGGACAGAACCAACGACCAGTGGCCCACATTAGCCCTGGATCGAAACAACTGGAAGTCATGGGGAGAGGCCTTTGCCCAGCAGTGGGATGACGCAGGCTAGCAGTATCAGTATCAGTACCGTACATTGTGTCCCACTGCTGGGCAAGGGCCTCCCCTTTCTCCCTCCAAACCTCTCTGTTCTGTACAATTTCTGGCCACGTTTGCCCCGCGAACATTATCAGGTCGTCACACCACCTTCGCCGCGGTCGACCTCGTCGGCGATGTCACTGGACGCCTGAAGGTGGAGGTTCCACTAACTCATAATATTTCTCCTCGTATTTTGCGAAGTGGAACAGCTCAGGAGCACTCGTTACTCCGGTCCATTCTCAAATGTTTCTCAGCTAAGACTATAGAATATACTTTTCTTCGGCCCAGTCCATGTTTCCCTTTTACTTCGCCCACAATAGTTGCAATTAACCATTTATATCTATATCCATCTATATATTGTAAGACTATACGGACCGGTAATTAGTGACACGTGATTGTACTCATGATACCAAACAACTTTCCCTAAGAAACATTTTTTATACGCATTCAATGTTATCACAATAACACAACAGCCGTATGAAATTCACGCGCGCGCGCCTGTGACCTATTAGCTGTTAGCCGCGTGTCTCTGCCTACCCACTGTTGCACGATACGATAGTAATGGGACAGAACTGCGTCACGCATTCAACAGTGAATTTCATACGGCTGTTGTGTTACTGTGATAAAAGTGAATGACTATAAAAAAATGTCTCTTTGGGAAAGTTGTTTGTTATCATGAGTACAATCACGTGTATAAGTATCGGTCATTAATTACCAGTCACCCTATATACAACGTTTGATCATTTAGCATGTGTGTCATTCTGATTTCATGCCTAAAAGACAGACATAACATAGTTATGTACATTACTTCCGCTTATGTAGCGAATATGAAAGATAAGCGTCTGATAGCTGTAACCGTTGTGGCAATGATTTGCCCTTTATGAACTCGCTCTGACGGGGACGAGACGACTAGGCCGCTACTATTAGCTCACTTCATATTTAAATTATGCTCCATGCCCGCTTTGTGCTCGTGGAGTTTTCGGAGTTTCTCAACTGAAGTTGAATAATCATCATCTGTCTAGCCTTTCCCAACTATTTTGGGGTCGGCTTCCAGTCTAACCGGATGCAGCTGAATACCAGTATTTTACATGGAGCGACTGCCTATATATGACCTCCACAACCCAGTTAGTACTAGGTAATTAGATACCCCTTGGTAAGACTGGTTGTCAGGCTTTTTGGGCCACTGACTACCTAACGACTGTCAAAGATCTACAAATAACCAACGGCTTAACGTGCTTTCCGAGGCACGGAGGAAACTCGGTATGTTATGACTGGTCACCAATCCACAGACCAACCTAGGCAAGCACGGTTTAACCTAAAGATCGACCCGAGCGGCTGTTTTTATTTAGCCACGAGCTCCTGAAGTTGAATAATAATGCTAGTAAAATTTGAGAGAACTTGAAAGAACCAAAGCTCTCAACCACCCCTGACACTCCCTCCCACTCCACCCAGAGCGGGAGAAGTCATTTGATGATTTCCCATCCGTAAAAAAAAAAAAAAAAACCCTTACAAAAGGTCATCGAATTTGGAAATCGGCTAGATGACGTGATCGTTATAATCTTCACATAATGTTCTTCTACAGTGCTGATTTGAACAAGTTATTTGCATTTTCAATAACGTTTCATGCTAAACGTTTGATTAATTGATTGTGTTTTACAAAAACAATAATAAAAAGATAAAAGCCACTTTTGCCAGTCAGCAAAATTGCTAGTAGGACTGGCTGTCCAATATGTGTGAGGAGGTCGTGGTCAAAAATAACAGCCACAAGGGTCGATCTTTAAGGCTACGCCACGCTTGCCAATGTCGGTCTATGGATGAGTGACCATCATTACATACCGAGCTTCCTCCGTGCATCAGAAAGAACTTTAAGCCAATGGTCCTGGTTGTCATTTGTAGATCTTTGACAGTCGTTACGGTGCACGGTGGTCAGAGGCCCGAAAGTTTGACAGCCAGTCTTACCAAGGGGTATCGTATTACTCAGTACTAACTGGGTTGTGGAGGTCAGATAGGCAGTCGTTCCGTGTAAAATACTGGTATTCAGATATTTTTTTAGAATAAATCTTCAGACAA
This sequence comes from Noctua pronuba, assembly GCA_905220335.1. Taxonomy (NCBI): domain Eukaryota; kingdom Metazoa; phylum Arthropoda; class Insecta; order Lepidoptera; family Noctuidae; genus Noctua; species Noctua pronuba. The sequence continues at coordinate 14,645,885 of LR999913.1, forward strand.
ATCACGAAACAAACGCCAATTGTTTCCTTTCAGCATTTGGTAGGGGCTCTTGGCAAATCCTATTTCGCGCCGCTTGGGGGCGCTGCGGGCGATCGTGAGAGCCTACAGGCGTCACCTTATTGTTAGTGTAACGCTAAGATTACACGCGAATACGTTTTATTAACCTTCGTTCTGCGAAAAGATTGCCGCAGTCAAATGGTAGTAATGTGATTTCGTGTCTGGCAAATGTAGATTTACGTGAGATTGGAATCGTGTCTGTAGTGAAAGATGGTTTATCTCTTGGTAGCATTTTTTTTTTGAAACGTTGCCCCACACTTGGAATTTCTCCTGTATCGTGGGTGCGTTTACAAAAATTTAAGACCTTCATACACAAACAGCCAGACCCGGAACAACTACCTGTAGATCGAACCCGCGACACGCAGCGCAGCAGCCAATCACTCAGCCACTGCGCCAACCGTGCCGTCAAAACATTGCCCCATTTCATCTTAGTATGTAGCTTATAGTGGCTTGTTTTCTCATCACTGAATTCTCGTCCATCTGTGGCTATCCTCTCCCCTTTTTACACGCATTTACAACTTCTTAAGAAACCATCCAGTACTTCTTCTTTTTCCGTCTCGGTGGTACAAACGGTTTATTAAATTAATTGGGCCCAATGGGTGGCCACGTTAATGGGAGGAGGAGCTCGTGGGTAAATAATAACAGCCGCTCGGATCTAGTAGATTTTTAGGTTAAGCTGTGCTTGCTTAGGTTGGTCTGTGGATGGGTGACCACCCGTTACATACCGAGTTTCCTCCATGCCTCGGAAAACACGTTAAGCCGTTGGTCCCGGGTGTCATTTCTAGATCTTTGACAGTCGTTAGATGTTCAGTGCCCCAAAAAGTCTGAAAACGAGTCTTACCAAGGGGTGTTGTATTACCCAGTAATAACTGGGTTGTGGAGGTCAAATAGGCAGTCGCTCCATGTAAAATACTGGTGTTCAGCTGCATCCGGTTAGACTGGAAGTCGACCCCAATATAGTCGGGAAAAGGCTAGGCAGATCAGATGAGTGGCCACGTTAATCGCGGCATCAGAATGTAGTGTGTTGCAAGTATTCTAAAATGCAGGTCATGTTGTACATTCCAGCAATCAATTCTGTATGTAACTTTTCGCTGCTTTTTAGTTCAATTTTCCAAAAAGTTTAGTTTCCAAGAAAAGATTTTGTATAAACCATCTGCCAGTTCCATCGCTTACTCCATAAAATCTTCAATCACTAAAATAAGGCACTGAAGAAAATGAAAGTAGATTATTCTATTTTTCTTCATCGTCTTCAATTGAAAGCCCCAGGGCACTAATAAACATTGTACTGGTGCAAAAACGTCGATTGAGATAATTGCCTCGATAGCTCGGGCGGGCTACATCTAGGGTAAGGCTTTGCTACACTGAAAGCGATTTATCTACACATTGCTTGTTATTGGTATTCTATGGATACGGTACGAATCGGAGCGCAGGGTTAAATTATAAAATATGAGGTTCGTTAATCAACAAGTAACTCTTACCTTCTATTCTGTCAATGTGGAACAGTTTACACTGTTGGGTTATGTTTATTCCGAATTTCTCTTTGTGTTGTATATTTTGGCCAAATAACTAACAGAAACAACACAGGCAATGTCGCTGCAAAGCATTGATGCGGCGGTTTTGCTACGAAAAGTCATTGTACATGCTTGCAAAAGTATAATTCAAAAATAAATTATTAACGGACTCAGTTTTTAAATGCCAACGTTGTTTGTGCCAGGATGGTGACCCGCTGTGTGAAGTATAGGTCAGTGAGGCCCGTTACAACCTTGCTGAGTAGCTAATTCCCGCCACAAAGGCTAGCTGCCTTCCACCACAATATTAATTACGGACGAAGGCTTTTTCTGCATCCGCTACCCGCGTTCTGTATCACGTGGGGTCAACAGTAAGAAGTCTATCTGTCGTGTTCACTATTATAGCTATTTTGTACTAAGACTGTAAAGTTAAGTACAAAATAATGAGATGCCTCGGGTGTTTTATCATGATTTGATGTCGTTTCTCTCTGCAATGAAATAACAATTTTCATGAATATCCTATCTTCACGATACAAACTTTTTTCTTAGAGTTATTTGAATTGGAATTCTTATGCTAGTGCGTCTGCTAGCCATCGAGTCTGTATTAGATTGTTCAGGAAAAGTGATGTGTTTTGACAAACAACCTAGATTTTGGTATTGTGCTCGTTTAAAATGGCAATAGGCTACTCCCTTTTACTTGGGATCTAAAGACAAAACTAGCCACCTGAGACGAGTATACAATAAGTTGCAGTTAGAATTTTAAAGCATAACTAAAGTAAATTTATTCAAAAACAAATTAAGGACATATTTACTGAGGAAGGGCTGTTACAGTATTGAAGAGTTCATCAGTTGACAAATGACATGTATTTATGCGATATTTTCTATTATTGAGTTTTATTATTATTTTTACGCGTTATTAGGTAATTAAGTGACTATTAATTTTATTATTTTCATCTTTTGACATTATATTTCTTTATTAATTTTTTTTTTTTAAATATATTTTTGATTATTACTTTCTAATTCTTATTAATCTAATTTTAAGTTATTTTCTACATAATGTATTTTGTTAAGAAATAAATGACTTATGACTTACTAGCCGTGCCCGCGGCTTCGTTCGCGTGGTAATTTTGATGAGTATTCGTGAGGAAAAAAAAGATAGCCTATGTCCTTCCCTAAGATATAATCTATTTCCTCGCCAAATTTCATTACGATGCTATCAGCTGTTTAGTCGTGAAAAGGTAGCAAACAAGCAGAGTTACTTTCGCATTTATAATATTAGTATGGATGACGAAACGCTTTGCATTGGCATTTATCTACGCCCTCTGTGGCTCCGCAACCTCAATATTTCCTGTTTACAATAAATCACACGAAAACCGCTTCTTTTAGTAAAGTAGGTAAATACAACCAAATGTATCTCTCGTCTCGGATGCTCATCGGTTAAGAGAAGTAGGTCGCTAGTCACTCAGAGGCACTCGAGCTCAACTTTTGAACCCCTCACTGTGGTTCACTTTCATTGGCGCGAAGCAGCTGACGTCACAGGAATAAGTGGTCGTGATAGGCTGGGGAATAAATGAGATAGTAAGCTGTTTCTAGTAAACTCTGTAGGACATACATACTTAATCGTAAACACGGGAACGTACTCATCATCTGCATAGCCTTTTCCCACTATTTTGGGGTCGGCTTCCAGTCTAACTGGATGCAGCTGAATACCAGTATTTTTATATGGAGCGACTGTCTATCTGACCTCCACAACCCAGTTAGTACTAGGTAATACGATACCCCTTGGTAAGACTGGTTATCGGACTTTTTTTAGCCACTGACTACCTAACGACTGTCAAAGATCTACAAATGACACCCGGGACCAACTATTTAACGTGCTTTTCGAGGCACGGAGGAAACTCGGTATGTAATAGGTGGTCACCCATCCACAGACCAACCTAGACAAGCACGGCTTAACCTAAAGATCGACCCGAGCGGCTGTTACTATGTATCCACGAGCTCCTCTACACGGGAACGTACTACCGGTATAAAAAGATCCGATAACCTTACATCACGATCTTTACGTGTGAAAATGTCATGGAAATACATGTAACTGTGAAGGCGACAAACCGTAACAGACAGTCACTCAGACAGAGAAACAAAATTGAGCGCTGAATCATTTCTGAAGAGTTTATGTTTAGAGAGTTTAGGGTTGAGTTATTTATTCTGTTAATCAAGCTATCATAACTGATTGTACAGATTTCCATCTGTTTTTAAACACGTTGCTATACTCCAAAATGTCTATGACAGTAAATATGTAGTAAAGTAATAAAACATACATAACATCACGCCTGTTTACAAACATACATAACATAACACCACGACTTTTTTGTTTAGGATGAAAAATCACGTTTACGGTAGGCCTCAATGTAACCCACTCAGAATATTGTGCTTATGGATGGATTGAATAGTACGGGGGTCAAAAATCTTACTTTAAAAACATGTATTTAAAAAAGAACTTGTGAAAAATTTGGAACCTTGACCCCCAATATCTCCGTAACTAGAAGGTTCTAGAACAAAAAAAATATCGCATTGTCTGGGAGAACCAGTGCCTTTCGGCTTCGTTAAGGGTCTTTTTACTTTCTGTTTTTAAATACGTTGCTCTACTCCATATGTATGTAACGGTAAACAGTGAAGTAATAAAACTCCCTGTATAAAGGTAAACAAACGAAGCAATGGAGTGAAGAGCGTTGCGTGGCGGCCAGTGTGTGCACGGCCAGTAAACAGTGTGCCACGTTAGCTCGGTGCGGCGCGTGTTATTGGGTGCCGCGTTAGTACACATTCACACCTAGGCCATGTCGTTGGACGTAGGGCCAGGAAACTGTTAAGGATATTACAATTTCACCTGTGATGCCTTAAATATTGCAAATATACACCGTGACTTTTTAGTCGTCTAACAACGGCAGCCCAATTCATGGTAGAGGTATTTATGAGATTTTAATAATTTAAAAATAAAAATATTATTCAATATTATGCCGCATGACGTAGTTAAAACAGCCTGTTGCGAGCGATAATTTACTGGACTCGAGCGCTGGGTAGGTATGTTCTCACGTTTGACACGTAAACATCAGTAACAGGATGGTTCATAATTGTTTCTAATGTTTTATTTATTTTTCTTTGTACCTATTACGGCAGGTACAAAAAGAAAAAAAACGCCTAGAACTATTTTATGTCGGGCACATATTTGAGTGGACCACCTTTGTAAGACGACTAAAAAGTCACGGTGTATATCGGTCCCGGTAAACACCCTGAGTGTTTACTACCACATAAGACGGGTGCTTGTTTGATAATAAGAATTACTTTATCAATATTACTGTACATAAACTTATTCTTAGTGGCGTAACTGCACCTGTTGCCTTTCGTTTGTATCAAGAGCACTGCTTTTCTCTTTTTTTCTGTATATACATAAAGAATCAGGTACAGAAAAACTTAAATGAATAGTAAGGGAACAAGTTTTCCGCTACCGATACCGCAAAACCTGCATCTTTATGCAAGCACACTCCAAAGTCTTTCTTCATACATTTTGATATGCAACTTCACGTTTTACTCAGTCTCTCAGTCAGTTTGTAATGTAGAAAAATTGCATTATTTTTACCGACCCCGCTGTTCTACTGGCCTCACGGCCATCAACGGCTTTGGCGCTAAATCGCCAACGATGTAACTGCGCGATCCGGGCGCTCCGATAACGATCACTGGCACTATACGGGTGGACTTTTAAAGCTCATGTCTAGGAATAAAATGGTGGAGGAAAGGCTGAAAACTGGCTGACTCTGTGGATTTTCCCAATAAATTGGATATTTCTTGTAATCAGCGGTTGCTAGAAACTGCTTCGATTGACAGCCAATTCCCACTACACGTATAATATGGCACAGAAATTGAAACCTATGAATAATAGCACATCGTCATTTGAAACACTTTGAAAACAGAGCCTAGCCTACCGTAACATTCGAGAAATACAGCGATATAGCGAATATGGAAAAGTAAAAAAAAAGATGGGACTGACGATAAGCTACCAAGGAAGCAGGATGGCTATAGTCATCATTGCTTCGGGATAGCCCAGCCACTCGTAGTCAGTCTGTGGTACTTCTCATGACCCCATTCTTTTCTTTTTTTTCGGATGGGAAATCGTCAAATGTCCACCCCCCCCTCGCCCGGGCGGAGTGGAAGGAAATGTCAGACTTTAACTGACTAAAACCCATCCATGTTCCTTCTTTGCCGTTTGTTAAAGAACAAGCGTGAAGGAAAGATAATTTACTATTAGAACTTTACCACGCAGGTACCAGGCTAACATAAGTACGTAACAGGCTTCTCTTAATACTGCAGATGTGACTAATAGCGAGCTAAAAGAAAAGTTGCGAGTTACTGAACTCTTGGATCTAACAAGTAAGGCTAAGTGATGGCGACACACGCGAGTTTTATGAACATTTCTTAACTTCCGTCCTGCGTCGTGTCACTTTTACTTTGTTCAGAAAAAATGCGTGTTATAATCCTGTAAAGTAAGTGCATTAAGTAAGTTTTACTCAAACTTTTGTAATAGTTAAGCAGTAAATCCGTTTCTAGATTCGTTTTGTCTTCTTCGAATTATATTGCAGTCTATACAAATAAATAAAACTGAAGTGTCTGTTTGTAATTTCAAAATAACAGCTTTTTACTGAATGCATATGAAAGTATATTCTTATTATACGGTACGTATAAAAAAAACACAATTTTTGTCTGTGTCTATTTGTTCCGGCTTATCTCCAATTCGATTTTGACGGTACTTTTACTGGCATAGAGCTGGTGTTATAAGGAGTATTTAAGGCTACTTTGGCTACTTTTATAAAAAAAAGAATTAAAGTTCTGTGCAAAACACTTGAAATTGTTGACAAAATCGGATTCAAATAGAGAAGTAATATTTTTATAACCATTTCACGCGTCGCGGGGCACTGCTAGCTTTAAATAAAGTATTTTAATGTAATAGTAGGTCTTTTTCTTCGTGGCAAAAAAGAAAGAAAGAAAAAAAAAAAAAATTGTCGCAGGGACATGACGTGCATACAAACAAATTAAGTTAGCAAAATCATAAGCACAACAAATATTATAAATACAACAGGATAGAAACAAAGAAAAAAAATAGTAAACAGCTTGCACGTCGAGACTGCGACAAGCAGGTTACCACTCAGCATGATGCTGTGCTATGGAGGACCCTCAGCACAGCGCTGGTGTTCAGTGGTCACCCGTGAAAAAAAAGTATTTTAGATGTTAGTCGCACAAAACTTCGCTTCTTCCGCGGCGTCGTGCGTCGTCGGTGACAGTGCAGAGGTCCCTATGACTGCACATACTTACAGTTGGCGGATTAACAAAAGTATTCACACAAGCATTCTACATACAGTACTCACCAAAATATACTACACAAAACAAAATAAGGGCCACTTGTTATTTATTTATTTATTTTAGTACATACAGGACTTGCAGCTAATAAAAACAAACAATAAAGGAAACCATAGTCACCAGGAAGCCAATTACAAATCCTCACGTATAGACTTATAATATATTTTTTTTATGGTGTGAGCACAAAAACAGAAAACACACCGCTTTAATCAAAGTAAAAAGAATATAAATACTTGGTATGCAGTTATAATTATGACTAAAATAATAGAAAAAATAGTAAAATAATAAAAACAAATAACCTACCGCTACTTGAAAAATTTGAGGCTTAAGCACCTTCTGACCGAATTCGAATTCTACTTGTGAATGGATTTAAATCATATTCCTTGCATATATCATTGAAATATCTGCTTGCGCGCACAATATAACTGTTCTGCCTTTAATTCGAAGATGTATGAGGAGAATGGGAGATGTTTGTTATTAAAAGCTGATATATTTAACTTGCCTTGTTAATTAGTTAGCATGTAAGTTACTTTGTTAGTATGTATTGGTCAGATCTTGCAACTGAATTAGTAACCAGTTCCCCCAACCAATTTAGCTGAAATGCCACACCCTTTGGTTATGGTGACAATACATTTTCATGATAGATATTAATTAATGTAGCTTGAACAATGCTAAACCTTTTGAATTTCGAAGTAATGTTACTATCCAATAAAATGTGATTTAAATCGAATATTTTATTGATTTGTTTGGCAATTTCTTTATGTAAGATTTCTCAATATCTACGAAATAAAACAAATGCCATAAAACATATAAGAATTTATTGAGCAACTACTTTAAATACAAAACATTTTGATACCGTTGTGAAATATTCCATTATTACTGTTTTGAATTTCATTTCTTTTATACAAAAAGTATCTTTCTTCTCATGTATTCCATCAAAAACAACATACTTTACTTCATTGTTTTCGTTGCTGTCGTCGAAGTCCAGAGCCTTGTTGAACTTCGTGAGGAAACCAAAGATTTAGCGTTAGCTGAGGCGGCATTGCGAAAGACTGTCAACGGTATATTCTCCACCCTGAAACTCGATCATGAAAAGCATAAAGCGAGGTTTGGAGAGTTTTCAGTAATTCACAACTTATTTGGCACCATCACCTTACAAGATGACGACAATCTGAAGGAAATTGCAAGACTAGTTAAAGTTGATAACATCGATAACAAAACACAACTTTTTATTACACAATTAAATGAAGTATTGAATGAAGACAATAAAAGCCACGAAGCTGGAGAGGATGAATATGTAACTGCACATATAGAAACGTTTATAAGAAAGCTTGAATATTTAAAATTCAAGTATGGTTTTGATAACAACAATGCTAAGCTTGGTATAAACACACAGGTGTTAAATCACTTGAAGTCGGATGACACTTTGCAAAACAATACAACGAAGGACCTAGAAGTAAATGAGGATGGTAATCTTTTGAATAGTAACGAATTTTGGAGTGAGTATAGTTTTGTTTTAGTTAATTTTCGTACTAAAGATTTTGCTCGCAAAAATCGGCACCGTCACTATATCTTTCTTGTTTCGGATTTATTTAATTTCTTGGGCATTTGATTCATGAAGTCATGATTTACTTTGCAGCCCCAGATATTAGTCGTCGCATTTACCAGGGACGCAGAGAATCGATCAAGCGGTTTCCCTTCATGGCGAGCGTCCAGTTCTTCAGGAAATTCCAATGTGGCGGCTCCATCATCAAATCAGATCTGGTCATCACTTCAGCGTCGTGTTTACAACTGTAAATTATTGTTTGTTTTAGGAAGAATTATGCTTTGCCTTGTGTATGTTTAACACCAAAACTAGAAGTACTCGGATGGTAACGTTTTTTTTTATAATCATCAGCGCCTGGAACAACCGCTTCTTCAGAGAGAACCCAGCTTTCCTCTCCGTGCAAGTGGGCTGCAATTTATACGAGGGATGTGATGAGAACATCCCTGTTATGGAAATCTACTTCCATCCGACATACAACCCAAAGAATTTGAAGAACAACCTCGCAATAATGCGTTTGGTACGGATTCTGAAGTTCGGGAGGAAATTCAAAAAAGTTAAGAAGATCGATTTTGATAGAAATCCTTGTCCTTTACCTGTGAATACAATGGGCATCACTATTATTGGTTGGGGTGCAAAATCCGTAAGTGGTTTTTCCAGTGTTTTTGAAATGGTTAAGATTCCTTTCTAGACAGTAACAGGAGCTATAAGAGGCTGTCCTAAATAAAGCGTTCGGTTACACAATTTGTTCGGAAAACAAGAAGGCGCTCTCCGTCGGCGCGTCGAATACACGTTTAGGCTCGCCGAACAAAAATATACTCTACGATCGCTTTGGTTAGGACGTGGACTAAGATGCGTAGAGCAATGAGGTCTGCTATCAGTTATCCGTACACTGTACGTGACCGTGACTTCGCTCATGACTTCATGAGAGATTCTGGACAGCTTTGTGGTAGTATAAAAGTCTTCTTGCCCAGCTTTAGTTTGTTTTTCAGTCCTCCAACATAGTTTCAAACGTTTGGAATAATCGACTGTCGTATGCGGTGCTCGACTTCTACTCACTACAGGAATGTCAAGAAGTTTATTCTAAGTAAGTGGTTATACAAGTATGCTTCCTTGTCTCCTTGTACCTTGCCTCATCAAGTCACGCTCACGAAGGAAACAAGTGACCCCTCGCACGCCACTTGCCGCTTGCCGCATCGTCCGCGAACGGGTCATTATTCATCATCATCATAATTTCAGCCCAAAAACGTCCGCTGATGGAAATAGGCCTCCCACCAGTGTCGCCACATTGACCGGTCCCGTGCGACTCGCATCCAGAGAATCATTATTATTTAAGTATCATTGGCTGACAAACTTGACAAACCCATTACCAAATTATTAAAGTAAGTTTTTTTTGCATTATTTTTAGAGAGTTTGTGACCGAAAAGAACTTTTGTGCCGGGTTCATCTCTAAAGGGGGTGGCGCATGTAACGTAAGTTTAAGAAAAAGCATTAAACACGACATAATTATTTTAGTTATATAATAATAGTACCTAACGTAAAGTTGACATAGTGGAAAGAAGGGAAAGTACTCTAAATACTGGAGATAGATAATTTTACATGGCCGCAGAAGCTCCGTCTAAGATGGGGTCGTTCATACTTAAATAAAGTTTGTCCGCAACTGGTCGCAAGCGGCAGTAATATCGTGGTTAAATCAAACAAAATGTCTTCTTTGTATAAGAATCGTTTTTAATCGTTTTTCTTTTTTTTTTGTTTGATTTTACCACGATATTATTACACATAGGCGCTAGCCAAATCGGCGAAACCAAAGAACAGACCTAGACGATGTTCCTATACACAAATGTTTGTCTGTCTATTTGGCCGATATGACCACATCAATATTAACTATGCGACGACTCATCCGAACTTGCGGATGATTCGTCGCCTTCCAATTTTCGAAGGGTAACGTTTCACCCGCGGATGAAACATTTGTCGGATGAGTAGTCACCTAAGTCGATTTTTCACCCAAAAAATCTGTTCCCAGCCATCATTTTTGCGTAGAGTTACTTACGAAGTTTGATGTACAGAATGCTTGGTTGACAGCTTTGTGATGGGTCCTTTTATTTACACATGATTGTATAAAAACTTTTGTCGTGACAGCGAGATGCAGGTGGACCTGGCGTGGCCTACGCCAAGCTTTATGGAGTGGTCAGCTTCGGCGCTCCGAACTGCGGTGCCCCCGACGCGCCCACAGTCTTCACCAAACTTGGCTTCTACGCCAGATGGATTAAAAGCATCGTAGATATGGTCAGTTTCTAGTTATGTTTAAAATGGTCAGCTAAACATTTAGGTTTGGAATCAGCTTCAAAATGTTATCAATATCACCTTTATTTATTGAACTCCTTTATTTCGGTACACATTAATTACATTTTTAAATAAATTTAAATGTTCCAAAACAAAATAATGAAAAACATTCAAAAATATAAAAAAAATAGTAGGTCTCCGTTATCGGGAACAGAGTCCAAACTACCGGAGGTCAGATCTCCAGAGAGAAGAACCTTCTAACAATACGCGGAGGAATTCCAGGAGTTTCGCTTTCTGAATCAAGCCCTTGATCCAGCTGCGTAACGAGAGCCTCCTTTGGTAATGGGCGAGGCTATTAGCAATTAAGCCATTGGCTGAAACTACTATCGTCACAATGATCGCTGAGTTCACATCCAACATGTCAAAAACCTCGCGAGCCAAGACAAGATACTTGATTTGCTTATCTTTCTCGGCTTTCACAAGGTTCTCGTCATGCGGGACCGTTATGTCAAAAATCGTTGCACACCGTTCTTTATTGAACTATTCATTATGAATGTTAAAAACCTATTATTACATTAAGTGTTTTTCTTGAAAACAAAAACATTGACAAAAATTAAAGAAAATTACTGAATAAATACTAACACGATCACTAACACTGAGGCAAATGATATTAAATCAATATTTTACTGCTATTTCAGTACGTACCCATTGTTAAAAAGAGTACTACGGAGCGAACGAAACGGGAGACCTATAGCTTTGTAATGAGTATGAAGCCATACTTACAAGTTACCCCCGTAACGAGAGCTGTCCCACCGCTGCGTACAACTGTTCCCAGTGAAGACGCCCTGAGAACTCTCACTGAAAATAAACGTTTCAAAGAATTTCTTAAAACGATGTTCGGTAGCGAAGAAGTAAAAGAATATCTAGATCAGTATGATTCTGACACAGACATAGGAATTCAACAAAAATTATCAACAAAGAACATTACTAGATCTTTTATCGTCAAACCGATTGCTGAAACAACCACAGAAGCGAATATAGAAGAACGCAGTTCTGGCGATTTAGAGATATCTGAAGACGTACACGAGGGATATGTTAAAACGATGACTACAATAGACAACTTTGAAGAACCAGTAGTAAAAAGTGAAGAACGCAGTTCTGACGATTTAGAGATATCTCAAGACGAACACGATAGATCTGTTAAAATGATGACTACAATAGAGAACTTTGAAGAACCATTGGTTAAAAGTGAAGAAGAAGAAGACACAACGCCAATGATTACGAAGACAGACGTAAAGGAACTAACGGAGCAAAATATCGCCAAACTTATTAATGATATTGATTTCCAAGAACTATTGGAATCTCTCATTGAGGAATCTTCCGGAGAGAAGGCCATTAAACCTAAGAAACCAAAACGTAAAAAAGACAAAATTGAACGTAAAGAAATGGAGAGCAACAAAGAAAACATTATACCTAAGGAAATAAAAGTTATCACAGACAAAATTAAAACAACAGACGTCATATCTAGCAACCACAACATTAAGCCTATAGAACTAAACCTTACCAAAGACAAAATTAAACCAATAGATGTTATATCTAACAACGACAAAATTAAGCCTATAGAAATAATACCAAACACAAACAAAATTAAACCGATAGACGTTATATCTAACATCGACAAAATGCCTAAAGAAATAGAACGAAAAGGGGACATAATTCGACCTAAGGAAACACAACATCACAAAGACAAAATTAATCTGAAGAAGAAAACAAGTCAGAAAAAAGAAAAAACAGAAATTACGGTTGAATCAACATCGGAAAGTGTAGAGGAAAGTGATACCAGTTATGATTACACTGAAGAGAGTGGTGATGACGATAACTACGACATATATAATTCTGACGATCTATCACAGGGTACACTTGAAAAAGGTAGAGAGGTTACGTTCAGAAAAAATAGTAAAGTTGATATTAGGCATTTATTGTCACATAAAGATCTTTTGAAATTATTACATAAAGTCGTAGCTGAAGTAGTTAAAAAAGCTACAAGCAAGCAAAATACGAAAAGCACTATCGCTCGTCGATAGGCGAGAATAGGCAAGGAGGATCGTTTGGTGAGTATCGAAAGGTGATAACTGCAGCCATTTTTCTAGGTTAGGTTCACGTGCAACAAAATGATCATCATTTCGTTAAAAAAATCACGTTGGTACTAATCATCAGCCTATAGCAGTCCACTACTGGACATAGGCCTCCTCAATTCCACGCTATTTAACTCGATTTTCAGCAATTCTCATCCAATCAAATACGATGCAGCGTTTGTTTCTATGGTAATTCGATTCTATAAGCAATAGGAGCCACTCAACTCTAATGTGGTCAAGCGAGAAACAAAAACCCGATCTACACGAGAATCGTAGTTGTAGCTGTAGTCCCGAACCTCTGTTTATGAAGACATCGACGACTGTCGGTAATCGCCTCTCGGATCTGCGACATGATTAAATATTGGGAATTAGTTATGTGGTTTTATTTCAATTGAAATTTTTCAGTCGTTAAGGTGTCAAGAGTTAACAGTCAGAGAGACAAACTGACATTTTTTTTAATTTCATAGTTAGCATAAAGTGAGGCAAGGAAATTTAAGTAAGATTGTGTAAATTCATTATCCTATTTCATCCGTTTAGGGGTAGAATTTTCCTAAATCCTTTCTTAGCGGATGCCTAGCTATCTATATGCCTAAGGTGTTGGAAGATTTTTGTACGAAGCATAGCCTACCTAACTTCCGCCATTTTAGTTTATTTTCAAAATAACGGCCACGCATAAAACCAGTATTAATTAAGAGTACTATTACGTAAATAATAGTGCGTCATTATTTTCATTCATTGGCAATAATACTTTAAATATAATACAGCTAGCTAACTATTCCGCTGACTAAATTCCTACGAATAGTTCTGCCCCCGACAGTCTAAGCGAGCACAATTCAACGGGTGGGATTAAACACAACTATCCGATACTGAGGAGACTTTGTACAAAGTTGGTCCTGAGGCGGCCTGCTCTTAGGTCACTGGCCGAAGCCACTTACTACCGCTAAATACCAGGGTTTAGAAGCTTGACAACCGAATCCTGAAAGCTTGTAGTGATCTAGTAGAGCTCTATGATCTTTAATAAAATTATTCTGCTAACGTGTAAGCGCGCGTGTAACGTGTAAGTTGAGTAGAGTTGAATTTTGATTGTATTTGAATCAATTCTTTTTGTATTGTGATATATTTTGATGTTTTTTTTTGTGTTTGTAGTGTGATTATATTGTGATAAATGGCAGTGGGTGTAAATTACCTGAATAAATGAATTTATATAAATATATATATGCTCGTATTACAATTTAACCTCAAGTATGGCAACACAGCCTCTTGTTGTCCATCCCAAAATATGAAAAGACGAGTAAATAACGCACGCTAGCACGAGCAACCAACATGATAATAGACAGAACCTGGTTGCGCGGATACATAGACAATTAGTTTGTTGATTGGCACAGGTAATCCCCACCTCTAAATCATTCCCGCACAAAACCTCCGTTGTCGATTCCCAACGATCAATGGCTGGCTACAATTCATCGCGATAACAAGCGTTCTCGAAACATTGATAAAGTTGGTGAAATTGGTGTGATCTTCTCGCTTTCGTCTTCTCCGTGTGAAGTGCTAAGGGTCTGGAAGCTGCTCCGGGAAATCGAGGTATGTGCAATCCTTCCTTATAAGCGTATTGTTCATTTCCACGTGGTTCCAGCCAATACGCAATTCCTGCATTTTACTTGTGCCAATTGCTAGTTACTCAAATTATTAGCAAAAAACCAGCGCAAACATTTGGTCCTTCGAGCCGGATAAGTGTCGTAAAATCAGTGGCAGCCATTCCCTAGGAAATCCTAGGTAGTTCGTTTAGTTAATCCCGCGTATTTGTACCAAATACTTCGCCACGAGGCAAGTTAGGTATTTAGTTAAAATCTCGTAAACTCCGCATTAGATTAAGTAACATCGTTTATATTTCGCTCAACACCGCAATCATTTACCAATTCTATCGTATCGTATCGTCCCTGTCGTTTCGTATTTCGCTCATCACCGCGAAGGCATACGGGGGAGTGATTTACTTCCACGTCCAAAATAGCGATGGCAATATAGTTAAGTTGTTAACCGCTAAGTCTAAGGTGTCTCCTAAGAAGGTCGTTTCTCTCGCTCGTCTTGAGCTATGTGCTATTCTTGTGCTAGCTCAACTAATAAAAAATGTTGTAGTCGCTTGTCAAAACCGCATTGTTTTTCGTAATATATTCGCATTTTCGGATTCGACAGTCGCTCTCTGTTGGGTACATTCGTCGCCCCATCGGTGGAATACCTTTGTGGCCAACAGAGTGTCGAAAATACAAAACGACCTATCTCCACAAAATTTGTATCACGTGTCCGGTACGGAAAATCCCGCAGATTGTCTGTCACGTGGACTCACACCTTCTCAAATTATTGACCATCCGCTTTGGTTCAGTGGTCCTCCGTGGGCTCACTTGGATGTCTCACGGTGGCCTGTCGTTCCCTTCAATCCCTCTTCGGTGTCTGAAGCACCCGAAGAGAAGAAGCATTCGTTGCTATCCGCTACACCAAACGAAAGATCTCCTATTCTTTCTTTGGTCGATCGTATCTCGTCTTGGAGTAAATTGCTTCGAGTAGTAATCTATGTTTGTCGCTTCGCTAGATTATTACCTCCTAGTAGCTAGTTACTCAAATTATTAGCAAAAAACCAGCGCAAACAGAACCTGTTACTAAATTCGTGCTTAATCACTTACGAGATTTAATTGAGAGCATTCTGAACAATGAGCCTTCTGATCTAAATAATAACGAACTAAAACGATTCTAAAGTTAAAAAACTGCAGAAGCAGGCTATTATAAGGTAGATAGATACCTTAGGAAGGCATGAAATCTTTATAGTTTTATGAGATCCATCACAATCGAGAAACTCACATCTTTTTCGTAACACGCATTTTGGTATGTGCTTCTAATTTAACTGGTTGGCTATATACTTTACATTTCTTCCTCATACGACTTGCAATTGTAGCCATCCATCTTCTTCTCCTGACGTTATCTCGGCACATTAGCACACTGCATATCTTCACAAGCATGCGGAAAATGTTTGACTGTAAATTGCACAAAACGATAGCTTTCTTTGTTGTGAAACTGACTTCTCAGCTGGCATTTGGCTGTAGACATTCTGAAAAGTAGTTGTAAGGAATCGAGTTGATTTACTGAAAATTTTTAACCAATTATGTAAACACCTGACACAGTGACACGGGGTCGCGGCAGACCACGAAGGAGATAGTGGGACGAACTGGATGTCTTCCTTGAGAATTGGAAAGAAGTAGCACAGAATTATGACCTTTGGGAGGAATGGAGGGAGGCCTTTGCCCAGCAGTGGGAGAATATGGGCTAGCTATAATAATAATATAATAATTATGTAACAAACTCCTTCGAATACATACTTTACATAGATAGCTCAGTTGAGATGCGTTACTATTGTAAAGTTTAGATTCTTCAAAACAAAGACATTAATAACTTACCAGACGGGTCAAATAGCATCGTAATACGCTACATATTTTACGTTGCGTTGTTGTTAAAGTCCAACGAAAGAAACTTGACAAAGTGATATTTGCTATATGGCCTCATCTTGACATGGAGTCAGTTTTTGTATGACATGTTCTCTCATATTAAAATCAAAACATTATCCGATAAATCCTTCAAATCAAATGAAATCAAAATATTTATTTGCTAGAATATGGTACATAAGGTGTTACAGTAAATATGTTTCAGCATATCCTGCCATAACATGGCGTGCAAATGTATTCACAATAAGCGATGTCAATTAATCTAACTTACAAAATACAGATTCTATTGACTTGTCTTCTAAGTAGTCCTTAACGGTATAATAATATCTGTTAATGAGTAAGAGTTTGAAAAGTATTTTTTAACATTGCCAGCGGTAAGTCTTGAAAACTATTTGGTAAATGATTAAAAATAATAATCGACATGCAGTATGCATTTTTCTTAAATAATTTTAGTTTTATTGGTGGCAGCCGCAGTCTATCTTTATGCCGTGTTGACTTGGGTCATTTGGCCTTCTACACACACTTTTGAAATATCAAGGAGTTGGTCAGTCACAAAGTTGAATGATGTGTTTCTACAGCAGGTATCTTAAATCGCTTTCGGAACCACCCAATTTTGTCTCAATACAGTTAGTCACTAAGTTCACTGTCCACACAAACCTATCGATACTCTCCTCTCAAAATCCATCTGCAGATAGTGTTATCATCCATCCAGATTTCCGGACATGGCCGACATTTTGGACCCCATCCGGATTTTGTCCAGCCTTGTCACGTATCTAGGATTTCGACTGAAGATAAGAAATATTAAAAAAAAAAAAAAAGTTGAATGAGTAGGTACTGAAAAAAAAACAAAAAGTGAAATATCTGAACTTTTCTGTAAATATCCGGTTTTCCTTCACCGTGCTATTAAAATTTCGAGAAGGTCCCTTCTTAGAGTGTAGTTATCGATAGCAGAAATAAAGGGGGCCGAGCGTACTGGGCTTACACAGGACCGATATGTAGGATATCGGACGAAGGCCAAGGATTACGGCGTGTACGTGCAAGTTGTGTGTCGCTCGCCCGAACCTTTTTAGGGAAGTAGGGAAAAAGGTGTAAATAACTTTACGGAAGGCCGAATGAAGTTGAAAGCTTAGTTGCTACCTTATTTCTTTATAGGTATATTGATGTGCCTAGTAGAAATACGTGTCACTGTAAGGTATACATACTAGGGCCTGAGGACGGTGAGTAATGGGACAGGCCGTGTCGACGGCGCGTTCGTGTTCCACGCGCGCCTCAAAGAGAAAAAGGAAGGGTCGCAAGGGCCGATCCCTGCTGGGGCTGCGGGACTGTTCGAAAGAGATACCGCGGCCCTGGAACACAAGGGCAAAGAAGGAACAGGATGGGTTTTAGTCCGTAAAAAGCTGACACAATGACCCCTCCCGCAAATCAAATGACCCCTCCCGCTCTAGGCGGAGTGGAAGGGACCACTCCGCCTAGAGCGGGAGGGGTCATTTGATGATTTCCCATCTGAAAAAAAAGGGTATACGTACTAAATCATCAACATACTCCTCTTATCCCAATTTATTGGGGGTCGGCGCAGCACGTCTTCTTCTTCCATACTTCTCTGTTACTTGTCATCTCAGCAGTCACTTCCTTTCTGGCCATATAGTCCTTTACACAATCTATCCATCGTTTCTTTGAAATAACCAAAAAATAAATAATAAATATTAATTAACATCACCCCTGTAATCCCTGAAGGGTTAAGTAGATGAGCACCTATTAGTACATCTGCCCTTTTATTTCTTAACTAGCTGACCCGCGCAACTTCGTCTGCGTAACATAAGAGAGAGAGAGAGGGTTAGAGGGAGTGGGTCGTAGGCACCTATAATACAATTCTAAAGGAGCACATCACACATCATTCCGCATAATGAAAATGCGAGCGCGGTACCTGATCATTGTTTTGCCGCGGAGTTATTTTAAACTGTGATATCTCCTAAGATATTCAATGAAATCAAATGATGTTAGAGCAATTTCGTTAAAAATGAATAATTTTTAGTTGGTTTTGGGTGGGTGGGTGAATTGGTGAATTTTAGTAAAATAACTTTAAAACATAAACTTTGTTAAATAGAGCAAAGTTTTATAAAGTTACAACATCATTTTAAACAGATTTGTAAAGCTCTTAACTAGTGCGACCATTTCGTAAGACAATGTCTAAAATATTTTTGGAGAAGAGAGCGAAGCCACATTGACCTATTTACATAATTTTACTGTACAAAAACTCACCTTACCAAACTTTTAAGTAACACCCAGTTCCTACTACTGCATAATATAACTACTTAGCGCATGTAGACACCTGCCTACTCTCTCACACAGCCTTTAAAAGCACCTACTTCCGAGATAGACTCACGAGGAACTTACTGCTAAACTTGTGAAGTTTTAGCACTAAAAGTTGAAAGTCACGTGACTCTGCGCTGCATGCTGAATACTCGAGGTTCACTTTGAACCGGGGATGTTTTAATGTGTGGTGCATGCAGTTAATATGTAGTTAGTGAATTGAGATGGAAGTTTTTGGTTCTGCATGTTTAACAGTTTATGTAATTCTACGTGGTAAAGACGTATAATAAACTATGAGTGAGGAAAAAAAGATAGCCTATGTCCTTCCTCAGGATATAATCTATCTCCTCACCAAATTTCATTGCGATCCAATCATCTGTTTAGTCGTGAAAAGGTAGCAAACAAACAAACAAATAGTGTTACTTTCGCATTTATAATATTAGTATGGATACGTTTAGCGCAAGACGAATTTAAAAAATCGTTGTGTTTCTCATCTAGGGACCGAGACAGTATTATTATTTTTCAACCTGTATTGACCTATTGCTGGATAAAGGTCTCATGTATAGCTTTCCACTGCTCACTGTTAGCATAGAGACAGGATAATGTGTAGCGCTACACGCGTGAACTGGGGGCCTAATGTGGCCGTTTTAGCAGAATTATAAAGCGGCAATTTTAGGCCCCTCGATCTGAACTCTGCGATCACTAACCACATAGAAAAAAAAACGGACTGAAGTTGATGGTACAGTCCCTAATATCACTTAAATGAAAAGACTATAAAGTAGTATGATTACATGTTAGGTACCTATAAGTGAAATGGGTGAGCACAGAAAGTCCAACAAATTTCAGCACACATGAGAGTTCTCTATAATATTATGTTCTCCAACGTTGCTGACTGCTTATATTGTAGTTCCCTATCTCGAGTAACTGTAAAAATAATGACCCTACATGAAATAAACTGCAAAACTTAAACCCTAACCGCAAACTTCACCATTCTTCGCGGAAATTAAACAAA
The DNA here is from genome assembly GCA_905220335.1 of Noctua pronuba. Taxonomy (NCBI): domain Eukaryota; kingdom Metazoa; phylum Arthropoda; class Insecta; order Lepidoptera; family Noctuidae; genus Noctua; species Noctua pronuba. Next base: position 14,665,627 of record LR999913.1, read on the forward strand.
CAAGCACAAAGGATACAATCTTAACGATTCCAGCAAAAATGACGTAAGCTTTGATAAAACTTGCCGTGAACACAAACAAAGGGATGTTCTTCTTAGCGCTGGCAATGCGGATATGTCTTGATAACAAAATTATGACACAGAAGTGCCAAGCTTCTGTATAAGTTTCCCTGTAAAATGTGGCAGAGCTCAAAAGCGCATGAGCCTAGTGGTTCGAAAAGGAACCAAATTATGTAGGTGATTTTGAAAAATGTTTGAATTTAAGTGGACTGTATAAAAGAATTGCGGTTATGGCCTAGAAAGAATAAGATGATGAACGGGCAATCGTAGATACGTGGATTTAGAGGGGAGCACGCCTTAACTTCATCCAAAATGGCGGCTGCTGTCGTCTTTCCTGCTTCGAAGCACACAACTTGATCACAGGAGTTCCTCACTGCACTCAATCACTCGATAACACCCGCGGGCAGTTCATCTCAGTTCTATCACAATTTATGTTGGAAATTAAGCGGTAATTGAGCGGCGTGGCAGCGGTCCAGCACGCGGTCGGCGCGGGAGCAACACAGCGCACGGCCACTCGGCGAGAACATTCATTTCGATCTAGTCGGCGTGCTTTTGCGGTCGGGGGGTAGGATTATCATCGCCCGTTCTGACACTAACGTCAAATGTAGGAACTAATGAGGGACCCAATTATTTATTAAAAAGATGGCGGTACCAGCTAGGTTATTCAATAGTTCTTCATCATCATCATCATTATCAGCCTATAGTTATCCACTGCTGGACATATGTCTCTTCAGTCGCACGACATCCAAGTCTTAGCCACCTGCCATCCTGTGAAGCTCATCGCTGCACCTAGCCCGAGAGCGTCCTACCTAACGATACCTAACGGTCATACATTTTACAACTAATATGCCCGCCAGCAATACGGCCGAATTAAATATAATGCTTTCATTCATTTAGGGCTTCAATACTGCCGCAAAAAATGTTGACACAGTATTCTTTAGATTTACAGCTATATTTTATCAAAGTTAGTTAGAAAAACGGTGTTCCTTCTTATTTAATTTTCTTCTTTCACAAATCCTTTCAATGTCGCTTCTATTACCTTATAAGTCTATCTCAAAACTCTAAGTAACGGTACCTCGCTGTGAAATCCAATAAAATTTTCCCAACTCTACGTAGTGATGGGCGGTGCTGCTAATTAGTCGACAATATTTATTCTTAGTCGATCGACTTGGGACAGTGATTTATCGTCTATTCAAATGAAGAGGAAGGAATTGGACTTTGATTTATTTGTTTACCACTTCAATCACTAAATAAGTTACTGTGGTAATTATTTGTTGTTTAAATCAAAAGGAAATGAGGAAGTAATTTTGGAAAAATCTAATGAAAGCCACGTTTAGCTTGAAAAATAAAGTTGTTAGCAATTTAGCACACATTAGAGGGTATTACTGTATATATTATATTTAATAATATAATATTATTATCCATTTTATATGCCACGTTGCTATTTTTAAAGATTCAATTTAATCCATTTACTTAGGTTTTTTAATCAATAACTAAACAAAAGACTACAGGAGTTACCTTTCATTATTTATCTATACAAAAATTGGCCAACAGCCAGCATTTTATTTTATTAGGACCAAGCTCACACTCCAAGTCCTTTTGTTCTTTGACTAGCGATATACGTGCGCGTTATTGAAACCTAATATATTACAAAAAATAAAATTACATATCTTGCATAAATCTCGAGAAAAGTCTCTTTCTGGTTTAGAAAAGGTTCCGATTTTCCTTTGAAGCTTAAAAAAATAAGTCGACATAATAAAGCGACACAACCTTAGTTTAAAAAATAATTAAAACTCTTCATTGAAACGTTCAAAGGGGTGTCTTCATTCAGTACTTAATGAAGTCGTTGAGTTACACCCAGTTTTTGCCTCGTTTTACGTTACGTTTAATTTATTAAATTATTTGTACCAACTTAGTACTAAGTTGTTAATATTATCACTAAGACTGCTGCATCTAATCTGTTAAGTCTGGTAAGTCTGTTTTTAATCTCTGTCAAGTACTTTTATGCCAATTCAATTTGCAGTTTCTATAAAAACGAGAGGAATATAGCTCACTAGTTGAGCCATCGGACTGATGACTGAATTGTTATGAGTTCATACTACAATCTTAATATTGATGTAAGGCTTTTTAACACTAATCGGCGAGCCAACTCAAAGGTTTGATTGCAAGACCAAGATGAAATGTAATAAGGAAACTATAACAGTTCTAACCAGTGCAGTTGGAGTATAGCTTGACTTGTAAAAATTGAAATGTCCCTTTCGCAAACACATTGCTACAGAAATTCTACAAAACGCTTTCCTTTCAGGTTCTCTCTATAGCTTGAAATTCCGCTCATAAAGTGTTGGCGAAGCTTTGGAACCAATATTTATAGTTTCCGAGTGGAATACAACTTCTAGTACAACTTGTATGAGGAACGCAATTGTTTGGAAAATAGCTGTTTGTGATGTATCGAACGTGTTTCTGTACAAATTCTTATTTGTATACTTTTCTTTGTTGTCTGTCGGTTGCTTGGCTATTGAGAAGATAAATACAGGGTGTAAACGGACCCTTCACGAAGCCGTCAACTAAGCATTATGTACATCAAACTAAGTAACTCTACGCAAAAAATATTGCTGGGAAACGACTTTTTTTTGGAGTGAAAAATCATGTTTTACGGTAAAACTCAATGTAACGCACTCAAAACATTGTGCTTATGGATGCATTGAATAGTAAAAGGATCATGGAGGTATTTAAAGTAGAGTTATACCCTTAACTAGTATTTTCTTTAACTTCTGAAAAAGCTGGAACTTTTATCCCCAATAACTCCGTAACTAGAAGGTTCCCAGGTATGGTCCCGAACAAAAAAAATATCGCCTTAGCGGGGAGAACAAGTACCTTTCGGCTTCGTGATACAAATCGAATGCCTAATCGAACCCAGTACCGCATGCTCGGCAGTTGCACTAGTGTGCACTTAACCAACGTGGTAGTCTGTTTGAGGTATGACACTTAAGGACCTCGCGCACTATGCGGCCACGACCACAACTTGTCACGTGACCGGTAGCAATCTGGGACAAAACTGGTGGGTTGTGCGACCAATATTTTAGTCCTGGTTTCGACCAAAATACGCTTCATCATCTGCCTAGCCTTTTCCCAACTATGTTAGGGTCGGCTTCCAGTCTAACCGGATGCAGCTGAATACCAGTATTTTATATGAAGCGACTGCCTATCTGACCTCCACAACACAGTTAGTACTGGGTAATACGATACCCCTTGGTAAGACTGGTTGTCAGACTTTTTGGACCACTCACTACCTAACGACTGGCGAAGATCTACAAATGACGCCCGGGACCAACGGCTTAACGTACTTTCCGAGGCTCAGAGGAAACTCGGTATGTAATGGGTGGTCACCCGTCCACAGACCAACCTAGGCAAGCACGGCTTAACCTAAAGATCGACCCGAGCGGCTGTTATTATTTAGCCACGACCAACCAAAGGTCCTGGTCGTGGCCGTGTAGTGTAAGAGATCCCTTATTTATGTTTCGGTTAACACCTAGACACAATAGCAGATCAAGAACTTTATCTACTCTGACTCTTCGTAACTTGCAACTTATTACTACGACTTACAAAAAATGCGATTCTCACAAACCTATGGATCCCCAATTTCCCATGTGAGAATCTGAAAATCGTAAACAGAAACGTATTTCATTAGAGACTGTGATGAAAAAGTCAATAAACACAGACGTCCTCGAAGTCTTCAAAATCAAAGCGACATGTCTCTGTAACTTACCAGACGGCTCTTTGCCAAGCTGATTGAAAACCGCTAAGCTTTAAGAACCTGACAAAAATACAGCCGTCTCCTTTACTCCTACCAGTTTTATCAAAACAGAAAGAGATTACGATACAATTTGAATTTGCTTTTATGTTTGATATTATCATTTTTTTCACAGTAGGTAAATGTGTAATTCTTTGGAACATCAAAAGGTTCGTGTTTTGAATAAACATTCTGTTTTTAAGGAGAAATTAAAGAGGTCAAGTTTGTCTGGTTATGTTTGTGTTGTGTATGAAGAACTATGCTAATTTGATACTTCATCCTTTTTGCAAGTCGCGCGGAAACTTTGAGAACATTTTTTTTGTGTACTTTCGCTTTTTGCTTTAATAAAAAACTTTGTGTTATATTGGATAAGTGTGCAGATTACGTGTTTTAAACTTGTTTGAAGAGTTTTCTTATCTTATTAATCAAAGATGAGAGATCAAAGGTGCGTGTTATTCTTTAAAAAAAACAAGTTATACTGTAACTTTAATAGTAAGTTTGTCGAATTTGTCAGGTATTATTCCGTTAGGCTCGTAAATCATGTGAGCAGACGATGGGTTTCATGCTATGAAAATACAGTGGGTGTGATACACTGTTTGTAGCAAAACTCGACTTTTTTTTTTTTAAACGTTGCCCCACTCTAGGAATTTCTCCTGTATCGTGGGTGCGTTTACAAACATTTAAACTCACATACACAAACAGCCAGACCCGGAACAACTATCTGTAGGCCATACAAATATTTGTTCCGTGCGGGGATCGAACCCGCGACACGCAACGCAGCAGTCAATCGCTCAGCGAACTAACGAATTACTTGAGATTACAACTTAACACAATAACACGGGGATACAAGTTCCAAGACGTCTCAACTCCGCCGCGATCAGACATTAACTGTCGGCTTCCTTCTGAGCTGAACATCAGGGCTCTCTAGTAGACTGGTAGGTCGGGTCATGTCACCCACTACCCACATTTTATGTCCGTACTAACGACCGGATAAGACAAATATATCGAAACTCCTTTCAGACATCCATACCATCACTAACACTAAGATACTTATGCACAGTTGAATTTACACTAAATACCTTTTACACCGTCTGTACCTAAATACATAAGTAGGTACATAGGTAACACATGAGTCGAGAACCGCTTACAGTAAAATTAAGCGTATTTAGAGAGAATTACTCCGTTCTCACGGAATACTAAGTACCTGCTCGGTAACGCATGCGCCTGCATATATTACACATATTTTAGGTGTCCTACATACATTATGATGAAGGTAGATGATTACGTTTTGGGGCTACCGTCTAACTTGTTCACAGATTTATCTTCATCATCTGCCTAGCCTTTTCCCAGCTATATTGGGGTCGGCTTCCAGTCTAACCGGATGCAGCTGAATACCAGTATTTTACATGGAGCGACTGCCTATCTGACCTCCACAACCCAGTTAGTACTGGGTAATACGATACCCCTTGGTAAGACTGGTTGTCAGACTTTTTGGGCCACTGACTACCTAACGACTGTCAAAGATCTATAAATGACACCCCACAGATTTATCTTAAAGGTACCTTATTCTTAACGCGATCATAATAATAGGACGACTAGTTTCTTTATAACTCCACTAGTTTTCTGCCAGTTCGCGTTATGTCCGGAGATTATCTCACGGAATCGTTTTAAATATAGCCCGCGCGAGCTTTTGCCCGCGGTTTCGCTCGCGTTAATTTAGAATTTAATAGTCAATTCGGGTTGTACTCTGCTTGAAATAATACATTCAATCATGATTCGAAAGACACGTGGCGCCATCTAATATCATAAGAACGTTATTGTTGTTTTCCTCGGGAATAGTACTTTTTTTCGGGATGATATGTACTATGTCCGTTTCTGTACACCTGACAACGTATATGCAAAATTTCAGGATGATCGGTTCAGTGGTTTATTCGTGAAAAGGTAACAAACAAACAAACTTACTTTCGCATTTATAGTATTAGTAAGGAAGTAAGGATGACAGTTGAGTATAACATAGCTTCCCAATAGTGAAAGAATTCTCGTAATCGGATCAGTAGTTCCCAAGATTACTCCTACATCCAAACTTACAAACTTTACGGTGAATATCTGTTGCCGTTTGGCGTGTCATAACGATTGGGCGGTCTGGCCGCTGTGGTTAACGGTTGCTGCAGCCTTCGAAATTGTACCTTTAGACCCCGGGGACGTATAAATAAAACCGATAGGTGGCAGGTGACAGGCGCCAAACCACAAGTTATTCAAAGGAACAGCACATGTATATTATTGTGAAAAAAATGTGTCGTAACAATATTATAAAATTGAGTCAACATCATCATCATTTCGAGGAGCTCGTGGCTTAATAATAACAGCCGCTCGGGTCGATCTTTAGGTCAAGCCGTGCTGGCCTAGGTTGGTCTGTGGATGGGTGACCACACATTACATACCGAGTTTCCTCCGTGCCTCGGAAAGCACGTTAAGCCGTTGGTCCCGGGTGTCATTTGTAGATCTTTGACAGTCGTTAGGTAGTCAGTGGTCCAAAAAGTCTGACAACCAGTCTTACCAAGGGATATCGTATTACCCAGTACTAACTGGCTTGTGGAGGTCTGATAGGCAGTCGCTCCATGTAAAATACTGGTATTCAGCTGCATCCGGATAGACTGGAAGCCGACCCCAATAAAGGGTGTAAAAAGACCCTTAACGAAGCCGAAAAGCACTTGTTCTCCTCGTCATTGTGATCATTTTTTTGTTCTGCACCATACCTGGGAACCTTCTAGTTACGGAGATATTGGGGGTCAAAGTTCCAATTTTTTCACAAGTTTTTTTTTTAATACTACTTTTTAAGGTTCTAAATTTACTCCAATTACCTCCATGGTCCGTTTACTATTCAAAGCATCCATCAGCAATAAGTTTTGAGCGCATTATATTGAGTTTTACCGTAAAATGTGATTTTTGAACCCAAAAAAAAATTTCGTTTCCCAGTAAAAATTTTTGCGTAAAGTTACTTAGTTTGATGTACAGAATGCTTGGTTGACGGCTTGGTGAAGGGTCTGTTTACACCCCGTATAGTTGGGAAAAGGCTAGGCGAGACATCATCATTTCAGCTGAAAGACGTCCACTGCTGGATACAGGCCTCCCCCAAGTGTCACCACATAAAATTGAGTAACTGTTCAAAACTCGGGCGTTTGTCAGCGGGTTTACTCTGCCAATGTCAGCAAGACCAACCACCAATGTGCAACCAATGTTAGTATACTGAATGGTTAATGTGCGCCAGGGTAGCATGCGAAATTCAAATTTTCTTACTTTTTTTGCAATTTGCAGGGCAGTGTCATATTGATGAAAAATGAGTCGATGAGTGTTGTAAGTTGATGAAAAATGAGTCGCGTAAGTAACACGTATGTTGTTACAGAATTATTTTCATTTAACCCCATTGAATGACTTTTTCATGAAATAGTTACTTATATAATAAGGTTAAATGAGCTTAGACGGTTATATTAATGATTTTAATTCTGTAACTAAATACGCGTTAATTGGGCGACTCATTTTTCATCAACATACAACCTGACATTGACCTGCAAATTGCCAAAAAACATAAGAAAAATTAAATTTCGCGGGCTACCCTGACGCTTTCGCCTTAACATAAGCATATAAAGCATAATAACCAATCTATTGCTTTCCCAATACTGAGATACATGTCCTGTATGTCAGAGGGAAAACCATATGGTTAACAGTGCTGAATAACTTTTCGAGAACAGTTCTTGAACTACACTTCAACAAGTCTATCCATCAATATTCCCTACTATCAATCATCTATCCGTACCCAATTACACACAGTACCCGCCGGCCATCGCTTACTACACTAAAACCACAAATAAGTAAGATACAGAAGGTCAACTCCATACAACGAGCCAAACCGCACGCACCCAACGCTTCACGTACAAGCGCACTCGCGACCGGCATTTGTTTAACATTGCCGCGTGCACACATAGACACCCTTCACGTACAGCGAGCGTAAGCGCACTCGCGACCGGCATTTGTTTAACATCGCAGAACGCACACAGACACTCGCGGCCGGTATTTGTTTGAGATTGGCGAACGTACGCGTATGTCGCCATAGCCACAAGCTACACGCTTAAGCGACAAGCGTCCTGCGACAGCGACTGCGGTTTTTTGTGTTATTAAGTTGTTTTTCTGTACGGCGACGGGTTGAACGGTGCACGGAAACATGTGAAGTGCAGGCTTACCCCGTGACGCAAGTCGGGGTCTATATTAATATTCATCTGCTTTAGTTCATTGTTCAGAGTCAGCCTTCTGTCCCTATCTACTCTGTGGTAACACAATTGGCTCCCCGCCAGCGCGCTCATTGCATATAATATCGTCCACAATTCACTTAGCAACGTAAATATGTACTAAATGAACGTCTGAATGTACTGTGATTTGGGAGTTAATGGTGCGATATGGAGGTTATAGTTGGATTGTGTGAACCATTTGCATTGCCTATTTATAAGTAGATTTAGTTTCTAGTTTAAACTGTAGTTAGGAACGTTCCAGAATATTGCCTCGTTAATAGTTGCAAAGCGCTACTGCTGAACAAGAGGTCTTATGTTCGATATCCAGGGCGGAAAATGTGTTATTGGGTTTTTTCATAAGGAAATTTCTCAGTAGCAGCCTGGAGTGGCAATTTGTGTCCGTTTGATGGCAATGGGCTCGCCTCCTATTGGGGTATTTAAAGGTAACTCTCGAAATGAAGGTATAGGTGCTGAAGGTACAGCTCTGCCTAGCCTATTTTGGATAAAGCATGATATCATGTGAGTATCTGCGATCCCTTTTATTACTCCGTACGCATTCATTACATCCTCCTTGACTCTAAGTATAATATGGTGAAACGAACCACTCTCACCGTACATCAATTTAAGATATTACCATCTGTACACAAGAACAGCATCACAACACGCTAACTTATGAGCATAAATCTCAAACGTGTACATATTTTAGACTTACCTGGGATTTAAGCTAAGCTCAGTGGTGGCTTAGCGCGAACGTTTATTAGACGTAGCCACGTAGTGACGTAGTGACGTAGTGACGTAGCTAGCAGTATGTTCACATTAATAACGCTTCGGTGAACTAATTTTGGAGCTGAGAAAGCTGTAAACAATGGGCTTTAGGTATTTTTTAGATTTATAAATAAAACTATAAACATAATATTAAACTGAATTTATAATATTAAAATAATTCATTCTCTATTTTTATGATGCAATGTCGGGCAGCGCATTTGGCACAATGGCTGAGAGATTGACTGCTGCGCTGGGTGTCAAGGGTTCGATTCCCGCACCGAGCAAATATTTGTATGGCCTATAGGTAGTTGTTGCGGGTCTTGCTTTTTCTGTATGTGGGTTTAAATGTTTGTAAACGCACACACGATTCAGGAGAAATTCCTAGTGTGGGGCAAAATTTTTAATTAAAAAAAATATATATTTTTGAGATCCCCCGCACAAACAAGTTTTGTCTGGAACAAGTTTTCTGTTTATTAGTCCATAATTTTCTCACAGTTTTTTAGTACTCATTTGCAAACGTTGGTGCACTGATTTTTCGGAGACAATCTTAAAACTGAGGATTTCTAGTCGATTAATTAACACTTAAAATACAAATCATTCAAGAGGCAAGATAAATTAGAAAGTAAGAGAAGTTATTATTTTAGTTAAACTTTTTAGAATATTCAATGAAATGAATAATCATCTCACTGGAACAATGGTTTTGTTAGAGGCTCTGTGTGTATTGAAGTGAGTTTAATAATATCGATTCATCAAGCTTACTGAGGTCCAATTAATTTACCCTGAGATTGGTTCTCCATTTCTTTTCACATAACGTAACATCACGCATAAAATCCTAAAAGGGTTAGGCAGTGGTGAACCTAATAGTACACCCACTTTTCGGCAGTTCTGTTTAAGTCCCTTGTAATAGGGGGCGAGCCCATTGCCATTTGGGTACTGATCCAGATTCCGTGGCTGCTACTGAGAAATTCCTGATTGAAAAACCCAATAACACTTTGCCCGACCCGGGAATCGAACCCAGGCCCTCCTGGCCACTTCTTTTCAGGCTCGGATATTAATATCAACCCGACCCATCTGGCTTTTCACTTAAAACTATTTTTTAAAGAAAAGTACACAACTCGACACAACCTCGGACTATACAATAAAGGGTGTAAAAAGACCCTTAACGAAGCCGAAGGGCACTTGTTCTCCCCGTCAATGCGATATTTTTTTTGTTCTAGACCATACCTGGGAACCTTCTAGTAACGGAGATATATATAAGGGGTCAAAGTTCAAATTTTTTCACAAGCTTTTTTTTAAATACCACTTTTAAAGGTTTTAACTTTACTTTAATTACCTCCATGACCCGTTTACTATTCAAAGCATCCATCAGCACTAAGTTGTGAGTTCGTTTCATTGAGTTTTACCGTAAAGCGTGATTTTTGACCCCAAAAAAAAAGTAGTTTCCCAGCAATAATTTTTGCGTAGAGTTACTTGGTCTGATGTACAGAATGCTTGGTTGACGGCTTCGTGAAGGGTCTGTTTACACCCTGTATTATTCGCTCTTCCTGACTGCTCAAGCCGATATTCTATGTGGAGAGTGGAGACCAACTTGCTCTCAGCCGAGACAATGTAACTAACACTAACTGAATATGTAACAGTTTCGAACGTAGTTATAAATATGGCGCCCTTTGTCAAACTTTAATGCGACAAAGTCCCAACTCCAAGCCCGGCTCCATAATTAATTGAAGAGTTAGGGGTGACGAAGACGAGAATACTGCGATTCTTCGGAGATAGGACAATGATTAATAACGACATCTTGAGACAAACGCCTATGGCTAAATAATAAAACTGCACGGTTCGATCTTAAGTAACACAAGGTCAAGGTCGGCCCATGGATGGGTGACTATCCATTCCACCTTGATACCAAAAACAAGTTAAGCCATTGGTCCCGGCTGTCATTTGTAGATTTTTGACGGTTGTTGTGGGTAATTAGAAGCTCGAAAGCCTGACCACTCCAAACCACTCTTGCCAATTAAATGTGGGTATGATACCACATTTTATCAGTCATGTTAAAGACCTGTGTGATAAGCCTCCAGGGTTCCCCAGGGTCCTCCTAACCAGTAGCTAAACGAGCCATTGCATCGTGTCCAAGCACGTTTAATACACTATCAGCAGAATGTCCTCCGGCGATACAAGAGGACGGAGGACTGAGGAGGTCTCCGAGCGAGGCTGAACTCAATAATTAATTCGAGAATGTATCGCTAGGGCTGCCGCTGTTCGTCGGATACGAAGGTTCCACGATATGCAAATATGTGAAGGTTAACAAAACAAACTGATTATAAAGAGATTTTTATATAAGGCTTTCAGTAACGAGGTACTGTTCCATCAGAAAATACAATCGAAACTTTTGTCTATACCATCGAACAATTTTTTTCTAAATGTTTTCCTTATTAACTCATCTTGTTGAGTCTGACAACCAGTATTACCGAGGGGTATCGTATTTACCCAGTACTAACTGGGTTGTGGAGTTCAGATAGGAAGTTGCTCCATGTAAAATTCTGGTATTCAGCTGCATCCGGTTAGACTGGAAGCCGACCCCAATATAGTTGGGAAAAGGCTAGGCAGATGATTAATTCATCTTGTAGTATTCGTCCTTTGTTGGCGCTTTTCGACCTATGGTGAAAAGTGCTTGTGAATGCTAGTGAACCAAACCAAACGGGTAACTGCTCAGGTGAGCACTATCCTTTCTCTCACCAGAGGTCTGTTGACCTCAGCTTCTCGCAGCCCTGAGAAAAGCGGTATAATTAACACGTGAACTCGGACGAGGTGTCCGCTGCAAGCGGTGTTGAAGGGCTTGTAGGGATAGCAATAGATGTACTTTTAATTTATGATTAAAGAACATACAGTATAGGACGAAATATTGAATAGTATAAATTGAAATAAGTTCCATTTTACCATATGTAGTTTTAGGATGGTGGAGGTGGAGGCTACTTGCATATACTCTTTTAAACCACTTCACCGTAACCTTTAAATTTATAAAATTGTAAAATTGTAGTCGGCTAACAAAACAGTCAAAATGTTTTTTTTTTTGTTATATCAGCATTTTACATCGAATTAAACTGGTTTGGCAACTTAACTTTTAGTACTAACAATGCCATCCTTACTCCTTACTAATATTATAAATGCGAAAGTAAGTTTGTTTGTTTGTTATCTTTTCACGCCTAAAACCACTGAACCGATCATCCTGAAATTTTGCATAAACGTTGTCAGGTGTACAGAAACGGACATAGGACACCTTTCATCCCGCAAAAAAGTACTGTTCCCGAGGAAAACAACAATAACGTTATTATGCTCATAGATGGCGCCACGTGTCTTTCGAATCATAATTTAATTACAAGCAGAGTACAACCCAAATTGATTGTCAAATTCTAAATTAACGGGAGTAAAGCCGCGGGCAAAAGCTAGTCGATTATAAAAGCTAAACTACCAGCCAATAACAATCTCAGTGTAGTGACTATTGATTACAACATAAACCTGGCTATTAGGGCATCCAATTAGTTAATTAGGTCATCGGGCTATGCATTATTCAGAGCACACTTCATAGAGTAGTTTTAGTGTACAGATTATTTTTTGTGTGGGTTCGATCTGTTCGATCTCAATTTCTCAGTAGTATTTTAGAACGTCAATGTCCCCATGACAATAAATATAAGGTTGAGGGGAAAAGTTGGGAGGAAACCGGCATCATTCTACAGCCAACATTGAACCGAATACATGTGAGACATCTATACCGACGCGCACGGCGCCCACTTGGTGGCTTTCGTGCTACTGCCTTTCATAGGAAGGAGGCCTGTTTGCCAGCCAAAGAGATTTAAAAGACTAATAGAGTGGACATTGGGAATATTTTCATACAAAAATTTTGATCCCGAATTTGTCAATTTTGACACACGAATCCTACTTGAAAAGCGGGCGTATGACGCTAGACAGAACGATTTGTCACTAAGTCGTAACAAGTATTGGATTACGATTTTCATCGTCTTGTCCCGTCTATCGTTCGTAATTATTTGAATGTCTTTGGTGCCAGCCATGGGAACATTACAGGCTGATTATGCTGACAATTAAACAAAACTATGTCATTCGGAAGATGTGGTGCGGACGAACGAAAAAACAGACAAAGAGACATTGCGTTGTATAATATTATGCAAACCAGAGTACAGTCACACACAGCCACATTTTCCTTCACAACTGTTCTTATTTACCGATAAGCAGCTTCGCTTCGCGTCTAACTGTCAAGTATAATATCCGAGACTGGTGCAGCGGAGATCTGCGATAGTGAGCGAGGTAGCAGACATCTGGGACCACGTGGCACAGTGATTGTGGTAATACGAATCAAGGAGAATATTGAAGATAAACCTTACATCATTATGTTATCATAATGTGATTTTTGAAAAAATACTTTCTTTGAATTCGGTTTCTAATGTAGTTGTTTAGAGAGCAGCGGTGGCCCAGTGGTGGCGGCCCCGACTTACACACAGTAAGTTGGGTTCGAACCCAGGCATGCGCATTACTTTTTGTAATTTATTTCATCACCGCTGCTCTCAAAACGGTGAAGTAAAACATCGTGAGGAAACCGGTATGTCCTAGAACCAAAAAATCGAAGACATGAGACGTCTACTAACCCGCACTCAACTAGGCCCGCGTGGTAGATCATAGCCCATTCCCTCTCTAGAGAGGAGGCCGTGTCTCCCAGCAGTGGGAACATTATAGGCTGATTAAATATGACTTATTTACTTGTGCCATTCTATCAATGATTTTATCATGGAAATGTCGATAATGTATTGGATTGACATGAGCTAAAAAATAACAAGCGCTTTGAAAGCAATTGGAAGGGGTGCTCATATAATATTGTTTCTTTCAAACAGAATTATAAGTTCGCTTCTATAATAAAATTGTTATGCAAAATTCATTGCGGAATTTTGCCAGAAATTCTTGCTAGGTACTGCATTCCTTGTAGGAATGTCGGAGTGCTATCGGTGTAAGAATTCGCTGCAACGTGCTAGTTTAAAATGGTAGTTTGAATGCAATGCCACATTTTTGCTATGTAGAGACAAACAATGTGGAACACCTTGTGTAGCAACAAATAACAAGCAAGTGCAGTGGTGGCCCCGTAGAATCGGCTGCAACTTACGAGCTGAGGATCTCTCAAAACGGTGAAGGAAAACATCGCGAAGAAACCTGTTAGTGACCTAGATCTGACAGTTTGAAAAAAAATAATTCGCCATCCCATCTTTCTAGCACAGTGAGAAACTCAAACGGCGCAAATACAATAATTTAATTGGTAGTAATGTGTTTGAGCCGTTTGGGGTTGAAACTGGCCCTAGGCCATGGGATCCGAGTGCCCACCTAGTATTTCGGAAAATCGCCAAGCGGTTGGTCGACTCTTCACGTGACCGGCGGGCCTATTTTTTGGCCAAAAAATCAGCATTGCCATCCAACGTGGTAATGATGCCTTCCATGGCAATGGGCACTTTTCCTGTTGACAGCGATGTGGTTGATTTTTTTGATGCCCTGAAATCCTTTTAAATATGTTAGAAATAATTTGTGTATTAAAGTTGAATAGGTAGTAAAAATCTTCGAAAAAAAAACATTCTTATAGCACCACTAGGCCCACGTAGTATTTCGGACCACTTAACCCATGGGCTGCCCCGAACGAAGCTTATGAAATCATATTTTTCAATCGATTGAACAGCGCAACAAAATAAATTAAAACCAAGTTTGGGAAAACTTCACTGGCTCAAGAAAACTTAACTCAGTTGAACACAATAATCCAATCATTTCAAGAATATCTTGCACAATGTATTTCTCGAAAGAGATCGCTTGCCCGGGTGCACCGCGGTAGGGGTATAGGGGAAACTTTGGTGTTGCGAGCGACCGTCTATAATTGTGTCAGGAGTGGGGCAGTTTCTGTACCGGGGTATAGCAAGAATAATTTTAAGAGCACTGGACTGTTTTGTATGTTGTTGAATGTTTTATTTTAACCGCTCGGGTCGATCTTTATGTTAAGCCGTGCTTGCCTAGGTTGGTCTGTGGATGGGTGACCACACATTACATACCGAGTTTCCTCCGTGCCTCGGAAAGCACGTTAAGCCTTTGGTCCCGGGTGTCATTTGTAGATCTTTGACGGTCGTTAGATAGTCAGTGGCCCAAAAATTCTGAGAACCGTATCGTATTACCCACTACTAACTGGGTTGTGGAGGTCAGATAGGATAGGCAGTGGCTCCATGTAAAATATTGGTATTCAGCTGCATCCGGTTGGACTGGAAGCCGACCCCAATATAGTTGGGAAAAGGCTAGGCAGATAGGAATGTTTTATTTGAAGTAATTTGGGTTACTTAGTTACATTACAAGGGACGATTTGAATCATTCGATATTCTGCTAGATACGGGCAGTAGAAGACTAGTAGTAGTGAGGTCTTTGTTCAGATCCATGATGTCGACACAGCTCATAAGCAAACAGTGACACATAGTCCGAAAATGAATGAATGAATTAGTATACCGTGCGATACTCACGTCATGGGCAGGGCAAAAATTAAGGAACATAATGCATTCGAGCCAAAGCTCGAACCAGGCATTAATCATGCGGAATTCAGCAGTTTTTTTTTTTGTCCTACTGATGGGCAAAGACCTCCCCCAATTACTTCCATGTGCTCTTTTCTCGTACCACCTCGAACCAGCCCTCGCGGTAAGCGTCCAGACCGTCTCGCCGCCTCTTTCTGGAGAATTATAAAAGTAAATTAAATGTTGTGGCTGTCTCATAAAGAACTAAACTAAAAAAAAAATACTGTATCAGTGGCATATTTACCTTTGGGCCAAGAGGGTCATGGCCCCGACCAATTTGAATAGTAATTAAATTATTACTGCATTTTCTTTGTTTATAATACCCTGTTGCCTTGTACTTAAAGGTTCTGAGAAGGTTATACCTAAAATCTTCCTCTTTCAAATTTTATTTAAAAGTATTTACCGCAGAGTCGCGATAAGCCCTTGTAATGCAACGCAGACAAAGAGATAATACCGTCTAAGGCGATAATCGCCTTCTGTTGGGGCATTCTGTCGTATTTAACAGATGTAGGGCAATTCTTTACGAAGCGTCTTTGCACAGCTGGATCGAGAAGTTTTAAAGTAATGTGTTCGATAGTATTGAAAACTTTGTAAAGTGTTGCAATTGTTTTGAAAAATTTACAGTAAAATAAACATGACAGTATGTATGATGAAAACACGAAACACTGGGAGCGTTGGAAAGGAATGAAGCAGGCCTTTGCCCAGCAGTGGGACAGAATAGGCTGATTCAAAAAAAAAGTAAGCATGATAAGTATTTAGTTTACTGTTGTGGAGGACCACGCGAGCTTAAAAAAACCATGACACGGAGAATATCCCAAAGGATTTTTATTTTCTAGCGAGATAAAAAGTATCCTATGTTCAGGTCACAGACTAATTGTGTGACTTTCACAAAAATCCGTGAAAAGGTAACAGACAGACATAGTAACTACCATATATTTGTTTGTTTTAAATGATCGTAAAATAACATACTAAGCATCTTCTGTAAAAGGGTTGCATTATATGTAGTTCAAACAATTCTATTCTCCATCAAAGCATAAAAATCACCAATTATTAAGTTAGATCAGTAAATCGCTCACAATATTCCGACTCCATATCGGACTGAACAAACATCGGATCGACGTCCGACCGCGGCTCGGATATCTGACATGTGACGTCATAATCCGATCCGACATGTCCCGGGACAGATCATGTTCTGCTCTCTGTGTACCGTTGTATGTACAGGCGTGTATTTCTAATAGCTGGGTGTTTATGGTTGAAGTATAGCTTGATAAACATTAATGAGTGTCGTCAGGACAAAATATTATTTAAAAAAAATATTAGTAAAATTCCTTTATTTATATCTTTACAAATTCAATTACACTTTTAAATATTCCTTAGAAAAAACAAAAAAAATATATTTAAAAACATAAAATTGTAACCCACCGGTATCGGGAACAGGGTTCAAGCTACCGGCAGTCAGGGCTCCAGAGAGAGAAAGCTTTCTGAATCAAGCCCTTGATCCAGCTGCCTAATAAGAGCCTCCTCAGGTATTGATCGAGGCTCTTGGCAATTAAGCCATGGGCTGACACGACTATTGGCACAATGATCGCTGAGTCCACATTCCACATGTCGACAACCTCGCGAGCCATGTCAAGATTTAGTAAAATTATTTATTAAGTATTCTCATAATTATTATAGCAAGGCGTGATTACATTTGTGCCACAAACTTAGTTTGGTAATAATTTAGTATCGGGGGGGGGGGGGACCATTTCCGAGTAGCGAGCAGCCTCTTTGCTAAGACATTATTCATGTCAATCAGTCGACTTTAGAGTCTGAAATACAACCATTTGCGAACTTTTATCACTGGCTGTTAGTCGTCGCAAGTAAAATAACGAGCAAAAGTTACTACTGCTACGAAAGTGCTACGCAGCCGCTACGCCGTAGCAACGTAGCGCTACGGGGGCAAAGTCGGGGACAAGGCTATAAAATCTTATCTGCACGATTTACGATTCCTTTCAATTCCATTTGCGACAATCAGTCACAAACTCAGGCTGTATTCCGAACAGATGTTTCTAACACCTCTATATTTCTTCTAGACCTAGTCGCGATTTTTTTCTACTAATAAGCAAAGGTTGGCATCGGCCTCAATTTTTTCATCCAATAAAGGTTATTTATTTCGGCGATCGTTTTGTGGGCCTTCGATAAATAACTTCAGACGAAAAATAGCGGAGTCGTCAATGCCAGGGATTGTCAACATTTGTCAACGTCTCTCCCGGTGCTAGGGCTGCCACAAAGTGGTATCTTGTGCGTTAAGAATGCATGAAAAAGGTTGAGAGCGTCTACCGTAGTGATTGTAACCATTTATCAAAGTCGTGTGGGACAACGTAATAGTGGATGGAACATGGGTTTTTATCTACAATAGTTTTTATTGAATTCCGCTGAAGTGGTTTTTAGTGCCTCGTATACAGGGTGAATTTTTCAAGTACGCATGGATGGCCAAATCCAAAACTATGAGAAATAGCAAAAAATACTGCAATGAAACAATTTATTACTATACCATTCGATTGTGTCTTTAGTAAGCATCAAATTCTGGGAAGTAGTGGAAACTTAATTGTACATCTATTGAGGCGTACAATTTCTTGCTGTAAGATTAAATTATTAAACGAAAAAATACAATGCAATAAGTCCACATTGTATCCTTCTGTAATTTCGTATCCAAATATGGTTTAAAAGTTTTTTGCAATCGTTTATATTTTTGTTGAAACATATCGTTTTGTATAAGGTCGCGGCTACATTTTGTCACAACAATAATCCGAGGCTAATCCTGGATTTGATAAAAATTAATTGGATGTGTAGAGAATTATAGTATCGATCTGTGGGGGTTAGCGGCGAAGCCTTATTTTAAGCCTTTATGAAATAGGCTGCCTATAATGTACGAGCTAATAATATTTAGGTAGGGATCTGCGTGAGTCTCGGTTAAAGGTCACTCAAAAAAGTTGTAAGCATTATTCGTCTATATTTTAAGAACTACTCGGGTTGATCTTCAAGTTAAGCCGCGCTTGCCTGGTTTGTTCCGTGGATGGGTGACCTACCATTACATACTGACTTTCCTCCGTGCCTCGGAAAACACGTTAAGCCGTTGTTACCGGCTGTCATTTGTAGATCTTCGACAGTCGTTACAGGTAGTAAGTGGCCCGAAAGTCTGACAACCAGCCTTACTAAGGGGTATCGTATTATCTAGTCCGAACTGTGTAATGGAGGTCAGATAGGCAATCGCTTCATGTAAAATACTGGTATTCAGCTCCATCCAGTTACACTGGAAGCCGACCCATATGGTCGGGAAAAGGCAGGCAGATGATGATTTTAAATTCAATTTCAATTTAAGTTGTAAATTTAACACTCCAGGAGACCTTGACAAAGTGGTATTCTCTCAGTGATCGATAGTGATGTTGGAAAAATTTATTTAACTGACAAAAGCAATCAAAACTTATTTCAATCCTGTTACTGGCCCCCAGTGATCGAGGCACCTGTGGCCGACGCCCCCTATTCTATTAAATTAATTCGATTCGATTAATGTTTTAACACGTTAAACGCCGTGGGGGACAACATATGGGCCTCACTTATTTAGTCAAAGGAGCCAGGTTAAAAATGCCCGATTGTTAAATTTTACGTATCAGTTTTTATTGCTTTAAAATGCTAGAAAATGTGCCAAATCACATGAAATAAATCGAAGAAAAGTAATTTGTGACTTTATTTCACCACAATACTACTGTCACTCAACAGTTGCCCCCCATGGCCCAAGCGGAAATAAATCGCGTTTTTCGTTGGTGGGGGTCGGGGTGTCGGTCATCGGAAAATGAAACACATCTAGGGGGTACTAGTAGAAAAAATAGAAGGAATATACCAAAAGAGGTTGCTAATGATAAACTGAAGACAGGTGAATATATAGCTAGAGAGAGCGAAGATGGAATTACTATCATGAAGTGGAAAGATAAAAGAGACGTACTTGTTCTTTCGACCATACATTCCGACCGTTTCCAGACAATTATAAAGCGAGGAAAAACGATATCGAAGCCGAAAATCGTGCTAGACTGTAATAGGGCAAAAGGAGCTGTCGATTTGTCACACGTTTGATGTAGTTTCATTTATCAAACTATCCCCGAAAAATTAAATCCTAACAACTATGTAGTACAATTTTAACCAGATGTTAACTACTTAAGTAACAGAATAGTGTTTTACAACACATTATAAATAGTAATTTTATGGAAAAATATAAAATAACACATTATCATACACACTTTTTCCTTTAGAACTTACAAACAAGTCATGTCCCGAAATTATTTGTCATATTTTTCAAAGTCATAGTTTTTACTAAAAACCAAATACAATCTATTTGTCTGCAGGGCCGTGGGGGTCACGTCAAATACATATTAGCTTCATATCTGTGCCCGCCGGCCCAATAGAGACGCCTAAAATTGCCTCTGGCTCGCGGTCATATGTTGTCCCCCGCGGCCCCAACGGAACAGTTAACTGTCGACCAAATGGTGCCTCACGGCCCAAATGGAAAAACGAAGAAAAAGCACTGGCGTTCAACGTGTTAAATGCTTTGAAAGCTTTTATTACCCATCAGTCTCTCACATTTGATGGTAATTTCATTAAATATTCATCTGAAACCATCATCATCATCATATCAGCCCGGAATCACTCACTGCTGGGTATAGGCCTCCCCTTTTTTCTGCCACACTTCCCGGTTCTGTGCGTCCCTCATCCAGGTGTTTTCCGCGACTTTGACGCTATCGTCGACCCAACGAGCTTTAGGACGGCAACCATACCTAAGGTATATTTACTAACCCAAATAAAGGCTCAACAAGCCCTCGACAAAGTGTCAATTACTGACGGGTTGTGACCCGACATTTTGTCGACACCGAGACCTCACCCACTAAGCCCACTCTTCGTCGTCACGAATGTGGTAGGGTTGTACAGTCGTGAGCACTAATATGTTTCATGTAGCAACTTCTATAAGTGACTTTCTCCTACTGTATTTATTGTTATAAGTTGGAAGACTATATCGTAGATAAAAATGCTTGGCTCAATGCTGGTCCTGCTCCACTGCCACTTGGGCTCACATACTAAGATTTTAATGTTTGGAAGAGATGCTCCCCCTTAGTTATTTCATTTCTTTTTTTTTTCGTTTGGAAACTTAGTTACTTTGATAACCATTGTTTTATATAAATTAGAAGCATTATTTGAGTTTTTGTAAGTGTGAGTATCATGTAGACTTTCTATTATGGTTAGTAGGGCTTATCCTAATCTTTATGGTTTTAACTGTAGTTTTGTTTTATTATCCTATCTCTACACTGTGCTCACATATAGAAGCAACAATATTGTACCCAGGACTATGTAATATATAACTTGATTTGAAAAGAGTGTCCATGGAGTTTCTTGCCCATTCTTCTCCATGAGATCTACTATTTTCGAATGGGCAACTACAGTCCATTCACAGTTATTATGCCTGTGGCGGGACTGTAGGTAGCTTATTTTTGACTATGCAAAAGTGCCTGTCACGGGTCTATTTGAAATAAATGGTTTGAGTTTGTAATTTTATGTTGTTACTTACATAGTACTTTGCAACCCGTACCATTATGAAATAGGTTTTATTGCAATCAATTTTCCACGCAAAATCAATTTGTAATTTTGTTAAGTGCATAAAATATTTTGTCGGGCATACCCAATTTCAGGCCAAACTACTTTGATTTAGGCCAAACCGGTTTATCAGGTCAGAATAAACTAATCCAACCAAAGCCGGTTGGTTACCGTTCTAACTTCACCCGTTCAGTCGGGGTGCCCTCTGATTCTTTGTTTGTGAGGAGCTGTAGCCGCTACAGTTCCAGGACCACTAATTAGGACAAATTAGTTTAGCTTTAGGTCGGGTTTGGCGGGTAACGTATACAATACATATAACTGCGTGTTACAGTACCTCACCCACTCGTCACGCTCACCCGTCACGAATCCTACAGCGTTGTTGACTCGAGCCTCTCGGGTTACTGTCAATAGTCAGATGTTGGACAGTATGGAAGTAGAAAAGGACGTTGTATTTGCTGATATTTGAAATACGGCCTTCAAGGATCATATTGAGAGGAAATATTGAGGGGAATTACGATGTCAGGGCCGGTTTTACAGTGTTTGACTAGGCGCTGAATCCGTACTAAGTAATATCATAAATGCGAAAGCAACTTTATTTCATTTCTTTGAGTCAGAGCAAATACGGACCACCGGTTGTCAGTTCTGTTCACCTGGACCCGCCATCTTCTACAAGGACTGTCGACACCCTCTGGCTGTGTCAGGGTTCCACATAAAAGCGGTTACTATGGTCATCAGCTCAATCATAACGAAATTAAAATTTTCCATCCCCGCTTTGTCATGTAAAACCACTTTAGCAAGCCAATACCCCAGCTAATAAAATCGATGCTCGACTATTTTTATCAGCAAGCTCATTATTTAGCCTGTACAGCTGAACACCGGGCCGTGGGCCGCGCCTCTGTACGATAAGGCAAACGAAGAGGAATGGCTCCGGCTAGTACCAGCGAGTAGCGCGTCACGTCGGGGCTGATTGTAAGTGGACTTGATTAGGGTACTACGTAAGGTTGCGTCTACAGAGAAGCATGAAGATGTAAGGCAAGACCTTTATGGACAAACCATCCTTACTCCTTACTAATATTATAAATGCGAAAGGAAGTTTGTTTGTTTGTTTGTTACCTTTTCACGCCTAAACCACTGGACCGATCATCCTGAAATTTTGCATATACGTTGTCGGGTTTACAGAAACGGACATAGGATCTTTTAGGGACCTTTCATCCCTAAAAAAAGTACTGTTCCCGATGAAAATAACTTCCTTATGATAATAGATGGCGCCACGTGTCTTTCGAATCATGATTGAATTATATTATTAGAAGCAGAGTACAACCTGAATTGATTGTCAAATTCTAAATTAACGCGAGCGAAGCCGCGGGCAAAAGCTAGTGAGACTTAAAACTGAATCATAACAGAACGATCTGAGGTCGCTTGCCTGATCGCATTGATACATATTTACCAATAATTTAGAGATCTATTAACTAAGAAAAAATACGTCAAGCGGATAGTTGGTTTTTGAGTTAGAAGAGCACTAACAGACAGACATAAAGAGCGACGATGTTTAAGTCAATAACAAAAATAAGACATAAGTGTAGTGTTTGGAAACATTGTGAAACTTTTGTTTGTTTTGGAGTAAATGAGAGTAAGATTAAGTTAGGTGTTGGGGAAACATCCTCTGATGTTTAGTTTGTTGCGAGAGGGTTTTAAGATAAATAATTGTTAAGGACTCTCCTTGGGGACCCTAACACCTACCCTCACACTCTGCCACTCTTGTGACTTGAGAAAATAGAAACTGCGGGTTTTTATTCCTCATATTTTATCGCTCCGCTCCACGCTCAGCTAGGCTCCTGAACCATGACCATTGGGCCACAGTTGTGAAGTTAGTGTTATTACGTCTGTTTGTTTTGACGAACGATAGGAATGCATTAGCTGTCCTTTGGCAATAAGATGAGTTGACTGGCGATGACGCGCTGTTTATCGCTCCGCTGCCCGCTAAGCTAGCCTCGTATACACGCGCCCTTAGGCCACAGTTGTGGGTAAATAAGTAAAGTTACTGTTATTTCATTTGCGTTGCTCTGACGAGGGGATGCATCAGCTGTGCCGCGGTAATAAGTTGAGTAGACTGACGGAGATGTTTGTGGGTTGAGTCTGTATTTAGGGTGCTGGAAGTTTATCATCATGTGCATCTTGTTATTTTGTTTTTATAAGCTACTGTTTGTAACTATGATTTCAATCTATACAAATAAAATTCAAAGTCCAGACTGACTGACTGATGTATCAACGCCCGCGGAGGGTGTATTCTTTGTGAAGAGTAGGTATCCACTAAGAAAGGGTTTTTCGTAATTCCACCTCTAAGAGGGTGAATAGGGGGTTGAATTTTCTGTGAAACTTTATATTTTCTGGGTCGATGGACACGAGAATTGGTGTACACACTCTTCAATTAAAATTAAGAGAAGTGTATCACAATTTTTATAAAATCATCGCAACAGAGACAAATAGGGCATCGAAACTCACGTAGACGGGCGCATGACCCCGTTACTATAATAAATGCGAAAGTTTGTGAGGATGAATGTATGTACGTTTGTTACTCTTTCACGCAAAAACTACTGAAGTATTTTGATGAAATTTGGCACATAGATAGTTTATAACCTGGATTAACACGCGGACGAAGCGAACCGCGAACTCCACGCGGGCGAAGCCACGGGCATAAGCAAGTTCTCAAATAATGTTTTTCGATCGCCAATATATCTTGTTAACAAGTCTAATCCAGGAAGTCAAAAAAATAAAAATAATTTTCAAAGAAACAGGCGTTACGAAACTGATTTGGTTTTCAAAACCAGTGATTTTATCATAAACAGGTAAGCACACGTCACAATTTAATAATAACGATGCCTTTATTTTTTAGCAGTAAGGACACTTTCCGCAGCTCGAGTGCTGGGTTCAAGTACTGTTAACTGTACTTATAGCCGTTCAGAAAGTCGTTAAAGAGAAGTTAGCTGAGGCGTCAAGTGATGAATCGTTCATCAATATTCTGAATGTATAATTACATTGATTACTTGAAAACGATCAATTCATTTGAAGTACGACAAAGTTAGTAACAATCTTTGCGGTTACTCTCTTTGAGAGAGATTGTTTTACTGATAAATGGAGTTTCAGTTTGCTATTTTTGTGATGAAATCTTTTATTAATAATAAGTAATGAGTAATGATAAGTTCTTTTTCTATGGCTGCGGGACTGTTCGAAAGAGATACTGCGGCCCTGGAACACAAAGGTAAAAGAAGGAACATGGATGGGTTTTAGTCAGTAAAAGTCTGACACTCCCTCCCACTCCACCCAGAGCGGGGGGGGGGGGGTGTTATTTGATGATTTCCCGTCCAAAAAAAAAAAGATCTTTTTCGATAAATCTGCAATTGGTTGGTAGAAAATATTAAAATTAACAGTCAAATCAGTGTAAGACAAACACTTCGGCAAGTTTTATTGTATTGAAAAGAATATACAGAAATACAAAAATATGCTCGAACGGATACAGAACAAATTCGTCAGATTTATTTATTTAAAGCTATATGGGAGATACCCGGGATACCCGTTACTGTATCCTACCCTATTCTGTCTCGGTATGGTGGGCTACTACAAATTAGAAATTAGGCGTGAAGTGGCACTGGCAACGTTTCTTTTCAAAGTTTTAAGAGGTAATATACAATGTCGCCCATGCGCATGTGACCGCCCGTAATTTTCTGAATATTCATGAAGAAATGTCAAAAATAAACTTTAAAAGGGGGGGTCTATCTACAATATTTTTCATGTTATTCAATTTTTAATTTTTTAAGTATAGTTTGTAGATTAATTGCTTTCTATTTTTTGACACATCTCCGAAGTTTATGGGTCGATTTGGATTCTGTTTATTATTTCTAAAAGCTTATGAGTTATTGTAACAGGTTAATTAACATTTTTACTAAAAATTATCGACGACGAAAAAAAAAACGGAATCGAAGTCATTTTTTCGGTGAAAAATTGTGTATTTATTTAAAAAATCTAGTGTAAGTCCAAAAATTATCCTTTAGTAAAAATCTGGCTATTGCTTGTTTGTTTTTAATTCCATTATCATCCTCATTATTAGTTTAACCTTTTAGTACTCACTGCTAAGAGCAACATTCAATTGACTTTCACATTTTCTTTTCCTAAATTTGACTCATCAGAGTTTTAAGAGTTTTACCTTGGATTTAGTTACAGTTAGGTATCAACAATGTTCTGTGAATTTGTAGCTGTAATGTAGTAGATTACAAGTAATGATTAAAAAAGTCGTCCTATCGGGATAATTTTTGGACTTACACTAGTTTTTTTAAAATAAATACACAATTTTTCACCGAAAAAATGATTTCGATTCCGTTTTTTTTTTTCGTCGTCGATAATTTTTAGTAAAAATGTTAATTAACCTGTTAAAATAACTCATAAGCTTTTAAAAATAATAAACAGAATCCAAATCGACCCATAAACTTCGGAGATGTGTCAAAAAATAGAAAGCAAATCTACAAACTATACTTAAAAAATTAAAAATTGAATAACATGCAAACACAACCCCCCCTTTTAAAGTTTATTTTCGACATTTCTTCATGAATATTCAGAAAATTACGGGCGGTCACATGCGCATGGGCGACATTGTATAAAACTCAGGTATAGTATCGGAAATAGGGTTTAATTTACCGGATAGATACGTGGCGCGGCAGCTGCTGGTGGTGCCGAGTGCGCGCGCTGACCTACAGGGGCGCGCACCGCTAACTCGTGCGCTGCGCACTCTCAACACGTTGGCGAATGCCATAGACATATTCACCTGTACACTGTGTGAGTTCACAAGGGCCACGTACTGTGTAGCATGTAAGATATGGTTAAGTAAATTTTAAGTTACTTTGTCGCATTAGATTTATTATCTGTAATGGTAAAGGAAACATGTCATGTGAATAAATAAATCAATCATAAAACGAAAAATAAATAAAGAACTGCGCGACGACTCTGCTTAGTAGCTTTCAAAAAATATTTAACTACTTGTGCTGCGTAACTATTAGTACTAAACCCAAATTAATCCGACCCACATATTGATAGTCAAAGGATACCAACTGTTCATAAAGCTGTAAACTAGCAAATCCCTATTCTGTAATATCATTCCTGGACCACAAAGCTAGTCGAAACACTATTTATGTAGTGACCCTAATAAATCTACAATCTGAAATTATTATTATTGTGTAACCACCTCTATTCGGTTCCAGGGTTATTTGAATTGATTAGGTACTCGTGGTTAACGAATTGATGGCAGCGGTGTCTTCTTGGCATAATATTATATAGATCTTCGAAATTATTATCGTTATTTTGCTAGTAGTCTGGTAAATGAGTGCTCAAAAGGGGTATGTGGTTGGAAAAGTCGAAAGCAGAAAATCTGACTTATGAACTTTGTTTGGACTAGTTCGTCTTCGTTTTTGGTTTGCATCTCGAAAACGGTGTGTCGCACGAATACTTGTTGTACTACACAATGAAATCTGATAAAATTCTCTACAACTTTGCAATATATATATTTTTTTCGTTTTTTTTTTTTGGAGATTGATAAAAAGTGTGACAAAAAAAGTTGTAGAGAATTTTATGATGTTTTATTATGTAGTAAAACAAAATTTTATACGACGCATCGTTTTCGAGATATAAGCAAAAAACCAAAAAACGGGACCTTCTTTGCCCCCCCATCCCTCGAGCTCACCTCGGAGGGGTCAGGACTTTTAATAATTATGTTTATCTTCTAACTAGTCCAAACAAAGTTCATAAGTCAGATTTCCTGCTTTCAACTTTTCCAACCACAATCATTCATTGCCCAGGTTATAGGATTTTGAAAACACACTCACTCACAACAACAGTGTACGCTTTTTGATTTTGTCAATACATTGTTCTATTCTGGAATCAAACCCAATTGATTAATTCAAAATTGACATAGGCCCAGCCAGCTAACCTTCTCGTAATAGTCACCAATCTTTTTCTGACTTGAGACTACGATTCGCTTTCCTTTCAGTCTACATTCAAGAACATTATATTTGGAGAGATATTTTGTTCTGGAGTCAGTGGCCCAAATAGTCTGACAACCAGTCTTACCAAGGGGTATCGTATTACCTAGAACTAACTAGGTTGTGGAGGTCAGATAGGCAGTCGCTCCATGTAAAATAATGGTATTCAGCTGCATCCGGTTATACTGGAAGCCGACCCGAAAATAGTTGGGAAATGCTAGGCAGATGATGAATCGTAGAACCGATGACTGTTTTTTACGGGCAGAGCTTTTTTCGTTGAAAGTTTGAGCTCTAGTATCCATTGAAACTGTACTCTTGCCAAAATAAACCAGTTCCAACACCGCTTACATCAATCGCTACAACATCCGACCAATCACGTCGCTTAACCGAACATTTTACAGTAGAACAACCAATCGTATGCTGGCTCTTCGCCAAAGAACTTAAGCGGTAATGTATGTTATTTGTACAAAGGAAATCCGATACATTGCCGGTTTTGTTCGAGATTTAGATTCCTTTGTGAGGTAAATGTTGGTTTCGTTTTAGAAGTCAGATAAGTTAAAGTAGTTTTATTTGAAAGTTGGATTCGCTAATGGTGTTCTTTTTATTTTTCTTTTTCCGACTATGACACTATAATACTCTTAAATGAAGCCTAAACTATAAAATAGTACCTACGCATTCTTCTTCTTAGCGTGTCGATGGCAATCTAAATTGTGTCATCCCAGAACTGAGCGTCCATCAGTTTCTGTAATGAACCAACAGATGGACTCGTAGGCCACGGTATTAATCTTAGCATTAACTTACATAAAAAGCCTTCAAACACTATACCAATTATACGAAGTGTCTCGATAGCTATCTAAATAAAACCTCCTTACCCGCTACCCATTACTCAATAATCCGCATCATCTTAAAGTAACATCGTCTAACAAGCCCCCCCCCCCGCACCCCGCGCATCCATTGTGCACATCCCTCCTGTTCCCGCCGCTCCTCGCGACAAGTATTTCTACTTACACCCACTTGCCGAAGCCACAACACTTTCGTCTTCGCGAGTTTTTGACTTCGAATTATAGCGTTGTTGGGAGATAGGATAAGGGCGGAAATGTACAATGCTATGCCATGCGATGTCACATTTTATATCGTAAGACCCCGGTCACGATCTCAAGTGATAAGACAAGCGCGCGCGTCCCTGGTTTTCGTTCGTTGCTGTGACTTGTGGCATGCTCCTAACAGGTTCTTTAATTGGTTCTCTACGCAGTCAACTTCGCAAGAAGTGTGTTGTATCCTTTGTGCTCGTTGCCAAGAGGTTATAATGTCACACCAGGCCCTGCAGTCTCGACATTAGATAACGACAAAAATCGGTCGTTAAGTGTAATCGATGTCAAATTTCTTTAATACATTTTCAATCTTATGCTTTCGAAATAAAGTCGAAAATCTATTAAAGGAATTTGACAACGATACGACTTAGCGACCGATTTTTGTAGCTATCTAATGTCGAGACTGCAGGGCCAGGCGATATCAGAGAAGTAAGGTCATTGGTCACATTTAATCGTTAAGCCATGCTTCGTCATTTATTTGACAAACACCATGCGCATTATGGCTTCGGGCGAATGTTCTGGCCTTTATCCTGACATCATTGATTACGAGGCATCATCTGCCTAGCCTTTTCCCAACTATATTGGGTCGGCTTCCAGTCTAACTGGATACAGCAGTATTTTACATGAAGCGATTGCTTATCTAACCTTCACAACCCAGTTAGTACTGGGTAATGCGATACCCCTTGGTGAAATTGGCTGTCAGACTTTTTGGGTCACTGACTACCTAACGACTGTCAACGATCTACAAATGACACCCGGGACCAACAGCTTAATGTACTTTCCGAGGCACGCAGGAAATTCGGTATGTAATGGGTGGTCACCCATCCACGGAACAAATCAGGCAAGCACGGCTTAACCTAAAGATCGATCCGAGCGGCTGTTATTATGTAGCCACGAGCTCCGCATCATTGATTATGAGGCGATGTAGATTATTATGGGTTTCTTAGTCCACTTCACTATATGCTTGCCTTTTCCCAACTATGTATGAACATTGAGGTCGGTTCCAGTCTAACCGGTTGTAGCTAAGTATCAGTATTTTGCGATCTAGTTACTGAGTAGCACAATACTCCTTGGTAAGACATGGTAAGACTAGTTGCTAGTCTTTCAGGTTTCTGTCTACCCGTAACGACTGTCAAAATTCTACAAACGATGCAAATACGTAGTAATTCACTTTGTTACGCTAGACGTTTTTAAATGTCTATCTATATTCTGAGAACTTTTTGATGAAATTATTCAAATTGCTAGTTTATATCACCACGACTAATAACATGAAATTATTCTGATTAAAAGTCACAACACGCATAAAATGTACTAAATGTAAAAAAATATACAAAAAATATATAATTATTTGGGGTCACTCCAGAACCATGTCCCATTCGTAAAATTTTCATTAGCCTTGTTATTTTCATTAGTTTTTAGTAGCCCAGCCAAGCCGTGGGTACAACCAGAATTTCGTGTAATATTCCTCGTCGCTAGCTAACCATAAATAAAGCTTCTCATTTCCATACTGTCCACCACAATCTAGCCAACGTAATATCAAGCTAGTTTGCACTTATGTATGCCTATGTAAGTATTATGTTCGTAGTACGATCAACCACAAGATTGAAACACTTGAAGTACGAAAACTATCCTTATTGCTGCGACAAAGAGGCGCTTTGAAAGTCAAACAATAACCGCGCATTGTTCGCTTTGCAATAAAATTGCTTTGCCACCCAAGGGTGAGGAGGATTGAATCTCGCTTGTACGCTATAAAATATCAAGAGAGCCTAGACCAAATCAAATGGTATTCTATCTACGATACGATGTAGTTGGCAAAGTTAGAAAAGAATTTAGTTTGATGTATGCTTTTCGGTTGCTTATTTCAATACTGTTTAGAAATACGAAAGGCTTTGAAAGCAATCCACTATTGTCTAGGCTTTAGGCCCTTATGTGCATGTTTGCATCTTCCTGCCCTTGTCCCATTCTATTTGGAGTCGGCGCAACACGTTTTCTTCTAACATTCTCTTTAACCCGTCTGCCTTCAAAGCAAGAGTGAACAGGCATCTTCTGGGCACGCTCATTCCATCATAGACCTCATCTACCGCTTTCCATCAGGCATGATCGAGGTCAAGAGCAGGCCCATTTTTGTAATAAATAAAAATTCTCCCCTGTCAGACGTCACGGCATCATTTACGTCTTTCTCCTTCATACCAGTCTTCACTTTGTTGCTTAAGATTAATGAGCTAAATAATACCAACCTTAGAAAAGTCCAATTTTACTGGGAATATTTGACAAAAGTGGCAAAGCAATTAAGAGGTTGACTATACGTGCGGTTGACCATACTACCACGTATGTAGACCTGAGTATAGTGTTAGTACCTAGTACATACATATACATAAGCCCGTCTGGCTAAGATTACAAGCTGGCCAGCTCTCAATTTGCGCAGGAAATGGCCATCTGCTGAGAAATAGCCCCCACTTGGTAATTTGTTACCAGATGTGGTACAAGGTATAAGCTTAGGACGTTATGCGGCAGCGTTCGGTCCAGTCGAGAGACCAAATGGAAAAAAGGTAGTTCTTTTTACTCGGCCGCGGCGAAGCCCAAAAGGACGGTTATTAAACATCTCGGATTGCGAACAAATTAGAAAATCTATTGTTCAGAAAACTACTGATGTTTGGACTATTTGTTATTGTCTGAACAATAATACATCTTAACCTTTTTATTTGTAATATTACCATAATGCACCATAATAATGTCATCCAAGTAAAGAAACTTGAAACTTAACTACGATCAAGACCTGTTAGTGTCATATTTGCTCGGTAGTTTCACTGACAGCTCCGATATGCTAATCGCTTTAAGTTCTATTGGTACTCCGCTCTTAATCATTTACACATACAACCAACCACACTTCGGTGACATCACTTTCAATTTGAGCTGGCCTAGTGTAGTAACAAAAAATAAAAAAGCCTTTATTTCCCATTACACTTAAAATAACGTAATAAATGTATTTAATATTTTGTTTCTTTGTTGGTACCTAGTATCAGTTTTATTATAATCTAAGTTAGTATGATCTCTGTTTGGATACGGGCCTCTCCACGGGTGAAGGCGTCCTGTAGTTTCTTCCATTTATCCCTGTCATTTGCAATATTCTGCCAATCGGTTCCTGCTATATCTATTATGTCGTCAGCCCACCTTCTCTTCAATCGGTCTACTCTTCGTTTTCCATCTACTCCTTTCCACTCTGTAGTTTTAGCTGTCCACCTACCTCTAACTGATGCCCTTACCCAAGCCCTAAAACTGAAATGGCAATGGGCTTGCCACGTATCACGATACAAAGCCTATTGTAGTACGGAGTTTTAATAGAATAAGACTGATGTAATTTACTATTTATCAGAATTAACATAGCCGCCAGTCTATGACTTGTGCCACAACCTCTGAATTCGTTCGAGCGTTAATAATAAATAAAGTATCAAGTTATTGAAAGCCTTCGTCCAAGGTATTACTTACTTTACTGACAAAGTAAATAGTTATTTAGTAAAGCAGTGGTATTCACTGAAGTGACGATAAATCAGTTAGTATAACAACTATTTAAAGTAGACCAATATACTAAGCGCTTTAAAAAAAAATTAAAAGCTAAAATAGGTCGATTGTTAGGCATTATAAATCAGCCCAACCGCAGTACTGATAAAACAATTTGCTTGACATAGAATCGAATTTACGACCCCTATAATGTTAAGCCAGAAAATGGCCGTGGAGCTTCTTCCCCGTTCTTCGGTCGACGCTCAACTCTCGGACTAACTGAATGACTCCTTGACAATTCAAAAGCGACTGTGAATGGTTAATTGATATAAATGTTTTGAGTTTGAGTCACTCCTACGAATATAGGCCCAATGCTTTATAATCCCTGTATTCGTATTCAGGGTGTAAACAGACCCTTCATGAAGCCGTCAAACAAGCATTCTGTACATCAAACTAAGTATATGAGTAATATGTGCTGGGAAACGACTTTTTTTTTGGGGTGAAAACTAACCTTTTACGGTAAAACTCAATGTAATGCATTCAAAACATTGTGCTTATGGATGTATTGAATAGTAAAGTTTTTTTTTTTTTATTTTTTTTTATTTAAGGGATTTTTGTACACAAATGCGACGATGTCAATCCCATCGTACTTTTACATATATAAACTTACTTCCTAAACTAATTTAGCTTATTAAAATTACACAAAACAGAATGAACTAAATCTAATTACTTATCTAATAAAAAAGTATATAATATTTTGGCTGCTTCAGAGGTAGGCTTAGCTAAAATACTATGGAAAACTCCAACATCCATTACTGACAACTTCATCCTATTGAGAACTGCGTTTCTCTTATTAGTATGTCGGACACATTCCACCAACACATGCTGTGCATCCTCTATCTTGTCACACACCTCACAGTTTGGAGAGTCAGATTTTCTCATTAGATAAGCAAAGTTGTTTAGTGGAATATGTCCTGACCGCAGACGATGCGCAGCAACAATTTGACTTCTATTCAGTTTCGATCCCGTGAACCAAGGTATATGAGGAGGCTCACATTGTATACTTTTATACCAGATTCCTTTCGATTTTGACCTTTCATTAAAATGTTCTTTCCAAGATAAATTGTTTATTTTTCTAAATTTACTTAACATTTCCGAATAACTTGGTAATATATCCCGTGTTTGCGTGCCTAACAGAATGGCGTATTTAGCTAATCTGTCAGCCTCCTCATTACCCGGAAGTCCAACATGAGATGGCACCCACTGGATAACTACTTCTTTACCTGTCTGGTTAAAAAACCGAATTTGTTCCAAAATTCTGTATGCAATAGCTAAACCCTTTGACCCATTATGAACACATTTAGAAATATGCTGCAAAGCACTCTTACTGTCAGTGCATATCACTACTTTCATCGCATTTAGTTCTAGTATATACTTCAAGGCCTCAGAAATGGCAAATAACTCGGCAGTCATGATGGAAATAAGATTATTCATGCTATACGTTTTATGATAGTCATTTACTAAATCACAAAAAGCTGCTCCAACTCCGTCTGATGTTTTGGACCCATCTGTGTAAATGACATGCCAGCCAGTGTATCTCTCCCGTAATTCATTAAGGGTATTGTATTTTAACGAATTGTTGTCATAATGTGATTTTGGAGCGGTAATACTTACTAAATTACATTTAATAACATCCTTAATATCTATGTTAGACACCCAAGACTCTAAAGTAAACATTAAAACTGGGTAGGAAGACGAAATCTCCTCAGCACTTATCATACTGTGTGAAGTAACTAGTAGAGGTTTCCTCTTCCTATTCCAGTACCTATTTTCAATCATACCACTAAGATCTGTAATCAAACTTGTTGAAACATCATTTGTCCTTGATTGAAGCTTTAAACAAAATTTCAGAGAGAGGAATTGTCTTCTAATTTGTAAAGGAGGTATAGTCAACTCACTCTCCATTACGTGTATCGGAGTTGACTTAATAAAACCTCCGATTATTCTTAAAGCTATGTTTTGTAATTTTTCCAATTTAAAAGTGTGACTAATTGCAGAGTTATCGTACAAAAAACATCCGTAATCAATTCTGCTCCTAATAATCGCTATATACAGTCTACGCATATATATAGGGTGAATACCCCATGACGATCCCGCCAGAACTTTGAGTAATTGAATTTTTTTTTGTGAACTCTCATACACTTCGTTAATATGCTTCCCCCATCTTAAGCACTTATCCAGCCACATTCCCAAATATTTGATATAATCGACAGCTTCTAAAGTTTTGTTGTTAGCTTTAATATCAACTGCTAGTCTTCTGCGTCCTCTCGTAAATATACATAATTTGGATTTGTTGGTCGATAGTTCTAATCCTAACCTCTGTATTGATTCTATAAAAAAATCTAAAGCTTGCTGCATATTATCTACACTATCTTGTATTTTAGTGTTATTACAATATAATACAAAATCATCAGCGTATTGACTGACGCAAACGTTATTAATATTTTTACAAATACTGGCCGTAATAATATTAAAGAGAAGGGGGGATAGAGGATCACCTTGTGCAATTCCCTTACCAGTCCATCTTACATACTGTCTGTTGCTTTCGTCAGCTTTTATCGTGAGATGTCTTTCTTTTAAAAATTCCCAAATATAAGAACAAATATATTTCCCAACTTTTAAATAATTTAGAATATGTACTACCTGGTCAATAAGAACATTATTATATGCTCCTTCCACATCCAAAAAAACAGCTAAGGTTGGGGTATTTTTGGTAAAGCCAATTTGTATTTTAGTAACAAGACGTGCAAGACAATCATGACATGAGTGATCTCGTCTAAAACCAGTTGTATTGGGAGATAGTATTTTATTATATTCTATGAACCATTCTAGTCGCTTCAGAATCACGGAGTGAAATATTTTACAAAGACAGGATATCAATGCGATTGGTCGAAGCTTACCATCGGAGCCGCTGCTAGTCTTAGGTATCGGAACTATGGAAATATCTCGCCATTGAAAGGGAACCGTTGATGTTTTAAAAATTAAATTGTATAATTCAAGTAAATATTTTTTAACAATAGTAGGCAAATTAAAAATCATTGAATATGTAATATTATCGATACCGGGAGATGTATCCTTAGATTTAAAGCATGATTCTAATTCCTGTTTCGAGACTTCACAATTTAGAGGTGACTCATTATCATCAAACACAGGTGTTGGAGTCATCACAAAGTCTGGGGCCAGTGAACTCAGTAGTTCTTCTTTTTTTTCGTCCGATGAATAAGATCTCGTCTGCCTAAAACCCTTCATCCAACGCATTTTTCTCCACATGGTTGCTGAATTTGTAGTCTCATCAATACTGTCACAGAAATTATGGAAAGATTTAGACCTAGCTTGCCTTATAACCTTTTGACCTTCAGAAATTTTAATATTAAGTAAATCTAAATTTTGAGGTATAGGGTTTTTTCTAAATTTTGTTAAAGCTAAACGTCGCTCGGCTACCACTTTTGAAAGTTGTTGGTTCCAATATGTTTTTGGTGTAAATTTACGAGTTGGATTATTACATTGTTTTATGAATGGAATCGTTTTGTCAGCAGCTTTATTAATTAGATTAGTAAGAAAGTCATACATAGATTGTACGTTTTCAGATGGTGAAGGTACTTCTACAAAATAGTTTGAAATAATTTGACGATAACTAGCCCAATCTGCTTTTTTATAATTTCGCTTTAAGGTAATATTAGCAGCGTCAGGATATTTAAAACACATTTTTATAATTAAGTGGTCACTACCCAGGCTTTCACTACTAACACTCCAAGAACCATTAATAGCTATGTCTGTGGTACAGAACGAAACATCAGGGGAGGTTTTTTGCAAAAAACCATTCACGAGCTTCATTCTAGTGGGATCACCATTATTTAATGAGATATAATTATTGCTTTCAATTGCGGCTTCGAATAATTGTTGGCCTCTAGAATCATTTTTACTGGACCAGCAGGCGTGATGCCCATTAAAATCGCCCGCGATAATAGTATTTTTTGGAAATCTTGAAAAAATCTGCTCCCAATCTAATTGAGAGGTTCTCACTGAGGATGGACAGTAGACCGAAATTATATTATGGATTAATTTACAATTAAGAATTTTAATATGTAATATTTCTATACCTGAATTAGTCACACTTATAGGAACAATGAAGGTTTTTAACGATCTGTGTGAAATAATCGACACTCCTCCATATGAGTCATACCTGTCCTTTCTATATACATTATACCCACTTATATTTATGTGTCTATCTGCATCCAACCATGTTTCACTTAAAATGGCTACATGAATACTACCTCTATTTAATAATAACTCTAAATCACTTAATTTTGGCTTCAGACTCTGAGCGTTCCATTGATATATGTTGATATTTGTAGTAATTGGATCACTATCCATTTATAAATAGTCCAAGAAGTTTACTTACAATATCCCAGTCTTTAAAATACGAAACAACAAGTATCATACATTCTTCTAACACTAATCTTATGCTCTTCTTCACCTTCTGTTCCGATGAACAATCTGCCAACCATATTTCTTTAATCTTATTGTAACATTTCTTCAATTTAGATTTGTTTTCGTTTTTATCGGGGCTTTCTTCTATTATATCTTTTTCTTTTTTTTCTTTCTGTTCTTCCCGTACATTTTGATTAGTTTGTTCTTTTTTCTTCTCATTCTGTTTTTTCTTTTTCTTTTTAATTGTTTTGGATATAGTTTTATTTTTGTTAACTTCTTCTTCGCT
Organism: Noctua pronuba; assembly: GCA_905220335.1. Classification (NCBI taxonomy): domain Eukaryota; kingdom Metazoa; phylum Arthropoda; class Insecta; order Lepidoptera; family Noctuidae; genus Noctua; species Noctua pronuba. Next base: position 14,702,129 of record LR999913.1, read on the forward strand.
TTCACTGACTTCTTCTAGCGAGAGACTTGAATCCATGTAGGTATTTACTTGACTAATTGATGGTTCTAGCTGTGTAAGAGAATCCCTATAGCTTCTATTCTGTGAAGAAGATGTGGAAGGAAGTAGTATTTGCCTAACTTCAACATTAACAGGAGTAATTTCCTCTCTTTTTTTAATTTGTTTTAAATATAAGTCTAGCGCTATCTTATAAGAACACTTGTCTTTGCTCATTATGTCCCTAATCATTTTCTCTTTGATGTACACTGGACAATTTTTATTTAATGCCATGTGCGGGCTTTTGCAATTGATACATGAGAACTCCTCAGTTTCGCAATTGACATGTTCTTTGCCACACTTAGGGCATATTATTTTCTGGGTAGGACAAAAACGTTTCATGTGGCCATATTTCCAACACCCTGAACATTGGGTAACAGGGAACATATATGATTCAACTTTAAAACGACACCCATATCCATATATGTGTGAAGGTAAAGTTGTTCCTTTAAAAGCTATGCGAATAGCTTCACTATTAATCCACTGCCCATCTTCAGTTAATCTCTTCAGTCTTTTAACCGTGCAAATATCTGCCTCACTTTGAAATATTTTCGAAAGTTCGTCCTCCTCTATTTCCAAGTCAATATTTCTGACAACGCCATAAATAATACTTAATTGGTCTGTTCTTTGACATCTAAATTCTAATTCTTTAAACTTTTGGCAATTCAGTATTTTATTTATATCTTCAATATATTTTAGAGTGATGAGCATTTTGTAAGGACTTTTATATTTGATTTTAAGTATATCGTTTATATTTTGGGTCTTCAGCAATTTGGCCATACCCACCATTTTTGGAAGTACCGTCTGAGATGTAAGACATACCTCAAAATATTTTCCTTGCTGTGAATTATTTTCACAACTACCCTCATTAACCTCACAATTGTTGTTTTGTGAATTACTGCGCAATAGTCTTTTCGCCTTTCTAGTTACGGTGGTAAAACCATCATCCTCTTCGATAATTTCTTCGCTATCTTCTCTGACCCTTTTCTCAACATTTCTCTGATTTTCATTTTCAACATTCATCGTACTTCTCTCAATAGTTGTTTCTTCCCTCGTATTCTCCATCATCTCTTCATTTATATCACTTTCAACAAGAAAATTCGACTCCGTACTCACAGATCTTCCAAATCTATCCATTATCTAAATTATTGAGTAGCATGTAGGTAATTTTATAAATAAGTAGCACGACAAAATGAGTAAGACGTCCGCACGTCTCAGTCGTCAACGCGGCACTGATAGTAAAGTTATAACCTTAAAAATTGTATTTAAAAAAAAAAAAACTTGTGAAAAAGTTGGAACTTTGACTCCCAATATCTCCGTAACTAGAAGGTTCCCAGGTATAATATAGAACAAAAAAATTATCGCAATAGCGGGGAAAACAAGTGCCTTTCGGCTTCTTTAAGGGTCTATTTACACCCTTTATAAATTGAACCAGCAGTTTTGATGACAGATTTTAATAATATCTTTACCTACCTTATCCTTTTACTGTCGAATCAAAGTAGGTACATAATTCAAAGTTACGAGAACAATTCCATTATCCCAGTTGATAAGCTGTATAGCGATTCTGTAAAATTCAAACAACAACTCGCATCTCACATCGCTATTCACTCTCACTTCGCATAAGGTTCAAAATGACCTTGACTTTGCACTCTGTAAGCATCACCTCGTCACTTGCGAAGTGAAGTGAGCTCCGAAGCGACCAATATTGTACTAGTGTAGTACCACACTCAACAAAATGTTAATCTTGTTTTATCGATTCTAGTTTTTTGACACAATTGTTGAGTTTTTGGCAGAGAATTTTAGCTAATATGATGTTTAAATTAAAATTTCTTATTTTATAGAATTTGAGGCAACTAATAAGTAAAAAAAAACAGAAAACTCTAAACTCGAGAATGAATATTTGTTTCCCTTACCTTATGAAAAAAAAAATGTCAGTGTCAGATAATATTTTGATAGTGCATCTGTGCGTTGCGTTGTTTATTTGTTTTGATCGTTTTGCCGAAAATAATTGTGAAATAATCATGAAGTTTATATTTGTGGTTGTGAAGTTTAAAGAGGGTGGAAGAACAGCAGCTGGAGATACAACGACTAAATGCACAAATCCTGCAGTCCTTTCTGGAGAAGAGTGCGGAAAGAGAAAGGGCCATGGATGAAAGGAGTGCAGAAAGAGACAGGATCTTAGCTGTGGTTGCAGTGGGGAAAGGGCTGCAAGCATTGGCAGAGGCTAAGAATAGAGATAGGGTTTAGAAATTTAAGTTAGTATAATATATTATAAATAAAACACTTTTAAACGGATACTAGAGTGGTTTTATTGAATTTATTATTTGGTTCATTGGACAAAACATTTTTAAACTCAAAGCATTTAATTCAAATAGACCCCTGACAGGCACTTTTGCATAGTCAAAAATAAGTGGCAGTGGAGCAGGACCAGCTTTGAGCCAAGCATTCTTATCTACGATATAGTCTTCCAACTTATAATACGCTCGCTTGCATAGTGTTCGTTTTATGCATGTTTTTCTTCTCATTAAGTTGTAGAATGTCAAGTGGTATTTTATTGTAACATTTTACACAGTACCCCATAAAAGAAGTGCACACTTTTGACAATCTGAAACGTGGCTGATCTACTCTATGATGTGCTTTAGTAAGGTGAAACCGACGACAGTAGTGCAACGACATGTTTGGAGCTCTTCTAGTCTCTCTTCTTCAGAAATTGTGAATTCCTCTGCAATTGTACATGTTATGCAAAACACAACATGCACTAACTATTTTTGCAACTACGTCTGGATGATAATTGAGCACTCGGAGTACTAACAAGCACCTAAATCGTCCTTTTAGGAGACCAATTTGTTCTCTCCACTGAATTGCGAGCAGTCAAGTGACGGTCATTGTAGAATGCTTCTGAGGAATTATCTTCAGCACCACTAATTGGCGTCATAAGGTAGGCGCGCTGAGCATATCCTGAATCACCTGAAAAAAAATTATAATTATCAAATATTTATGTAGTTTTTATAAGTACATAATTGGGCTTATATTCTGCTTTTATTCTATACCATAAGGAGGGATTAACTAACCGAGCAAAACAACTTCTTCACCAGCATTTGTTAATGCCTCTAAGTGGGCTTTGATAACACCATAGTTAAAAATGAAGCTATCATGAGTAGCTCCATCCACCATAATTATGTTGGATCCACATTTAAAATATTTAGATCTGCATCTGAAAAAAAAATATAAAAAAGAAATATTATGTAGACTAATTGAATAGGTTCCTAACAGCAATAGATTACAACATTGAAATCCATTTTAGTAATTGCACATTTCTTGCATGGTAACCTTTGCGGCAGTAGAAACATTCTTCATTCTTTGCTGGCTTTTTCAATGCCACCAGAGTCCCATCGACACATCCAAGAGCTGCTGGAAAGCCAAACTTTTTGTAGAACCTGTAATTAAAAGTAACCACTCACATTATTAACTATCACAGAATTGTAAAAATCAAAGAAATCACTTTAATTCAGTGGTCACCCGTGAAAAGAAAGAGATACCGCGGCCCTGGAACACAAAGGGCAATGAAGGAACATGGATGGGTTTTAGTCAGTAAGAGTCTGACACTCCCTCCCACTCCACCCAGAGCGGGAGAAGTCATTTGATGATTTCCCATCCGTAAAAAAAAAAAAAAAAAAAAAAAAAAAAAAAAAAAAAAAAAAAAAAAAACCTTTCTTTTAACATTTGTCTTTCTTGTATGTTTTGAGGAACCTTATATATTTTTTACTATTGCCGGATTATTAAGAGCTTCCACTACTTCATTTTCGCAAAGAGATGCTGATGGTTGCGATAAATTTGTCCTTTTATTTTCTGATAACTACCATTAGCCAAGAATGACAAGGTGCATCTGTGAAACAATAAATCAATAAAAAATTAAGTAATCTAGATCTAGTCAAAACAAAATAGGGAGCAATATGGTTATTACATGCATAAATATAATACCAAGTACCTATATTATAACTATATTAATATAGGGCCCAGCAACCCTACTCTTCGAGACAGATATACAGAACAGATGAACTCTTACATAAGCAAGGATTACGCCGAAAAAGCGCCCAAAGCAAGCACAGTTGGTAGGACATGGTACCTACCCTATTTTGACGTTCAATCCCATGAAACCGAATAACACTAAAACATAGCTAGCAGGGAAACAACCTAAATGGAATACCTTATTATGAAGTGTTTTCATGAGGTATAAGCGATAAATTATGTTGGTGTGCTTGGTTACAAATCTATCAGCTAGGTATAAACTGTGTACATAAAAACTTCTAAAGTAACTTTATATTTACTAAAATGAAGCACTTACTTTTAGAGTTGAAAGTCCTTTGCCTCGACGTTTTGAGGGCTTTTTCAGAGGCAGTACCTAACTCATTCTCTAGTTGGTTCGCTCACATAGTCATCTCGGGTTAATAAAGATAAACATCGAATTTGGTTCGATTGTCGACGCTTTTCTTGTTTATCCAAAACATGAGCCTCTTCTAATAAAGATTTAAACAAAATCATTCTTGCCATCGTATTCACTTTACACAAACGCCCAAAAAGAAGTTTTTAACCACAAATTTTATAGTTCAAAATATTCTTATAACACTATTTCTATAGGATCTTCTATATTCACTTGTAAAATAGATGCTTTTTATTTGACACTTTGAATCGGATTCGAGTTCGAAGTGAGCGTCGAAGTGACAGGGGAATTACCTTACAGAATGCCACATCTTACGTCATCTCATACTTTATCTGTCAAAATCTCCTTGTTAGTTTATTTCAACTCGCTGACACGCTCGCAAGGGTGGCGCTAGTGTAAATTCGAATTATCAACCGGGTTTTTAGAATGCCAATCAAGAAACTCACAGCGGATTCATATTCGAAGTTTAGAATGAGGTCTTACAGAATCACACTGCTGAACGAGTTCACTGAGCTCGAGCTGTGAGCTAGTACAATGTACAATGACTTGTATACAATTGTGTCCATTGTGCTCATTGTGCTGTATTGTGCTTTAGGCAACTTAATTTTGAATGTAACTTTAGAGTTTGTATATTAAATTCCAGAATTGTATATTTTTAATAATTATAAAATTTATTTAAAGGAAATACTTATTTATTAGCTAAATATTAAATACATGAATAAATTAAAATAACCTAAAGTTACTATCTTAAAAAATGGCATCAAAAAACTCCTTCTCAACGCTGTCAACTGGTAATGTACCGAAGAGACTGGCGGCGTTGCCACGTTGTATGGTAACGCTAAGCCTTTGGCTCATTAGTCTTAAGGTCACAGGAAGTGTCAACAAAGCGATAAAAAATAAAAATTAATACGTTCTGGGGACCTACCATCACCCCTTATAGCAGTATTACTTTAATCTGATTTCTATGTGAGCAAGATGGCACTAGACGTTCTGTATAGCCCCATCTTATTCCTACAATGAAGTGATATTAATGATGTAATACTTGCTTTGTGAGTAAAGTTGTTCAAGGAAGTGTTAAAGTCAGCCTTGCTGAAATGTGGGAAAGAGATGGGCCTATAGGACGAAAAGTTCATCCCTTTTTCGCAACTGAATAAAATTGCTCTCCGCTTCCTTGTACACCCTCTGGGTAATCAAAGACCCATTTGAAACAAAAAAGCATGGTTGCAGACACCGATTGCTTAACTCACTTTCGATCACAATTCGAAGAACTTTGAAGTCAATAAATAATCCATTGTTTCATCTGCTTGAATAAATCGTCTCTTGAACGAGAGAACAATATTGCAATGAATATTGTTGAATTATTCAAATTCTTTAATTTGAATAATTCAACAACATTAAAAAAAAAATTACATATACAGATCGATTTTCTTGAAACTAAAATGATAGAAATTGAAACTGAACGTTGAAACGCTGCGCTCCAAGAGTTTTCAGTGTCGATATTCCGTAACACTGATAACTTTTGAATGCGGTTGAGATGCGCTGATCACGTTCAGCTGAACGTGAAATTCGCCCTAAATATATCAACCAATCCTCCCGCAACTTCCATTCTAACCGGATGCAGCTGAATACCAGTATTTTACATCAAACGACTGCTTATCTGACCTCCACAACCCAGCTACAAAGCGTAAACTAATACGATACCCCTTGGTAAGACTGGATGTTCGACTCTCGTGTTTAAACTACTCGTAGCGACTAACCAAGCCCGGGACCAACGGCTTATCGTGCTTTCCGAGGTACCTCGATACGAGATGGATGGTCACCCATCCACGGACGAGCCTTAGCAAGTGTCGCTTAACCTTCAAGTGACCCTCGCGAGGTCTCCCATACTGAACATCTCACATTTGTGTAATAATTGTGAAGCCTAGTTCTATGTACTATAACATTTTCTTTAGCTATTCTGTATACATTATTATTTAACTCCGAGTGAAGTCTGCCTCGGGCATAACTTTGAGCAAAAGTTAAGAGTTTGTGTTGTAAATATTTTGATGCTTGACCTTTCAACATAATGCTGCTCGCTGGGCGAGATTTTTTATGATTGTAGTGATAAATCGTAGAAAAGCTTTAAAAAGACTGGAGTCTTTTTTTCTGTTTTGTTGAAGAAAGAACGCGCGAGAAACGAAAGTTATGACTCTTTTACAAGAAAAGGACTTATTGAGATAATCTTATAAGTCTTTTGTTGCGGTATTTTAGTTTTTTTTTTACTTATTTTGTTTAAATACTTCCGCTCTTTGTATAGTTTTCAAATTAAATCCATTAACCTCTCTGGTAACAAAAATGAATCAGCCTTTATAAAAATCTCCTAAAAATATGATTGGTAACGTTCGCAAAAATATTATGATCTCTTCTAATCTGAGGGCGAAAAAAATTTAATTAATTTACGTCGCTTCGGCACTTTAATTGAGTTTACCGACAATTTGAGAGCCCTCGATGGGTTCCGTGTTCTAATTATATTTTACACTTTCATTATACTGAGAAATTTTGGTTTTAAGTTTGTCTATATTAATTTTCTAAGGATGCCAACAATTCAGTCAAAACTCTTCTCTCTTTTGGTAGAATTTCACTAGCAAACACTGTTTTAAGCTTTCACGGTTTACAACTAAACTTATACTGTCACTTACGGGATATCTTCCGTGATTGTTCATTATTTTGAGCTCCCGAACGCAAACCCGCAACCCGCGATCATGGCGCTTGCAACAGCGTCGAAATATCGGGAGCTCAAAATAATTAACAATCACGGAAGATATTCCGTAAGTGACAGTGTAAGTTTCACTAGCAAATCATTTGAATCTCTATGTCCTCAGGGATTTCTGTTTAAAACACAGAACTCCCACATATTAATACAATAGTGTAATTATGTTTGTACAGTATTCGTCGTATCTTAGAGGGAACCCTATACAGGGTGGAAGAGACACCGACACACAAACGGTTTCCACGTATCCAATGCATAGAAAGAAGAAGGATCAAAATTAACCCACGCAAAGAGAAGTATCTCAAAAAAAAATATAAAAATGGATATAAAAAGCTGGCATACTTCCAAACTCCATCCTTACAGTCTAACATATAAAAAATGACATATGAAAATGCGTTCAGGGGACAGTCATGGATCGTGTTCCTTCTTCTTTAAAGAGTAATTGAAAAAAAACAGCTCTTTCCTACAAAAGTGCAATATCTATACACGGTTAAAATGTACTTGCGAGAAATTCGATGCGGATGTGTTTAGAATGAGACTTAAATAAATATAATGTGAAATGATAATTCAAAAAAAGATTTTTGCATGAAAATGGAAAAGACGCAGCTACCCTAGCTTTATGGCATTCTCCTTTAAAAACACAATCTGCATTGTCCTTCCGTAAGAACAAAAGTGATATAATGTAAAACGTTTTGTCTCGAGTCTGATTCCAAACCAATTCTTTTAACAAAAGACCACAAAAGTAAATACCTAAACCAATCTAAACCAGCGATAAACGTTAGCAGCATAGAACGTACACTCGCCACAAAGGGTACAGACCACAACAAACAAACCCAGCTAACAAACTACAGAGCGATTTATTTGTGTTAGCAAACCGCGCCCTCTGTCTCTGTGTGCTTCCTTAATACTAGCTACACACTCAACGCGTCTTACGACACCGACTGCGAAGAAAACAAATGAAAGCAGTTGTTTAGTCGTACCCACGTGAAATAAACAAGTAGCGCACGTTCGTATTGCTTGACACAAGTCGCATTGCGTGAGGTCGTGAACGGGGCTTGAACAAAAGTGATTAATTTATTTATTATTACTTTAACAGTTTATGTACACACTAAAGACAGAAAAGAAGAAATGAACAAAAAAGAGTACAAAGGTGATGCTTATTTCTAAAGAAATCTCTTCCAGCATACCTGCGAAAGGAGATAATAAAAAAAGAGATGTGATATAATGTAACGCTTCTCCTGTTCGAATTGTCACCGTCATTCCCTTTCCAACAATAGACCAAAGAAGTAAATAAACAAATACGAAAAGCGTTCATAGCATACACTAGCCTCAAACGGCACAGACTACAAGAAACAAAGCAGCTAACAAATTACCGAGCGATTTATTTGTGTTAAACCGCGTCGTCTGTCTCTGGGTGCAATTTGTTACCGTATGGCCACGAGCTACACGCTCAAGGACACAACGCGTCTTCAACTCCGATTGCCGCGAAAACGACGAAAGAAGTTTCTTAGAGCAAGAAACACCGCGACCCGACGGTACTCACTCACAGAATTCTCATCATCTGAGGTCATGAGCGGAGCGGTTCCCTTTTGTGACGAACAAAAGTGATATACCTAATGTAACAATCTAACACACTGTTTGATTCCAAGACCAAAGTAATTCCCTTCCCAACAATGACCAAAAAATAAATAAACAAATACGAGAAGTAACGCCGAAACACACTAGCCTCGAAGCAATAGACTTCAACAAACAAGTCTGCTAACAAAATATCAAGCGATTTATTTGAGTTAGCAAACCGCGTCGCTTGCCTCTGTGTGTGCATCCTTAGCGCGCCGCCCTCACAGCGTTTACTTAGGTGCTGTTGGTTTAGGCCATGGTCACAGTGATACACTTAGCGACTCCAACAAAAATTTTGGTGTTTTATTAAATTTACAGTAGGAATGCTTTGGACTTAAAAGATTTTTCAATGTTACAAGTTATTTTCTACGTGGGATAATCATTTTTTTGTATAGCAGTATTTTTTGGCTTTTAGTCATCATCTTCCTACCTTTGTCCCACGCTACTAGGGCTAAGAGCAGCATGTCTTCTGCTCTCCTCCCCTGTCAACCGTTACGCTTCATTGATTCATTTTTCTTTCATTCTTCATCTTTTATATTTTTTTTCTGTTATTATCTATAAGTACTTCAGTATTGGCTAGACAGGCTAATTACGGCCCTTGATAGTTACTTAAACATTATTGGCTTAAAGATTTAATTTAAGCTTCTAAATTGAACATCCGAAAATACGCCCACTCCTGAAGTCTTTAACATCAAGAGAATTTGTCGCAAAAATATAAATAACCTTCTTTTTTGCGTGTCGATGAACTCAAATTTGGTTTGACCATTAAGTTGAAAACTAATATAATAACAACAATGGTTACTCCATGGATCGATCTTTAGATTAAGCCGTGCTTGCCTAGGTTGGTCTGTGGATGAGTGACCACCCATTACATACCGAGTTTCCTCCGTGCCTCGGAAGGAGCACGTTAAGCTGTTGGTCCCTGCTGTCATTTGTAGATCTTTGACAGTCGTTACAGGTGACCAAAAGTCAGACAACCAGTCTAACCAAGGGGTATCGTATTACCTAGTACTAACTGGGTTGTGGATGTCAGACAGGCAGTCGCTCCATATAAAAATACTGGTATTCAGCTGCATCCGGTAGACTGGAAGCCGACCCTAACATAGTTAGGAAAAGGCTAGGCGGATGATGGTTACTTCAATGATTCACCTTGCCGCATTTCCCCTGTGTACCCAACTCATCAACCTACGCACAAAATAGATGATGTGATGAAAAATGCACAAGACGATCTATAAACTTGCACCCTTGCTGGTTCTCTGGTATTTTATTTACAAATTATAGCAATCCACTTGTAATGGACCAGACAATACATTTATTCCAGTCAGGTCACCCTCACTCAAAAACCTAAAAAACTTTTTGCCCCAGAATAAAATATTAGATAAAAGTTTCTCTTTGTGAGCTATAAATACAGAGTGAAATTGAAATAACTGAATATCTCTTGGAGGTCATTATACGCACCATTATGAGCCAGTTTTGCGATGAGAATTACATTGAAATGGCGACAAAAATCAACTGTTCGGTTTTCTACACTTTATCCTGCAAACATTATAAAACTCTTTAAGATGTTTTCTAAGATTTTTTTTAAGAAACCTTTTATTGGCTTGTTTGCTTTTGAATGCCTCGTTGGTCTAGTGGTCGCAAGAGAGACTGCTGAACATGAGGTCCTGGGATCGATCCCCGGATCGGGCTTAGTGTTATTGGAATTTTCCATCAGGGATTTTTCAGTAGCACTCGCCTCCTATTACATGCCCATATCCCAATTTATTTGGGGTCGGCGCATCAAGTCTTCTTCTTCCATACTTCTCTTTTACTCTTCATCTCAGCAGTCACCTCCTTCCCAGCCATATCATACTTCACACAGTCCATGCATCGTTTCTTTGGTCTCCCTCTACTCTTTTACTGTATTCAGGAACGTCCTACTTGACCTAAATAGTGAAATAGTTTTTTATATATATATTTTTTTAAACCCTTGTATTAAAACTTCATGTACTAGGTTAACATAAAATAAAAAGCAGTGGCCCAAAATCCCGCCTCTTTAACGTCCTCATAAAACGCGTATATGTGCCGACCTGACAAAGAACGGTAGAGTTTACGATAGCACTCACGTCACGATAACGACTCGACGAATCGGCTGTCGTTAAGAACGTTATGCTATAACCTTGTACTAGGCGGCACTGAGATATTAAAGGGATATAATAGGTACTCAATATTTCGTATAATAATTGATTCTAGAATAGGAGATTCACACGTCACTTCGTTATTTTGTTTTAAAGCTCTGAAACATTTAGGAGTTGTAAGAAGTTACGGATTCGTTCAAAAACTGTCACATCTGTTCAAAATAATAACAAGATTATCTACCACTGTTTTAAGTTTTCGAGCTTTCGCCACGATTTACAACTAAACTTATACTGTCACTTGCGAGTAGCAAAAGAGAGAGAAAGAGGGTAGACAGATTTGGCTGCTCTTAACAATTTATTTTCGATCCACCCGCATTTTCCAGTCAGCCCGTGATCAATGGCGCTTACAACAGCGTCGAAATATCGGGATCTCAAAATAATGAACAATCACGGAAGATATCCCGTAAGAGACAGTATAAGTTTAAGATTATCTACATCATCCTGAACTATTTTAGTATTGAAATAATAGAGCTGTCCAGGTCGCCACGTACTGGTCAGACAATATCTGAGTCATCGATTCGAGAAGAAAAAGAAACATGGCAAACCTTCACATACATCGATGACCACCATGATGAAACTAAATCTTTCAATAAGGGACTGTTGGGCTGCGGGTTCGAAAGAGATACCGCGGCCCTAGAACACTAAGGGCAAAGAAGAAACATGGATGGCTTTTGTTCAGTAAAAGCCTGACACTCCCTCCCACTCCACCCAGAGCGGGGGGGGGGGTTATTTGATGATTTCCGAACTAAAAAAAAGGGTGAAATATGACGGTGTGGACAAAACATTGGTAAGAAAACGAAATTTTCTAAAGTGTCACTACGAAAGTGTAATTTTAAGTGCTGAACCATCACCGCTATAAATGGTAGTCTAATTATCTCCAGTTAGTGCAAACGATCCCACTTATCTATCCATTACTTCAGTTAAACTAATTGTTGCCACAAACTACTTCAGTGGTATTGTAGTGAATGTGTGGCCAGCTAAATGGTAGTAAGGTATCAGTTTCTTATCAACCCTTACCTAAGACGCGAATTACGCAGAAACGGCGTATGGTGAAGGCGTGGCGCAGGCATGATGCCGCTTCAAAACGTTTTCATACAAAATGTACGTAGGCGACGTGTCGTGAATTACACTCAAGCGGCGCGGCGCAGGCACGCCGTTCTTTCGTTTACGTTTACGCCGTTTCTGTGTAATTCACGCCTAACATGAGAGACCTTTTATGCACACACTGAACAACGTAGTTTTATGAAAGAGACTTAACTAACTATTATTTCTCTCATTTATTTAATACTTATTTATTCCTTAGTGAGCAGAGCAGCTAATGGAGCGTCGCGGCTGGTACCACTGGGCAGTGGTACCAGCCGCGACGCTCCATCCCAAGCAAAGGCACTTTTTAGGGTTCCGTAGGCAAATGGCAAAAAACGGAACCCTTATAGATTCGGTCTGTCTGTCTGTCTGACTAACTGTCTGTCACAGCCACTTTATTCTGGCCTTCAAAATATTTTTATTATATGTATAATGTTTGGTGCTACGGAACCCTGTGTGCGTGTGAGTATGACTCGCACTTGGCCGGTTGTTAATGTCATTTTCTTTCATCACCGCTTTTTCTTCTTCTTTCGTGTCGATGGTACTTGATTAAATTTCTTGGGCGCTGTATGCCATCACCTTTCTTTACATCTTCTACAATATACAAATCAAAGACATGAGACATGCAAAAACCTGCACTGGCATGGTGAATTATGGCCCATCCCTATAATATAAAGGAGGCCTAATTCCCAACAGTAACCCGCAAATTCCCAGCAGTATCCCGCAAAATCAATTGTTCAAAACTCAATTCCTACGTCATCTTTTCCAAACATGTAAATTCGGCGCCAAAGTTGCACATGACGTCATAACGTGGTTGCTCAGTTAATTGACTTAGGGACTTCTGCTGGTAACTCGCTTACGAGTACGGGGGCGTCGCAAGTACGAGTAATTGTGTTAGCAGTGTTACTTATTCATGAGAGAGGTAAATACGATGAGACGTTCGAGCGGACTTGTGTGAGAATCAGTGTGTGAAGGGCTACGTATGTGAAAGTATTGAGAAAAACAAGAGAGAGTGAAGTGGTGCTGGAGAGCATGTTGCAGCTAAAATAGTTGGCGCTGGTGAAAGGTTCAAAGAAATTAGGAACAGCGAACATGATTAGGCAAATTTTTCTTCTTCTTCTTTTGCCACAAAGCCAGCTGGGTCCATAATCAATGAAAAGGGCAATAATATTGGCAATATAATTTTGTAAACACAACATTTGAGAACCAATTTGTCTGGCTAGACCATTATCATCTGCCTAGCCTTTTCCAAACTATGTTGCGACCAGCTTCGAGTCTAACCATGCAGCTGCGTACCAACATTTACATGGAACGGTTTTTCTATTAACATCTAGTGATATCTTTAGCAGACTTTTGGGCTTTTCACGATTTTTCAGACCATACGACAGTAATATATTCAAACGTTTTGAGCACTAAAACCAACTCTCATCCTACAAAACCCTCTCGTACATTATTCTGTCCACATTTCTCTAACTCGAGCACTTGTACAAACAGTTCCACAAAGAGATAGACGTGTGTAAAGTAACGCCGACACTTGGGAGCGCCGACACTAACACACTCACACCACAAAATTAAGCAGAAGGCTAACCTCATACAGCGGGTTGAAACCAGTGCATAACATTCTTTTAGCTAACCGACATAAAGGGTGTAACACGACCCTTAACGGAGCCGAAAGGTTTTCCCCGTCATCGCGATCATTTTTTTGTTCTGGACCATACCAGGGAACCTCCTAGTTACGGAGATATTGGAGGTCAAAGTTCCAACTTTTTCACATTTTGTTTAATGTATGTTTTTTTATGTAATATTTTTACTTTAAACACCTCCACGACCTCCGTACTATTCAATCCATCATCAATATCGTTTAACTGTACCTACAATTATACAGTTAAACGATAAAATATTAGGGGTTAAAGTATGAAATTGCCGATTTGTATGGACGATTTCGTGAAAAGTGATATTTCCATACTTACATTTTTTTTATTTTTCACTTAGATTAAGCTTCTAAATTTTATTGTCGCCTTTTGTCACAGATCACATCTGTGCGTTTGTATGAAGCTTTATCTCGGTTGAGTTACCTAGTCTGATCGCACCTTGTCATAATATGTCATTCAAAAGTTTGAAAATCTTTTTGGAATTGCAAGGAATTGATAGTATCTTATTCAGTAATCAGGGCACCTAAGCCGTAATACTTCCATACTGTTACAAAGGCTTTAAATTAGATTTCTTACATAATGTAGTTTCGTACAGACAATTATTACCGAAGCGTAAAATTGTTACACGACGTTCTGTACGGCGATCTCAAACAAATGCCGATTGTGAGTGCACTTGCACTCTCTGTGAGTTAACAGTGTGTATGTGTGCGTGCGTTTTAGCACGTTGTATGGAGTTGACCTTTTGTTCTTTTCTATTATGTGCTGACACAGCGACACTCAGGAGACAAGAAATGTCGTCTGTTAAGAAGATGAGGTTTAAGTGAATGTGAGCGGGAAGTGGTGCACAATTACAATGAATTATATTGGATTTTGGGGTTCCTTTTATGTAATACTCGTTGAGAGAGTGTTATAATCTGTCTCCCTGGAATCAATGACGGATGAACAATTTCTGCTTATGAATGGATGTTGTAGTCATAGTTATGTTATGATTCGTCATCTCAGCAGTGGCTCTTTTATCTCTTAGGTCTCTTTAACGAAAAACCAACCCGCAAACTTTTTGTGTTCAAGGTACATACGTCTAGAAAATCGGAAAATTTTGCAGATACACCATAAATGAAACATCAATTTTTACATAATACTTATCAACATTTATTATTAAAGTTTTGCAGCTGTTTAAGTAGGTATTTTTCTTTAGTTTGTCTATTTAATTTTAAGAGTTATCCTTATTTTTCGAGGCAAACTAACTAATAACCACGGTACAGCAGTGTGCCGCGGCACACACTTTGAGGAACACTGCTGTAGCACATATTGAATTTGGATTTATGTCAGGTTGGTGTCGGTTTTCAGTATATCAGGATGGAACTGAGTTAATTCATATAAAAGCGACTGTAACTGTTAATCTGATGACGGCACGGTTGGCGCAGTGGCTGAGCAATTGGCTGCTGAGCTGCGTGTTGCGGGATCGATCCCCGCACGGAACAAATATTTGTATGATATTCACGTAGTTGTTCTGGGTCTGGCTGTTTGTGTATGCGAGTTTTATATGTTTGTAAACGTACCCACGATACAGGAGAAATTCCTAGTGTGGGGAAATTTAAAAAAAAAATCTATGGCACAATGTTAAGACGGTCTCACAAGCACAAAAGGCATTTAAATGTTTCAGATTGAACACTTATCTAAAACTTGACCGTAGCTCTCAAGTTCGATGATTCGCGTAAATGTAATTTAGCTACGAATTCAGTTGATAAAACCGAGTTCAATGCAATATCATTTATTTAACCTTTAATAAAGGTCAAAAATAATTGCTCCTAAGACGTTATAGTGTCATTCGCCCCAAGCTCCCAGGGTACGGAGTTCGATTCCCATCTCACATTAATATCAATCGTTTGACAGTTTGCTATGCGTCCATTTCATTTGAGTGCTATTTCATAGCAAGCAAATAAATTATTTTATTGAAACTTCAATAAATAAGTTATAGATACTTTGAGTAAATGTTTAGATATAAATTCGATTAAATACATATAATACGTAGATAAATAAGATATAACAACATTTTAACGGTATGTGTATTAATTAGGTATATAAGTATTATATACTCTTACTTTCCCTAGACTAGCTGGCACACTCGTTTTATACATTTAATCTTCTACTAAAACAAAAAAAAAATCATATTGAAGAGTATATTATTAACATGTTTACAATATACGGGGTGTAAACAGACCCTTCACGAAGCCGTCAACCAAGCATTCTGTACATCAAACTAAGTAACTTTACGCAAAAATTATTGCTGGGAATCAACTTTTTTTTTTGGGGTGAAATATTACGTTTTACGGTAAAACTCAATATAACGGACTCAAAGCATTGTGCTGATGGATGGATTGAATAATACGGGGGTCGTGAAGGTGTTTAAAGTAAAAAAAAAACATTAGAAACATGTATTTAAAAAAAAACTTGTGAAAAAGTTGGAACTTTGACCCCCAATATCTCCGTAACTAAAAGGTTCCCAGGTATGGTCTAGAACAAAAAAAATATCGCAATAACGGGGAGAACAAGTACCCTTCGGCTTCGTTAAGGGTCTTTTTACACCCTTTAGAGTAAATCTTAGTATATAGGGTGACTGGTAATTAGTGACCGATACTCAAACAGGTGATTGTATTCATGATAACAAACAATTTTCAAAGAAACATTTTTTTTTAATCTGTTCACTTTTATCACAATAACACAACAGCGGAGCATTACGGAGCGGGCTTGCGAGCCGCACGGGTGCTCTGCCTACCCACTGTTGCACGGTATGACAGTAATGAGAAAGATCGGCGTCATGCTGCTAACAGCTGATAGGTCACTGGCGCACGCGCGCGAATTTTATACAGCCCGCTTTTGGGTTTTTGTGATAAAAGTGAATGAGTATTAAAAAAAAAGTTTATCTGTATCGGTACTAATTACCAGTCACCCTATACAGGGTGTACACAGACCCTTCACGAAGCCGTCAACCAAGCATTCTGTACATGTAACTAAGTATAATACGCAAAAAATTTTGCTGGGAAACGACATTTTTTTTTGGGGTGAAAAATCACGTTTTACGGTAGGACTCAATGTAAAGTACTCAAAACATTGTGCTGATGGTTGGATTGAATAGTACGGGGGTCGTGGAGGTGTTTAAAGTCAAAATCTAAAGTCAAAATCTTACATTAAAATCATGTATTTTAAAAAAAACCTATGAAAAATTTGGAACTTTGACCCCCAATATCTCCGTAACTAGAAGGTTCCCTGGTATGGTCTAGAACAAAAAAATTATCGCAATGATGGGGAGAACAAGTGCCTTTCGGCTTCGTTAAAGGTCTTTTACACCCTTTATGTATGATTAAAAAACCATTTAATAAAACATTCATCTTTCTGTAACTCTTTTCCCTCACATCCTCTCAAAGAGTTCCCATTTCCTGCGTGACCTAACTAAGCTCATCTCGAAAGGGGTAAGTAGACCCCTCCACAACTCATTACTTGTAAATGACGAGAACTTTTCTCATTTCAGGTGAGTACACACACCAGAGCCGACAAACGCATCATTTATGTAGCAGCCTTGAATACATAGCGAAGTAAGTGGGTACAGTCTACAGCAGAGGCCTACTACGGGCGCGTGGTGTCAACGCATTTTAATTAGTTAAATTTTTTGCAACAAGCCCAATCAATTTCAACCATAGATATAAATAGATTCTTAAAATGTTTATTCATTTTTCTTAATTACTAGTTACACTTTTAAATATTTTTATCAACAAAAATTGCATAAAAAACATTTAAAATATAAAATAGTAGCCCACCGGTATCGGAAACAGGGTCCAAGCTACCGGCGCGAGGGCTCCAGAGAGAGGAACCTCCTAACAATACGAGCCGTGTCCAGGAGTACCGCTTTCTGAATGAAGCCCTTGATCTAGCTGCCTAACCTGCCATTCTTAAAATTATTATTATTTGAAACGAGTATTTTTAATTTTAAAATCTACGTGTTTACGGTACGTTTACACCACGCGCTCGTTCAGGATCTCAGTATAGTTGTGATACTTGAAGTCTTGGACTACGAAAACCGGTGTTACGACTACAAAATATCACTGTCAATGGTAATTTCTGTAAAATAGGTTTATAGAAGATGATTTATTTATTTCAGGAAGACACCCATAATTATGAAAATCTTCATGAAATAACAAATTACATAACGGTGTACAAAGACACTTACGGCCGTTTTCTATAACTTACTTACGTATTACTGTTAGTTAATATACCTGTCTCTAGTAGCTATCGGTGTTTCTATAAACAAAGTTAGCTAGGAATATCCTATCCACGTCACCTACCTGTCTCTCGGAGGGTCGACCGCTTACCATAGATAAGTTGATTTATAGAAAAAACAAAGAAAACTTTTCTGAAACGTTTTGCTTCTGACCGTCAGTAAGCTAAATGTCAAACGGTTACTGTGGATTGCTATCTTTCTATTTCGGGAGATAATAAGAAGTAACCGACCATAACACGCAGTGTGTGTTGTATAATTGAAGACAACAAGTGTTATAAAATGGATTCGTTCAGTGACGACAGTGATAACGATATGTAGGAAGCCGGTGTATTCAGAAAACATTTGACCAAATTTTTGGTTTTTCCATCATGGGTGTTGGTCGTTACGTGGTTTTCGGGGTCGCTGATAATGAAAATAAGGTCAAAATGATAATCCAACATGGCGCCATCTTCAATATTCATTTTGATATCCTCATTTTCGATAACAGCGACCCCGAAAACCTTGAAAACGATACCCTTAGCGGAAAAACCATAAAGTTTCCTCGGAAAAACCAAAAATTAAGAATTTATAATAACGTAACTTGAAAACCTGAATTTGAATTAGTGCAGATATTTTAATGAAAATAGTGTCAAACCATATGTTTATATTTAAAATCAATAACTCAAAAGGATTTAGGTCGATAAATTAATTAGTTGAGGAAAAAGATTAAATTTGTAAACGAAACGCTTTGGAGGGATGCGCTTACTAGCGGTCACAGGTGCTACCTACCGTTTACATCAGATAGACGTTTGTCAATAGGTTTTAGAAACGGCAGTCACAGTTAATGTTTCTTTAACTGTTTATCTGAGACAGCAACGTTCCGTTAACTTTTAGTAAGTTACTGAAAACGGCCGTTAACGAAGTAGAAAGTCACATGTGTTCCCAGTGCGAGCCCAATCTAGCATATTATAATAAGAAACAAATAAAACAATACATTCGTATTTCTTAAATATTTGAATAGCCTAAAACAAATATTTCAAGAAATCTCGTGGAAAAACGCACTTAATTTGAAGCCAGTCGAGGGTAGATACATAATAAATGGCAATTGTTTCAGAAGTAAAACGTTCCATCCTCTCACGTAGGAGCCGGTTACCACAGAGTAGAGAATAATGGAGAAGGCATACATAGACACACTTCGCGTACAGCGAGTGCAAGCGCACTCGCGACCGCAATTTGTTTGAGATCGCCGTACATACGCGTCTATGTGTGCGTGCGCGAGTTTTCCCTCGATACATGGAGCTGACTTTCTGTACTAACTCTCTGGTACCACTTTTAGTTAGAAATACTTTCGTCATTTGACATCAAGGTTTTCGCGGGTTTAGTGTTAAGCTTGACCCGTATGAGAACCTTTTTCACGTACAGGAAAAAGATAGTGAAACTCTGAAATGGCAGTCTTAAAAAACGCCATTAAAAGATAAGATACGAGCCTTTCCATTTGGTTCATGTAACTAAAGAATAGTCGGTACACTTTTTGGCAGTCATCGAGAAAGTGATATTTCAAAGGCTTAAGTCGCCTGATTTACGCCGTATGAAGAAGTGTTTTTCTTAGAAAATAAAGAATAAATTACGCCCTAGGTCTTTAATCTACAATAATATTAGAAAAAAATCATCTGCTCTCATTAAACTAAGACTAGCAACCCAAATGACACTATCAACAACTCAGGTCAAATATACCAAGCCCTTAACTCCCTACAAACTGTATTTGGATTACACCGCCTGAAACCGGATCAAACCCCTTTGCGCCGGAACTAAGCGGTTGATACTAGTTTGACCGAGCTAATACTGGATGTTTGCCAATTACACTTTAGGTTCAACTCAATTTTGTTAAGTGCGCTGGTTATTAATTTGGTTGTAGTGGGTACATACTAGTACGTAGTATGGCTAGATTTTAGTGTAGATTGTAGACTTTTGGAATGCATATTTCAAATGTCCTGTTGGTATGCCTACCTAACTTCTTTTATCTAAATATATAAAAGCGAAAGGTCACTCACTCACTCATCACGAAATATCGAAAACCGCTTGACGTATAAAGATGAAATTTGGCAGGGAGGTAGTTTATAGTTAGAACGAAGACGTCTGCTAAGAACAGATTTTGCTATAGGGCCGGATTAAGGAGATCTAAAGGCTCTCGCAAGTTTGTATGAAATTCCTTCATTTTTTGTGTTACAAACTTAAAATTTGGCAGGGAGGTAGTTATCGTGGACGAAGTCGCGGGCAACAGCTAGTATTAGATAAATAGACACAGAATTTATGACGCAAGTCAGAACTACAAAATACCATGAAGTGACTATCAATTATGAAGAAGAATTGACCTACAGAAACTAGCATTTTATATTTTTGTTCATGTGATAAGTTGAATTAGCCTTACATAGGCTTCTATCTCCATAATCCTATTTAGGACAGCAACTCCACAAGCTACGAACATAAATAAATTAGTGCTAGACACTAAACCTCTCTCGTTTCAGTTAAAATTTTAAAACCACTCTTGTTTTACGAGTGAAACATAAATCCGCCATTTTTATTGTTGGCGCGGTCATAACTGGTTGTATCCACTTGGTTCCGGTTTACATCGCCGCGCGTTACTGATAACCATAAGCGGTGTGAAACGGTTTCGAACTGTTATGATGACATATAAAAATGATGGATATTTGTTTGCTTGGTTTTTTTTTATTTGTTGTCGAAAGTAATAATTTTCATACAATTTATGAGTAATTTCATTACTAGGTTACACGGTTCCAATTCTGTGGTTTTATTTAAATTCGTGTGACACAGCGACAATAAATTGGTTTCGCTCGACATAATATTGTCAGAGTAATTTTACGGTTCCGACTTGTTTAATTTCGTCTTTTATTTTTATAAACTGGTAATGAAACGAAAACATTCAAAATACTAGCTTTTGTTTTGTTTCTGGTAATTTATGGGTTATTAATTTGTGACAAGCCTCTGACAGCCACTGGGTTATTTTATGTATCCGTGATACTAATAAACTATGTATGGAAAAAAGATAAAACCTAAAATATTTAGAAATTGTATAATTGTTACAGAACTAATGCGTATCTTACAACTCAGCACTACTTCCTACTAGGTATGACTCAAAAGTAGCTAACACTAAATTACTTCTCATAATTGCGTACAATTAACCCTGCGCACGCGAGCACATACCTCGTGCCCACAGAAGCAGTAGCAATTACAGGGTTGAGTGGCAACTAATGGCAGCGCCACACTGGCACATCGCTACACCAACTAATGAACTCATATTTGTCACAGGAAAGGGTTAAAATGTGACACCGAAGCGGTGAGAGTAGGTGGGATTTTGCATTTGAAAAGTATGTAAAAATGAAAGAAAATTTGATTTTTTGTCGTAGAGGAAAAAAATAACTTTTTGCTTAAGCATTATACCGGATGAAGAGGGTTGATGTTTCTAGTCAGTGTTTATAAATTGCTTACTTACTCTAACGTTAGCATTGACCAATAAATATGACACGTTTGAAACTTCACAAAAACAAAACCAGTTTATTTGATTACGAGTGGGCATTGTTCATTATTGTTCCTGCATGAAACTTTGTAAAAGAACCGTATTGTACCAACCAAATTGTTTCAAACTTTTCTCTACACCGCATGTTTCACAATAGCCTTCATGTACTAAATATTTATGAGTTACGCTACGGTGTGTCAGACGGCTCGCCTGAGAATCCAACCAATCACAACCCAGAAACAGTGCACTTAACTATAATACACTTGCCGCCACCTGTTATACCGTGACGAATGTGCTGACGTTGTTATGAACGAGAGAACTGTGCACTGTGGCATTTTTGAAAGCACCATACTGGAGTGTTCCTGGCTTACTTTTTTTGGGAAAAATAATATTTGCCGGTTATGATTTATACTTTATAGTGCAGTTTTTGGTTACAAACTGTGGGACCGAGTTTCAAAGTCAAAAGGGTTAAAATCATTCGGTTCAGATAGCCATAAAAGAAGCAATAGCAATAAAATTCAAAGCATGATTTCGAAGTGTTTATTTCATATCACAAGTTAAGTAGAAGTAACTGCATATTGGAATATATCCATAGCGAGAGGTACAACAAGCGGCGCACCCCCGAGATCCTCTGGGAGGAGTTAAAAAAAACCCACGGGAACTTAGGTACTTATGTAGGTGAAAAGGTACAAACAGAGAGTTACTCGTATTTATAATAAAGGGTGTAAAAAGACCCAAAGCCAAAAGGTATTTGTTCTCCCCATCATTGCGATAATTTTTTTGTTTTAAACCATACCTGTGAACCTTCTAGTTACGGATATATTGGGGGTCAAAGTTCCAACTTTTTCACAAGTTTTTTTTTAATACATGTTTCTAATGTAAGATTTTTACTTTAAACATCTTCACGACCCCTGTACTATTCAATCCATCCATCAGCACAATGTTTTAAGTGCGTTACATTGAGTTTTACCGTAAAACGTAATTTTTCACACCAAAAAAAAAAGTCGTTTCCCAGCAATAATTTTTGCGTAAAGTTACTTAGTTTGATGTACAGAATGCTTGGTTGACGGCTTCGTGAAGGGTCTGTTTACGCCCCGTATGTAGGTGAAGAGGTACAAACAGACAGAGTTACTAGTATTTATAATATAAGTAGATTTGGTATCATCAATCATTTTAGTGCATGTACGAGTATAACAGCATTACTAATTTAGAAAGATATCTGTCGATGTTGTCGCCATATTGTCATATTCAAAAGTTTTTACAACGCAAACGATATCCTAATGATTGTCTATCACGTCAAATTTTTATAGAGCATACCGAGTGGTGATTGGTTGTTATTTTCAGCCAATAAAATATTATCATAACTAAAAACTCTGTAAAGTATTTTAATTTGAAAATTAAATGATAATCACTAGAAAATATGGAGACAAGTAATGTTTATCTGAGGGTCTGAGATCTTAGCAATGTTTAATTAGTTAATTAATAACAAGTTCAACTGATTCCTTAATCAGATTTTAAACATGACTTTAAGGACACAAAACTTTCAAAGGCTGAAGAGCCATTTAGAAGGACTATAATGTTTGTGGAAGGACAAAAAGTGTCTAAAAGCTTTTTGTAACTTCACGCTCATTAAGCGCTACATTTTCAGAAAAAAATAAACGGTAGGCACTTAGGATACCATCTACATTCGCGGTCAAATGGAAGGAGTTCTTGTCAGTTCGTCCGGAATATTGTGAGATGAGTCTATGAGCGAAGGGTAGTTCTTTACTTTATTATTATAGCAGGTAGGTCATTCCTAATTTTTCTTTTTTGGGCTATTCCATCAAGAATGTCTCAGGAAAATCCTGGTAGTAGTCTAGATTTGTGCCCAGTTGATAGCCATAAACTCGTTCCCTAAACGAGACAGACAGTACACTAACGGCCGTTTTCAATAACTTACTAACAGTTAACTGAAGGTGGCTATCTCAGATAAACAGTTAAATTAATATTGACTGTAAGGCGCGTCGCTCACTGGTAAGTCGAGGTGACGTCGCGTCAGCGGCGGTGCGGCGTCGCACCACGGGCGAAGATAGGTCTCTGCGTAGAGTCGAGGCGCAGGCGGCTATGCTTCCTTCACATTTTACGTAATTCATTCACCATGTCGTCGTCAGAAGACGAAGACGTACTCGCACTGATACAAGTTCTTAATTTAAATAGAAGAAGATTTTTTTTTTTTTTTTTTTTAACGTTTAAACGCAGCTACGCACGAAACCAAATGACAAAATGGCGGTAGAGTCGTGGCTTGGGCACACTTGAGCGCCCCTCCTGCGCCTGCACCTCGCCTCCGCCCCGCCTTCACCTCGCCTCCGCCCCGCCTTCACCTCGCCCGCTCCGCAACTCTTGTATATGAGCGCACTGCCATTCATTTGTAAAGAAAACTTTGTTGCGGCGTGCCTCTTAACCGCCCGCGCCTCAACTGCACCTCGACTGTTAATCGTGTGAGCGACGCTCCTAACTGCTGTTTCTTTAACTTTATTTTCAAACGTCTATCTGACGTAAACGGTAGATAGCACCTAAACGCAAGCGCATCCCTCCGAAGCGTATCGTTTACAATTTACAATTTTCATCATCTTCTTAAACTAATCAACTTATCGACCTAAATCCTTTTGAGTTATTGATTCAAAATATAAACCTATCGTTTGACACTATTTTCATTAAAATAACTGCACTAATTAAAATTCACGTTTTCAAGTTACGTAATTATAAATTCGTAATTCGCCGAGGAAAATTTTTGGTTTTTCCGTCACAGGTGTCGTTTTCGTGATTTTCGGGGTCGTTGATAATGAAAATTCAGGCGCGCGTGGAACGCGCCAACTTATCTATGGTAAGGGGTCGACCTTCCGAGATACAGGTAGGTGACGTGGATAGGATATTCCTTGCTTACTTGTTTATAGAAACAAAGATAGCTACTAGAGGTAGGCATATTAACTAGCAGTTACACGTAAGTAAGTTATAGGAAACGGCCGTTAATACGTAACCCTTTGGGTATTACAGGCGTATTATTTTTATACCAAGTTATTGGTCTTAAACTAATGCAATTGGCTTTTGGGTGTTTTACGACCAGTAAATAAAATCTGAAAGTAAAGACAAAAATAACTTCTAAAAAGGGTCCTAAACTCGTAAATGAAAAAAGTCACCGCAGCCTTTTCATGTATTCCGCCTTGGATTCTCTACAGATAAACAAGACACATCTGACCCAGTTGCCTCCTACACAACATCATTACGTTTGTTAGTCACGTCGATACCCTGTACTAACATGTAACCTGCCATTGCCACAGTACTAAGGTATTCAGTAAATCAATAAGGCGGTAGGGTGTCAACTAAACCTATGTTGCTTTACACACACCGTTGTCGACATAGCTGAAGTGGCCGTAGAACCGATGACCGTTGGGGAAGACGTGATCTTGGGTGGAGTGTTCGCGAATCTGCAAACGTAAGGAAGGACGCCCTCAGGCGCGTGGAGCGCCGATCTCCGCAGCGTGCTTGATAGCAACTGGATGAGAGATGGAGGTGCAATTGGATAGGCCTATTTCCAGCAATGGACTGCTGTAGGCTGAGGATGATGATGACTACACCTATAAAACGTTAACCACTTGTCGCGACGCAACAGCTTCAACTTACTCACGAGTAACCTGTTACCTGTGGGCTTACCATGAGTTTGAAATGTATTATTCGTTATCGAATACTA
The DNA here is from genome assembly GCA_905220335.1 of Noctua pronuba. NCBI lineage: Eukaryota > Metazoa > Arthropoda > Insecta > Lepidoptera > Noctuidae > Noctua > Noctua pronuba. The sequence goes on from LR999913.1 coordinate 14,727,419, forward strand.
TCGCCCTGTCTCTTTCATATTCATCGACTGCTTTACGACACGAGAAGTATATCCGATAGTTTTCGATATCGAAGACAGTTTTTTACAAACTCATGGTAAGGGCACAGATTCATGCGTGTGAGTCGATTCCGACCGTTTGTTCCTAGTTGAAATACTGTATGTCAATATTGATATGTGTACTATGCCTTTGCTGACCAGCATGATCTTATTACTGCACAGGTACTAACCCAGGTAGGAACATCAATAATTCTCATAATGGTGGGCCGTCGGACCCTCGGACATGCGAGTTGTTTCACAAAGAGGTTTTTCCTGTGCCAATGATGATCGAACGCCTGAAAAGATGTTTGGGTTAACAACAAACGTGGTTATTTCTTTTGTTTTTAGTTTATGACTATGACGTGTGTGTCTTGTTACAGGGAGCCTGGAAAAGTAACCTTTCTTCAGATTCAGATGATACAAAGTTTATATAAACGAAACGAAGTCCGAATTTGATTTCTGCTGTATTATATGAACAGCACACTCTTAAGTCCATTCAGTTATCACATTATTGGTTAGTCTGTTGTTTGCACAGTATTATAAATTGTATTATTGATAAATCAGGACCGTCCTAAAGCTCGTTGGGTTGACGATATCGTCAAAGTCGTGGGCAACACCTGGCCCACCACACAAAAAAAAGGGAGGCTTATACCCAGCAATGGGCGATTCCGGACTGATGTGACGATGACGTGACGATGATGTTGATCGCGTAGTAGGTTTTAAAAGACATTGTATGTAGATAGTCTTAAATAAGTAATGCTGTTTAGATTCACACAAGTTAGAACTCCCAATATAACATTCCCTATTATAATTATCTATACAAATAAACTGAAGTGTCTGTTTGTAATTTCAAAATAATAGATTTTTACTGAATGCATATATGAAAGCATATACGGTACTTATAACAAAAAAAAACATTTATTTTTATTTTGTGTACAGACAGACAGTGTCTGTTTGTTCCTGCTAATCTCCGAAACGTCTGAACCGATATCGACTGGACTCTTACTGGCAGATACCTGATGTTATAAGGAGTAACTTGGGCTATTTTGATTTTAGAAAAAAAGATTAGGGTTCCGTGCAAAACAATTAAAACCCATGAAATTGTTGACAAAATCCGATTCATTAAGTAAGTAATATTTTTTCACACGGACGAAGGTCGCGGGCAACCGCTAGTAATTAAATAAGACAAGACTCATCATTGTTATTGTGATAAAATAATCACAGATTTTGTACTCGTGTATCAAAAATGATACAAGTGCGCCACGGTTCCTGACATTCCTTCAATAGGCTATTTGACAACATCGAAAAGTCGTCAGTTAGATTAGATCATCAAAAAATGTTGGACACATATTTTTCTTTTATCACATAATTAAAAAATTACGACGATACAGCGCATCAAAGTTCAAGAGAGGGGCTTGTGACGTCACTGGACAGTAAAAAGTAACAGAAATTATGACGTCAAGCGAGATTTCAACGCGCTGTATCGTGGTATTTTTCGTATACATGACAAAAGAAAAAATACGTGTCCAATATTTTTTGATAATCTAACTGACGGAATAAATAGATTTTTTCAGGCAAATACATACCTTGTTGAGACGTGTTCCAGAATATGGCACACTGAGTCGGTCACGATGCAACTGAAAACTGAATTAAGCAAAGAAAAAACAGTTTCTTTGATGCACCACCACTGAGTCCTGGTTGTTTTTCATACTTTGAGGTTTAATCTCGGTTGAAGGCACAAGTTTTTTGCTGCTTTTATTAGTTTATAGGTTGATTTATAGTATGTTTTTGCTAGGTCAGTAAGAAGAGATTTAGTGATGCTCAGCTGGGTGCTGCTGAGATTATCTCGCTGCTTCTCTGTGTATGTTTTATTTTTTTAATAGGGAGTTTTTTTCTCTTGGTTTAAAATGCACAACTTTAAGAACGTTGGTTTTCCTGTAGGAATTAAGAATACAAGAAAAAAATATAAGTACAAGGTGCCTACTGAATAGATAAGAGAGATAGATAGATAAATCATTTATTTAGTGCACACAAAAGACATAGCATAACACACAAAAGCACAATTAAGTAACACAAACGCACACACAAAACGAATACACTTGTTTTCTTTACATGACACGTTATTTCTCCGAAAGGTTAGGCAAGGGTGTGTGACTATATTAAACCCACCCTTTCGGTACAAATCTAAAAAATAACAGTATTCGAACCCAGGGCTTCTTGCTCAGCATTAGCGCTCACGACCACTAGACAAACGAAGCACTTGTATTAATTAAGTGATAATTAACAATTTAGTTCACACATGATAAACTACTGTCTTAATGAGTATTTGACTGAAAAATCTATTTAGTCCGTCAGTTAGACTATAAAAAAAATACGTGTCCAATATTTGGACACGTATTTTTTCTTTTATAATGTAAACGACAAATGATCACGATACAGCGCGTTGAAATCTCGCGTGACGTCACAATTTCTGTTACTTTTTAATGTCGAGTGACGTCATAAGCCCCCTCTATTGAACTTTGAAAAAATACTTGACCAACATTTTTTGGTGATCTAACTGACGGACTAAATATTTTTGTTTTTTTCGACGTTGTCAAATAGCCTATTCACTCATCAAACCAATCGCTCTCCAAGAAACTATCTCAAACTACGTAAACAACGTCAAAAAAATTTTTTTTGATGTATTACTTCATTTAAGCCACTTGCGCCCATACAGCGGGTTCAACAAATAGTGGCCCGGAGCTGCGGCGCGCAGTAATGGGTGCTATACGTCTGGGCCGCGGTATATTAGGCCGGGATTTAGTACCGGCATTTGTCACCACTTGCTGGAACACGTCGTGGCAGCACGGACGGTTGTATTCTCAGCGTTTGTTGGGAGAAAATGTTTTTGATAAGAGATGCTGACTCGTTGGTCTAGTGGTCGCAAAAGTGAGGTCCTAGGTTCGATTTCTAGGGGTTTTATTGGCGTTTTCCGTCAGAAATTTCTTAGTAATAGTCTGGATTTGTGCCCGGTTTATGGCAATAGGCTCTCCCCTTATTACATAGGACTTCAATGCGGGCAGAATGTGGGATAATTAGGTACACGTTTGCCAATCCCTTCGAAGACATAAAAAAAAAATATCGAAACTATTTTATTTAACTTCCTCAAGTTTTGCTTCTTCGTATCGCTGGAACTGTATACTTCAAACGGTTTTGTCCCGAATCTTCACCATTTCTAAGGCGTCATCGGTGAACTTGAACTGCATGTTCCGGACTGTCATCTTGGACTGGTGGTCGTAACCGAGACTACTGAGCATGAAGTACTAGTAGGGCCTGGTCGGGCTGAACATGGAGCACCGGGTTTCTGTTTGTGCCCAGCCATAGGCAATAGACTATAAAAACCAACCATTTCTGCAGTTTTAACAAGAAATATCCCACATATAAAAAATAATAATAATAAGAGGTTCTATATAACCTCCTTTTTGTTTAAATCGGTTAAAAAGACAACCACTTTTTGTCGAAATTTGCTGTGTTATTGCGTCCTCATTTTTACATTGGGTTTAAAATAAAACAGACCCAAACAAACACGGTGCCTCTGGCATACGTTACGTTAAGGAGAAAGTTCCTTCTCATTGAGAAGTCTGTAAACTTTTACCAAATTAAAAGTAAATACTAACAAAGCAACAATTTATTCTCAAAGCCCACTTTCATGGGTGTTGGTTCAAATGTGGGTGAAAGGTCACACTTTGAATATACTGTCTTAAATTCTGAATTGTATATTATTTAAGCAACTTTCCTAGAATTGTAAATAATTATACTCGAAAATAGTACATACGTAGAATGAGGTGTTAAAGAAATATAAAGGATCGTGTCATTGCGCAACCTGACTAAGCAACCTATTGTACCCTATATTTTCAAACACTATTTATGGGAATCGACTGTCTTGATATGGACATAATTATGATGAGGAGGGATGAATCGCTTGTGACTAAAAGAGTGATGAATATAAACGTTGATGGATGGAAAGGGAGAGGAAGACCAAAGAAACGATGGATGAATTGTGTGAGGAATGATATGAAAGATAAAGGAGTAAATGATAGCGTGACGGTTGACAGAGGAGAATAGAAGAAAAAAACGTGTTGCGCCGACCCCAAGTAACATGGGACTAGGGCAGGAAGATGATGATGATTTTCAAACACTATTTGGTTATTTTCTGAAATGTGTGTGTGTGTGTGTCGCTGGTTCGATTCCCGCACGGAACAAATATTTGTATGACCTACAGGTAGTTGTTCTGGGTCTAGCTGTTTGTGTATGTGAGTTTAAATGTTTGTAAACGTTCCCACGATACAGGAGAAATTCCTAGTGTGGGGCAAAGTTTAAAAAAATAAAAAAAAGAACTTACTTCGGTGAAGGAGAACATCGTGAGGAAACCAAAATGCCTGAAAGATATTTCTCGACGGCATGTAAAGCCATGTCAGATGCCCACGATGGCACTAACCACACGAAAAAGCTTGACACAAGTCCACTCTGTTTTAACGGCATAAAACTTGTAAAACATTCGCCATATCCACCGACCTCATGCACCACCATAACAATAAATTTAGAGCTTGACAAAAACCAGTTTCCATTTTTCTAACAGAATACAGACTAAAATTCCGAACCTATACAAGCCTCTCATGCCTACATCACGTGCTACGCGCTATAAAGGCCCGATAGCACACTCAGCGCCATCTGCCGGTAACCCTAGCACTTAATAGTAACTGCCGGGAACATCCACGTAGTGTTTATGGTTGGTTTAAACAAAATAGGGACGTGACCACCATATATTTGTTTATAGGACCAGAGTCCTTTTACAATTATTTTACACAATTTTTACTACTAGACAAAAACTAATAAAACTGCTGTTCCACACAATATTATAAATGTTCACACCAATCGTGACTTTCATACATAATATTATTAATATTATATTATGGAACAGCCAATTCTATTTAGCTCTTTCAGGATTGGTTTATAGTAAGAGTTGTTCATTATTATGAGTAAGATAACTCCTTTTCGGATATTGAATAAACAATTACCTCCTCATTTTTTACAAGACTGTTAAAAAAACTTAAGAAAAACGAAAACATAATCGCATGCATTTATTTATTAATCTGAATTCCACTCCAGTTCTCAGCTGATTCTTCAGATGCCATCCGCAACTGAATAGGTGGTCCTGGCGAAGTTGTCGTAGATTCAGGTTCTGTCGTCGGCGATTCGGCGGTCGTTACTTCCTCTTCTTCTCCAACTACACTCCTACGCGTGAATGGGTCTAGCAGTTCAGTTGTCTGACCCAGCTTGTAGGTCGCCATGTATTCTTTGAGTCGGGACCTGGCGGTTGTGGTTGTGCGCATTTCGCCTTGGTAGCTCCTTGGCATCTATAAATTGGAAGAGACGTATTTATTGTCGTTGTTACAGATAGGATTTATCGTTGTTAAGTTATTTGGGTAGAGAAGAACCAACTGCTATAACAGAAGAATAAAGGTCGCATAAAGTCACGCAGCGCTAACGACGGGTACTCACGGGTAAGAACAAAAAAGTAATGGAAATCTTATTGTTTTTTTTCCATCTTAATATTTAGAACTTCCTTGGTAAAATAATGTCTAAGTAAAATTGAGCTTTCATGGGTAATATTTGTCGGTACTATATTTTTAACAGTGCGTGTTAAGAAAATCAAAGAAGCATTACAAATATCATAATATTATAAAAACAACACGTACACTATTACCATGAATTCAGCTCATGATAATCAAGCGAGCGGCAATACATGGAAGCAGTGATAGCCAAGTGGTGTGACTGTTGGACTGCCGAGTCATAGGTCTCGAGTTCGAACCCAATACACTCTTTTTTTTTACGGATTGGAAATCATCAAATAACTCCTCCCGCTCTGGGTGGAGTGGGAGGGAGTGTCAGTTTACTGACTAAAACCCATCCATGTTCCTTCTTTGCCCTTTGTGTTCCAGGGCCGCGGTATCTCTTTCGAACAGTCCCGCAGCCCCGGCAGGCATCGGCCACCAACCAACCCAATACACTCACCTTTGATTTTGCGGATTCATGTGCGTATTGTATAATTATTATTTGCTTCAGTGAAGACAAATATCGTGAGGAAACATGCAGCATGCCTGAGAAATATTTCTCGATGGCATGTAAAGTCAAGTCAGAGGCCCATGGGCGGCATGGGAAGTCAGACACCAGGCTAGGCACTAACTACACGATAAAGAAGAAGCACCAGAAGTGATTCTAGACCCTCAGCGTAGACGTTTTTCGTCGGTTATTACAAAAAAATTGCTGATTGTTTTATGTCCCTTATACCTTGAATACATATTGCTACGTACAGTCTCGTTGATGATCTCTATCCAATCAGCGAAGTAGCCAATCTTCGTGAACACAGTGGGAGCATCCGCGAACCCGCAGATCGCCGGGCCGAACGAGATGATGCCCACCAGTCTCCCGGCTAGGATCGCTGGACCCCCCGCGTCATGCTTTAAAATACAATGATTCTCAAATCTATAAAGTAAATTAACTGTTGAGCACATTGATGTACTACGTGTACGTAGTCTGCCGTGTTATAGCCGTTTCATAATTATTTGTATTTAAAGTGGTAGTCAGTTTGCTTATCAATCAAATTCCTTGACTCTACTTTAAGTAGCTATATGACAAAAGCATAAGTCAGTCGGCACGGTTACGCAACCGTAGTAAAGTCAATGCAGGACTGACTATTTTTTATTTTTTTATTGTCTGCCATATGCAGGTTGTAAACGGACTCTTCACGAAGCCGTCAACCAAGCATTATCTACATCAAATTAAGTCACCCTACGCAAAAATTATTGCTGGGAAACGATTTTTTTTTTTGGGTAAAAATCACGTTTTACGGTAAAACTCAGTGTAACGCACTCAAAACTTGGTGCTGATGGATGCTTTGATTAGTAAACGGGTCATGGAGTTAATTAAAGTAAAGTTAAAACCGTAAAAGGTAGTATTTAAAAAAAACTTGTGAAAAAATTGGAACTTTGACCTCCAATATCTCCGTAACTAGAAGGTTCCCAGGTGTGGTCCAGAACAAAAAAATGATCACAATGACAGGGAGAACAAGTGCCTTTCGGCTTCGTTAAGGGTCTTTTTAAACCCTTTATGTATAACTCGCTTCAGCAAAGTAAATCTTGTTTTTGGAATAGAAGACGTGACTGTAATCCCCGAAGGGTTAGGCAGAGGTGTGATGATGGAGTAAGGTATGAATATATTGCCATCAACCGGACTAAAAACCAGACTTAGTGACTACTACTGAAATTCCTGATGGAAAACCCCAATAACAGTTTGCCCGACCGAGCAATTGAACCAGGACGTTATGCTCATCAGTGGCGATTGGCTGCTAAAGTAGATTAATCATGTTTTCCACATATCAGTACTTACATCACAAGCCCCCTCTCCAGTCGTAAGAGTGCCTGCACAGAACATGGTTTCTTCCAGAAACTTTCTGCAATTAACACGTTCAAAATATTGTATTTAATGGGTATCTTCTCTTCACCAACACAATTAGTTTAGACCAGTCTACTGCTCGACATTTTTTTTTTTTTAATAGCCTTGAATTTCCCACTGCTGGGCAAAGGCCTCCCCCATATCCTTCCAGGTACTCTTCTCCTGCGCCACCTCGAGCCAGCCTTCGTGATGCGCATCTAGGTCATCTCGCCACCTCTTTCTAGGCCGGCCTTGGCGGCGCCGTCCATCGTCAGGCATCCATCGTGTTGAAACCTTTGCCCAGCGGTCGTTCTGCATGCGGCTCACGTGACCCGCCCAATCCCATTTGAGCCTGGCAGCCTTTTTGCCTACGTCTGCAATTCCGGTTTTTGAGCGCAGCGTAGTGTTTCGTATTTTATCTGCTCGACATAGGCCTCTTTAATTTTCTAATTCAGCTTTTACAGGTCGTCAATATTCAATACTAGCTGTTGCCCGCGACTTCGTCCGCGATAACTACCTCCTTGCCTAATTTCAAGTTTGTAGTACAAAAAAATGAAGGCCTTTCATACAAATTTGCGAGAGCCCTTAGACATCCTTAATCCGGCGCTGTCGCTAAATCCGTTCTTAGCGGACTTCTACTAACTATAAACTACCTTCCTGCCAAATTTTATCTTAATACGTCAAGCGGTTTTCGATATTTCGTGATGAGTGAGTGAGTGACCTTTCGCTTTTATATATTTAGATTTAGATTTGTTAGTACAAATTACAGGGATATGAGACGCCCTAGAGAGAAGACTATGCAAGAGTATGCTTGTTTTCTCTAATGCTAGATTTTCGACTGTCGGTGGCGAGAGGTGAAAATTCAACAGCGTGCTTTATTTGTTTTTTTATTATTATTTAGAATTATACTGCCCCGCTGCTGGACAAAAAGGTTTTATAGACTTTTTTTCTAAACTTTTTTTGAAAACATTTGATTTTAGGTTGCGGGGACTTATTTTCTTGGTAGTTGTATTATATTTAGTGATCGGATATATATTTACCTAAAGTATGTACATTTTTTTCCGGCAAAGGGTAAAAAAGCGTGGAAGCAGCTTCTTATTATATATTTTTTTCCCGATTTCGCGGGATTTCATAAAAAAATATGTAATGTGTATTAAATGTATTGTGGTATAGAATAATAAATATTCATATTCTGTTTAAAACTGGGCAAGAAATTTATGGAAACAAATAAAAAATTGCTTCAACTTTAAAATTTTGTTGCTGTGTGTGAGAAATAACTGAATTCATATTTTGCTGTTGTATATTCAAATAGAATAAAATAGAAAATATGACTGGACTTATAACAATGATTATTTTAATAGTCGTACTCGCACTCCATACTAGTCAACACTCAACTTTAGGTCAATATGTATGCATCCGAATATCCGATCTCTAATTATATTGTATGCTTTGTGCTTTTGTTTGTAAAGAATTTTGGTAGGTACTTACTCGCCGTAGACTTCTTTACAGAAGGTGCTTGGGTACACCGGTAGGATCTTCTTCTGCAACCAGATCGGCTCGAATGACATCTTCTGCGTCATCTGGAACCAAATTAATAGGGAGCTCTTAATAACACGTGATAATATATGGACATCATACAGTCAACTGCGTGAGCGTGAGCGGTAACAGATTGACCTTGAATGTTTGATAATTCCATCGAAGTGTTTTTGTAGTTCACGAGTGCCTACTGATGTGCTATTGAGTGTACCTTTATGACTGTTATGTTAAATGTGCTCGGGTGGGTTAATGCACAGTTTTTATTACATTGTGTAACAGAAAAGAAAGTGTAAACTGTAACAATTCATACTAGACTCTTCAGTGTTGTTTTTTTTGGAATTTAAAAGTTTGAGTGTCGATTTGTCTGAAAAGTATATAAGTAACCAACTGTCTATAGGGTGCCCTATTTGACCTATCAGCTGTTAGCCGCGTGACGCCGTTTTGTCTCATTACTACCGTACCGTACAGAAGTGGGTAGGCAGAGCACCTGCGCGGCTCGCGCGCGCGCTCGCGTTTCATACGACTGTTGTGTTATTGTGATAGTGAATGCGTATAAAAAAAAAATTCTTTGGGAAAGTTTTTTGTTATCATAGTACAATCACGTTTTTAAGTATCGGTCACTAATTACCAGTCACCCTATATAATACATGGAACCTTTAAACCAAAAGACTAAGAATATTTATAAAAGTGTAACACAAACATTCCATAGTTTATCTAAAAAGCTTACATCATGGAAATTAATGCACCTTGTAACCTAAATAACCTATAACAACTACCTTTTCAAGATAATATGTTTAATCAACAGGTTTCACATTTTTTTAACTCAGCAAAACGTATTAAAGTCAAGCAACAAGTCGCTTTCCCTGCCTTTGACCATTAACCCATATTCTTGATGGCTGCCGCAAAAACCTCAATTATTAGTCACGGTAACGGCAAGTTTACTGCTAATAATATCATCGTCTCTGTCTATAACGCCGCCCACATCCTGCTTGATGGTCTCTTTGGCTATTATTTTGTTGAAATGGCTGCTTTTATTAAAAGTTTGTGTGAAATTGGTTGGCCGTATTTTCCATAAAAACACTTGTGCGATTTATTTGCTAAGGCATAAGACGGTAGAGAACTACCGCCATCTGAGGTATCCATATCACGCTTATGTTTGACGGAGGGTCAGGCATCTGTGTGTATCTGTATAGGTAGACCTTTTCACTAGTGTTTGTCTAAGTAATAAGTAATAGAAAGCAAGAAAATAGCCACTAAATAGGTGCAAATCCAGCCTCTGAGCCAGTTCTGAAGAAGCCTTATGGAAAGGGCAATAAGACTGTTTGAACTAGGGATCTAAATTATGCTCTCTGGCCCAATTCTCAGCCTCGGGTAAAGCGACTTGCGTCAAGACAAACGCGCGCGCTTCTCTTGTTTCCTTCACGTGAGTACCGTAACTCCGTAAGTCGCATCACTTGCCCAAGTCTAAAAAACTTCTTACATCTATTTTCTTTGCAGTCGCTTTCGCAAGACGTACGTCTCTTCGGATGGCGTAGCTCGTGGCTAAGCAGTTAGACCTGCATAACAGGCTACATCTGTTGTTAAAGCTAAAGACATACCTTGGTAACTCCCCACCCCAACAGCAGCACTTCGGCAGTGGACGGCAGATCATTCGCGTTGTAATCTATCCGGAGGTATCTTATCAACCTCTTGCGTTTGAGAAACAGGTGCCGTCGCAGGCGTACTACTGCCACGTTATTCTTCAGGGTCTTCGAGACGTAACCAGGGTGGAAGAAGACCTGAGCATAAGTTATTGTCAATCTTAGCCATCAATGTCTTACTTAACAAAAGGCAATACTTGCAAAAGTAGAGGCTTAAATATCAGTAATTCTTATTTATCTTTAAGCTTTGTTTGTTATTCTGAATATTTTGAGCCTTAAAAGTTTTCCTGGCCGCTAAATGTTTTAATATCAACTGATTAAAAATGTTATTGGAGCGTGGTAGACCGGGGGTAGGAGGAGCTCGTGGCTAAATAATAACAGCCGCTCGGGTCGATCTTTACGTTAGCCGTGCTTGCCTAGGTTGGTCTATGGATGGGTGACCACCCATTACTACTGAGTTTCCTCCGTGCCTCGGAAAGCACGTTAAGCCGTTGGTCCCGGGTGTCATTTGTATATCTTCGACAATCGTTAGGTAGTCAGTGGCCCATAAAGTATACTACCCAGTACTAACTGGGTTGTGGAGGTCAGATAGGCAGTCGCTCCATGTAAAATACTGGTATTCAGCTGCATCCGGTTAGACTGGAAGCCGACCCCATAGTTGGGAAAAGGCCAGGCAGATGATGATGGTAAGAGACGAAGAAGAGGGATACTGCTTAGCACTGAAACTACTTTAGACCTTAATAAGTGTATCTCCTATTCAAATCTTGTGTACCCCATCCAGGTGCTAATGATTCAACTGGGATAAAGTTCACCATTATGCTACTGATACGCGCAAAATGTCCATTCCGACCAAAAGATTTTGTTGAAATTTGTGTTAATATTTTTTTATTATTTGCCCATTTCCTCTCATAGAGAGGAGGCCTATGTCCCAGCAGTGAGACCGTTATATGCTGATTATGAATATGCTATACTATGTAATGTAATTTATAGGTTGGTTATTTGCCAACTTTTTCCAAAAAATGGATCGCAAAGTCGATCTTAAGCGCCGGACACACAGAAAAACGTAAGACGGGCACGGAGCGCGGACAGGGCGCAGACGGGGCGCCGTCACGACTTTTTAAAACATATAGAAAAGACGAGGCACAGACGTGACGCGGGGCGACCCGACAGATGACAGTCTTCAACCAGATGTGTTAGCACTGGTGTATCTCGCTAATATGCAGAGGGTAAGACGTTACTGGGTACATCCGCCATGGCGAAGCAATGAAGACAATAGATTTAAAAAAAAATGGAGAACTACATATTTATCCAGATCGTTTTCAAGAAGTATATAAGACTCTGTGTGGCTTGCACTTTAGATCACAAAAATTGGTAGTAGTTAGTATAGTTTGTTTATTTCTGTGCTAGCCACACTCACCTCGAGTACATCTATCATCTCGCCCCCAATCCTGCTGTGGTTGCTGCCGAGCCTCACTTGCAGTATCCGCGGGTTCTCGCGGAAGAAACGGTTGTTATGCAACCTGCGGAATGAAAGACCACAGTCAACAGGGGAATTAAACATTTTCTATTCAATGTTTATCTTATCAATTGGACTTCTTCTTTCCTCTTTGCTGGTCACTATTTGGTGGCGCTGATCACGTGCTACTTGAAGTGATCGCAATATTTTAACGCTAAATTCTCCTTTCTCAACCGTCAGGCTATCTTTCCTGAATTTTTGGTCAACCGTTGATTTAATCCGTGATAAATTCTGATGTTTCTTTTCTTAAATTTTTCTTCTTTTATTGAGATAAGGTTTTGAATTGGAGGAAAATTGTTCGTAAATAATCACGCTTTATTCTTCATTCACAATGACTTAAGTACAAACTAGCAATTTAATAGTGTTATCACGTTTTTATAAAATTAATAATTTTTCTGACAGCTTTACAACCTAAAATAAACCTTTTATTGTTTCAATCCCTATCTAAAGTGGTGACCCTATGTTTTTTTGAACCTAAATTAAAGCCTAACTCAGTATGCATCAAATGATATCATAATAGTTACAATTCTTCAAACAAAGTGTTGAAATGCAAATAATAATAACATCGCGTGGACCAAATATCTTGTAAAAAAATATATCTACGGCGGCCTGACGCAACGTAAACAAATCATTTCACAACTTCGAAATCTTATCTAAATGGTATGTTATTGGTACCAAACTGTTCGTAAATAATCACGCTTTATGCTTAATTCATAATGACTTAAGTACGTTAGTAAAGTAGTTTAATAGTTTTATCATGTTTTAATAAATTTAAAGATATTTCAGACAGCATTATAACCTAACTATTGATTTCATCATCCAAATATCGAACGATTCGGAATTCATCTTATATTATCATTCGAAAAACCGTAAAATCAGGAACAAAATGGTATATGATACCAAACAAATAACCAACTCCAACAACTTTCACTTCAAAACACAACTACAGAAAAAAATAAACTGCAATTAATTCACTCTAAATTAAACTTTTTCCACAGTGTATGCAGTTTTTAGTAAGCCTATTGGAAACAACACCAACTAACTAAAATATCTGAAAATTTAATGGCTTTCTGTCAGTGCAAGAACCAAGGCTAAAAAAATAAAAAAAAACGAGTGCGCTGTCAACAAAAAAATAAAATTGGCCAAACATGGCCATGTACACACGGCGGCACATGAAGCTGTACATTTTCAGTATAACTTGGCCTCGCTTTGTATATATTTCCTATACAATGAGAGATCCGCATAAAGTGGTTTTGTACAGCTTGATTGACCGTCGTGCGTACAGTTTAGAGTTTTGTTCCGGTCCCAATTTTGCTAACGGGCGTGTGGGTGGAACAAAAAACATTTAGAGCATGTCCTCCAAGTGATGTTACTTTCCTCCACCGTATAATTTCAGCCAGACAGAGAGAAGATTAGATTCAAACAGACCAGAGAAATAAGACACAAAAAGGAGATAGCATATTCTCAGCAGTGCGTGGAAGAAAGCTACTGAATGATGAAGATACTTACAACTGCAAACAAGAAGCCGAAGTGATGCACAGATCGGTCCATATCAGCACCGCCCCGCACCAGAACCTGCCCATCAGGTGGATAGAAGCCATGAAGGGGTAGTACTTAATGGTGGTGCGCTCGCCCTTGAAGATGCGGCGCCCGCTCCTCTTGCTGTCCTGGTAGTTCTTCATCTCTTCGAGTTCCCCTTGAGGATCTGGGGTTAAATGATGAAAAATGATATAGGATTCTGTTCTGCTCTGACACGTGGCATTGCGTAAAATAAACCATTTGTATAGGCGCAGTTTTTGGTTTGTCACGTTCGATTCGGCAGTATTTGTTGAAAACTAAAGTCAACCGACAGAAATAAACCATATTCGGCTTTCATTCAGCTTGTACTAATCAGCAAACTGCGATCAGAATCTACCATAATTTTGAGCTGCCGAACGGCTTCGTGGATAAGCCTAAATGCCTCTTACACGTGTTAGGTTTTTTTTTCTAAAAGTCAGCGCCTTTGCATCGTAATTTAAATGTTTCGTAAACCAATAAAATATTGGTATCAATAGTCACCGCGAGTGGCGATACTGAAACGTACACGAAAGTACCTACAGTAATAACATACGGTCAGTCTCGCCACCATCTTACTGCATGGCAAGCTTTAATCACTACGTCAGGAACTGGTACTGCAAATAAAGAATTCTTCTACTTGCTTTATTGATGAAGCAGAAAATAATTTAAATATAATTTCATTTCAACGTACCCCAATATTTACTTTCTGTAGCTTCCATTTTATGCTGATCTTTGGGTGCTTCTGCTAACAGTTTGTCAACTACATCATTGATCTTCTCATCATCTTCATGCTTAGGAAGACTGTCTTCCATCATCCTTCGAGCTGACTGCACCAATTTACTCCTTTTACCTTTCTCTGCTACAATCTTCATGATATCATCACGATTCATCTTTTCCTTTAGCTTTATATACAGGTTCTTCGTTTCATTATTAGTCAAGTATGTAAAATGATCATTTTCATTGAGTGCCTCGTAAAAGATGGTTTCGTTCAGTTTGGTTTCCCTGGTCACATTGGTTAAAATGTCTGCTACTAAGTTATGATCCACTACATAACGGTTGATTTTGTCAAGATTATCTTTCAATTCCTGGATTCTCTTTTTGTCAAATTTATTGTCAGCTAGAGTTAATAATCTTTTGGTAATTTCGTATACTGTTAGGTTATTTTCTTCGGTAAATTCATATTTCACGTCATTTGCTTCGATGATAACATTTGTACATAGCAGTAGTATTAAGTATAGAAAACACATCACATTGAAGTGCACTCGTTGTTCTGAACTTATCGCTTTCAGTGTTTTATTGTTATTCAATAAATTTATGAGTGTTCAAACTTTTATCACGTTCGTATTGGCTGCTGTGATTAATCACATAAATGTCAATCATTCTTGTTCTATGCGGAAACGTCCATTTGCCAGAGTAGGTACCATTATTATTCGTACACTATAGGTAGAACACAAAAATTTCACCTAAAGAAATACAAAATTTACTTGTGCGTCGGTATACCTTAATACTCCATATAAGCCTCGTGTGTGCCTCTCATGCGTGTCTCTCATACACGAAGCTTGTCTTTGTGAGGGGTAACAGATTGTGATACAGCACGCGGTATCAGCGCCGTTTGTAGAAGTCACAATAAATTTCTTCAAAGTTTTAGTTTTAGGACACACGTCACCGGTTTGCTCATTATGTTTTCCTTCGCCGTTTTGAGAGCAGTGGTGATAATAATACAAGCAACACAGACTAAAGTGCCTTCAAGGTTTCAAGATTACCAATGACCACGACTACTCTTTACCAATATACCACATAATGTAGAAAACTTCAAATCAATTTAAAGTCCAAAATAAGTTTAGCCCGTTCCAGTAACACTGAACTTTGTACAAAGGATCTTTCTTATAAACTACGAAGGCGAGATTGGAAAATCTTATGGAGCTAAGAACTTAATTATTTGAGTAAAAATTGGTAAAAAAAAACCTTTAGAAAGTATATAATGAAGCTTTAAAGCGAATTAAGTTATTCAAAAGGTGAAGAGATAGACGTACAACTTTGCAAGTTACAGACGTCACCCAAATTTGAACTAAAACCCTCGGGACACCCAGATCTTTTGCAGAAGTTCTGAACAGACTAAGAAACCTTACCTGCTTCTGGGGGAGGTGGGCTATTTGGAATGACTAACGCCGTCCACTTTGGAAAGATATCCCAATAACATAGAACACGTAACAATAACATAGTGGAATCCATTCATTAAGAAGGCCTTAAATACTTACATCAGCCATCCTCAGTCCCCGTCAACCCAACAGTCTCCGTCTGATTAAACTATCCTTCAATGCCGTAAAAAAGTACGAAACACGTAATATCCTCACACATAAACCAAGACTGGCACTCCGCAGAAATAACATTGTAAACTATCCCAAATTGGGAACTTATGCCGATAATAAGGCTGTCCTAACGTCGGCCCCGGCTCATCAATCAAGCTAGATAGTGCCGAGAAATACCTAAACAGGGAATCGAATTACGACCTGCAGGAAATGGAGCCACATCAGCTGGGTCGACAGGATGATTATTTTTATTTGGGGTAACGGTTGGACGGGTCATTACGAGTAAATGTTATTTTCTAGAGAACCATTTTCGTGGTAAACCGCTGCCTAAGATTGTGACGTTTGTTCTACAACTGTTAATATATTGTCACATAAAAATATTTTCGTTATTTTAAAAACATAAATTAGGTATGTATTTATTCGTTATTTCGTACCGGGAATCGAACTAACAACCCAGTCTGCTTTACAACCTAGCTTTTAACTGTGTTATAATTCAAAACTACAAACTCCATGTGGAAATGATATTGTTACCAGTCACCTACTTACGCTGATAGTGCAAACTGAAACTTTAGTCTAGCTAAGGGGGCGTCCGTTAATTATGTGAGGCGTTTGGGGCGGGAGGGCGTTGAGCCGAATCTCACGAAGGAGAGAGGGGGTTATTTACCCCCTCTCTCCTTCGTGATTCATCACGTAATTTTTTTCCCCGCAAGGAACAGTGTAAAATCGCGAAAATATTGGGTTTAATTAAGTAAACATATATTTCTCCAATAAAATATGGCTCATTCCTACACAATAATAAATATTCAATGAATATTTAAAATGTAAAAATATGTATAAAAATAAATAAAGGAAATACTAATATTCAATGAAAATAATTAAGAAAATTACGTGTAATCAAGCAAAAAATAACGTATTTACATTAAAAACTACGCATTTTGATAGTTTTCTCGTGAGATTAGGTGGGGGGTGAGGGGTCAAGTCAAATCTCACGACATCTCACCAAGGGGGAAGGGGGGTCGAAAAATCGCCAAAATTGCACGTAATTAATGGACGCCCCCTAAGTATTATTGTATTAGTATAACAAATTTATGGGTTAACTATACTTAGCTTTATGAAAGTCAAAACTCGCTCTATAGATCTCGGCTTTACTTCCCACTCACCAAGCCACAAGCAAACACTAACCCTATAAAGAACATCACTCATTGTAAACCTCTGCCAGACCCCTTCACCCACAGAACCATCGATCCCTCACAATAAATCATGAAGGATCTCCTACCATTCCGTCTTGCACCCCCATGGGAAATCAACACAGTCCGTATAAGAGAGAGGACTTAGATCGAACACACTTGGAGCCTAGGATTGTATTCGATTTACTTAATTTCGTATTGGCTGTTTCAGCCGGTCTTCTTACTGGCTTTGCTTGGCTTATTGGATCTGTTGGAACTGCTCTCAGTAATCGACCTGGGAGTTGAGTGTGATACCTACTGTGTTGTTGGGAACTGTGTGGCTTTTGTACAAAAGCTATTTTGTAAATCTAGGTAGTCTATCCTTTGAGAAAATTTTTGAAGTGACTTGAAGTTGATGTCAATTGCAAACATTTGACCCTGTTCCTTTGTGGTTACTAAAGATTTTCCTGTTTAGTGGAGTAAACAATTTAAATCTAATCATCAAACACCCATAGGTACAGTTTGATTATTTTCTTTGTAAAGTTCTCAGAAATTCACAATTTGTTCAATTAACTTCAGTGCCATGGCTGTCGTCTCTCACCGCCATCTAGTGGCCAGTAGTGTAGCTAAATGTAGGCAATGAATGAACTCGTTTTTGCACACCAGTTTTCAGTTATCTTTATGCAGCGCCATCTAGTAGTGAATAGCGAAATCAACAGCAAGCTGTGCTCACCAAGTTTACTTTTAGTTTATGAAACTGCCGGTAGATGGCACTGTAATGGTACTTCAGCAGCATTTCATGTAACACTTCGTTTTCAATTAGATAAGCAAATAGTAATTTGGGTAAACGCAGTCATACGTAAAATCACGCATTTTCCCATGGGGTAAGTAAAAAGTACATGACGCCACCTGCTACAATCCTTACACATAGGTACTCATTACGCCTCGTCCACTCAAACGCATGATCATAAACATTTTAATGCTTGTATAATAAATTAACTATGATCCATCTTGAGCAAAAGTGGTTATCAAGGCTCATGTCCGCTCTGTATTAAAAGAAGCATTTACCCTGAAGTGCGACAGTAATTATAATAGGCTAATATTATTATAATGTATCACCTAGAGGCGGTCCTTCCATACAAGCCTAAAGGCTTGGCTTGCTCTTATAACATAGAACTATTCATTATGTTAGGGTTTCTGAACGTCTGCGCTCGCTGTTTTGTTGACCCCTAGGCACGCCACACTATTGTCCTTCCAAAATAGTTACCAGCCTAGTTACATTCAAATTTCGCTTTTTATTCAATTTAGCTCGCCCTGTATGTCTTTAAAAATTGTAAAAATACGCTTTAATGTTTTTTGTTTTGTGTGTGCGAGAAGAAAACATTTTTGAGCATGCATTTAGTTTTCTAAAGGTGCTTATTTGTTTGATCTATGTAGCTAAATGGGTAGGCACTACATACATAAGTCAGTGAATCCCTGACTTATGTCTGTAGTGCGAGTCGTTTCTTCGTTTTCAAAGACAAAAACGAAGAAACCAAATGAAAACCTACCTACATAAGTAATTAAACAATTACCATAAAACACAATTACAGTCTTACCAAAAATACTCCTTTATTTACGTTGCCCTAAAACAGAATTTCTTCGCATAAATTCCACAATTAAAGTCAAAAGACCGGTCGCCTTGGATCAGCGTCTCTCACGACAGAGTTAGCTAAGCTACCGGAGCGCTCTAAATGAAATCGCCGGTAATTTGATTCTACCGTATAATTCAGTTGGGGCCCCTAAACGTTCGAGGCGAGCTAGTAATTGATTAACGACGTTGCTGTCCGCTACGTGCTGTCACGTCTTGTAGCGAAGGTGAAATTAAGTGTTTTGTGCCGGCAATAGATGGCGTTGGTTCAATTTTTTTTGTTTGTCAGAGGATTTTTTGTGTGACTGTTTATGTTACTGGGGCGCGGCTTGATTATATTGGTGACTTTTTGGCAGTTTTTCTAACGTTTGTAAGTGACATGCAATCAAATACGTAGATTTCAAAAATCTACTTACCTATAACTAAAGTCATAAAAAAAATCAAGAAATATTTTAAGCCGATAAGGTCTTATCTTCCTAAAATACATTTTTAATATGAATATGTGTGATCTCATAATATGTTGACGGTGATCGCAAATCGCAGTGAACTACAGAAACTCCGACTGATAAAAATACTCCATACCTGTGCGTGCCAAGAAACAATCAATTTGCTAAACTCTGCAATAAATATCGTTGAAATGAGAGCTTATAGATAAGATCTGCACGTAATACTCTTACTTCATGGCCTCGGCGACGTGTTCATTACGGGGCGGCAATGAAACGGTTTGAGCGACACAACTCAGCCACACGGCGACACCGGCGGCTGTCTTAAGCCATTTCTTATTAAAACGTTAAATTTTATTCATTTTGTTCTCATCAGCCGCTATTATGGAGGCTTTGACAAACTCTCACTAACTGTCAAGTTTTTATATTAATTTGCCTATAAATTGGATATTTTTACGGTGTACTCTTGGCATTATTTTAGTGGCTGGCAGTGTTTCAAGAAGTTGTAGGTACACATTATTAGAGCCCGACTTAGTTCAGGTTACTAGTGTTCATATTGCTGAATATCAGTTGAAATAATTATGACTTGTGCTTAAAGATAGCACATATAGGGTGACTGGTAATTAGTGACCGATACTTAAACACGTGATTTTACTCATGATAACAAACAATTTTCCCAAAGAAACATTTTTTTTTAATACTCATTCACTTTTATCACAATAACACAACAGCAGAGCATTACGGAACGGGCTTGCGAGCCGCGCGAGTGCTCTGCCTACCGACTGTTGCACGGTACGATAGTAATGAGACAGATCAGCGTCATGCAGCTAACAGCTGATAGGTCACAGGTGCGCGCGCGCGAATTTCGTACGGCCCGCTGTTGTGTTATAAAAGTGAATGAGTATTAAAAAAAAAATATCTTTGAGAAAGTTATTTGTTATCATGAGTACAATCACGTGTTTAATTGTCGGTCACTAATTACCAGTCCCCCTATATACATAAACAATACACAGATTTCGACGGTGCACACTGAAAGTTTTAATGAACATTGGCTAAAAGCTAAGACTATGGTAAAAAGAAGTCAATTCTGTAGCTATGTAGTTTGCTTTCATTACTCAAATCAAATACTTGGAAAGTTCCATCACAGGGGAAAAGGGCTCACCGTTTTCCCTGTAGGTTAAATAGATGAAAGGGTAACATTAAAAGGATGGGCGGTTGCGAGCCGCGCATTACAAAAAAGAAAATTCTGTATCTACAAATTTGTCTGAGAATTTCCTTTTTGACAAGCATTGGAAGATTTTCTGTGGTTAGGTGTTTCTGATCTGAAACTGTGTTAGTATGGTTGAAGCATTTATGTATTTACAAGTCGTGTGCCGATTGACAATTCCTAAGGAGTGTCAGGTGTCAGGCTCCAGAATACGATTCTAGGTAACACTAACTTTAACTTGAAAACAGAAGTCTATGTACTAATTTCTACGGTTTTAAATATAAAATAACTAACTTCCTCACTCCCTTTAATCGCTTACTCAACTTCTTTAGGGGATGAATTAACAAAAATCATTTATTACTGCTGTATATAAGTAGTAATAAATGATTTCTACTTTTTTCATCACTTTTTTTAGACACAGTCAGGTGTAAGTAAATGAAGATATTCATATATAGGGTGACTGGTAATTAGTGACCGATACTTAAACACGTGATTGTACTCATGATAACAAACAACTTTCCCAAATAAATCATTTTTTTAAACGGCTAACAGCTGATAGGTCAAAGGCGCGTGCGTGCAAATTTCATACAGCTGTTGTGTTATTGCGATAAAAGTGTGTGTAAAAAAAAATGTTTCGTGTTTAAGTATCGGTCACTAATTACCAGTCACTCTATATAGCAGATTTTAAGCCTATGTTGTCCTACCTCAGAGCTAAAGTCTGTTTTTCTCCTTTCGAATCCACTTTAGCGTCACAAATCCTACCAATAGGCGTCAAGCTCATCTCGTCATCTTCATAATCCATCAGATTCTTTGCACATAATATTTTATTAATAATCAGCACAACAGGTTTTCTTTTTTTTTTTTTAAATAAATATTGACTTCATTCTATTTTTTTTTTCTTTCCATAATATGGAAACAAAAAAAAATCTGGTTACCAAAATCGATATCTAGTTATATGCGTCTTGGTCGTGTCGGCCCAGCCCTTGAACAAAGTTGCAGCAATACATTACGTTGGAGCCTTCTCATAAATAACAAGTCGCACATACTTTAAGTAAAAATAACTTGGTGTTACGAAATAAATGACTGCTTACCGAATATGTTACGCATTTACGGAAGAAAGCACTTTCTCTAAGTGTATTGTTTTCAACTTCGGCTTGCGATTTTCCGTAAATTCGGTGTAAGGGACATCGTAGCACAGTCCTTTACTGTGCATTTAATATATTATGATACTTACTACGTGGACATTTTTGTGGATTATAAAAAAAATTATTTATTTAAACTTCATGTACAAGAGTGGTACATAGGCGGACTTAAAGCCACAAGGCATTTTCTACCAGTCCACCTTTGAGTCAAATAGAACAGCATTGTAATATAGTACAAAAAAATAAATAAGAAAAATACAATTTTGTTAACATTAATTGATATACATAAATATGTCCATACTAATACACATATTTACAAATAAAATTAAATAAACTAATATTTATTATAATCCATACAAATAGTCCAAAGAGAAACCTTATAATAATTACTATGACTACTAATGACTAGCTTGTGAGCAATTTAGGCTGATTTCAAATAGTACTACCGAACTGTTCTTTTGAAGAGTAGCTGTTCCAACGTTCCACACAATGTATTTTACACCGTGTACCACACTTTGAAGTGTGTATATTGGTCAATAGCACCCTTATAAGTAGGTAAGACGTTTCAGCTTTGTCACTGCCATGGTAATGTACTAGCGATACCTTTGGTGTCACAGATACCCTTATGCGGTGGCCATTTACCATAAGGACCCAGTAAGGCCATCTGCGTCATTGACGCCAACTAAACATTTTGAAAATAATAATATCTCTCAGCGACCACAACCATCAAATATACTACAAGCATAAAATATTCTGTACATCCATAAAAAAATGTGCGTGTCTAGCATTTGCACAACATTTTCCACAAAAAATCGTGCAAAATTCACATCTGTAGTAATGCGTATAATTCAAATGCTAGCAAGTGCCGTAACTCAGTGGAAAGTACCAAACTCTGTGTTATCTGCTGTTATGAAGCGCGTAAAACAAAGGAATGGGCTGTAACCATCGCTTTAGCGCTGTAACATCGCTGGAACGCTGGAAAATTACGCTGTAAAGCGCTTCAAGTCGGCGGGCGTTAAAAAGTTTAATGAATCGCATAGCAGAGAACGTAGATGTTCGTATTTGTGCGAAATAAAGCTCTCATTATTGAGTGAGACATGATTATTGTAACCCAGATTCGTGAGAACCTACCAGAAAACATGTTAGTGCATGTAGTTATTTTCTTAATAGTTCTTTGGGTTTTAAGAAGCCAAATTAAGGCACATACAAGTAAGAGGTCATGAGTTGATTCCTACCGGTGTTGCACTATTAATAAATATACCCCTAGTACCTATGTTTACTTGTGTATTTACTTTGCTTTTGGTGGTGTTCTTTAGAAAGGTCTGGTGCGTAGCTAGATGTTTTTACCTACCCCTAGGGTAAAAAAAGCGTGAATTTAACGTGTATACCTCAACCAACATCATCTGCCTAACCTTTTCCTAACTATGTTGGGGTCGGCTTCCAGTTTAACCGGATGTAGTTGAATACCAGTATTTTACATGGAGCGACTGCCTATCTGACCTCCACAACCCCCCCCCCCCCCCCCCAGTTAGACTGGGTAATCCGATACCCCTAAGTAAGGCTGGTTGTCCGACTTTCAGGCCACTGACTACCTGTAACGACTGTCAAAAATCTACAAATGACACCCGGAACCAATGGCTTAACGAGCTTTCCGAGGGACGCAGGAAACTCGGTATGTAGGTGGTCACCGATCCACAGACCAAACTAGGCAAGAACGGCTTAACGTAAAGATCGACCCGAGCGGCTGTTCTTATTAACTATCTCAGCTGTTCCCCCATACTTAAGTAGGTACAAATACTGTAACCATGATAATATTGTAACACCAAATGATTTGAAAAGAGTAACCATGGAGTTTCTTGCCGGTTCTTCTCCATAGGAAACGACCAACCCGAACTGTGCACCTTTTTGTCGACGTTTTATAAGTGCCCATCTAGGCCTATGTGAAATAAAATATTTTGATTTTAAACCAACATTGCTTTAAAAAGAGCAATTTTAAGTTCTTAACCCCCATTTTCTGAGCAAACGGAGCAGCAACATGTTATACTATCCAGCCAGTAACACAGACATGGTATCAGTATGCACGCCCGACTGCGCGCTGTACCGAGCTAAACGTTTGAGACAACAAGCTGCGCCGCAGGATGTGTGCAGTGTATGGAGGAGCACTTATCTACGCTGCTCGCTTTGTCTCATGGAGAGTTTTCAAGCTGTTTGGCTAAGGAACTGCGGGTATTGTGTCTCTGCTGAGAGAAAAACAATGAATTCACTCAATTTTGCATTTCAGTTGAAACTAATGAAATCCTCAATTAACAATTACTAATTTATTTTTCTCTATCACGATTAAGAGAATATCTAATATTTTTTCTTCAGGAATATTTCAATAGCAGCTCAAAGTTTGGATTTGTGCCCGATTTATGGCAATAGGCTCGCTCCTTATTACACGTGTCTTCAGACATCACTGACGAAATGTGGGAAAACATGTAACGCTTCTGCCTAACCCTTCCAGAAAATACAGGCGTGGTGTTTCATGGGTTATGTTATATCCTCGTTATCACCGGTTTTGACTGAGCTGTTGGTAGTGATCATGTTACTTAGAGAGTTTACAAGTAATTATGTAAGTGCGGTTCGTACCTAACAAACTCGGTGATGGTGTATCTGTAATACGTCACTAACACACATAAAACTCACGCCTTTTTCCCGTGGGCGTAAGCAGACTCAACTGAGGCTACAGGTGACTTGGTTAGGCTTTTTTTTTTGGGTCGGAAATCATCAAATGACTTCTCCCGCTCTGGGTGTAGTGGGAGGAAGTGTCAGACTCGTACTGACTAAAACCCATCCTTGTTCCTTCTTTGCCCTTTATGTTCCAGGGCCGCGGTATCTCTTTCGAACAGTCCCGCAGCCCCGGCAGGTATCGGCCTTGCGGGCCCCTTCCGTTTTGCTGACATCTCTTTGAGGCGCGCGTGGAACACAAACTCGCCATGACTTGGTTAGGCTCAAGGTCACATTTTTCTTAGCAGAGGTGTCTGAAACTGCCTATTAGCACACACGAAGCATTTTATAATCCGTTACCCATTTGGTAATAATAATATCTAGAAACACTTCTTCTTCATTTAAGAAGAAGTGTTTCTAGATATTATCGTACTTCTATATGTTTGTTTGAAACCCTTAAAGCGCGCAACAGCCTATTCCCGGCAATGTGACTCATTCGATCACGTCTCTCCCGCGGGGTGATGCTGATAGCGACACAACACAGATAAAAATCAAAAGGTTAAACGGTCTACAAGTATTTAGGAGTCAATAAAGACTGGGTGTTGGAAATGAGTGCTCAAAAACAAAAATAGCCAATGTTGGCCTAATTAGAAAAACATCGTTTTACAAGAAAACATTCATAGATAAATAGAATACTCTTCATTACGTACGACCACACCATGCCCAAGAGACATTCCTCGATGGCATGTAAAGACAAGTCAGAGGCGCATGGGCGCATGGGCGTCTGAAATCAGGTTAGGCACTAACCGATAAAGAAAACGATAAAGAAAGAACCACACCCCACATACCTTTTCACTCCTGACTGATTAATTGTTAAGAAATACATGTAATGTAACCAATTATATGAAGGATCCTTGCTTTTTGATAGTGTATAAAAACACTCCAGGTCCTGTCGATAGATTGACGGTATCGATCTATCAAAGTGATAACTATCCTTCTACTAAATTTCTCTGTTATTTGGAGTGGAGCTTCTTAGTCTTCTTTTGGTACGGTTGCAGCCTAAAGCCGTCTACGAGATAGCAAGTGATTGACGAGATCGTTACAAGCTGACGCAAAAAGTGCGACGCAATTTGTACGAGAATTGTGCCATGATGGGGGATTACCGTCCTGTTTATTTTACCTAATACGAGACATTTTTTGTAGCTTTACTGGGAGAAAATACAAAAAGCCTGTACAGAATGCGGCGGTTAAAATTTATGGTGCGTAGAATTTTAGAAAAAGTTCGGGTTGGTAATTCGGTATGTCTAGAATACATACCTACTTGTGTGACATTCTTCTACATCTAGACAGACACCAGTAACGAAGGGTCAATTTTTAAAGAGGTTCCGGCTTCCCTCTCAAAGTTGACCCTTCGCTACTGGTACATATCTTTAATGGGATTATTATGATTTGTCTATAGAATAGTGACTGTCATTTTTCAAAGGGAAGCCAGTAGGAATCGAATTGTATGAAACCTTCGCCTCTGATAGACACCTGGATTACCACTAAGTCTTCTACAAAACTCATTGCAAAAATATGACGAAAAACTATTTTTTACACATAGCTATTGATACAATTGTTTTCGTAATTTCACAACATACGGGGTGTAAACAGACCCTTCACCAAGCCGTCAACCAGGCATTCTGTACATCAAACTAAGTAACTTTACGCAAAAATTATTGCTGGGAAACGACTTTTTTTTTAGGGTGAAAAATCACGTTTTACGGTAAAACTCAATGTAACGTACTCAAAACATTGTGCTGATCGATGGATTGAATAATAAGAGGGTCGTGAAGGTGTTTAAAGTAAAAATCTTACATTAGAAACATGTATTTTAAAAAAAACTTGTGAAAAAGTTGGAACTTTGACCCCCAATATCTTCGAAACTAGAAGGTTTCCAGGTCCGTACCTGGAAACCTTCTAGAACAAAAAAATGATCGCAATGACGGGGAGAACAAGTACCTTTCGGCTTCGTTAAGGGTCTTTTTACACCCTTTATAGTGTCTTTTCAAATAAATGTCATATTACGTCGTGAATGGAATCATGGGTTATTGTTAGCGAAGAAATATTTCCGGAATATATTTGTCCTCTAATAAAAAGGACCGCTATTTTTTTCGGGAAATTAAGTTGACAGAAATTAATGACATGTCCAGGTAGGAATCCAAGCGATATCTCATGACAAGTTTTTTGAAATAACGACCTTATTTTATGTGACAAGCAGATATTTATAAGTAGGCATAGTAAAGTGATTCTTAAAATTAAATAAATCCTGGAAAAAGAATTCAACAATGGTTTTTGGTTCCATCAGCAATAATAATCTGTTTTATAGAACTTTGCTCGGTTATTTGTTTGTATATACCTACTAACTTGTATGTAAATATGATAATTTAGGTTTTAAAAGAGACAGTGTGTACATACGTCTACGTACTTAACTTGAATAGATTCAAGTTTCAAGTCTATATTATCGCGACTTGAAAAGACTAAAAAAAATTATCGAGTTTTTCCAAGTTTCACCAAGACTACGACACAAAACAGTGTATGCCCACGATTATTCTATACAATCAGTATCAAAAGTCATTTATTCAAACTAGGCTGAAAATCAGCACTGAACGAGTGCTCGAGGATTTTTTCAGTACCTATGCGAAATAATAAATATTAAAACCAACAAAAACATTCAATTAAAACAGCGAAAATAATGAAAACTAAACACAAATGACAAGCTTAAGATGTTCGCACCTATTTCCCTATTTATCTTACCTCACACGTGGCCTACACCCCGGAGGTGCGACATAATGACTGCAAACACAGCGGGGTGCGGGGAGTGCGGGTAGAAAGACAGCCGCCATTGTGGCGGCGGTAATGACGTATTTCCGGCCCCACCGGAACTGCGCTGCGACTTGACGCTTTCACTTTCAGCATGCTACCTTGTCACACGTCGGGTAGGGTTAAATATAGCCTGGTTATATGCGTGCTGAATTTTAATAAGTTGTTTGTTTCTGATAAAATACCTAGTTAAATCTAATTATTAGAAGTTAGTTAAATTGGTATTTTTAATTACCGTGACCTCAAATTTTTAGATCAGGGGTGCGTAACATTTAGTTACAAGTATTGATTTGGCGACGAGAAAATCAATGCAACCTTTCTGACCCTCTCTTATTAAACTTATACTGTCACTTACGGGACATCTTCCGTGATTGTTCATTATTTTGAGCTCCCGATAGTCAACCCGTGATCATGGCGCTTGCAACAGCGTCGAAATATCGGGAGTTCAAAATAATGAACAATAATTTTCGTTGTAAACCGTGAAAGCTTAAACAGTCTCTCTTATGAATCGTTCGGTTTTACATTAACTATAAAGTTTTTATTTAGTTAGTTATCATTACAAACTACCTATTTATTAGTTAGTTAGACTCCGCCTACACAAATTGTATCCCGATTTGCTGTCGGAAACTATTTGTCTATTTAATTAATGTTTACGTTTACGTTACTCCGCCTACTCAAGTTAGTATCGTTACGTATCGGTGATAATAATAAATAATATCTACTAGACATCTTATGCCGATTCGAAAATCACTTATAATTAAACCATCCGCAATTATAATAAATTATATTCTATTGTATTTATGAGCTGTCGTTATTTGATTTGAAGTATGTCATGGTGTTACTATACTTCTTGCGTAAATATGTTTTTCTTTTTGTATATTGACGCCTTGTTTTTATATAGTTAAATAGTCATGTAATTTGTATTATTTAATTGTGCTTCTGTGTGCTGTGCTATGTCTTTTGTGAGCACTAAATAAATGATTTATCTATCTGTCAATATTCTACAACTCTTGTGGAGTATTGATACTAACAGCTCTTTAACGCGGTTTGAATGTGCTGATTGCGTTAAGTTTTATTTGTGAACATAGCCCTGAATGAAAAGTGCAAAACCTAATTATATTTTTCACCCTTGAATAAAGTAAGAAATATGAAATTCTTACTTTGAATTGATTGATCCTTATGTCAATCCAATCACTATCAATAAATTGTGTCAAGAAAATAAATGGAACTGTTTATTTTTTACATTAGTCATTGAAAATGTTGAACAGATACAAAAATTGATTAGAAACATAAGGAAAAGTTTGTGTAAAAAAATACCGGTTTGTTTGTGTGCATGGTATGAATGAACTTTTAATATATTTTTGTGTGTGTTAATGTAGGTGTGGATATAAATAGTTGCACATGGATCTATTGGCACGTCGCTTAAACCGGAACAAACTCCTCCATTTTGTTTTTTATACAATTTATGTAACACTTCCACAAATGTTTACCCTCAATGCCACCCTATAAATCTCATTCAAGCGCCAAAAGATCCTTGTAGCGCTAGAACCACACATTTGTTATGCAAAGAATAACAAGGTTGTAATATCTCGGTGCGTTTAAGGAAATGCCACAATGTGTTTCGTTTTTCCTGTATTTTATTCGATGTGGCAATAATATTTTCTTTCGACTTATTTTATGAGGAAAACGTCACTGTGAAATACACATTTGTATAACAGTTACATGTTGTTACTTACTGTAAAAGGTAGCAGAATTCCCTAGCTACGTTTACAATTTAGATATTTTATTGAAAAAAGATTATGCCTCGACTAAAAGAAAATAGAATTTAAAAAAAATTGTTTGCGAAATTTAGAATAAATAAAAACTAACTAACAAGTTAAACAATAACAAAATTCGAGTCCTTTCAAAACTCATTACATTAATCCTATATTAACAAGTAACCACCCGAGCTGATGAAAATTACCAAAAGTTTAATACCCCTGTCCGATGGTATCAGAAGAATGCCTGTCGAAGTTAAGAATTTTCGTTAATTTGTAATTCTTCAAGCGTTCTAATTGGGTTATAAAAGGTTAAGCCACTGTTTTGTGTACTTAAAGCAAAATAAAAGTAAAATTAAAATATTTGTCGCTTCTGGTTAAAATAATTGTCGTCAAGAATAAATTGATTGAAACCCTGAAAACAATTTTTCAAACCTCTTATTATGTGAATTTTGTTATGTAAGGCCTCGAGATTCACTGGGGGAATTCGAAAGGAAAAACTTTTTTTTTAGATGTTCAATAATATTTTAGGGAAAATAGAACTAGCGACAGAACCAAATCTCTTATTTGACTGTGAAAGTTATCCGTAACTCCATCATCTGCCTAGCCTTTTCCCAACTATTTTGGGGTCGGCTTCCAGTCTAACCGGATGCAGCTGAACACCAGTATTTTACATGGAGCGACTGCCATCTGACCTCCACAACCCAGTTAATACTGGGCAATACGATACCCCTTGGTAAGACTGGTTGTCAGACTTTTTGGGCCACTGACTACCTAACGACTGTCAAAGATCTACAAATGACACCCGGAACCAACGGCTTTACGTGCTTTCCGAGGCACGGAGGAAACTCGGTATGTAATGGGTGGTTACCCATCCACAGACCAACCTAGGCAAGCACGGCTTAACCTAAAGATCGACCCGAGAGGCTGTTATTATTAAGCCATGAGCTCCCAAAGTCCAAAGTTATCCCTAACTCCGCGGGCTCAAAAAGCTCATAATCTTGCTATATTAACATTTAATTAGAAAACGTCAATTCCGTTTCATTTAGATAATTATCTTTCCAGTTCTAAGCTTATTTTTCAAAGTCTATGTCAAAAAATATGAATTAAAGAAGTTGAAGTAAAAAATTGAGTGTGAAAATATAAAAAGATTTTGATTTCACACTAAAATGTACACTTTGTTTTTTAACATTTATTATTCTAAAACATGTTACAAATCATGGTATAATCAAGGCGTGATCATGGTGCTTGCAACAGCACCGAAATATCGGGAACTCAAACCTAATAGTAAACATGGTAAATACCGTCTCTAGAGTTTATGATAATGTTACAAATCATTTTGAAAAACACAAACCATACACCATACATACTTAACTAGGTAGGTAATAATATTAATTAGTTCTGGTAGGTAATTCTCGTTTAAACATTTAAAATTTGACAGTGCTTAAATATAGGTGAAGAGAAAATTCATGGACATGTGCATTCTTCCTACCCTCACCTATGGAGCGCAGACATGGTCACTAACCAAGCGTCAAAAGTCCGCACTCGGGGTCTGTCAGCGAGCAATGGAGCGCAGTATCCTTGGAGTTAAACTTACTGATCGTATAAGGAACTCGATACTGCGTTCCAAAACTCAAATTGCCGATGTAGGTCAGACGGCTGCCAAGCTTAAATGGAACTGGGCTGGCCACATCTGTCGCTAAAATAACCACACAGTGGGTCCCAAACAGCAGCAAACGGCAACGCGGCAGGCCCAGAAGGGGATGGCAGGACGAACTCGACTCTTTTGAAAAGGATTGGCAAACAAGAACACTGGATAGGGATAAGTGGAAAGAGGGAAGGGAGGCCTTTGCCCTGCAGTGGAACACAAATGGCTGATAATAATAATAAATTAAATATAGGTACCCGGGTATCTTGGTATTCTTGTTTCAATATTACACTTGTATTGTAATGTAGCAGACTATAATTTTCTACTAATTTCCCCAATGTTTCCTTTCAAAATGATTCTGTGATTAGTCTGATAAACATAATAAAAAGTACTTTCAGTTAATTCTAGACTTTACATAGGTATTAGTTGAAAATATTCAAACTTTGATATCCACTCTACGCTTTTTTGTTCAGCCCCCAAAATCACGTGGTACTTAGGAAAAAACGCGTGAACTTATCTTTTTCGTTCTTGAATAGAACGAGAGGAATCAATCGCCTGCGACTACCGTAATAGCCATGTTCTATGGGGTACTATAGTACCCCGTATCGGTGGCGCGATGCAAGAAGGTATACAGAAGCTCAGGGCCGATGGAAAGAATGGAGGAAGACTTTTGCCCAGTAAATAGCCCAACGATAAGAAAAAAGAACGTTCATCATAGAACAATGGCATACCCTTATGGGTTCTGGGGACCACACTTAGAGCTCGCGTACATTCGTAAAAATACTCCCAAAAGGTAGGTCTCGGTCAAATTAAGATAAAAGGTAATCACAGCATATTTTTATAATATTGGATTTGGCTAGAATAACACAATTTATAAATACACTTGTCGCGTGGGCAAAATCAGAACTAACGCCGCCATCTTATTTTTTCAATACATTTCACAAACGTTTAGCAACAGCGCTCTCGACTATCAACCTCAATGGAGCTTCAAAAGATCCATGTAACACTGTAGGATAGACAACTACGTCAGCTGTAATGTCATTCAAAAATATTTTCATTATTATACAATCCAATTTACCTTATATTTTATTACAAGTACGTAGCATTTAAGGACTTAGGTATTTAGCCAGTGGAACCCACATTTGCACAACCCATCACATTGTCTTATGATTTTGGTCGGCTTATTTTTTAATGGCGCAATTACACTAATCGAAAAACAATAAAGCTGGATGAGTCTGCCCGAAGGCGGACGTACTCGACCGCGTTCATTTACACTTGGCCGTTTGACGAATTCCATGGGCAATCGAATTCGGGGGAACGACGGGGGCAAAAATGAAACATTAATTACAAGTTGGATAAAACATTTATTTTAAGCAGCTTAACATTATAATCTTATAACAACTTCTTCAAGTAAGTGCGCGACCGGCGGCGCGAGCATGCCATCATCATCGGCCTCATCGGCATCATTACCATAATCACTATATGATGCTCCTCGCACATACTAGCAGCAACTGTACTGTTTATGTTTATGGCATTGTTTTAGCCTCTATCATATCTATACACCTTCACTGTACGTTTCTTTTTTTGTGTAGTTCACCACGAAACAAATAAAACTGTTAAAGTAATAAAATGCACAACTATCCACAACAAAACCACACATCTAGATTTAAATTGATCAAGACAGAGAAGTGACAATGTTTATGACATTTATGACATATTCTGTTTTCATAGATGACATAGCTTTGAATGTTGCCATTTAAGCTAAATTCTCCAAAGAAACGTTACGTACGTACTTTACATTTTTAATATCAGCAGTCACTAATTAATCATTTATTTAGTAACATGATAATTTAGTATCATAAAACTTGTTGCGAATCTAATAAGAGGCTGACTTAGAAGCAAAGAAAGCATATGTTTCCAAAGATAGGAGGATCCTTACTCAAAATGGCTTAGATTAGATGAGACAAAACAGATAAAATATCGCAGCAATGTAAACGGCTTGTCTTATAATACTAGTTAGCAAACGTCTCATGGTACTCACTATTACTACCAGCAAAATCATTAATTAGTATTATTATAGAAATTCCATTTTCTGTTGAATATGGTAACTCCGTTGCTTCCGTCACTATTTCTGCGTTTCGATATTACAAATGATTGCGTTTAAATGTTCAGATTTAGTAAAATATTTGTTTCTTCTTTTTTTACTTTGTGCAGCTTAGTAAAAAAAAGATATTACATGGAAAGAAACGCTCCGTTATTGCTTCATATAATGTACATACTTTCATTGATGAACGCTTCTGAAATTAACTGAGCCCTAAAAAACCAATCTTCTTTAAGAAAACAGTTTAGAATCACGATGTAGGAGATATTTCGAAAAAGTTCTAAGTAACGTAAAAAGCTGTTAAAAGTGTCTTACGAGCATCATATCCACGCCTGATCTTGTCAGTAATTATGACAACGTAGACCGTCCAGTGTTACTTGGGATTAGTGGCGGTACTTTCATACCAGCCTACAAGCTTGGATTGCCCTTATAAACCCTACTCTTCATGATGTTAGGTTACTGGTGTACCTCGCTAATATGCAGAGGGTTAGACGTTACTGGGTACATCCGGTATGGCGAAGCAATGAAGACAATATATTAAAAAAAAATGGAGAACTACATATTTATCCAGATCGTTTTCAAGAAGTATATAAGCCCCGTCCTTTCTATATGTTTTACAACAGGGCGCAGTCGAGTAAGCGTCGTGTCCGCGCCCTGTCTTTTCTATATGTTTTGCGTCACGACGCTTCTATACATTTTGTATGAAAGGGACGCGGAAGAGACATATGTCTGCGCCCCGTCCGCGTCTTACGTCTTTTCTGTGTGTCTAGCGGTTTAGGTCTAGTAAAAACTGGTCCTTCTGCTCCCCACCTGTCTTGCGCCTCTCGTCCCACAATTTGTCACTCCTCTCACCTCATTATTCTTCTTCTTCCCCTTCAGATAAGAACACAAGTGAATACTGCCGCTTTTTAGGTCTACCCCTAAACATCCGTCTTGCGTTTCTTTACTAGGGATATCGTATCAAGGAAAACTTTGTTCATTTATGAAGGATTTTTGTAGAAACTGCTGTACAATGTACAAATAACTGAACTTTTTCAGGCAATTTTTTACTTTTTTCTATAACAATAGATTGTGTTTGATTGTGTAATTATTAGGCAATATTGGATTTCTTACTCACAGTGCTGCCTAGCTTTGATGATTAAACAGATAGTTCTTATAAAGGACTATCTGTCCTTCCCTTAACGAAGCCGAAAGGCACTTGTTCTCTCCGTCATTGCGATATTTTTTTGTTCTAGACCATACCTTCTAGTTACGGAGATATTGGAGGTCAAAGTTCAAATTTTTTCACAAGTTTTTTTTTAAATACTACTTTTACAGGTTTTAACTTTACTTTAATTAACTCCATGACCCGTTTACTATTCAAAGCATCTATCAGCCCTAAGTTGTGAGTGCGTTACATTGAGTTTTACAATAAAACGTCACCCCAAAAGAAAAAGTCGTTTCCCAACAATATTTTTTTCGTAGAGTTACTTAGTTTGATGTACAGAATGCTTGGTTGACGGCTTCGTGAAGGGTCTGTTTACACCTTGTATCGGCATACATTTTTTTTGTACGCGATAGCGGTCGAAAGTGCTTACTAAACTTAGGGAACCTCTGCTGGTTCTGCATAATTAGTTGATCTTCATTTTCGGTTATCAGGCCGACATGACTCCAGTACCACTCATTTTTAGGGTTCCGTAGTCAATAAGGAACCCTTATAGTTTCCATGTCCATCCGGCTGTCCGTCTGTCCGCAGCTTCGCTCAAAGACTGTTAGTACTAAAAAGCTGTAATTTGACATGAATATACAGACTAGTTACGCCGACAAAGTGGTAAAATAAAATCTTGAAAAGTATTCTTTTAAGGATATCGCCTATACACGTACAGTGGAGATTTTTTTGTTTTCTCGCGTACCCCTTATTGTGGGATGTCGTTGGAAAGGTCTTTAAAAAATATTGCCAATTTGGGAAAATAATTTTCCATTAAGGGATTAGTTTGTGAAATATTGAGCTTTAAAGTGCAACTTTTTGTGAAACTCAAGTGTCCCCCCCTCAACCAGCTAAACGGTTGAGTTTGGGTGTGTGAAAAAAATCACGGTGATACGGTGACAGCTAAGTAGGCTTAACAAGTTTACGAGTAATAGTCGACCAACTTATTAAATATATTTTCCTAAACATAATGTATGGAGCACATGTTTTTTAACTGCAAATGTAAGTTTGTTTTTATTACGACAATACAAATCATCGTTCGGAGGCAAATCGGACCGTAGAATGTGTCCGCATATTTTGATGGGCAACTACATTGTGACAAGCACTTGGCCGGTTTTTCCAGTTCAAACTATGAAAGTCGAAAAAGACCAAAAAATACAAAACAAGTCTGTTACCAAAAAATGCGCTGTGTAATCGTTTCAGATAATGCATTTCCACTGGACTGTCTGTCCGAAAGTCCAATTTCGTAATTGAATCCACGAAAATAAAACAAAGGAAAACTGCTGTCAGACCATTTGTGACCGCACAATGAGACTATGTTGTAAGTCGTTAGTGTGCGGAATGGCATCGGTGCATTAGTGTATTAAAAACTGACAACTACCAATTAGGGTTACAATCGCATGCGACGTTGCCGTTCTGTTTTTAGAGATTTTTGCAAATTGCAACAATGTTTCTTGTTTTCAAGCAAGCAGTACTAGAGTGAGAAATTGTAAGTTTTTTTCAGGAAATGTTACTTGTAAGAAGATTAAATTGTTTAATCCATCAATCCGTATTTATAGTACTAGCTTTTGCCCGCAGCTTCGCTCACGCTAATTTAGAATTTGACTATCAATTCACCAGAATTACTATTGTACTCTGTAAAGACACGTGGCGCCATCTATTATCATAAGAACGTTATTGTTGTTTTGCTCGGGAAATGTACTTTTTTTCGGGATTAAAGGTAGCTTATGTCCGTTTCTGTACACCTGACAACGTATATGCAAAATATCAGGTTGATCGGTTCAGTGGTTCAGGCGTGAAAACGTAACAAACAAACTTACTTTCGCATTTACAATATTAGTAAGGATGATACGCTGTCGTAGATGTCGACATTGCTACTTGTTGCCTTTTCATAGTGTTATGAAAACACTGGTTCAGACTACTTGTGAACACCGGATTGTGACAGATACTTCAGTAAGATTTGTATGGAAGTTTCCTTGTCTGAAACATTTGTTGACCGAACCTTTCCAACCACCAGCCAACCAACCAAGTCGGAAACCAGTCGTGCTTCTGTGGTCTGTCATTGTGTTGTGAAACTGCCTTCCTGGTCTAGTTGTTGCAAGCACAACCGTTGAGCATGAGGTCCTGGATTTGATTCCAGGGTCGGGCAGTGTTATTAGGTTTTTTCCAAGGGGAATTTCTACTAAGAAATTTTATTTCTCTACACTCTCTCCGTGGCTGCTACTGAGTAGCCACGGAGTCTGAATTTGTGCCCGGTTGATGGCAATAGGCTCGCGCTCTATTACATGGAACTTAAACATAACTAGCAAAATGTGTGTACTATTACTGAGCCTAACCCTTCAGGTATGTTATGTTATGTAAGTTTAAAAAAAAAATATGGAAACATCCCATCACTCAAGAAAATAATACCTACTGACGCACAAATTAATTAAATTTTTTCGCGTATATAAAGTTTATTCTATGAGTGAAGATTGTTGATTTTCCAGAAAGTCGCAGAGTTGGAAGAAACAAAATTAATTTAGTTTTCATTTTCTACAAGAAAATTCTTTCAAGTCAAAGGTCATACGTGTGGGTACTGAAATGTCAGAACTAATTTCATTAGCACGTTATGAGTTATTTTGAAGCAAGAGAAAAAAATGGTTGACTTTTTACGATGTTTTTGTTTGATTGTACTGGTTTTTGATGACAAATAATTTAATGAATTAACTCAGAAAAGTCTATTCTTATTATTATACTCAAATTAAAGTATAACAGGAGATAGATGGGTCGATCAATCGGGTAAAGTGATGTTTGCCGAGGTCGGTTCGTGGATGGTCCACCATTACCAGCTTTTTTTTTACGGATGGGATATCATCAAATGACTCCTCCCGCTCTGGGTGGAGTGGGAGGGAGTGTCAGACTCTTACTGACTAAAACCCATTCGTGTTCCTTCTTTGCCCTTTGTGTTCCAGGGCCGCGGTATCTCTTTCGAAGTCCCGCAGCCCCGGACCATTACCAGCTTTACACACCAAAAACCTCTGTGCTTTGTAAAGCTCGCTTGTTTTATACAGTAATTAAGTTGTAGACCCTGGTATTCAGATTCATCAGCTTTGATTAGAAGCCGACCCCAGCACCGCATTGGGCCAACGTGGTGGATGGCCCACTCGTTCTCCTAGAGAGGTGACTGTCCCAGTAGGGCACGTCACACAATATATCAACTTAACAAGCTGAAACTACTTTCCACGACTAACTTTGATCATTCCAAAACAAACTCACAAACACCTATTTACATACACTTACCTACTACAAACAGCTCATCTATTCTAATTAACTAACTGTACCTTATTAGTTCTCGCACAAACTCCATGTTTATTTCCGTTACACACGAGAAGGGCTGCTCTTGTTTATTTCTGCTACACGATGTTATTTTCGGTAATTTGCTCAACTAGTGAAGTGGAACGGAGGGTTAATTAACTTGTTGGTAGATGAGGAAGGCTAGGAGTAAGAACCGTCGTGTTTATTATTATCAGTTTTCAAATGATGAGAGTAGCATTTAAGTATTTATAAAGGGTGTAAAAAGACCCTTAACGAAAACGAAAACCACATATTCTGCCCATCATTGGGATCATTTTTTTCTTCTAGACAATACCTGGGAAACCAGAGGTTCTGGAGATATGTTCTGGAGGTCAAAGTTCCAATTATTTCACAAGTTTTTTTTTAAACACTTTTTAAGGTTTTAACTTTACTTTAATTAACTTCATGACTCGTTTACTTTTCAAAGCATCCATCAGCACTAAGTTTTGAGTGCGTAACATTGAGTTTTAACGTAAAACGTGATTTTTCACCCCAAAAAAAAAGTTGTTTCCCAGCAATAAATTTTGCAAAGAGTTACTTAGTTTGATGTACAGAATGCTTGGTTGCCGGCTTCCTGAAGGGTCCGTTTACACCCTGTATTTACCCCACAGACAATGGCCCACCTTCCATCTTGCACCGCATGCCCTATCATCTGCTCACTCGATGCTCTGCTTACTGCATCAGTGAGTGGGGTTCGCGTGGCTGAGTTTTGGGCTCTCATCAACATCTGAACTTTTTGCCATCGACGCGATAAGAAGAAGAAGCATTTAAGATACTGCTGCAATAAGTTTATTAATTAATCAAAACAAAATAAAACAGTTGTGTCGTAAGTAATCAGTGAGCCACATCGCTTGTATCTTGTGGCTCGGGAGCGCACACAAATTTAAAATAGTCATTTTCAATGAAATCCGGTTGTGTTATCCTGATATGGTTCTGCTGAGCCCATCGATCAGGGCATTAAGGAAACCGTGTGTGAATCGTATGCTGGGACCCAAGGGCTCAAATATAATGCAACAAAGAGCGAACTCGTGAAATTTAAAGCAGGTAGTAAATATTATAACACGATTCCTCCAGTTATGCTGGATAGCAGACCTCTAAAAATACTCTTTTTAAAGAGTTGTAAAAATTGGGGTCATTGGGTCTCAGACGACTTAAATGATAATGTTGATGTAGAACGGAAGCGCAGGTCACTGGCTGTTCGATGTGGGATGTTGGCCCATAGGTTTCCAGGTTGTTCGGCTCAGGTTAAGGTGACGCTTTTCAAAGCTTACTGCCAATCCTTTTACACGTGTAGCCTGTGGGTGTGCTTTACTTTTGTTGATAGGGCTGCCGCGTTTTTGCAGCGCGTCCGGCATGTTTGCCGACGCGGACGTTGATAGTTTTTCGGCCATCATGCGCAAGTGTTGCGCATCTCTGCTACGCCGTGTTTGCGACAGCCCCAACTCCATTCTTAGAACGTTGGCTGATAGGTGGGACTCTCCGATCTTGGGGCGGTGGATACGACTGCACGTAGTCAATATTCCCCAGGATCGGCGTGCCTCACGCAGGTTAGGGTAATTGTTACTAACACTAGGGTATAAGTTTTCATTGTTACTAACAAAAATGGAAGTGATTCGGAAATAAATGTTTATTAATTTATTTAATGTTTATTACTATATTTAAATGTCCTCACATTAAAATTTAGTAATAAACAATCTACATCAGGCCGATTCAGGCCCATGAAGAGCCCGGTTTCTAGCGTCCGTGTCCTGGCTACGTTTCAGCGACCTCTTTGGGGAAACTGAAGGTCTTGTCAGTGCGATTATGGACGAAGTTATATTGACGAACAACTACCGGAAATATATTTAACATATTATACTAGTACAGTACATTTTATTTCAGAAAATATGGGGTCATGGGTAGAATAAGTTTATAAAAAATATGATATCCTCAAATAAAATACAGCCCATCTCATGCCAATCGAAATGTGTGAAAGAGACAAGTCAGATTTACGATTTCAAGTTTTTAAGAGGCGATTATTCTTTGATCAAATTCTAAAGTTCATAGCTTTTGAATCGGATCGAAATGAGAAATTTGTATTCATTGCTTTTAGATAGGTATTAAAATGTGAGCTATGAAAGGTAATTTCGAACGAGAGATCTATAAAAGAGAGAGTTACTTTACTTAGGTACAAATTGAAATTCTGTTTATCGTTATGTATACACCGTGACTTTTTAGTCGTCTTACAAACGTGGTCCGCTCAATGTATCCGACATAAAATACCTCTAGGAACGAATATTTTTTTTACCATTAATTAAGATCATTTATTTATTTAAACAATAAAGGTATACAGGCAAAGAGTTCTTATGTAGGTACCAATTACAGATAATAGATAAAAGGTGCAAAGAAAAATAAATACGGACCGCGTTCGCAACAGGGTGTTTCTAATTACGGCGGCGTGCGTCATAATAATGAATAATATTTTTATTTTTAAATTATTCAAATCTCATAATTAATACCTATCTTTTTTTAAATTAATGTTTAGTAGTCAATGGATACAAGAAGTGGGCTGCCTTTGTAAGACGACTTCGACTTCGACTTCGACGACTCACGGTGTATAATACTCTAAAGTTACTTCAAACACACTTACAATAATATAAGACAAAGAATTTGATATAAAGACTTATAATTATGCGGACCGTGAATCAAAGTCTCTCAAACAAAAAATACTCAGCAAAATCCCATACAATTTTTTTATTTATATTTATTTAATGAAACTATAGTACAGAGGTGTTGGTTAATTCTAAACTCGCCAAACTTTTACGTTTGATGGCGAGAGGCGCTCTTTTACATAACGTTGGACCTTTACTTCAACATTTTTTCTTTTAACCACCCGTACCACACCCGGACCAAATTTTTTTTTTTTCATATTTTGTCAAAGACATTCATTTGACGACCATTACCAACAGCCGTCTAAACTGTTTGAAAATCATCTGTACCTCTGTTGTGGATCATGTTACCCCTAAACACAAGCCGTTCTTTCCAGAAAGCCTTTTGTGCCCAGAGCAGTAACTCGTTTGATCTGTTCCGTTTCTCTTTCCTGAAAGCTGTCGCAACCAGCATTTGCAGGGCTCGCTGAAGAGCTTCTTTGTGTTCAAAGAGGCTCTAAAAGGATATAATATTTTAAATCCATATAAAGGATGTAAATAGAACGAAGCCGAAAGTTAGTTGTTCTTCCCGTCAGTGCGATCATTTTTTTGTTCTAGACCATACCTGGGAACCTTCTAGTTACGGAGATATAGGGGGTCAAAGATCCAAATTTTTGACATGGTTTTTTTTAAATACATGTTTCTAATGTAAGATTTTTACTTTAAACATCTTCACAACCCCCGTTTTATTCAATCCATCCATCAGCACACTGTTTGAGTGCGTTACATTGAGTTTTACCGTAAAATGTGATTTTTCATCCCAAAAAAAATGTCGTTTCCCAGCAATAAGTTTTGCGTAAAGTTACTTAGTTTGATGTACAGAATGCTTGGTTGACGGCTTCGTGAAGGGTCTGTTTACACCTTGTATAAGAATTAACGTTGTTTCAATGCCTGGACGACAAGGAGGAGCATTTTTTAAAAATAAATAAAATTAACAGAAAGAAAGCAACGTTTATTTTATCATGTGTTTCTGTATTTCGTTGGTAAATTGAAGTTTTGCAAACACCAAGAGATTTTACAAAGAGATAGCTTGGTAATAGAATGCATATCATTTTAAGTTGATTGAATCAATCAATTGATAGAAAGAAAGAAAGAAAGAAAGGAAACATATTTATTTGGCACACGGCCACAAGTGCACACAACAAACAAATAAAAAAAAATAAAATTAGAAACTTAAATCTATACAATATAAAACGTAAATTAAACAGAAAAAAGAGACAATATTGTGTGTCTCACGGCTGCGCCAAATAGGCCCAGTTCAGCAAACTGCCGAGCAGCTAGTGCCCGACGCTGGTTTTCAACTGGACCCGAGATGGTGAGGTTACGGACATAAAACAGTTTTGCTTCTAATTAGGTATGTGTATGAATAGGTAATTAAATAGAACAATCTTGTGTTTAGTTTTAACAAATAAAAATACGTAGGTACTTATTAATATAAAAATCGAGAAAAGTGCAAGACAAAACAAAAAAACTCAAGGTACATAAATAGATAAACGGACGCATAGAAACATAAACCTGTTTTGCACGTTCCCAACTTGTAGACGCTTAATATGTCATGAATCCGTGCACTTCGTCGCTCAATACGCTGCAAGCAACCGAGCGCGATGGACTAATTATAAATATTTGTAAGAAGTGAAACGGAAAAATAAGCAATCTTTTAACCTGATGGTGGTTCCTTATCCCCTATTACCAATGAAATAATTTTCTATTTTGTTTCTATCCACAACAAAGGTGTCAAACATTATGACATCGCGATGATATAAAGGGTGTAAAAAGACCCTTAACGAAGCCGAAAGGTACCTATTTTTCTCGTCAATGCGATCATTTTTTTGTTCTAGACCATACCTGGGAACCTTCTAGTTACGGAGATATTGGGGGTCAAAGTTCAGATGTTTTTTTAAATACATGTTTTTAAAGTACGATTTTTACTTTAAACACCTCCGCGACCCCCGTACTATTCAATCCATTCATAAGCACAATGTTCTGAGTGCGTTACATTGAGTCCTACCGTAGAACGTGTTATTTTTTTTGTTTGAACGTGACTTAGTTTGATGTACAGAATGCTTGGCTTCGTGAAGGCTCCGTTTACACCCTGTATATTAAATACTAAAAAGTTTGAAGCATTTATCCAAAAGTGCTTCTACCTTAATTTTCGTGAAAAACTGAAGCACTATCATCGTACGCTTAAACAACTTTAAAATAACTTAATCAGACAATATTTTATGTAAAAGAAAATATTGCAATTTTCTAAAGAAAAAATAAACACATTTGTAAGGAGGATTGAAAACGAAACGTAGCAAGAGTTTCATTAGTACATGTCGCGTCGCATTGCTGCGGGCAACAACGACGTAACGACGTAACAACATCACATTTTAATACAATTATGTTGCGTTTCAAATGTTTTAAAAGTAAAGAACTTTTTGTGAAAGTTTAACAGAGAAAGATGATTCTACCATGTACACTAAATTCTGTCCCCTGACAGAATTGATGTCTTCCTGTTAAAATGTACAGATTATCAATCAATCAATAATTTATTTTGTTAAACATAGGTATGGTTACAGATAGTATATTGTCTAAAATATGTACACTATGCTTTGCCAATATATGGCGTACAAAATGGCGGACAAAATTAACATAAACAAGCAATTACAATTAAGGTGGCATGTCAATAGATTACATAAAAAAAAAACAATTTAAATACATAATTATGTCAGTTAAACATGTCATTAAAATTTTAGATAAATAGAAACATTATACTTAGTCAATAATAATTAACGAATGAATAAAATAATTCATGTATAAAATAAATCAGCTTTTCTAAACTCCATACATTTTTCGTCAGTAAAAAAAAATATCCGGTGTTACGTCATGGTCAAGATGGATGGCACAGCTGTTTTTTTTTTAATTTAACCTCTTTTTTTCTTTTTCGGGTGTGAAATCATCAAAGGTCCCCCTCCCGCTCTGGGCGGAATGGAAGGGAGTATCAGACTCGTACTGACTAAAACCCATCCATGTTCGTTCTTTGCCCTTTGTGTTCCAGCGCCGCGGAATCTCTTTCGAACAGTCCCGCAGCCCGGCAAGTCCCGCAGCCCGGCAAGTCCCGCAGCCCGGCAAGTCCCGCAGCCCGGCAAGTCCCGCAGCCCTGGCATTTAAATAACCTCTGCATTTGTTTTTAGGAACACGATTGTAATAAATCCATGATAAAATTACTTGTGTAGATGTCTTTGATCTTTACTCTTTGTTTTTCAGTAGCAGGGTCCCTAAGTGTTTATCTTTAAGGATTTTCCAGGTTGCAGCAATCATTTCCATATGTTAGACCATATCGTAAGCCTACACAGATTTTTTGAGCTCATTCTGGAATAACATTTAAAAAAAAATTATAAATAAAAAAATATAAATAGTTTATTGGTAGAACAAGTTTAGGTATCAACAAAATTTTGTGATTGGATCCTCATTTTAGGCAGACAGTGCCTGTGTTAGGAGAGTCCGCTCTTCTGTAGCAAGTTGTGTTATACAAGAAGCAAAACGTATAATTTTTATGCTAAAACTAAATGACATGAAATCTCAATATAATCTACTTAAATTAATAGAAAAAGTCTCTTCACACAATAAGTCTGCGTCGCATGGCTCGCGGCGAATGGAGCAACATTACAAAAAACAACATTGTGCTCGTGTAATTTATTTGTTTCATTCGTTTAACTTTTATATCGTTTTTGTTTTTTATTGTCTTTTTAAAGCTTTATCTTTGTTTTAATTTGGTTTCGGGGTACTTGTAGTATCTAATTTGCTGTATAAAAGGTACAAAAGTTAGTACCTAATAATGTGAGATACAGAGGTTGGTTACATTTTAAAGACTTTATCTCTGTATTGGGTAATTTAAACCCGTATTCTGTTCGATATGGCTGTATCTCCGATTACTCAATGATCAGGCAAGGTTTTAAATCAACGCTGCTCAACCCCAGGCCCGTGGGCCAGAATATGACCCGCCAACACATTTAAATTGGCCCACCAAAAGAGGTCAGTTGACGAAAGTCTTTTGAAAACAGATTTCAGGAACAAAAAAAATGTTGTTCCTTAT
The DNA here is from genome assembly GCA_905220335.1 of Noctua pronuba. Taxonomy (NCBI): domain Eukaryota; kingdom Metazoa; phylum Arthropoda; class Insecta; order Lepidoptera; family Noctuidae; genus Noctua; species Noctua pronuba. The sequence continues at coordinate 14,771,432 of LR999913.1, forward strand.
AAACCCTTTCTCAGTAAGTTAATTTCCAGCAAACAATGAGCAACTAACTTAAGTTAACAAGTTGTATTAAGTTTTTCGAGTTGGCCCGCCGCTCTGAACAAAATCAAAATTTTGGCCCAACTTTAAAAGAAGTTGAGCAGCCTTGTTTTAAATCATATCTACTCGTTTACTTCTCGTGAAAAATTAAAGTATAATCATATGTTCTACTCCAGTACTAAAGGAATTGTAATAAATCTACTTACACGTAACCTATTCAGCCTGTAACGTTCCCTCTGCTGGGACAAAGGCCCACTCTCTGTGAGAGGGAGTGGGCCGTAATCTACCCCGCGGGCCCAATGCGGGTTGGTTGGTGGAACCTTTGATAATAATATGACCAGCCGGGTTACACCTTATTAAAATAAAAACCACATTGCTAAAGTAATAGGCACGTACTCATTAAAAATATGCCATTTCTCATTCCAATTCTTTGTCCTTCCTTTAACTATTCGCAGGGGTGTAATTCCAGAGATGCCCCCTTAAATACTTTTTAAAAGAGAATTTATTTGATCATAAATTGTTTGAATTACAAGTGAGTACTTAACCTGCGAGTCGCTTTTACGTTGTGTCGTGCTCCCCATATTTTATGAGAATTTCAAACTGGGGGTTATGGTTCCGTGGGAAATATGTAATCTTTATCTTATATACGATATAGGGTGAAGTTGATTTAAAACCGGGAACCATTGGTTGACGTTGAAATTATGTTTCAATGGGTGGTAAAAATATTTTTAACTGTGATAAATTATTCTATTATATAACTCACTACTTACGGATCGGACGGATCAGTTACCTATTTGAAATTATGTAAGTATTAAGTAACAACGATTTATTTATTTTTCAGCTTTTGTGGTCATTTTAGTTTTGAGTATGAATGTGGGTGGGTATAAGAGTAGAGGAAGACCAAAGCAACGATGGATGGACTGTGGAAAAGATAATATGGCAAGAAAAGAGATGACTGATGAGATGACGAGCATTAGAGAAGTATGGCAGACGAAGACATGCTGCGCGACCCTAAATGAATAAAGGGAATGATGTTGTAGTCATCTTACTGCTCATCTTTCCAATGCTCTCTATTTTCAACGATACCCTTGAATTGCGTATAATCCCGCCAGTTGTTTCAATTTATATTTTAATCAGAAGGCATGTCCAAAAATAAATCTACAGCACTCTCACCCCGCATACCACACAAGACTTGTCACATTTTTTACAATGGCAATGAATATGTACATTATGAGACCTGTCTGTTTTGCTTAACAAATTACCTTGTAAGGCAATAAGCTGCGTTTAAAATGTTAATATTATTTACTTTATTTGTTTCTCTCTGGTTACTCGTGTTTGTTTCATCCGAGAGCCAATTATATGGGACCGCCGGGATCACATGCGCTCGTGTTTGTTGTTTTATGTAATGGAGAAATTATGAAATAATAGTGCAGTAGTTTTGAGTAACGGTAGTGTAGTTATTATTGTGTTAAAGCGGAAAATTGAATTTAACATTGATTTGTAGTTTTTTCTTTGAAATAAAAGTAATCCGATTTGGTTTCTACGTAACGTTTTATCTATACTAATACTAATATACTAATACTAATATATATTATTTTATATAATATTATAAAGCTGAAGAGTTTGTTTGGTTGAACGCGCTAATCTCAGGAACTGCTGGTTTGAGTTGAAAAAATCGTTTAGTGTTGGATAGCCTATTTATCGAGAAAGGCTATAGGCTAAATAACATCACGCTACAACCAATAGGAGCAGAGTATCAATGAAAAATGTTGCAAAAACGGGGAAAATACAATGCGCAGACGAAGTTGCGCGGGTCAGCTAGTGTCAGCTAGTGCCAGATATAATTATTTAGATGCATGAAGTTAACTGAATGCAACCAAAATGTCTTGGTCCTAGAAGTCTAGAAGTAAAGCAGAGTCACTAACGAAATGAATATAATTATTATAATCTAGTTAGGGAAATAGAAAATAGATGGCTTCCTCGCAAATTGGCGACAAGAAGCACACCATGGTGAGAAGTGGGAGGAATGGGGGGAGGCCTTTGCCCAAGAGTGGAACAATACGGGCTAACAAAAAAAAAGTTGAGACACAGAGGCACAATAAAAGGGAACCAAAAAATGTTTCGTTCTTTTCAAATCATGTGAATAGAAATGAAAGCCTAGGTATAAAAACTAGCCTAGGTAAAATATCTTCGTACTATGAAAGTTTGTGAGGGTGGGATGGATGTTTGTTACTCTTTCACGCAAAAACGACTGAACGGATTAGAATTAAAATTGGTAAACAGATAGTTTATAATTTAGATTAATTCATAAGATAGTTTTTATCTTGGTAGTACGATACCGTGGGAAAATTACCGATCTCCACGTGGGCGAAGCCGCAAGCATAAGCTATAGTACAAATTAAAAACGATGAATTGAATTGGATTGAAAACCGACATACTGCTAATCAGTCAGATCACAATAATACGAAGTACCTATATTGTATAGAAACAATTTTGGGTTCTAATAATAAGTGTTGAAAAATGTCACCAGTGGAGAACTGTTTTAAAATATTATAAAAAGTGCTCCCAAACATTTTCACCGTTCAGTCATCACTGTGTTGTTACTAGATTTAAAATTTGATTGATTGAGTTAAAGCCCCCGGGGCTGAAAGGCATGGGTTTGAAATAAATTCACCAATTTTATTTACTGATTGTTAAATTGATTGTTACTACCTAAGGCTGTCAAATAAACTGACGGCTCAATAAATTGGCACATTGCTACAATATCGTATGAAGTATTTTAACTAAAAGGAGAATGGGCTTCGAAGTATAAGCATCTGCCCCAAGGTCTAAATAATAATAATAAATTCATTTATTTTCAGGTAATTATCACCCATTGCCACACACAGATTCACAACAAGCAATTATAAATATGTATATCAAATTAAATATAAAATGTCAATAAAAAAAAATAAAAAATAGCTAATAGCCTAAGATATACATAATTGAAAAGAGCTTTTTAAGAAGAACCTTTGCTACTAACACGACTTTTGGCAATTCGCAGTACGTTCGGTGTTATTGAGCTAAATAGGTAACTAGTTGGACAACGGAGTTAAGATTTTCTTGGCAACCAATTAAGGTTTTCTGGGTAACCAAAGTAACAACATATTATCCATTGCAGTATTTAATTACAGTATTTAATTTAACTTAATTTCTCATATTTAGTGTAATGTAGTGTTCCCTGTAGCTCTTCTCTGACTCTGAATCGATAAACGTCGCCATACTAAGAAATGTTCTTCTTAAAGAGATCTATCCATTGGCACATATCTTAACTCTATTGGACGCTAGGGAAATTTCGCCCATTCTCTTTTGTGACCCAAATTAATGTGTTTACACTTTGAGTTTCTGATCACTCACTTATAGAAAGAACAATATAATTATCATCATCGGCCTATCTTTTCCATCCACATTGGAATCTGATTCCAGTCTGACTGGAATGAGTTGAATACCAATATTTTACTTGGAACGACTGCCTATCTGACCTCCAATTCCATGGCTACTGGATAACAGGATGCTCCATGACTGATTGTGAGACTTTTAGGGCTCAAATCAACTCATACTCAAAGCATTGATTTCAATTAGGCCTTTACAGGCACTTTTGAATGTCACAAAAAACAAAGAAAGCGAAGCTACAGTCACAGACACAAGTCATAGTACCTTGTGAAAGTACTGTAGTTGCCCATTCCAAGGCGTAGATCTCTATGGAGTAGAATGGGCAAGAAACTCCATGGACACTCTTTTCAATCAAAATATTGTTACAAAATCTTGGTTACATCATTCATGTGGAGACTATACATTTATGTGAGAATGATGTATAAAGAATTGCAAGCTACTGTGATCAAGTCGAGTAATTAAAAGCCTTTTGATACTAATAGGCATATACGAATTTCCTTTTAGAAGGTTTTTCCTGTAAAGGTACGGACGTTCCCCTTTTAAACGAACATTCCTTTTGACAGGTACAATTGGTATACATACATAGTACCTACCGGGACAAAGGCTTTAGCAATGGTGGGACGGAATTTTTTGCTTTCCATTTTGTATCAGACGGTTTTTCGTTCTCCATTTTCGTCGCTTTTCGTTTTCGTTCCTACTTGGGTCTTTAGTCTGAACGGCCCAAACCGAACTTCAGAATGCTTTGAGGAAGAATGATTGTTTGACAATGATTATAAATTCAGTCTGTACTGATTCTTAATCGAAGGCTATCACAGGGTTCTACTTGTGGACTGCTTACGCCTGTGAGTAATGTGAAAAGATTCCGTGTTTATTTTGTGTACCTTTGACCGCGTGTATATGAAAAATTGACCCATGAGAATGTGCTGTCAGAATAAAAAATATTCTTGTCCTAACTCAGGTTATGCTTTACTTGTGTTTTCAACTTCATCAAAATCAGTTAAGAAGTGAAAAGGTAAGAGACAAAACGTCTGAGTTACTTTCGCTTTAAGAATATTTGTATGGATTATCACGGATGCAATATACGATTCGATAAGATTATTCAAGATCTCACTTCTTATTAACTTTGTCACGTTCTATTTACCCAACTTGTTGTCAAACAAATTGGCCGATTGGTCAGTCGGTGGATGCTTGCACAGTATAATTATGTTGTCTAAGACAAAAGGGTGTTTCGGCAAACAAAGCGTAGGTGAGGGGATGATTGTTTCTTCGAATTGGGGGCAGGGGATGAAATAAGTTAGAAAACGAAATAAAGAAAACAAGATGTTCCCTTTCAGTTTGGTCTAGAAAAAAAAGAAAAGGTTTGTGGGCCTATAAAAATCAGTGTGGAAAGGTATAAAATAAAAAGGATTGTCTCTTGTAAATCTTGCGTAGAAAAGATTTCAGTTCGGTACGGCACAACACTTCTAATTTAGTATCGAAGGTCACGGCTAGGCAAAGTTGTTACTCAAGCTTCTAATACAATGTCGCCCATGCGCATGTGACCGCCCGTAATTTTCTGAATATTCATGAAGAATTGTCGAAAATAAACTTCAAAAGGGGGGGTCTATCTATAACATTTTTCATGTTATTCAATTTTGAATTTTTTAAGTAGAGTTTGTAGATTTGCTTTCTATTTTTTGACCCATCTCCGAAGTTTATGGGTCGATTTGAATTCTGTTTATTATTTCTAAAAGCTTATGAGTTATTTTAACAGGTTAATTAACATTTTTACTAAAAAATATCGACGATGAAAAAAAAAACGGAATCGAAGTCATTTTTTCGGTAAAAAAATGTGTATTTATTTTAAAAAAACTAGTGTAAGTCCATAAATTATCCCGATAGGACGACTTTTTTAATCATTAGTTGTAAGCTACTACATAACAGCTACAAATTCTCAGAACATTGTTGATACCTATCTCTAAAGAAAAAACAAGGGCGGGTATAACAAATCATCGCAATCTCCATGTGTGGGCCACTGAAAATCCACATGTCATTAGGGAAACAACTTTCCAGATTCAATTTTCCATTAATGTATGGGCTGGAATGATTGACGATGAACTTATTGGCCCTTTCATGTTACCAAACAGACTAGATCAACACGCGTTTTTAGATTTTATAGTCAATACGTTGCCGTTGCTTTTGGAGGAAGTACCGCTGGAAACAAGAAGGCGGATTGTATCTGCAATTAGATCAGATGGAGCTCCAGCACACTTTGCACGACTAGTTCGTGATTATTTAAATCAAAATTATCCGTGGTGGATTGGCAGAGGAGGTGCCATTGCTTGGCCGCCGCGATCTCCTGACCTTACACCCTTAGATTTTTATCTTTGGGGCTACATGAAACAAAAAGTGTATGCCGTGCCCATCGAAAGCCGCGAGCAATTAACGGCTAGGATTTTTGCTGCTGCTGCTACGGAAATAAAAGAAAACCGTGAAGAATTACGTCGTACAATCAAAAGTGTTGCCATGAGGGCTTTGATTTGTTTACAGGAGGGTGGGGGCCATTTCGAAAATCTAATTAATTAAAATTCTTGTATTTTTTATTATCTTAGTAAAAATCTAGCTATTGCTTGTTTGTTTTTAATTCCATTATCATCCTCATTATTAATTTAACCTTTTAGTACTCACTGCTAAGAGCAACATTCAATTGACTTTCACATTTTCCTAAATTCTTTCTTTTCCTAAATTTGACTCATCAGAATTTTAGAGTTTTACCTTGGATTTAGTTACAGTTAGGTATCAACATTGTTCTATGAATTTGTAGCTGTTATGTAGTAGCTTACAACTAATGATTAAAAAAGTCGTCCTATCGGGATAATTTATGGACTTACACTAGTTTTTTTAAAATAAATACACATTTTTTACCGAAAAAATGACTTCGATTCCGTTTTTTTTTTCGTAGTCGATAATTTTTAGTAAAAATGTTAATTAACCTGTTAAAATAACTCATAAGCTTTTAGAAATAATAAACAGAATTCAAATCGACCCATAAACTTCGGAGATGTCTCAAAAAATAGAAAGCAAATCTACAAACTCTACTTAAAAAATTCAAAATTGAATAACATGAAAAATGTTATAGATAGACCCCCCCTTTTGAAGTTTATTTTCGACAATTCTTCATGAATATTCAGAAAATTACGGGCGGTCACATGCGCATGGGCGACATTGTATAAGAACTCATTGTTTTTCAAGCTCTCAAGCTTCTAATACAGCTTGTTTAAGAGCAATGCCTAAATGTTCTCTACAAATAATAGGCTGCCCCTTTCTTTGCTTTTAGGTCATTCAAGATTGTCTCAGAATTTTCAAAAGTTTTGTAGTATCTTGTAGCTAAGGTTTACAATTAACAATTTATTTCCCTCCCACGGTTTTTTAGACCATGTTTTACACTATAACGAGCAAACCAATTTACTGTTATTTTCACACATCCCAAAAAAGCAAAACAAACATACGTTACGCCACTACGATTGATGACACGTCGTTGCATCGCCAAAAAACACGCGACCCATTTGCAGTCGACTAATGGACAGGCGAAGTGAAGCGCCGTGAGCACTATGATGACACTGCCGTGACGTAACGCCATTGTGTTATTACGTCATTCGGAATTGAAACCAGATGGAGAAGTTTAAAGTTCTTTATTTGTTTACTTTTTGAGAAGTGAGGAAGTTCTAGGGAAGCAATAGGCTAATGTCTAAAGTATACGAGTTTGGGGAGAAAAGTTGGTTCGACTGCTATTGTAGTTGGATAGGTTTAGTCTTTTGTTTCTGATTCGGGCGGATTATGTGTTTCAGAGGATTTATGCTGTGGTCTTGTCAATGATTTTGAGACATACAGCGGATGAATTGACTGTTTTGAACTGGATTGCAAACTCAAAACTCAAACTCAAATCATTCATTTCAATTAGACCATAGCAGGCACTTTTGAATGTCAGAAAAACAAAGAAGGCAAAACTACAGTCCCAGACACAAGGCATAATAACTTGTGAAAGTACTGTAGTTGTCCATTCCAAAGCGTAAATCTCTATGGAGAAGAATGGGCAAGAATCTCCGTGGACACTCTTTTCAAGCAATTTTTACAAGATTTTGGTTAATCACTCATATTGTGCTGTTGTAATCACCAACTTTTCGTAATTACATATTTGGAAACTCTCTAATAATATTACGATTTGTAATCAGTCAGTCAAGTCTGTTGATAGTGGGTTTTACCTTAACTGTTCAGGATGCTGTGGTGGCCTATTGTAGGTATTCAGTCCTAACTTAAAAGTTGTTGGTGGAAGTAAAACCCAGTCAACAATTTTGAATCCAGACAAGTTTAATTAAAGAATAATGCCATTGTGTACACCGACTGCGGCGGAGCCTAAAACTATGTGTGCTGATGTCATGTTTGCAACGTCATTGTACAGGGTCAGTATTGTATTGATTTGATGAAGCCTGTGTCATTTGAAAGCCACGTTTTATTGAGATTTTCTTTAAACAAAAATCCAAAAAAAAACCCTTAATAAAATCCTTACCCTTACTAATATTATAAATGCGAAAGTTTGTTTGTTTGTTACCTTTTCACGCCTAAACCGCTGAACCGATCATCCTGAAATTTTGCATATACATTGTCAGGTGTACAGAAACGGACATAGGGTACCTTTCATCCAGAAAAAAGGTTTTGTTCCCGAGGAAAACAACAATAACGTTCTCATGATAATAGATAGCACCACGTGTCTTTCGAATCATGATTGAATTATATGATTACAAGCAGAGTACCACCCGAATTGATTGTCAAATTCTAAATTGACGCGAGCGAAGCCGCGAGCAAAAGCTAGTATTAGATAAAACCAAGAAGGGCTGGACAGTGTCTGCTTTGGTAAAATAACGACTTTCTAATCGGAAGTCGGAGCCGATACCACTGGCCCACCACACTGCTCGCTGTTTGGCATATACAGTGCCGGAAAATTAATGTGAAGGCCATATTGACATAGTGATACTTACAAAACTCATTAAGGGTAGTGTTTACTTCCTAATGTGCACATGCTCGCATTAATTTCTTCATTATCTGTTTAATTTGTCTTAATGTTCGTGCGAGGATTACGGGAAGATACTTTAGTCGACTTCTTGTGTAAATAAACAAAAGGAATACCTCTCTACTCCTTCAGATATAATTGTATTCGCAGCTGAGAATGTAAAGGGTGAAAACAGCCATGAATATTGTAATTATTTACACAAACAGAGTATTTCTTGCTCTTTCTGCTTCAAAGGGATTTACTTTTAGCGACTGACTTCGTAGATAAAAGTAGGAGGTATTAATTGTAATATTTAACCTTATTGTTATAATTATTTAGGGATACTCAAAGACTTAGAAACCCATATTATTGTTTAATTTTACGGTCCCGTACCTTTTTTTTTTTTACGGATGGGAAATCATCAAATGACTTCTCCCGCTCTGGGTGGAGTGGGAGGGAGTGTCAGACTCTTACTGACTAAAACCCATCCATGTTCCTTCATTGCCCTTTGTGTTCCAGGGCCACGGTATCTACGGTCCCGTACCTCAGTCGGCAAAAACGGTGGTTACAGGATCGCTTTGTTGTCCGTCTGTCAAGACCCTTTTCGTCAGGAACGCGCGCAGGTATCAAATCATGCAGGTACAAAATACCTACAAATATATACGGAACCATCGGTGCGCGAGTCCAACTCACACTTGGCCGGTTTTTTAAATTTTGGGTTTCCATCGTTTTACAACTATCTTGCAAATCCGCAAGTTTTGCCAATGAAACTAATAAGTATTATGTACACTGACTGTCCTAAAACGCCTTCAGCAAGGACGCTATATTATATCAGCACCGCTATCTTAGGAAACCCAAGCAGCTTTAGCTTCCACAAAAATGTGTTCATTCCTAAAGTGAAGATTTATGAATACGAAGTGGCTCGGCTCCCGTTCGCTCGGCCGTCGGCACTCGTCCTCAATACGCGCTTAATACCTTTTCAATATTAAACGCAGTCATTATCACCGGGGCGCGAATATCGTGAATATATTAATAATTTATTAAGATGGCTTCTTCGTGTTCGCCTTTTACCCTTCTTACTGGTGGGTTGTTCTCCTTGTGTTTTATTTTTATTTATTTATTTATATTAGGTCTACCAACAATTGTTCACACTGAATACAGCGGCATGATTCATTCTTAAAATTAAATTACAGCGCAACAATTACTTAGACGTAAACACCACATGCACAAAACAATAAATTCGGAAAAAAAATACGGTGTACATTTTCCCTACTGCAAAGAGATTCGAAAGGATGGGTAGTGACTATCAGCAAACAAGACGGCAGAATCAGTATATCTAGCTAGTGATATTCTATAAGCGATATCATCATCATCATCTGCCTAGCCTTTTCCCAACTATAGTGGGGTCGGCTTTCAGTCTAACGGATGCAGCTGAATACCAGTATTTTACATGGAGCGACTGCCTATCTGAGCTCCACAACCCAGTTAGTACTGGGTAATACGATACCCCTTGGCAAGACTGGTTGTCAGACTTTTTGAGCCATTGACTACCTGGCGACTGTCAAAGATTTTCAAATAACAGCCGGGACCAACGGCTTAGCGAGCTTTCCATGGCACGAAGGAAACTCGGTATGTAATGGGCGGTCACCCATCCACAGACAAACCTAGGCAAGCACGGTTTAACCTAAAAATCGATCCGAGCGGCTGTTATTATTTAGCCACGAGCTCCTCCAAGCTCGAGCCCTCACTAAATCAACCAAAACAGTCCAATTCGTAGGGCGTCTAAAAGCTAATACTTCCCTTTTATTGCTATCCCACCATTACAGAACCCATCATATAACTCACATTTACCGTATTTCGGGCCGCAAGCAGGTAAATTGAAAAACTTAGTCGGCAAGCAAATCTGTTGTAACTGCGCGGTAAAAATAAATGGATCATCATTCATAGGTATTTGTGAGTAAACCTAAGTATAGATAAATGTAGGTAAACCTTTTACGAAGCTCTGTTGTATCATTCGCTAAGCATTTTGAGAGGGTGGCCAGAGAACATGCGGGTTGTGTAAATAGCGGGTTTTGAAAGCGTTTTTCTGTTAAGCTATTTTTTTTTCGTTTGGATAGTGGCAGATCCTTTGATATGCGAGGTACAGTTTAATTAGGAGATAAACATTAATTTGTAAAAGCACCTTTGATAAAACAGGCAATATTATAGAGTAATTAAACGTTGCTCACACAGGGTCAAAATAAATTAACTAGTGAAACTCCACAAGCGACTCTAAACATGATATTAAAGAAAAATATTTTCTCAAGTAACTTCACTACAGCAGTTTTTTTTTTCTTAGCCTGCTCTGTCCCACTCCTGGGCAAAGGCCTCCCTCTACTCCTTCCACTTCTCGCGAACCCGCGCGTCCTCCTTCCAGTTCGGACGGAACTTGTCCAGTTCGTCCCGCCATCTCCTTCGTGGCTGCCGCGACCCCGCCTCACTGTGTCAGGACACCAGTTTCCTGCTATTTTGGCCCACAGTTTGTCCGGCATGCGGCAGACATGTCCTGCCCAATCCCATTTGAGTTGGGCAGCCTTTTGAGCCACGTCAGCTATATTTGTTTTGGAGCGCAGTATTGTGTTTCGAACACGATCCGTTAATTTAACACCTAGTATACTGCGCTCCATTGCTCGTTGGCAAACCTTGAGTTTGGACTTCTGGATGTTAGTCAAAGACCAGGTCTGTGCGCCATAGGTTAAGACTGGGAGAATACAGATGTCCATAAGTTTACGTTTCAGTGCCATAGGCAACTCACCTTTAAATAGTTCCTTCATGGACCAGTAGCTCTTCCAGGCGTTTTCTGTCCGTCTTGCGACTTCTTTGTCTTGCCTCGCCTGGAAAGACACTACTTGGCCCAAGTACAGGTACTCCTGGACATGTTGTATTGTCTCCCCGTCTACTTTTATTATTTTAGGACTTTCATTGCACATAACTTTGGTCTTCGACATATTCATCTTCAGTCCAACCTCAAGGCTTGTATCGCTTAGATCTTGAAGCATAAGCTGAAGTTCTGTGGCTGAGGATGCGAAGAGAACAATGTTGTCGGCGAAACGAAGATTTGACAGTCTCGTCTCGCCGAGAACAATGTACCATCAAATAAAACAAAAAAAAAAAAATTTTTACACATGCATGCTTCGGAAGGCTATTTCATTAGACCGTGTTTAGCTCTTCCATACCAACTAAATACTGTAAAATAAAACCTACCGTGACCCAGGTACCTAAAAATAAGTCCAAAAATCTCTTTTGAACTTTCTTTTGTTTCAAATATTCTGTTGAAAAGAATTCCCTGATTGTCAAAGAAACTATCACTTGTGTACGTGCTCCTTGCTGAAACAAAGAATGAAACTGTTTACGAATTCCAGTCATACTTGTGACCAACTTTAGATAAAGCAAAGTAGACCACGAGGTCTTTAGTTTTCTTCAGCATTTGCAGTAGGTTAGTATATCGCATGTTAACTAGTTCTTACAAGATAATATAAAGTTAGGCTTGAATTCTCTAGAAAGCAGACACAGGTATATATATCTTTCACTTTTCTGATATACAAGTCATGTGTCCGATGGGATGTTATCTGTTAGTAAGTTAATTTAATTTCTTAAGTATTTTTTTAAGAAGGTAACAAAAAATAGGAGCTCTTGGCTTAATAATAAGTGCCGCTCGGATCGATCTTTAGGTGAAGCCGTGCTTGCCTAGGTTGGTCTGTGGATGGGTGACCATCCATTACGTACCGAGTTTCCTCCGTGCCTCGGAAAGCACGTTAAATCGTTGGTACCGGGTGTCATTTGTAGATCTTTGACAGTCGTTAGGTAGTCAGTGGCCAGAAAAAGTCCAACAACCAGTCTTACCAAGGGGTATTGTATTACCCAGTACTAACTGGGTTGTGGAGGTCAGACAAGCAGTCGCTCCATATAAAATACTGGTACAGCTGCATCCGGTTAGACTGGAAGCCGACCCCAATATAGTTGGGAAAAGGCTAGGTAGATGATGATGAACAAAAAAAAAAGATCGGATGAAATAATGTGAATCGTTCGCGATTCTCATGGCCTAACTCCTAAAGGTCATGGCCTCGCGATGGTGTCTGCACAAATATCAATGGTGGAAACCCTGGTATTTAATTCCCACCGGCCATTGCGCCTGTTACGTCCATTCAAATTAAATTTTAAAAAAAATACACAGACTTTTATCACAATAAGACAACAGCCGTATGAAATTCTCGCGCACGCGCCGTGACCTATCAGCTGTTAGCCGTTTAAAAAAAAATCTTTGGGAAAGTTGTTTGTTATCATGAGTACAATCACGTGTTTAAGTATCGGTCACTAATTACCAGTCACCCTATATATAATGTCAGCAGCAGAGCTTTTTGTGGAAGACTCTTTCCGAAGAAGTTTACTGCAGTCTGAATTTCGATAGGCGGGTTATGATGTTAAATTGTATTTTAATGTCAGATTGTATTTTTGCGATGGTTGCACTTCCTCTCTCAATTCGACATGAGCAATGTGACAATGCGTCTTGTTCCCCATTCTTCTTTATGAGTATCTTCGTAAGAGAGAATCTTCAGTAAGAGGGGACAGGTCATATACCATACCATACCTAACAGAATGTACCTCATACATAAAAGTGAAAATATTAGCCAGTCAGCAGAGCACAGTAGCAGCGCTAACTGATGGCTCAGATTTACACGTGGCGGCTGTTACAAAGTAGCTAGGTGTTCAATACGAAATCTGTTATTTTTCGCGTCACCCTTGACCTACTAACGGGAAGCCAAGTGTTGTCACATTGACGGGAAGGCCGCCTGACAGATAATCTGGCGTCATTCATGCCCCGTCCATAGTATCGGCACGTGCTGATAACGTTTGACGTTTCTGAGGAAGGAACTCAATTTTACTTTTAGATTTCGGATAATATTTATTTTTAGGAAATATTTAACGACGTTTATTTTCGATTTTTAGGCCGTGTAAATTATTATTAGGATTTTTCGTTGAGGATTTTTCAGTACCAGCCCCGAGTCTGGGTTTGTCGTAGATGGCAAAAGGCTCGCCCCCAAATAAATATAAACAGGCAAAAAACTGTTACAGAGATGAGCACGACAAAACAAACCTTGTTATAACGGCACCCCGATATTTAACGTAGTTTTTCCGAAATACATCATAGCTTGTTTACATAATGTCGAATTCGGTCAATTTATCTGATACATTGAAAGCGATACGATTTCCCTCAGGACCCAGTTACCCTAACCACAGAATAATCTAGAAGGTTAGCTCCATACAACGAACGAATGCAGGGTCATAGACACGTACGTACACGTACAGTGAGTGCGCTTGCACTCACTGTACGTAAAGCGTAGATACGGTACAATACGGACACGTGGACACTCACGGTACGGCTGGTCCATAAATTCAAGGTCGCTCAGCGAGTTATGGAACGGGCTATGCTTGGACTCTTGGAGTCTCTTTGAGGGATTGCATCCGGAAGGAGATGATCCGACAGAGAACCAGTTGTCGACATAGCTCACAGAATAAGTAAGCTGAAGTGGCAATGGGCGGGCCATTTAAGCCGTAGAACCGATGACCGTTGGGGTAGACGTGTTTTTGAGTGGAGACCGCGAATCGGCAAACGTAAGGTGAGACGCCCTCAGGCTCGGTGGAGTGACGATCTTCGCAGGGTGGCTGGTATATAGTAACTGGATGAGAGTTGCTGAAAATCGATTTGAGTGGGTGCGAATGAGGAGGCCTATGCCCAGCAGTGGACTGCTTGGGTGCGTTTGCGCTCATTGTATGAAATGAACCTTCTGTATCTATCTATTTTGTGTACTTACCTTGTACAAAATACAGAAATACTCACAATAACCCACGGAAACGGTTCGTTGGTTTAAGAGTATTTCAGTAAAGGATTCTTTCGGTACAGTCGTTGGTTCGGAGCCTGGGGGTCAAGTGTCCTATACCCCTAATAATACGAGAAAAGAGGTTCCCTTTTATTTTGTTTCTTAAAATTTTCGAATGGAATGGAATAAGGGATTGAAAATAAAATAAACGATTCTATGTAGAATTTGTGTTATGTGAAGGAGTTTATTTTCTAGAATTTGTTAACAATTTAATTAATGGTTTTTTTTTGTTTTTTGTTTTCAGGTAAGGATTTCATTTAAATAACCTTCTCTGCTAGTTGGATGTCCCGTCTGCTGATATATTCAAGTAAGAAAACGTAGAAATAAAAAAATGTATAATAATGTCTGCCTAAAACATTTTAATAGTAATGAGGTATATTTATATATATTCAGCTGTTTTATTGTTCTTACGTGTGATAAAAATATAAATGAAGTTTCTTTTTGCGTTCTCTTCGGCGAAACATTCACATAAAAAAACGGTTGTATGATGAGTTAAAAAATTTCAAATACGAGTAGAGAGAGACATAGAGATTCCATCAGAACAGGTTTTATGCGAATGTTTCACAAGTGAGATAGTTTATCTGTGCTTAATAAATGTTTTATCTTTCTTTAAATATGTGTGAACAAAGAATTTCTACAAAGCGTTAAGCGATGTTGGTCCAAAAATAATTTTGGTCCTCAGGGACATTTTCTTGATGAGCATTAGATAATGCCTGTAATCTCACGAAGATTAGGTGACGATAGCACAGTTTTTAATCATATTCTTCAAGTTTCTCCACAAAAGAAAATAGCTTTTCGATTTTCTTTCTTCATTAAAGTAATTTTCATCTCGAATTCGGTGCTAAATTTAAAATATCATATATCTACGTTTACGAACCATTAAAGTAAATTGGGCGCGATATTTCACAGTTATCTTGTGTAATAAATTGGGTTTAGCAAATGTGTTATTATTATATAGAAGGTATCCAAGTTAGAATTATATTACTATAAAGACTCATACGAAATTGGTCATTATTAGTAAATTCAAGTTATGTGAGAGCAGCCTCTCTTAAGTTTAATTAACAATACGCGTATTGCCCGCTGCTAGGAATAATTAAAAACAATATTTCAGTTAAAAAGTAGGATGTTAAATTCGTTCCCTACAATTTCATGGAAAATTGAGGTCTATTTATATATAACATCACGCGTGTAACCCCTGAAGGGTTAGTTCATCAATGTAATAATAATTCATTCATTTATTAAGACAACCAGGATCCATTCTTCTTCAGGATCCACAGTTAGGCAGAGGTGTACCTTTCACCGGTTATTTTAAATTGTTTATGCCCCATGTATAAGGAGGCGAGCCTGTTGCCAGCAACCTGGCACAAATATAGACTCAGTGACTGCTATTGAGAAAAACCCAATCCCCAATTTTCCTGATAGAAAAATCCAATAACACTTTGCCCGTCCTGGCAATCGAACCCAGGACCTCATGCGCAGACCCACGAGGCATATTTAACTAATGAAAACTGATCCACTTAGGCAAATGTTCGTTGGAAAGTGAAAGACTGAAATTAATACTTGTGTTTGGAAAGGTACCAATTACTGTACAGTAGTGTACATGTAGGTAGGTAAGAACATATTTTTTTTAAGGATTCCTAATCAAAGATCCAAATACTATTTTTTAGGGTTCCGTAGCCGAATGGCAAAAACGGAACTCTTATAGATTCGTCATTCTGTCTGTCCGTCTGTATGTTACAACCACTATTCCGAAACTATTAGGACTACACAGTTGACACTTGGTAGGTAGGTATATTCTGTGAACTATTTTACAAAAATAAACTAAAAAAAAGATTAAGAGGGGCTCCCTATAAGTGGAACTGAAAAAAAAACATCAAACCTGTACTTGCGGGGCGTTTATAGATAGGTCTTTAAAAAGTCAAAGTCAATCGTTTGACAGATAGACACTTCCAAAGTGCTTAAATTTGCCCCCCGCCCTCTAATATCTAAAGTAAGAGGAGGAGAGTTCTGGAAAAATGTAGGATTGTAGAAAGTAAAAACTTTCAACGAAAATTCGTTTGAATATGATTTGATGTTTAGTTTTTGAGATATGGGACGTTTTCATCAAACTGCAGCAGTAACTTTGTTTTTCATTAACATACTATGAAAAACAAATGTAGTTTTGCTGTTGAATGTTATACAATACAACATAATGAATGAGCCTTCAAAATATTTTCATTATATTGTTTGGTGCTACGGAACCCAGTGTGCGTGTGAGTACGACTCCTCCACTTGGCCGGTTTTTTTTTGTTTTGTTTTCCTTAATACCAAAATAAAACTTGCTTATCCGCCCTCAGCGCAGGGTAACAATCTAAATATACGGACGAGTACATTGCTTCTTTTATACCATTAAAAACGAACCGACGATCTTGAAAAAAGTACAACAATTCTTCACGCATATCCTCCTCCGAAGGACGCAGCGCAACGGGCCGGAGCCGGTGACCGTCACGGATCCGCATGCGATCCTCCGCAGTTCGCCGTTGCCGGGCAAACCCTCAGTATACAACCCGCCGGGGAACGGGCCGGACGCACCCCGCTACGTCTTCTCTCACTCACCTATCCTACCCCTTAAAACTCATGTTCGTCTACCAATACCATCATCTTAAACTAGGCCTAAAAAAAAACAGTAAAAAAATAACCAAATCAATTATTATTACAACTAAATCACCTAAATCTACAGGTGGATTGTTATCTAACACTCGATTTTAAACCTTTCCTCAAAGAAAATAGAGTTTCAATTTCCTCGCTCTCTTTGTCTAATCGTAATTCGTGTTTTATCGTAAAAAAATAAGTGATCTAGTGTTTGTAATTCGAATTTTGTAATTTTAAAAATAAGTCGTTGTTGAATTTTTAAAAATAAATCGAGTTCTAATTTTAAAGTTTCAAGTTTTAATCGTAAATAAATAACGTTTTTTCGGGATAAATGTTATCGTTGTAAAATAACAGTGTTTTTTAGAAAAAATAACAGTGGCCTAATAACATTGTGTGCTGTGATAACAACGCGTTTCTTTGTGTAACGTGAAGAATATCAGTAGTGTTGGCTATTACAATAACATAAGGTATTTTCTTATCTCGGACTGTTGTCTTGGGGCGCCACTATCATAACATAGAGCTTTTGTGAGATTTTATTCAAGTAGCTCGCCATTTATTTTTCATGAAAAGAGGTGTTTTGTTTTGTAAGGACCTGTTTGTTTTTGTTACACACGTTTTAATATTACATTAAGCAACATTCATTCTTTAAATAGTTACATTGAGTGTGTAGCACCAACTGTAAAATAACTGAAAAAACAAAAAAAAAAGCAAAAATGACAAACAGTGCTCGAATATTCATTTTAATTAGCTAATCTATGCTAGAAAGTAATCTGGTAATGAGAAAAACTGTGTATTGTGACAAACTGTTGTTGTGATACAGAGTGTAAAAAATAGTGCAAGAAAACCTTGAATTCTATAATGGTACTTAATGGTCTAAACGCAAGCCTGTTTTAATGTTAGTTTCTTCTCTATGTGATAATTGTTCTCCCTGAAGTTCTGCATCCCGTAGCGGGGCAGTCACCAGTATGTTATCCTGCTACAGACTGGTTTTAGAAACTGATTTGCTAGGACTGGTTTTGTTTTACCCTATTGCACGGACTATAGCATCTACTCCAACCAAAATATTTTCCGTATTAATAACCCCATCCAATTATAGTATGCTTAGGTAAAAACGCAACATTCCTTGGTGAAAAGCTATAACTTGTTGGTCGTGGTGACAGCAAATTTTGCCTTAGGACTATTCTTTGCAGTGAGCTTTGGAGCCTTTACCTTATGACGCCGCATCATCTCACAGCTCGTCATGACTTCCAGTTTTCCATTTCACAGCCAATGTGGATCACTGGTCGTTGATAAAAAAATATCAGTTATCATTTTTATAAAATTTTCATGGTTGATGCTAAAATCAGTGTTACCAAGGGGTATCGTAATACCCCGTACTAACTGAGTGGGTTAGATAGGCAGTCACTCAATGTAAATATACAGCTGCATCAGGTAAGACTGGAAGCCGACTTTGGAGTGGGCTTCCAGTCGACTAGTCAGTTCGATAATTAGGAAAATGCTGGGCAGATGATAATGATGGTGCTGAAATTGCAGCCCATTCAAATGTAAATGTATCCATTTCTCTAAAAAAAACAATCACAAGAAAATAAACGTTTTTAAATGTTTACACAAAGTAATTACATAAAACACAAACCCACACAGTTTCACAATAAATAACTGAAACAGTTTCTAGTACAATAACTAATGATATTACATTCATTTGAATAAATGATTACCTACAATTTATTTTCATACGAACTTGCGGAATATAAAAATAGCAGATTGGAGAACTTTTCTTATGTTATCAGTTTATTTTTGCACTCTTTTCAGGGGAGAATCAATAGCTGTTTTCAGTAGATAGAGCTATATATTTTATTTCGCAAAAGAGTTGCTTTTGGTTGATTAAGATTTAGATCCTACATCTCATTATTTCTAACCAAGCTAGTATCATAAGACACATTTCTGAGTAGATAATAATGTCACAAGAGATTTAGGGAAACGTCTATTTTATTTATACTTTTAATGAGATAAGGTAAAAAAAAAACTAAACCTCAAAATAGTACCAAGTAAAGGACCTCTCAAGATAGAAATATATAATAGGCCATTCCACATATGATTACGTCATATAGACGTAGGTACTATGTTAACCAATCTCCTTTTAAGTGTAATGCTATGATTACGACGCTATTACCTCAAGGTGAGGGAAGCGTTAGATTAGCTATGCTTTGCATGTATTTGTCTATAAAACTGTATACCTTTACTGAGTGACTACAAATTCGTTTTTATTTGGGGTCGGTGAAACATGTCTTCTTCTTCCATACTTCTCTCTTACTCAGCTCAATAGTCACCCCTTTCAAGCCATCTCGTAAGTCAGACAGTCCATTCTTAGTTTCTTTGGTCTTCTTCTCCTAGCCATCCACATTTATTTTATTTCTTCGACAAATTTACATTTGTGTCGAACAGTGGTTTTAACAATAAATGTAACACACAATTTAAATAATCATCATAAAGCCAGGAAAAGACAAACATTACATTCCACATTGATCCCAACATTCATCATCTGCCTAGCCTTTTCCCAACTATATTGGGGTCGGCTTCCAGTCTTAACCGGATGCAGCTGAATACCAGTATTTTACGTGGAGCGACTGCCTGTCAGACCTCCACAACCCAGTTATTACTGGGTAATACGATACCCCTTGGTAAGACTGGTTGTCAGACTTTTGGGCCACTGACTATCTAACGACTGTCAAAGATCTACAAATGACACCCGGGACCAACGGCTTAACGTGCTTTCCGAGGCACGGAGGAAACTCGGTATGTAATGGGTGGTCACCCATCCACAGACCAACCTAGGCAAGCACGGCTTAACCTAAAGATCGACCTGAGCGGCTGTTATTATTTAGCCACGAGCTCCTCTCATTGATCCCAACATTATTAGTCTTAATATTAATTCAATCTTTAATTCAATTCAAAGAAATGTATGTCAATAAAATTCATTAAGATGTAGGTAATGTCATAATAGAATGTTGAATAAAGGGTGTAAAAAGACCCTTAACAAAGCCGAAAGGCTCTCCCAATCAATGCGATATTTTTTTTTGTTCTGGACCATACCTGGGAACCTTCTAGTTACGGAGATATTGGAGGTCAAAGTTTCAACTTTTTCACAAGTTTTTTTTTAATACATGTTTTTAAAGTAAGATTTTTACTTTAAACACCTCCACGACCCCCGTACTATTTAATCCATCTATTAGCACAATGTTCTGAGTGCGTTACAATGAGCTCTATCGTAAAATGTGATTTTTCACTCAAAAAAAAAGTCGTTTCCCAGCAAAATATTTTGCGTAAAGTTACTTAGTTTGATGTACAGAATGCTTGGTTGACGGTTGCTTCGTGAAGGGACCGTTTACACCCTGTATATTACTTAGTCATTAAAATATAATCACATATTAGTTAAAACAACTATTATCTTTGAGAAACTCTTCTATGATGTAATAACATACCCTAAATAACAATGACTTTAATTTTCTGTTGAATTCATTCGTACTCAAAACTTACCGCACGAATTTTCCTCATACCTAGATTGGATTTTATATACGTAATAATAAAAAACAGTGGTAAAATCATGTTGGACCTCTAACGACCCTCTTAAGGAAATGCAGGCGTCATGTTAATTAGATTCATTATAATTATCGATAAAAAACTCAGACCGACGCCTTGATTTTACTTCACAAAAGGACCCTCGATGTGTTTAGAATCCTGGCAGATTCCTTATTAAGAGTAGTTTAACGCACACTCGAACGCGAGGAGCTCGTGGCTAAATAATAACAGCCGCTCGGGTCGATCTTTACGTTGGTCTGTGGATGGGTGACCGCCCATTACATACCGAGTTTCTTCCGTGCCTCGGAAAGCACGTTAATCCGTTGGTCCCGGCTGTCATTTGTAGATCTTTAGCAGTTAGGTAGTCAGTGGCTCAAAAAGTCTGACAACCAGTCTTACCAAGTGGTATCGTATTACCCAATACTAACTGGCTTGTGGAGGTCAAATAGGCAGTAGTTCCATGTAGAATACTGGTATTCAGCTGCATCCGGTTAGACTGGAAGCCGACCCCAATATAGTTCGGAAAAGGCTAGGCAGATGATGAACTTACACTTGTGCAGGAATGTAATGGAAAACATCGTGAAACACACTCATACTGGTTTCCCCACGGTGAGGAATCCGGTATAGTCCTTGTACCGTTGTTGTAAGTGTGAGTACCATGTAGACTTTCTATTATGGTTGGTAGGGCTTATCCTAATCTTTATGGTTACAACTGTGTTTTTGTTTTTTTTCTATCTCTACATTGAGCTCATGTACAGAAGCAACAATATTGTACCCAGGACTATATATATATAACTTGATTTGAAAAGAGTGTCCATGGAGTTTCTTGCCCATGGGATCTACTATTTTCGAACGGGCAACTACAGTCCATTCACAGTTATTATGCCTGTGGCTGGACTGTAGGTAGCTTATTTTTGACTACGCAAAAGTGCCTGTCATGTGTCTATTTGAAATAAATGCTTTGAGTTTGAGTTGAGTTAACGAACATTTTAGGAAATAACTGTGACATCTATCAACCCGCACTGGGCCCTCGAGGTAGATGACAGTCACCCCCTCTTATACGGAAAAGCAGTGAAAACATCATCTGCTGATTATGCCTATGCTAAGTATCTATCTTAAAACTGAAAGCATTTATTTCATTGAACGGGCGCTGTCCGTAGGGACTGGTCATCTCTTAGCTGCCATGGTTTATTTTTATTTTTGAACAGTTGATTATATTTTTTTACTCTGGACGCTCTTAGCTTGCACTTCTTTATACATCGTTCTCACATAAATGTATAATAATAATAAATAATAATAAATCTTTATTCAGAATCCTAGAAGGTAAAATCTATACATATAAAATTCAAAGTCCTGACTGACTGACTGACTGACTGACTGACTGAGATATCAACGCACAGCCCAAACCGCTGGTCCTAGAGACATGAAATTTGGAGGGTGTATTTTTTGTGAAGGGTAGGTATCCACTAAGAAAGGGTTTTTCGAAATTCCACCCCTAAGAGGGTGAAATGGGGTGTTGAATTTTCTATGAAACTTTTTATTCTCGCAGTCGATTGACTTCACAATTTGTGTACATACTATTCAGATAAAATTATGAGATACGTGTATCACAGTTTTTCCAAAATCATCCCCCAATTTAAAAAAATAATGTCTTGATTGGCTGACTGATATATCAACGCACAGCCCAAACCGCTGGTCCTAGGGACATGAAATTTGGAGGGTGTATTCTTTGTGAAGGGTAGGTATCCACTAAGAAAGGGTTTTTCGAAATTCCACCCCTAAGAGGGTGAAATGGGGTGTTGAATTTTCTATGAAACTTTTTATTCTCGCAGTCGATTGACTTCACAATTTGTGTACATACTATTCAGATAAAATTATGAGATACGTGTATCACAGTTTTTCCAAAATCATCCCCCAATTTAAATAATAATGTCTTGATTGGCTGACTGATATATCAACGCACAGCCCAAACCGCTGGTCCTAGGGACATGAAATTTGGAGGGTGTATTCTTTGTGAAGGGTAGGTATCCACTAAGAAAGGGTTTTTCGAAATTCCACCCCTAAGAGGGTGAAATGGGGTGTTGAATTTTCTATGAAACTTTTTATTCTCGCAGTCGATTGACTTGACAATTTGTGTACATACTATTCAGATAAAATTATGAGATACATGTATCACAGTTTTTCCAAAATCATCCCCCAATTTAAAAATGCAATGTCTTGATTGGCTGACTGATATATCAACGCACAGCCCACACCGCTGGTCCTAGGGACATGAAATTTGGAGGGTGTATTCTTTGTGAAGGGTAGGTATTCACTAAGAAAGGGTTTTTCGAAATTCCACCCCTAAGAGGGTGAAATGAGGTGTTTAATATTCTGTGAAATTTTTTATTCTCTGAGTCGATTGACTTGAAAACATACATACTTTTCAATTAAAATTATGAGATACGTGTATCACAGTTTTTTCAAAAATCAAAATCATCCCCCAACAGAGTCAAATAGGGCTTCGAAGCTCACGTAGACCGGCGCATGGCGCGCAGTGTTGCGCGGGGCGTGCGGGGCGCGGGAGTATTTACCTATTAAGTAAGTAGGTAGGATTTTTCTGAGGTAGACGTCTGTAAATATGGTTTATTCCACCGATTTTCGCGTTGGCTCGTGATACGCGACATTGATATTAAATATATTAAATAAAACTTTTACATAAAAAGTTTTATGTCTATAAATAGATTCCTAATTAATCATTTGATTTTCGTCACCGGTGTCCAATCTCAAACCAAGGTATCAATATTCACATAACAATATGTAAAGTACCTAATTGATATTACTATGAACTAATATTGGCAAGTTATAAGCAACTATATAAAAACCATGTATCTACTATACATACATAGATTACTTATTATCCCAGAAGTAAGATCCCGTGAGCAATTCCCGAACTCCACGCGGGCGAAGCCGCGGGCATAAGCTAGTATACAATATAAGTCTAAAACTAATAATCTAGGTATAATAATGTATGATGCCTGTACTAGGATAATCCTGTATCACAGGCTGCAGGAGCTCTAACAATATTAGTAGGACAGTAGTTTTTTTGTTTAATATTCAAAATTACATAATACAAACTTATTTTCTTTAACTTAAACTCTATTAACTTAGAACTAAACACATAATTACTACACGATATTTGCGTCAGCAGAAATATAAACTAGGTTGCAAAACACATTCGAGGCGCTCTTGTTTAAATTCGACATTTGCACCTAGCGACTAATGTGCTTAGACAATCAATAAAATCAATGGTAAGTATGTCAGCGCAGTGGTTTGTTATTGCCATGTTGTGTCAGCAACATGCGTCCAACGCGGAAGTATAAATTAGAGCATGACGCTCTACGCGCCCTCGTAGTCGATGGAGTTGATGTATCTATATTCTGCTATTTTCTTAGCTGGGCACTCAACATCTCCCGTTTTGTGGTTGTTGGGCTTTTTAAACCGCGAGCACGTTGCACATCTAGGGGTCTCCGCTTTCTTCGCGCACTCAGACATCGAATGTCCTGCTTCTCCGCAGTGACCACACGTAGAGTTTTCCTCTCTGCATGATTTTGCTGCATGACCAAATTGTTGGCATTTGTAGCATCTGGTAACCAAGGTGAAGTCTCTAACAGGACAGGAAGTCCAATTTATAAAAAGCCTTGCCTGAGATATTAAAGCTCTACGTATCTTGGCTGGAACTTCGATAACAAAGTTACAGGTCGATGCATCTTTCTTCCCAGATTTGTGGCTAAATTTAACTTCGGCCAAAAAGATCTCCAATGACATCGATGGGAACTTATCGGCGATGTTCTGCTCGTACATGAACCTGAAGACGTCAGCATCAGCCAAAGAAGTCGGCACCCCCACAATCGTGATCCGTGGTTTGCGCTTGATGGGCTCGTCGGCGGTGAGTCCTGATGTAGACATCTGGACTGCGTGCTTGAGTTTATCAGCATCCTGTTTGGTCTCAGTGCTAATAATGACACCTCCATTTTTGGTTTTCCGCACACCACGTACATGGAGCTTCATTTCGTCAGGGCGTATGATGTTTTGTACGAGGTTTTTTGTCTCGTCACTCGACTTCAATTTATCGTTGGGATAAACTGCTACGGATCTTAAATTATTTGGTCGAACGAAATCACTGGATCCCTTCTTCACCATATCGGCAAACGAAGGGGTGCCCACAGCACCAGAGTCCTTTATCGACTGTTTGAGCTCCGAAATTTGTTCTGTGAGGCTGCGTTTTTCTTTCAGGTCATCGATTATGTTGAGGGCTTGATGGGATTTCTGCTTCAGAGCCTGATACAGCACTGCCATTTGACAAGTCTCAGATTCTACTTTACGGCATAGGTTGGTAACCTTCAATTTCTGCTCCGAGTTGAGTTTGCCATCTGTGGCAATAGAGCAAACCTCATTTAACTTCAGCTGAATGGATGACATCCATTTTTGGATGTCGGGCGTGGATACAAATTCGATGCTGAAGTTAGACTGGTGGCTTTTCGCTGGCGAGACATTGGGTTGCACTGGACTACTTGAATTACCGGGGCTGTTATCCATTTTTCTACCGGTTCACTATTTTTATGTTTCCATTATTTAATAAACTACACACTTAGCAAAATACTAAAGAAGGTCACTATTATTGCGTTAAATAAATACTGCTAACGAGCACGTCTGTACACTGCGAATGGTCGCAACGCAATCTATAGTCTCCATATGAATGATTTACCAAGATTTTGATTGAAAAGAGTGTCCATGGAGTTTCTTGCCCATTCTTCTATTCATCTACGCCTTGCAATGGGCCTTGTGTCTGTGACTGTAGCTTCGCTTTCTTTGTTTTTTATGACATTCAAAAGTGCCTATAATGGTCTAATTGAAATAAATGGTTTGAGTTTGAGTTTGAACCCGAGCACTTTTGAACGGTCAAGAAGTTTATTAGTCAAAAAAGTGAAATTAATTTTCCCACTCCAAAACATAAATCTCAATGCTCGCACTCTTTCAAATTAAGATATTCTTACAAAACATTTCAATTTAACTAAATCTTCCCAAATTTGTCGATTCGCGACCCTTAGGACCAAAATATTTTCATCAATAGCGCCTTTTAATAACTGCGAATCAAAGTTATTACATTACAAGCAACTCACCGAAACCACCACAAATCATGCTCTTATGTGATTAATTAAACCTTTCATTCTCAAGGGAAACTAACTATGGCTGCCCTAAAAATAGCGACGATGTCATTTATTATATAAGCTGATTGCTTTGATAAATTAATTGAAAATATGGCAGGGATTCGCGGAACTACGGTTCGAATTAAATTTGAATTAAATTGTTTCTTTTTTTTTGGTTTCACGATAAAACAAGTTTTAAAATAAGCCTTAAAACATTATAATTAACCATTTCGCGGTTACTTTAAAATGATACATACCATTACATACCCAGTTTCCCCCATGCCTCGGAAAGCACGTTAAGCCGTTGGTCCCGGCTGGCATCTGGTTAGACTGGAAGCCGACCCCAACATAGTTGAGAAAAGGCTAGGCAGATGATGATGATTACTTTAAAATGGTCTTAGAGCGTTGTTATTAAAAAAAATCTGAAAAAGCTTTCTCATTCTAAAGGGTGTAAATAGACCCTTGACGAAGCCGAAAGGCACTTGTTCTCCCCACTATTGCGATCTTGTTTTTGTTGTAGACCATACCTGGGAACCTTCTAGTTACGGAGTTATTGGGGGACAAAGTTTTAACTTTTTCACAAGTTTTTTTTTAAACTTACAAGTTTTTAAGGTTATATCTTTACTTTAAATACCTCCATGACCCGTTTACTATTCAATGTATCCATAAGCACAATGTTTTGAATGCGTTACATAGAGTTTTACCGTAAAAGGTTATTTTTCACCCCTAAAAAAAAGTCGCTTCTTAGCAATAATTTTTGTGTAGGGTTACTTAGTTTAATGTACAGAATGCTTGGTTAACGGCTTTGTGAAGGGTTTGTTTACACCCTGTATTAATATTGAAATCCAACTCTAAAGTCAGTCTCAGTTACAATAGTACCCTAACGTCCTAAAACTCTGATAACAAGTCCTAGAAGACGACCTACACGAAACAACCCAAATAAACAAAAACAAGCCTTCTCTGCTATAAATAGACAACCTGCACAGAAAAATAACACAACAAATCATCCAATCAGTTTTCTCTCAATAAGGTACCATTAACCGCACGTAATTTACAAACACGATACAAAAACCACCCTTACTGTTACTACATATGAGCCGCTGTCAATGGCGTTGGCGTGTGTCAGCTAACATTTGTGGTAATTTAATTTGATGTTTTGCTACTTATAATTTGATTGAATGTTAAACTATTGTTGTAAATAATGTATTTTTAACGTAACAGACAAATGTCTTGCTGGGCAGTTTGTTCAGCCACTTATTTTCTCCATATAAAACACCACTAGGAAGTGGTGAAGGACTGTCTTATGTAAATGATCATCATCATCATTTCAGAAGTGTCGCCACATTGACAGGTCCCGAGCATATCCTCAACCTCCACCAGGTCATCGGTCCACCTAGTGGGAGGCCTTCCAACGCAATGTCTTCCGGTTCGTTTGACGAAATAATATACCTGATTACTAACCTGGCCTGACTTCTTTTTAAAATTTGTTTTGGGTCCATGTACGTGTTGGTGATTGTACCAAAAGACCAATATTTTTCGGCCGCGGATCAGAGCCCGATGGCCGCGATAATTTGGTGTCGTCCGTCACGATTGGGATCTTGTTAGAGATAGAGAAATCTTTCCACTTCAGAGGTGGCCGGCTACCAGGATTACGGTTCAAGATTGGTTTATTTGATACCGCTTTTTGAATTGCAATAAGTTTTTTTTCGATTTTTGATCTTTGAGAAAGTCCTTTTATAACAGATTCAATGAGTGAAAACTTGTATTGAATGTTTTAGCTGCAGTTTAAATGTATTATCCGGTCTTTTGAACATCGAATGAATTATCATTTTTTTTTAACGTATCCGTTACTGAATGGTTTTAAAGTGTCCACGATTGTTTGTAAAAGATCGGCGTTTTGTCGGGACTTTTCAAATTCCCTACTCGTGCCGTACCAATATACTTGTGTCATATATTATTATGTAGACAGATATATTACGCCATTCTTTGTTAGTCTCAGACAAAAAATAAAATTACTTTAACGTTTTAAATATTATCGTCAATCGAATTTGTATTTGACCAAGCGAAGATTATTTCTTCATTAACTTAGGTCACGGTCCCTATGTAGGTTGTCACTATAACTGCATTCACAATGCTGTGAGTGAATGAGCAAACTGGGACAGTACACCAGCCAGTCTATAACTTCAGTAACGTGTGCTGTTGTGAACCATGACAGCTCGACGTATGTTCTCGTTACCAGCTGGAGTCGATACAAGCGCTTCAATGTGCTGACGAGTTTATTGTGGAATTTAATGGCTTTTTCGGGCAAATGAGAGACGTGCGTGTATCGATGACGTCATACGATTTAATTGAAAGTGATGGAGTCCAAAAACAGTACATTTCATTTCACGTCAATTTCATGATGTAATGTATCCTTCCCATTTTTTAACTTGGTTTAATGAATATAATCAAGTTTTGGGGACACATACAGGGTGTAAACGGACCCTTCACGAAGCTGTCAACCAAGCATTATGTACATCAAACTAAGTCACCCTACGCAAAAATTATTGCTGGGAAACGACTTTTTTTTGCGGTGAAAAATCACGTTTTACGGTAAAACTCAATGTAATGCACTCAAAACTTGGTGTTGATGGATGTTTTGAATAGTAAACGGGTCATGGAGGCAATTAAAGTAAAGTTAAAACCTTAAAAAGTAGTATTTAAAAAAAAACTTGTGAAAAAATTAGAACTTTTGACCTCCAGTATCTCGTAACTAGAAGGTTCCCAGGTATAGTCCAGAACAAAAAAATGATCGCAATGACGGGGAGAACAAGTGCCTTTCGGCTTCGTTAATGGTCTTTTTAACCCCTTTATTTGAGACTAAATAATCTGAAAAGGTTTGCAAGATGGATGTTGATACTTTTAACGTGTACCGAGTGATTAACGACAATGAGCTCTGTCTCTCTGCTCCATGTTAAGACATTTAGCAGCATCCACTTGACAACCAACATGTAAAAGGACGGTAATAAAATCTAATCCGATTATGTAAAATGCAACGATAGCCTTAAACGCCTCATTTAAAAAATACCCAAGTTCTTGATTTTTATTTTGTTGCAATCCAAAGATCCCAAAGGATAAAATCATTTTATCTGACATCATTAAAATCCAAAATCTTATTCCATAGATTTTAAAACAATAAAATAGGATAATCTTTAAACACTGTTTTAAGCTTTCAACTAAATTTATACTGTCACTTACGGGATATCTTCCGTGATTGTTAATTATTTTGAGCTCCCAATATTTCGACGCTAACTCACGATCATGGCGCTTGCAACAGCTTCGAAATATCGAGAACTCAAAATAATGAACAATCACGGAAGATATCCCGTAAGTGACAGTACAAGTTTAGAATATTCTTTATTATGTACACCATACAAGTAACATTCAAAAAAGAAAAAAAATCACATAGCAAACAATAACAATTATTCTTTTGGTTGTTATGCCATGAGATACCGTAGCTTAAAACCAAAAGAAAGCACAATTTACTGCTAAAGCCGGCCATCTTTCACGAACACAGCTTCATTATAGTCGTTCCTAGGTTCAGATCGTAGTAATATATTATTCTAGATCCCAACGGACCTAACTATGCCGCAACGGTGTCCGGTGTCCTTTAGTAACGTAAGACCCTTTTGTTCTGAGCGCAGTTTATTTCTGGTGAAAGAAATTATAGGGAATTTTATTTTGATATCGTTGAGCTTGTTATTTTAGAGGGCATTGGTAGAGCTTTGAGTTGAGGTTTGCAAATTTTGGATCGATACAAATTCTTTCTTTTAAAATGGAAATTGTTTGCTAATTTTGACAAAAGTTGCTAGTGGATTGAACTACACTTAGGCTGAAATTATTTTGCTGTCACTATATTCTTAAAAAAAAAAATTGACCGTACAGCTTGGCGTGCTAGTAACATTCAAGCATTATTATGATTTTGACTATACTGAATCTGCCTTCACTAGGATTGATCAAAAAAGACAAATTGATGACAGCTCTTTCAATCTCTAGAGTTTTTATGTAGTCGGCAGCACCCCTTTACACAGCGCAGCGGTTGAAGGATTGGCTTCCGTACTATAGTTCGCGGCTTCAACCCATTCTGCATAAATACTGTAAATAGGTAATAATAGGTACAACGATTTTAGGCTTTACGTAGGTTGTCATCCGCCTAACCTTTTCCCAACTATATTAGGGTCGGCTTCCAGTCAAACCAGATGACGCTGAATACCAGTATTTTACATGGAGCGACTGCCTATCTGACTTCCACAACCCAGTTAGTTCCGGGTAAAACGATACCCCTTGGTAAGACTGGTCGTCAGACTTTTTGGGCCACTGACTACCTAACGACTGCCAAAGATCTACAAATTAATGACACCCGGGACCCACGGCTTAACGTGCTTTCTGAGGCACGGAGGAAACTCGGTATGTAATGGGTGGTCACCCATCCACAGACCAACCTAGGTAAGCACGGCTTAACCTAAAGATCGACCCGAGCGGCTGTTATTATTTAGCCACGAGGTCCTCCCAACCCGCTCTGAATAAATACTGTAAATAGGTAATAATAGGTATACACACCTGTAGTACAACGATTTTAGGTTTTACGTAGGTTTTGATAAAAATATATCAACTTACGATGTGGGAATTAATTACACCGAAGAACAAGAATAGGATAATAATAATTAAAATCTGGTATCGAAACAAAAGATAAGCGCAGTCTTTTATTTTCTCAGTTAAACCACAGAGGTTTAACTGAGCGACTACACAGTGGCGAAACCGTTAATTAGTGAGAACAATAGCACATCCGATACAACTCCCGACTCCCGGGGTAACTGTCTGAAGATAATGAATGAAAAGTTATTTATTTACGCTTTTGTTCATTGGAGCAGAGGGACTGACCTCTTTGGTGATGTTCTACAAAAACTCCAGCACGCGTCGCATGACCACCGTAGAAACGGGTCTGGTTGACGGAAGAATCGAAAAAATGACAGATTGTGAAAAGAAATCTGTCATTTTGTCGATATAGTTGTCGTATGTAGTACGCGCAACCGGTGGCGTGCGTGTATGACCGGATGTGGATAATATAATATAATACGTGGATGAAGCGAAAGGAGTATCTAAGGGTAGCATCAGGTCGCGTTCTGTGACGAAACCTCATCACTAATACAGACGACTGGACGTGGACGCAAACGATACTGTTAAGCCTGACGCAAAATTATATTGGATTTTTCCATCATTTTCTCAGAAGAAACCCTGAGTCTATATAATTATACCCGGTTGATGACAATACGTCTGCCCCTTATAGTTATTATAGCGACCTTAATATTGCTGGTAAAATGTGGCTGTACTATTATAGATACACTTCTGCCCGACCTTTCGAAAATCACTGGCGTTATGATGTTTGTATTACTAGTACAGACTCAGAGTAAAAAACTCAAGCGCTTTTGTGATACTATGTGGTCGATAGCAATATGTTACGCATCTTTTACGAGAAAATCCGAATGACTACCTAGTATTACTTTATGTTAGTTTATAGTTAGTTCGTTTACTGTCCGTTGGTGACCGCAAGCTGTAAAAAGACGCCCAAATAGAGCTGTTTTCAGAACTATTAAACTTGTCTATTTGACTCGCTTTATATTACTGTATGATTCTTCCTAACTACTGACCTAATTATTTCGATTTCGTAATAACTTATTCATCTAAACTTATTATAAGTTAGGAAAACTTTAATTAAGTGAGTCTTGAGCCTAAACCGTTGAGCTAATCACTATTTGCTGCTTTATATTTAATTTTTTGCGGTATCCGAGCCTTCTAAATGCGCGCTTAGACATCATTTGGGTGTTGCCTAGAGTTGGTGAAACCGGACATGAGAGTGGTGGCCTTAACAGAGGTCAATACGAAACTATTTTTTTATTTTTAACTAAACGTTGCCCATCACTAGGAATATCTCCTGTATCTTGGGTGCGTTTACAAACACAAACAGCCAGACTCGGAACAACTACCTGTAGGCCATACAAATATTGTTCCGTGCGGGAATCGAAGCCGCGACACGCAGCGCAGCAGCCAATCGCTCAGCCACTGCGCCAACCGCGACGTCAAATACCAGAGAAATTGAGAGAAAATAGTCTGTGACAGACGGATAAAAGTGATTTCATAAGTTAGGTTTTTGTTGGCACAGAAACCTTAAAAGTATGCTTACTTTATAGAAAACTTTTTTAATGTAAAATGTCATAGTAGCTTGTAGCTCGTACCGACTCCAGTTGAGCTTTACTTTGAGCACTATATTTCATTTTTATGTCCTGAGGGAGTTTTTGGCGGAAAGCAAATTGTGCTGTATTTGAGATGTAAGGCGGAAGAGATTGGGTTCAGAGCAAGTTTCTTCTTATTTTGTGCTCTCAAAGATTTATGGTATACACCGTGACTTTTTAGTCATCTTACAACAGCAGCCCACTTCATGTATCCAATGACTACTAAACATTCACAAAAAAAAAGGTATTTATGAGATTTTAATAATTTTAAAATAAAAATATTATTTAATATTATGACGCATGACGTAGTTAAAACACCCTGTTGTGAGCGATGATCTACTCGACTCGAACGCTGGGTACTGGGTAGGTATATTCTCCCGTTTTATCATTAACAGGATGTTTCATATTTTTTTCTAATGTTTATTTATTTCTCTTTGACCTATAACGGAAGATAAAAAAAATCGCACCTAGAGCTATTTTATGTCGGGCACATTAAGTGGACTACCTTTGTAAGACGACTAAAAAGTCACGGTGTGCTGCTGTTTAGCATTTAATTCCTGCAATCTATTTTTTATTTAATCCATGACAACATAAAACATAATGTAGTTTTTGACGAGATAAATAAATCTGAAACCTTGTACCGATTATTTCAACTTAAGTTAAAGAATTGGATTAGGTACCGCCAATAAAACTGAGAAGTTCAGTCACAGTATGCTATCTCAGATTTAAACAAATTGTTGTTAAATTATTGAGAAAGTAAAACTTATTATACAAAGAAAGGACCACAAAAAATATGTTAGATAACACATAGAAGACCACCAAATGTTAAATTCAAACTAGATTCGTATATATACAGGGTGTTTGGTAGATGGGTGCAAAGCCTGAAGGGGGTGATAACTTAGACCATTTAGAACTTATTAAGCTAAACTTGTCTTAGACGAAGTCTGCTCCTTGTATTTTTTTTTTGAAACTCTAAGGTTTTTAACAATAATACCCATTTTTTTTCAATTAATTGTTAATAGTGTCCAGTAAAAGCTGTTATGTTATTATTTTTTATTTATGTAATGTATGATTACTCAAACAAAATAATTCCCAAGCATCTGTGTCATCAGAGAAACATTCTACGCCATATTCAAGTTTGAGAAACTTTTAAAAATCAAGACAATGTTTTGTTTACGGCACTATAAAAAAATTAAAAAAATAGCCTCAGTTGTTCAAACCATTTTAAAAACATGCTTGGTTATTGCCCTTTCTTTTGAGGTACTATTTACGCAGATGTCTTATCAACTCTTGGAATTAGGATGTACAAAGCAAATTGAGGTCGAATATTTAATTTTTAAACAGACCAAAATAATGCAACATTTTTGTTAAAATAATTTATTGTTCATGTTCAAAATGTTAACCGCGGTTTCTTACACAAGCGCGTGCCCGTTTTCTCACTTCTGTAGTCGTGATTAATTTCATTGCGTTGTTAATTTCATCTCCTGCTTCATGACTTGAAAAGCCGTTTGGATTCTTTCTATTAATTCTTCTCTAGTTGAAATTTCAACGTGCGTGTAGACGAGCTCCTTGGCCCGTCCCCAAACGAAAAAATCCACAGGAGTTAAATCCACCACATAACACACACCACATAATACCAATATTGGCAATGAGAAGACCAATGATTTTTCAACAAGATGGTTATCCAGCACACTGGACCCTAAACGTGAGAGAACATTTAAAAAATTGTTTCCCAGAGAGCTGGATTGGCAGAGACGGGCCCATCCCATGGCCACCTCGATCACCCGATTTAACTCCTGTGGATTTTTTCGTTTGGGGACGGGCCAAGGAGCTCGTCTACACGCACGTTGAAATTCAACTAGAGAAGAATTAATAGAAAGAATCCAAACGCCTTTTCAAGTCATGAAGCAGGAGATGAAATTAAAAATCACGACTACAGAAGTGAGAAGACGGGCACGCGCTTGTGTCAGAAACCGCGGTCAACATTTTGAACATGAACAATAAATTATTTTAACAAAAATGTTGCATTATTTTGGTCTGTTTAAAAATTAAATATTCGACCTCAATTTGCTTTGTACAACCTAATTCCAAGAGTTGATAAGACATCTGCGTAAATAGTACCTCAAAAGAAAGGGCAATAACCAAGCATGTTTTTAAAAAGGTTTGAACAACTGAGGCTATTTTTTTAATTTTTTTATTGTGCCGTAAACAAAACATTGTCTTGATTTTTAAAAGTTTCTCAAACTTGAATATGGCGTAGAATGTTTCTCTGATGACACAGATGCTTGGGAATTAATTTGTTTGAGTAATCACACATTACATAAATAAAAAATAATAACATAACAGCTTTTACTGGACACTATTAACAATTAATTGAAAAAAAATGGGTATTATTGTTAAAAAACTTAGAGTTTCAAAAAAAAAAATACAAGGAGCAGACTTCGTCTAAGACAAGTTTAGCTTAATAAGTTCTAAATGGTCTAAGTTATCACCCCCTTCAGGCTTTGCACCCATCTACCAAACACCCTGTATAAGTGAGTCATAATAATACATTCGTCCCACAACCCAAAGGAATCCCGGTTCAAACTAAAAGGTGACAAAAAGCATCCTATATTTCTTCACCACAGAGTATTAAAAGTATAGAGGCCTATTTTTGTTTGCCAACGGTAACGTTAAACTTGTTTTTTTTTGGATGGGAAATCATTAATTAACCCCCCCTGCTCTGGGCGGAGTGAGAGGGAGTGTCAGACTTTTATTGACTAAAACCCATCCATGTTCCTTCCTTGCCCTTTGTGTTCCAGGCCCACGGTATCTCTTTCGAACAGTCCCGCAGCCCCGGACTACACATTGCCTGACTCGGAGATCAAATCTTAGATATTTGATAGGTTCTATAAAACCAAAATGATCTGCTTATCCGAACTATGATGAGGTCGGCATCCAGTTTAACCGGATTCAGCTGAATTCCAATATTTAACATGAAACGACTCGTTCTGACCTTCACAACACAAGTTTGTCAGAAAAATAACCTTTGACAATACTGGTTGTCAGGATAGGTATTAATAATAGGACTGCGGGACTGTTCGAAAGAGATACCGCGGCCCTGGAACACAAACGGCAAAGAAGGAACATGGATGGGTTTTAGTCAGTAAAAGTCTGACACTCCCTTGCACTCCGCCCAGAGCGGGGGGGGGGAGGGTCATTTGATGATTTCCCGTCCGAAAAAAAAAGCATTAATAATAAGAAATAAAAAAAGAACAAGAATACAATAGACCTGTCTATCCCTCCAACAGTCTGTGCTTACCAAAATCATCCCTCTAAACCTTACCCTTTACCCTGTTACCCTGTAAAGACGTGCTTCAGGGAAATAATGGGTCATGGCATCCTTGTGGGGATTCCTTCAACGAATATAAAGTAAGTTGCGTCCTGTTTCGTCATATTTACGTCCCATTATTGGATTTTTAAAAGATTCCTTTTATTTACTGGCTGGAGATGGCCTGAGGGAGTTGTTATGAAGGAAATATAATAAACAATGTTGAGTTTGATGTCAATATACGAAGACATGTTTTCTGTATACGTGACTTTATTGTGTGTACGACTGTGTAGTATAATTTTCCTGAAATTATATAACATACATTACATCACACCTGTAATCCCCGATGGGCTAGGCAAAGGTGTACCTAATAGTACACCCACATTTCGCCAGTTATAAGACCTATGTAATAGGGTGCGAGCCTATTGCTATAAACCGGGCACTAATCCAGACTCCGTAGCTGTTACTAAGAAATTCCTGATGGTTGTAGTTTTCAGCGTCCCCACAGCTGGGCTGCAGGCCTGTTTTCTCGCTCGACTGGGATACAATCCACCACGCGGGTCCAGTGTGTGTTCTGTATGTCTTGAATGTTTGGATTCCCAATCCATGCCGATTTGATCACGATATTTTCCCTAATTCTTTTGAGTTTTTAGAGTCTATCACCCGGGTCACCTTGGAATGTTAGATAAAGCCCCGGCGTAACCTAACATTCCAGGTACTTTCTGAAAATTTTTGTGTCTGAAAAACAACATACTACACCAACTTCGTATTGCAACGTCAGACTTGTCAGTGGTGATGCGAATAATTGGTCTTATTTAAAATGCATATCAACTTGTAACATGAAACATCGTGGCGTGCATTCTGGAGGTTCTATAGAAAGGTTAACCATCACTTCTATATCCATCTGACTGGTTTTATTATTTAACTACAAACTAGTACTAACTAGTATGAAGACGTGACCGTCTGTTGGTTACTTCGCCTTAAGAAGACAGTTTTTTTTTCTTTAAACTTCGTAGCAATTCTCACAAAAAGAAATTCTGAGTGAAACGTTAACGTTATTTACACTTCTAGTGATAAAAAGAATACAATATCATGGTTTTTTTTTAAAAAAAAAACCTTGTCCCCCACTAGGAATTTCTCCTGTATCGTTTACAAGCATTTAAACCCACATACACAAACAGTCAGACCCGGAACAACTACCTCTAGCTCATACAAGTATTTTTAATTGTTCCGTGAGGGAAACAAACCCGCGACACGCAGCGCAGAAGCCAATCGCTCAGCCACCGTGCCAACCGTGTCGTCATATTAATATCATTTCTGCCTCTCACTCACTTCCCAATTATTTTTCAATCTGTCTATTCTTCGCAGCGATAAGCCTACCGTCAGACGTCAAAAATAAGTGTAATTACGTCATCATACCCGGGCAATACAGCTACACAGGGTGAATTTTTCAAGTATTTTTCAAAAATACTCAAAGGAATTTCGAGCCCGATTTTGATGAAAACAAGAACTGCATCATTATATTTTTTGGAAAATCAATATTGTACATGTCATTACATCCCAGAATTTGATCCCTATTAGTGACACTATCGAATGGTGTAATAAAACAGTATGTGTTTTTTTTTTTCAAAATCAATGGGCTTGATTCCTGGCTAGGAATATTGTTTTTCTAAGAATCCGGTGGTGCAGTTTTAGTTTTCATCAATTTTTTTAGTTATTCCTCATGGTTTCGGATTTAGCCATCCACGCCCACTTATAAAAAACGCCCTGTATAATAGTTATGTCATCCTACCTGGATAATACTGCGATATTGCCGGCTACAGGCCGCTATTGTCTAGCGCCGATATTAAAGTTTCAAGTGGAACTTTCAGCTGTAAGTTCCAAGGGGAACAGAAAAACTCATATTCGATACAAATGATGGAAAAATCCAAACAATATTACATCGACCTAAGCTGCTCGAGGAGCTCGTGGCTATATATTAACAGCCGCTCGGTTCGATCTTTAGGTTAAGCCGTGCTTGCTCAGGTTGGTCTGTGAATGGGTGACCACCCATTACATACCGAGTTTCCTCCGTGCCTCGGAAAGCACGTTAAGCCGTTGGTTCCGGGTGTCATTTCTAGATCTTTGACAGTCGTTAGGTAGTCAGTGGCCCAAAAAGTCTTACCAAGGGTTATCGTATTACCCATTACTAACTGGGTTGTGGTGGTCAGATAGGCAGTCGCTCCATGTAAAATACTGGTATTCAGCTGCATCCGGTTAAAACTGGAAGCCGACCCCAGTTTAGTTGGGAAAAGGCTAGGCAGATGATGATTGACATAAGCTGCCGAACAGGCTAAGTAATCCCTTTGAAAATTGCTGTAGAAAAACAGTTCGCTTTGAAATCTATTACGACTTATCTGGACCGTTTGTATTTTTCTTAAATAAAGGCATCCCCATATAGGTAAGGTAGCGTTGAATATCTCCAGGCTGACAGGGTTTTCAACTTTTCAAGGATCATTGTGCACTCGAATAACGTTGACATGACGGTGACAGGTCTTGGTAAACATTGATATTACACAGTAATCTTCATATTGTAACATGTTTAATTTTGATTTTGTTTTTTTAATTTTAGTTTTGATTTTGTTTTTAATTTTTGCATTAAATTTTGATTTTAAGTCTGTTTTTAAACTTTGATTAAAATTTTACTGTAGACTTTAATATAACTGATAACATTTATTATTTTCTGGGGCTTGCGGTGTTAACCTATAAGAAATTGTTATACTAATCTTTGATATAAGAATCTTTATTTTAACACGTAACAGTATAAACAACAATTGTTGCTTGGCCAGAAATAATAAACCAATGTTTCCATTGCACCCGCGTGTCTCTAGAATACAATATTCCCAACGCTTGCCAGACAAACCAAAATATGACTTAAAAACAACAAATCAAACAATTTATGAAAAACAAAGATTCAAACAATCATAACACTAAACTTGTTCTTAACACTTCAATCTCCGTGAAAATCTGTTCACTTCATTTCCATTCGTGTCTCGAACAGAATCCGCTGTGATGCTCACAGCTTCCAGTCAGTACTTAGCGTTAAATCCTCTAGGCTCCGTTTAAAGTCTACCTTTTTAAATTGCTTTAAAACTCTGTACACTGGACGTTGACACGAGTTAGAGGTTACATCTTTTTAAATAGGTTCGGGGAAATGTTAGTAGTTGTACGATTATTGTTTTGCCCCTATAATACTATATACGATACAATACGAATACGATACCCCTTGGTAAGACTGGTTGTCAGACTCTTTGGGCCACTGACTACCTAACGACTGTCAGAGATCTACAAATGACACCCAGGACCAACGGCTTAACGTGCTTTCCGAGGCATGGAGGAAACTCGTTATATAATGCGTAGTCACCCATCCACAGACCAACCTAGGCAAGCACGGCTTAACCTAAAGATCGACCCGAGCGGCTGTTATTATTTAGCCACGAGCTCCTCCAGAGAAAGACAATTCTAACTTTATAGGCCAAGACCTTGACTGTTTCAAAAACAGAAAAACTAACGAAACACCGACGTCTGACCTTTAGGTAATCTCCCAAATTAAGTTATATCCTCTTTCATAGTTGTACAAGAATGTAGGCTGTCTGGACTTTTACCTTTGCTTCACGTTAGTATTCTTCTTCTTCTTTATCGTGTGGTTAGTTCGTAACCTGGTGTCAGAGTTTTTATGCCGCGCATGGGCCTCTGACTTGGCTTTACATGCCGTCAAGAAATATCTCTCAGGCATGCTGGTTTCCTCACGATGTTTTCCTTCACCGAAAAGCAAGTGATAATTATACTACACGCACATGAATCCGAAAAATCAGAGGTGCGTGCCTTGGGTTCGAACTCAAGACCTATGACTGGCAGTCCGACGGTCACACCACTAGGCTATCACTGCTTAGTTAGTTAGTCGTTAGTATTCATAAAGTATCTTTGACCTTATAGTTTCAAAACCAAACTAAACCTTCTTGTTGTGATTATCTTTAAAGCTAGTAAGTATCACGCTTGGAAAGGGGATTCTTAAACCCATCTTACTAAGGGGTACCGTGTTGGTAAGTTACTGGGTTGTGGTGTGGAGGTCAGAGTCAGATGATACATGTTAAGTGCCGGTATTCACTGCATCTGGTAAGACTCGAAGCCGACCCCAACATACCTGGGAAAAGAAAAGGTGGATGATAATGTAATTGTATTTTTTGATATGTGGAATTCGAAGTAAGGTGTTCATTGGCATTCTTAGTCTAGAGACTTAAGTAATTTTAGAGATACGTTTTATTTTCATTAATAAAGTTTACAAGAAAAGTATTGTAACACTCTTTAATTAATTTCGATCACTTTATTCAAAATTAACCTAAAATAAATTGTTACACATCAAAATATACTCAAAATTATCAACCTAATTAAACAAAACATTTCATCAAAATAATCTTACCAAACAGGCAAGCTCTCGGGACTCCTGATCAACAAGTCTGCCACATAAACCAAATGAAAACAATATTATTCAAAAGATACTGAACATAAATATAAACATAAACAAACGCCTATCGATCTCCTTTGATATAGATATTGAGTAAAGTTAGTCCACTTACGCACAGGCGTTTTTAAACGCAACGTTTTATTTACCTCGTTTTTTTTATTGGATTTTCAAATTGAAACGGTAAACCAAGTGTAGAAAATAAAAAAAGTGCGTTGAAAAGATTCCTAGCGTGTTCATCAATTCAGCTGAAAGTTGTCTACAGCTGGACATAGCTAGCAGGCGTCGCCATATAAACCGGTTCTATGCTTTTCATATTCAGCAGATTCCTGAGCTCTTCACCAGGTCATCGGTCCACCTAGTGGCAAACCCTTCAAAGCTATGATTTTCGGTCCGTGGTCGCCATTCCAAAACTTTACGGCGACATTTATACCATCTGTCCTGCGAGAAATGTGTCCTGCCCGCTGCCTCTTAAGTATGGTAGCACCAGGTTATGTTGATTTTCATGATTCTTCTGTGGAACTCTTCACTTAGCATGTTAGTGGATAGCTTTCAACTACTAGCGTTTTTTTTTTTTTAAAAATTGTGCGGCTAAAAAAACGTCGCGTTATGAAGCGCCTGTGTGTACTTCGGCAGTTAAGTTAATATCACAACAATAATGGTATATTCAGGAGCTCTATTACACTTGCTATGAGCCTTATTTATCTCCGAAGAGGCTCTTAATAGGAGGCTGTGAGGGACCGATTATGTGATGAGGTGTCAATAGGGTTATGTTGTTGCTCAATTTATTTGAAGGGACTTGGTTAGGCGATATCGGCGGCTTGAGCTTAGATGGAGGTTCTTAAGTGTATTGGTATTTAGTGAGGGTCTCGATTAATGGATTAGGCGTAGATTAATCAAATACTAGGTCTAGTTGTGTTTGAGCTGTGACTAAACATTGAATGGGGATATTGATGGGTGAGCTTAATGACCTCTGAGTTTATTTCAGCTATTTCTTTGCAGAGTATCTAGTCACAGACATCTAGACTGTTTTCAGATATATAGTTTAAAAAAAAATACGTCTTAAAGTGTTTGTAAAAACCTATTTGCTAAATAAACAGCATTTATCAAGACCCCCATGCCTCTGAAAGGACATTGAACTATTGATTCCAGCTCTTATTTGTAGATCTTTAATTGTGGTTACGGGTAGTTCGAAGACCGAAAGCCAGTAAACCAGTTTTTCCAAGGGGGGGGGGGGGGTATCGTATTACTGAATAACGAGCTTGTGAAGGTCAGTCACTCCATTTAAAATACTTGTTTTCAGCTGCATCCGGTTAGACTAGGTAAATTTATGGTAAAATTAAAAACGATGTTTGCAGATGTCGTAAATAAAGACTTTATGGTCTTGACTGACATTCTCACAAAAGTCCTAAAAGTTTGATGGACTCATGAAAATTTCATACAAAACGCTGCATACACAACATAACGCTGTGACGCCAAGTTGCATATTATTGGATATAATTACAATTCAAGTGATCTTTTACATTGTAAAAACTTTCTCGGCATTACAGTATACACTATTATTTGCACTATTTATTGAAAGTAATATAATAAAATTATTGCAGTATAAATTATTTGTTTTATTACTCACTAGCGACCTTCTCCTGCTTCGCGTAGTCTTTTACGACTTGATAGAACATCGAGATTTCTTTTATATGTGTTATACTTACACATAAACCTAAATTATAAATTCTAGCTGGTACCAGCCGTAGATATTGATAAAATTTCATTGAAATCGGTTGGGTGATTTTGGAGATTAGGGTGTACATAATGTCTAGTGATTCTCATATTATTATCTTGAGATGAATAGACGAAAGAATAATCCACTTCGTAGCAGATCGCCATTCATCTACGCCAGCGTAGCAAGCACCGCGTAGACACAGCTACGCCGTAGCAACCTCGTAGCCCTAATAAAAACCATCTTTATTTAGTCGCATTTACCTTGCGTCGTAGCGCAACTACTTCTGTATTCTCGTTGCAAGGCGCCCATTCACTGTACTACTTTATAAGGAACCCGACTGGCTGTCGATTTCAATCGAATTTATTTTAATGCGACGACAACTGGTTAATGTTAGAGGAATTTCGTGAAATGGATTACTTGAGACAGGTTTTAGTGTTTGGAACTGCTTGTGTACGTATTTATGTGTGAGAAATGTAGGGGTTTTTTATCGTTTTTTGAGGCATAATGTTGGTCATTCAAGATAATATGAAATTTTCAAATACGTCGGGGTAGTCTTCGTATTTGATGACTTCAAGAAATTAAGTATCATAATTTAACAGTTTTATTTTGAAACATAAAAAACCATTCCAGAATTGTACAGGGGGTCTTACCCACATATTATTTACTTCCTTCTACCGATTTCGATCTCTGGTGATTATACACTGCCGATTACTCCCGGCCGGCCGGCATTGACCCGCAGGTATATACACCATTGTCCAATTCATCATCACCTGCTTAGCCTTTTCCATTTGGATCATCTGGTAGTCATGGATGGATGCAAACCGTTGTTTTACATGAAGCAACTGTCTATCTGACCTCCTCAACCCTCATTCAAAACCAGCGTGTGTGAATGATCAAATAAATGTGTGAACGAAGCAAAAGCAGTATGTAGATCATTCTGCTCTCCCCCATATGGAGAGACGAGCCATCGTTAATGTATTTATTTGTAAACTAGCAGATACTCGTTCTGAAAACACTCTCCAAGAACCTAAACATACAGCAAACATATTGTGGCGCAACAGTGTCGCAACTGTTGCCATATTGTGCTTCCCCTCCTGGCATTAGGAGCTCGCGTGACTGGCCGCAAATTGGTTTATGCAAATCTTACGGATGAGGCCTCAAACCGGGAGGGAGTGTTCCTCCTCCCCCCCTCCTCCTGCACCCCCCCCTGCGTCGTTTATATTTCTATTGAGACACAGAATTGGGTCAGTCGGAAAGAGTGTATAGGTTTCTTTCTAGTTTGCATACTGATTAGTCTATTTCGGCTGTGAGGTTTTTGAGGCCTTGGTTTTTAAATCAGTGATATTTTGGGCAAGCTGTTGCTTGAATATCAATAAGTTTTGAAATTGCTTCGCCAGTCTATTCAAACTTAGTCTACAAAATGTTTCGTGGCAAACATTATTTTGGTCAAAGACAGTGTATGGAGTCGAACAGGTTGAAGGAACAAGATCATTCGTCTCCCTAGAGATCTACGAATTAAAATGGGCAACTAGATCTAAAAAAACTCTTGTCATCTAACCGAGTTCATTGTCGACGGTTAGTAATAAAATTAGTCAAGTAACCATTCATTATTTATTTAATTTAAATTAATGAAAAAAAAGTGACACCAAAAATCACGAACTCTGCAAGAAGTCCCATGTAGGTCAACATCTTATTAACATTATTGCTTTCATTACCAGATTCTTCTTTTTCCTTATTAAACTTAATCCGATTACAAACGAATTACTTTCCTCATTTTTTTTTCTGTTTCTTAGCATTTATATACAGGACTAGCTATTTCTCGCGACTTTCGTTGGCGTGAAATTATTATAAAAAATATTACTTCCCTTTTTTAATCGAATTTTGTCACCAATTTAAAGGGTTTTATTTTTTTTGCTTAGAACCCTAATCATTTTTCTAAAATAAAGTAGCCTTTTTAGAACTTATAACATTAGCTATATGCCAGTAAAAGCCCCATCAAAATTGGTCTAG
Organism: Noctua pronuba; assembly: GCA_905220335.1. Classification (NCBI taxonomy): domain Eukaryota; kingdom Metazoa; phylum Arthropoda; class Insecta; order Lepidoptera; family Noctuidae; genus Noctua; species Noctua pronuba. The sequence goes on from LR999913.1 coordinate 14,815,050, forward strand.
CCGTTTCGGAGATTAGCCGGAACAATCAGACAGATAGACAGACCGACAGACAGACAAACATTGAAAAAAATATGTTTATTTACACTTTATTTCTTATTTTTTGGTACTTATACCATATACATACAGGGTGTAAACAGACCCTTCACGAAGCCGTCAACCAAGCATTCTGTACATCAAACTAAGTAACTTTACGCAAAAATTATAGCTGGGAAACGACTTTTTTTTTTTGCGTGAAATATCACGTTTTACGGTAAAACTCAATGTAACGCACTCAAAACTTAGTGCTAATGGATACTTTGAATAGTAAACGGGTCATGGAGTTAGTTAAAGTAAAATTAAAACCTATAAAAGTGGTATTTTAAAAAAAACTTGTGAAAAAATTGGAACTTTGACCCCCAATATCTCCGTAACTAGAAGGTTCCCAGGTATGGTTCAGAACAAAAAAATGACCGCAATGATGGGGAGAACAAGTGCCTTTCGGCTTCGTTAAGGGTCTTTTTACACCCTTTATACTTTGATATGCATTTAGTAAAAAGCTGTTATTTTGATGTTACAAAAAGACACTTATTATTTATTTGTATAGATGTAAGGGACATCCACTTGGAAACTGTACCATGAATTCAGTACATGATACTAGGACCCATAGTACGAATTGTTCGTCGATTATAAAAAAAAGACGATATATTTTTTTTGTAAGCTTTATCGAGAATGCTCAGCTGAATTCAGGGTAGCGAATAACACAACAATGTCCCATCCACCCCGTATAATAAATCTCCAAATAAACGAAATCCAGCGGAATTCAAAATATCAAAAAGGCTTTTAAAAATAAAATATAAAAAATACATAAAAATTTGTGCTGTGAACGAAATGACTTAAACAGTGCCTGAAGTAGAGAAAAGTGTCCATTTTGAAAGTAGTGGTATATCAGTAGTGTTGTCTGTTGTGACGTCATTACGTCGATGTGTTAGAGATGAATACGGTACAGAGCACCGGCGGCGGCCATGGGGGGTCCATGAAGAAGGATCACAAGCATGAACAGGTCAGTTTTAGATTTATTTTATATATTTTTAGTTTAGATGTACACTTACATTCAGTGGCCACGAAGCGGACCATTTTATTAATTAAATAATCGCCCTTTTCGTATGTAATCATGATGGAATTATTGTATTTACAAACATTGGATTAAAGAAGTTTTACTCAATAAATGAAGTTGTAAAAGTAAAAAATTAAAAAAAAACACACAAAAAATCTAGTAAAAAAAGTCTATTCATAGTCTTGTTTCCAATTGATGTTATTTCCACATATGCGAATATTAACTTAACAAAACCCCTCCAATTACGTTGCGTGTTGATTAAGCTAATTTCAGAAGGAAATACAATTGCAAAAAATTATAAAAATGTTTCAAGTTGTAGCGCAAATTGAGCCTTATGGCTATGTTATTTTAACAAAAACATGTACCTGTTCACTTGTTTGGAAACTAAATCCTGGCTGCTAATCAGGTGCAAGTCATTGTGAAGAAAGGCAAAATTAAAAAAAAAATTGTTAACAATTTTGAACTGCTCAAGCTGAGTTAGAACCGATATAACCTAAATTTGTAACATAATTCAATTTAATACTATTCCTCGTATAATATATGGCGCCATACACTTTCATAACACCAAACTTCCAGAACAGGCAAAGACGTAGAAGTTTCTAGAAACTAATTTGTAAGCATTCGCCTGCTCATACGATGCTGTTTCACTGAAACTCAGAGCATACTGAATTTATAAACGAATTTAATATTTTCCCAAGGAGCTGCACTTCGCTTAATTGGAACGCATACACGTGATATATCTTAAATTTTTACAATCCAATCATACTTATTTGTGTCGTTGGCGTTGATGACTAGCAATCAAGGATGAATCTACGAGGTATTGGAGCAGACGTAGGATAACTTTCATTCTTTCTTTATTTGAATAGGAAATACATTATTCTTAATTTATAGTAGATTACATACGCGTCAGCCTGAACTAGGTAATATAAAGTGCTTCAACAAAAACCAAAAAAAAAATTTGGTCTTTGAGTGGCTATTTGTGTTACGTACTCAAAGTAAAAAAAAACAATGTTGTTCGTTTTTTCAAAACTACCATCATCATCATTATTGGTAGCTCTGTTCCACCAGTGCTGAAAATAACTTAGCCTACTTCCTTTAGTGCCATTCCTCACTGGCCTGTTCAAATCTCAACTAGGTCCTAAAAGCCTTCTGAATGTTGGTCTGCCAACACTTCTTCTACTATCTCTTTGTAACCATTCATTGACGGTTCTAATCCAACTACCCTCGTTTCACAGTTAAAATTCCTTTGTTGCATACATCTTGAGCAAAAATTCTGTGGCAGATAAACGAGAAAATTACCATTTTTCTTTTTAGGTTGGAAACAAATTAAAATATTTTAAAAGGAGAGCCACAGCTTATGATTATTATATCAAGATATTCAAGGACAAGCATAAAAATCCATATAGTAATGAACTTTACTGAACAGTAGGTATTGTGAAAGTGTTTTTAATCATGGAAATTAATGAAAACGGATGAGGGCAAAATGGATTCTCATTCAATTGTAGAATTGTTGGGCCTTCACAATTTACATTAACAAATCTGACAGAGAGCCAGCAGTAATTAGCTAAAAGCTTGTAAATTGTCGACCAGTCTTAATTCAATTCTCGTTAGACACAATTATTAATCAAAATCCCAGGGAACGGCTTGCCATTACTTAAGTTGGCGCTTTCATCTTTCAACTTGACTGTATTATTATTTGTGTTCGTTTCTGTGTAATTGATGTTAAGTAAATTTTATTGAATAATTTGCGTGTAATTTGGTAACGTTACTTTTTTTTATTGTGGTACCGTTTATTTTTATTTTTTAACTACTAGCTTTTGTTAGAAATTATTCTATGTGAACGCTGAAATAAAAGTATCCTAATCCGTTCAAACGTTAAGGCTTGAAAAAAGAGTAAATTTTCCTACTTATAATGAATAAATTATGAATGAATGTACATTCTACAAGTAAATACGACGAACAAAGGAAAAAACATAATACACACATACACACACACACATACATATATACAGGATTATTCTTCAGTAGATACGCCATGCAGACTCTATGTTCTGATACTCTCCACAGTAATATCACTTCTTTTGTTACTTCGGTTGCGAAGACTTACATAAAAAACGAAAGCATAGAGAGCATCCCTTTAAGGCTTTGTAACGACTTCCTTTTTATCGACAAATTATCCTAAAATCTCCGGATTTCACTCACAAAGTGACGGATACGAGTGACAACTCACTAACGACCATCCATTCTTCTTTTTTTTACTTATAGCCTCCTTTTAAAAACAATGCGGACCGGCTTTTCAAAAGTTGCAAAATTGTCGTCTTTTGTTTTTATTTTCTTTAAAAGCAGCCGCGTTCGGATTTTGAAAATGTGCCAAAGAAGCTTTAAAATGTTGTCGAAACATGAAAATGTAAAAGAGAACGTATTTTGCGATTTGTTCGACTATCATAAAAACAAGCAATGCATTGTCACTTAAAGATATCAAATAAAATAAATGGAAAAGTTGTCAGTACATATCTACATTTTTAATAGTAACCTGACAGAGTGCCAACGTTTAAACACTGTTTTAAGCTTTCACGGTTTACAGCTAAACTTATACTGCCACTTACGGGATATCGTCCGTGTTGTTTGCATTCTCCAGTCAGGCCGCGATCATGGCGCTTGCAACAGCGTCGAAATATCGGGAGCTCAAAATAATGAACAATCACGGAAGATATCCCGTAAGTCACAGTATAAGTTTGCCAACGTTTAGTTTAGAATGACATATTGATTGCCACTCGAAAATCAACAGATTAAAGCACCCTTTGAAAGGGAAGCCCAGAAGATTTTCCACCAAGGACATAATATTCAACACAAAAATTAGATTATTGAGTTGAGTGGGGTGATGAGAAAACGCCAAAACTGTATTTAAACATATGCTGAATACGCAGAGCTGCTAACTGAAACTTTTCAATATACCTGGTTTTAGCATTCTATCATCCCACCACCCATCAATCAAGTTTTCGTGCTGAATATGGTTGCTGAAAAACCCTCAAATCTAAATTATAACCGTGAATGGACAAGCCAGGTGAAAGGGGTTTCACCTTGGGCTGGGGGCTGTTGGGCTGCGGGACTGTTCGAAAGACATACCGCGGCCCTGGAACACAAAGGGCAAAGAAGGAACATGGATGGGTTTTAGTCAGTAAAAGTCTGACACTCCCTTCTACTCCGCCCAGAGCCGGGAGGAGTTATTTGATGATTTCCCATCCGAAAAAAAAGGGGTTTCACCTGGGTTGTCCATTCCCTGTTGTAATTTCAACCTATTTTCAAAACTGCACTTCGAGAAGCCAGTGTATCTAAAATCAACATTGCATCCGAGCACCACCATGTTATGTCTCATAATAAAGGACGTCTTGTCTCTGGAGGCTGGCATGTTGTCTGCCCGTATAATTGGGGTGCTTTGAGGCAATTAAGCGACCCAGTCACCTGTGTAGGGTGTTTGGTTCCGACAACATTAGGATGCAATGAGTAGGAACATTTATCTGTGATCGTAACGACCGTATTTGACATCTAAATTTATTCGGTATCAATACAATTTCTCTTTGATTTTAGAATTGAATATTATTTGTATGCCCCTGCGATGGTAGAATATGGAGGACTATATACGTATTATATTATAAAACATCTGTGTACCAATTACCCATGTTTGCAAAGAAATAAATGATTTGATTTAACGTAATATTCAAGTAACCATTTGTTTTACGGTTCAAGCTTTTGAGAAACTATTACTGGATAAATTACAAAAGTAAGTCCATAGCGTGAAAACTGTCTTTAATTTTAATTACAATATGTCTAAGCAAAAAACATCTAATTTCAAGCTCAAAAATATTTTTCAGATCTACGACTATAACAATAAGTCACATTGCCAAAAACAGATTGTTCCTATGAAAGACCTTGGTAAGTAAACCACTACAATTTCTAGACTAGCATAAAACTTTTATATCAAAAAGACTTATACGATAACTTAACAAGCGCTATCATAAACCAGAGCTCAGCAGTTCGTAAACACTAAACAAATATGGCGGTCATATGCAAAGCGCGCCGAAATTACGGCACTAGGGATGGGATACAGACTACCATTAAAATTAATTACCGGATATATTCAGCATAAGTGTAAGGTTCCCTTCTGGGTCACAGGAGTCTTCTCTGAGAGAGGAAGTGAGCCATAATCCACCAGGCGGACCCAATGCGGGTAGGTGGATGTCACATGTCTTCGAATTATCGGTTCTAGGAAGAGATGGTTTCCTCACCATGCTCGCTACTTTTACCGTTTTGAGAGCAGTGTCGATGAGACAATTAAAACAAAGTAAAGCTCCTGTCTCGGTTCGAACATACGATCTAAAACTCATAAGTCAGAGCCGATACTGGCCCACCACACCTCTAATGTGACACAGAGTGCCACTTAGACTTAATTACCGATTACTAATGCAAATACCGACATAGCCGACACTAAATTTAGATTGGAATTAGTGCTGGCGATATGCTAATGTATTGCATTCCGGGATGTTATCTGAACGGGTTGGTTTGGCTTGAATTGGCTGCGAGTCAAAGGGAATGCTCGCAGTGAGCCGAGTTGACAAAGGATGGCGGAATGAAAATGTGTGGGACTGTGAGTGTGCGCCATTGTTTCGATGTAGTGTGGTTTTTGTGGCCGAAAGTTATGGTACGTCAGTTTTGAATACAGGGAGTGAGTTATTTTGAATTTAGATGGTTTGAGTTTTTGTTAGCTAGCGCTTGTTGAAAGAATATAACACCCAATTTCACTAACATTGGGCGAAACCTAAATAAATGTCAATAAAAGCTAAGCTAGTGGATTTTCTAGCTAAGCGTTTAAAAACCCTCAGCGCGCTCTTATCAACGCATTCATTTAGTGGGCATTAGGATCAACTAAAAATATGTTTAATTATTTAATTGTTTATCCTAAATTATAAATATTATGTTGATCAGGAAAAAAGAATTTCTCACAAATTATGTGAAAGTCACTTAAGACTTACATTGTCTAGAACAACTAGAACTGTGGCGAGGTAGTTCTTTCTTACCTAACTCATTCTTTCCACCTGCTTAAAATCTTCCACCTGGACTTGAGTTGCCATGGCTGACCTGGAAGTCTTTCAATAGACTCCGGACCTAGGTTGGCCGCAGCAAGGAAAACCTGCTCAGGTGGAAATTGATTGATGACTGCCCTGGTGTATCAATATGGTGCTGTTCCACAAATGATGGGGCACTTAATATTGTGTCCTGCGTGTCTTGTTGTTTGTTTATTACAGGAACTGATGGACGAGAAACTAGTGGCTCAGTTCTGGGCCAACACAATTTAGATTGCCATCGACGCACTAAGAAAAAGACAGTGTATTTATAAATGGTGCGACTCCAAAACCAAAACTAACCGTACTATCCCGAAATACTTATATGTACATTTTGTTCCCGTTAAAACCCTTACTTTATTAATCTATAGAACATATCACTGAAAATTGCTACCGTCATCAAAATATTCCCTTTAGCATCCCGAACATGATCAGAGTACAGATATAATTTATTTTCGCGAATGATTCCAGGAAGCTATCCATAGCAATTTAAACTGCGAAATTTCAGTCATGTAGCTCCCATACGTCGGTCCGCATTTCAAGTATTTCAGCACTAAAACCGGTTATTTTCTTGGATTTTCAGAACGTGCGCTGTTTGAATAAGTGAAACGTTCTGCTTGCTATTTATTTTTATGTTAGTGAGATTATTTGCATGGGATTCGATAGCTTTACCATTTTACGTATTGATTTGTGTGCATTTTGTTTTGAGTTCAATTTAAAATCCACTTATGGACAATAAAGCAAAACGCAATATATTCCGTGACTTACAAATCGATACAACCGTAAACTAATTTACTGTAAATTCAAAACTATCTGATAAATTGTACGATAATTGTAAATTCGTCCATTTCGGACACGCTATGCCCATCACTAGCGCATATGAATATATCGTAATAACACAAAGTAAAGAAATACAGTAGGTCAACACATCTGACTGTTCTGTGGTACATTATTGTTTAATGCTTAGTAATATTATGAACACATACACATCAAAATAAGACACTTTATATATCATAGAAATTTATGTAAGTCAACAGTTGTTAATTTTGTTAATAAATACCTACTTCAAAATCAAAATATTTTATTGCACATTGGCCCAGATGGGCACTTATAAAACGTCGACAAAAAGGTTCGGGCTGGTCGTTTCCAATGGAGAAGAATCGGCAAGAAACTCCATGGTTTGGTTACTCTTTTCAAATCATTTGGTATTACAATATTATCATGGTTACAGCATTTGTACTTAAGTATGGGGGGACAGCATAGGCTCGACAATAAGTCGTTGTTTACTACGAAAGATATAAAAAAAGATACAAAGTTAACAAAAGTTAACAAGCAGCTGGAAATCTACAAAGCCTACAATGTTCACACATTCACAAACAATCGGTAAAAAGAATCTATACAAAGGTAAGAAAATATTGTAAAATACTAAATTAAACAAGTGACACAAATATTGTCATCAGTGCTGTAATTATTCTAAGCAAAAGATGTATAAATGATTTGATTCATCATCATTCACATTCATGTCTTCTTTTTTCATCCAGTCCATCTATCCTTTCGTTGGTATTCCCCTACTCTCACTCTACACCTTCGCGCTATTATTTTATTTGTGTGTGTCTATGAGCCTGTGAGCCTAAACCAACAGACATACAGAATGGATCTTCTGCCTCTCTCTATTCTACAACAATATCGCGTGCCTCTTCCAAAATAAATCAGAGTATTTGCATTTGCTACTGTTATATACGAGCACCGTATGTATGAGGATATTATTGGTCTGCCTGTGCCTCGTGGATGGTGTGTGAACACTGAGGTGACACATCGTCGGGTGTTTGTGGAGTGTGTTCTTCTTTACTAGTCTCTTTTTGCAAACAAATATGGCTGACTTAGATTTCATTTTGAAATAAAGGGTGTAAAAAGACCCTTAACGAAGCCGAAAGGCACTTGTTCTCCCCGTCATTGTGATCATTTTTTTTAGCTAGAGCATACCTGGGAACCTTCTAGTTACGGAGATACCTATTGGGGATCAAAGTTCCAACTTTTTCACAAGTTTCTTTTTAAATACATGATTTTAATGTAAGATTTTTACTTTTAACACCTCCACGACACCCATACTATTCAATCCATCCATCAGCACAATGTTTTTGAGTACGTTACATTGGGTCCTACCGTAAAACGTGATTTTTTACCCCAAAAGGAAAAAAAAGTCGTTTCCCAGCAATAATTTTTGCGTAAAGTTACTGACGGCTTCGTGAAGGGTCTGTTTACACCCTGTATAATATGAGTTTTTTCACACCTAAACAACTGAACTGATTGACATTTATAAATTGGTCAAATAGGCTACTCTTAATCCTGCCATTAAAAATGATAGCTCCGACCACAGATATCCGCATGAAAACCAAGCGTGGCATTTTTTGACTGCCTCCTATGACGTTAAAAGCACTATTTAGTTACTATTCAAGCTACAATGCAAAATAGGCTACGTTTTTGTCCTAGTATTAAGTTCTTAAGTTGTAACGTTGTTGTTTTAAACGAATTAGGTTGCTGCGACAGTAACCATTTTAAGCATAAAATGCTTAAGCCGGGCACGCGAAGTAGGTGCTCTTATGTTCTCTAGGTATATCTGTAGCGCAGACGCAGTCTCGGGCAAACATTAATACGAAGCAGTATTTGGTACAGTTTACACTGAAAGTATGCTTCGTTTCTTACAAAAAATTGGACGTATACATGCAGTCATTGCATACCGGTTGCGGACACTGGGTACTTTACAGTTACATTCTATTTGCCAGAATTCGGCGCCCGAATCCGCGTCTGATTTTGTCCGTACCGACTTGACTGTACTTTTACTGTTTATACAAACCGTGTTTGTTTTAAAAGTGACACATAGAACAAACACCCTGTACCAAAGATTTGTGTTAAGTTAAAGTCGTATATCGCGGGAAATGTCGCGGGTAGTCGGAGGTTTTTATGTTCTTGTTAGTTTATTGGTAAGCGTTTAAGAGATTCCGTTTATGCATGCTTGTGTATGTATGTTGGCTTTTTACACAATTTATGAGGGTTAGTTTTCCTTGAAAGCTCAATTATTAAGTTTAGTCAAGGTTTTTGTATAGTTACTATTATTAGTTCTATTTATATAATGTTTTGTAAAACTATTAAGGTACTTCGTTAATGAAAGATTTGGTCACTTGCTTTCTGCAACTCAGAAAGAATTGGCTTTTCACTTCTAATGTTAGGTCTATATAATTTGTTTAGCACGTAATCAACTCATTTGTATTCTTTCCTTACCAAAGAAATCCACCAAACCGTAAATTTCTCGCGATGCCACACGTATTTTGTTTTCTCTACCAAAAAAAAACAGGAGAGCCCGAAAAAGCGGTGACAAATTACTCGGTCTCGAGTTCAAGGCATGCGGCATTTTAACACCCTTAGACCTTACTCTCGTTAACCATAGATACGTCTTCACAAGAACCCAAAGTCTGAGCTGCGCTCAAAGATATTTCAAAGACGAAAAACGAAGGTCTTAATTATGGAGATTAGTAAGTGACCAATTTACGTGTTACGAGTACCTCAACTACAAAAATGTAATTAAAAAAAGCGTCATTTTAGAACTTCTTAGAATTACACCAGAACTAGGAATAAATTCTAAGACCTTCGCACTTGAACTTCGCTAGCATGCATACAAACAACTTTTTTTAGCATGTTGCGATTATTAAAAAATACAGCCGTGCTTCTTTCTTGCATGCACATAATTCAAGGTGGCAGGAAATATCGTGAAAGAATTATTTAAGTAAAATGCATAATAAACAGGTGAACATCTGTAGCCGAACAAAATAACGATAAGGATGCATAAAGGTCAGCGCACGCTAAGGTGTAAGTATTAGACCTCGGTCACACGGGCATTTTTTTAACGTGCACTATATTTTCACAACTGCAGAGTGCATCCCAGTGCGTCATAAAAGTGCACTGTAGGATTTGCAACCCTGCCGGGGCTGCGGGACTGTTCAAAAGAGATACCGCGGCCCTGGAACACAAAAGGCAAAGAAGGAACATGGATGGGTTTTAGTCAGTAAAAGTCTGACACTCCCTCCCACTCCACCCAGAGCGGGGGGGGGGAGTTATTTGATGAGTTCCCATCAAAAAAAAAAAAAAAAGAATGTCCAACTCTCGAAGCTAAGCAGTGTGTTGACTTTCCGGTGCAGCATGACAACCATACGAGGGCTAACAATAAAAAATCTCATGCATTTTCAATTAGGTAAATGAAGAAGTTCATTAGTTTTGTCGAATAAAAAAAAATATGAGATGCAATAATCACAATTCAACATGCCTTCCAAACCTACATCTGTACTGGGCACGTGTGCCTCCTCTCCACGGGGCATTCTCAGGAGATGTTGACTCATGTATATTAGCCAATAGTTTATTTTATTATAAGTGGGGCAACTTTGTAATTGCGGCCGAGGCGGAATTCGGAAGTGTGCGATAAGAGCCAGTTTTCGAGGACGTGTGCTCCTTCTTTCCTTTATCGTTTGGTTAGAGCACCCATGGCTTTACGTGCCGTCGATAAATATCTCTCAGGCTTGTTTGGTTTCCTCACGATGTTTACCTTCACCGAAGCTAATGATCAATTTATACAATACGCTCATAAATCCGAAAAATCAGAGGTCCGTGCCTTGGGTTCGAACCCGTGACCTATGACTTGGCAGTCCGACGGTCTCACCACTAGGCTATCACTGCTGAAGGACGTGTGTTGAAAAATATATTTTGCAAAACATTGTAAAGCTTAAGTTATAGGTAGCTGACCGACTTCTTGGTAGAAATAATTTCAAAAATAATAGTAGGCTTTTTAAACCACTTAAGCTCCAAAAAGTAGGCTCACCTTCTTACCGTAACACGAAACTATCAAGTTCCGCCATTACCGCGAGCGCTCTATTACCCGGCTACAGTTACACGTTACACCCTGGGGATACGCATCAGTTGTTACCTACCTTTATATCACATTGAATAATTGAATATTCAAGTGTTTTGATATCATTCTTATCGGTCAACTGGTGACGTTGTTGTGTGATAAACTTTGAAAATAAGTGGTTGCTTTATAGTGGAGAGATTCCTTGTTTTGAGTATTTTTTATGTTTGTTTTTTTTTAACCGACTTCGTGTTCGGAGATAACTCCGTCATATATAGAAAATGATTGATAAAATATATAGTAATCTACTATATATACTACTACTACTATATCTACTATAGCTCACTATGGTTAACTATGTGATTAAAGATTATAAGTACATTATGTGAGGTACTGGGTTCATGTCAGGCAAAAATGTCTCTGTTGGATCAATAATAATCGAAGTATGGCAAAATGCCAAGTCATTTTAATATTTAAATCGTTTACTATGTGGGTTTCCCACGAGGAAAAAAGATATAACAATGTCTTAAGTTTATTACGTTTATCCTACACGGACTATACAATTTACAGATAGATTGTCTCGTCAGCCTAGTGGTCGCAAACCCTTCTCCTGAGAAATGCCTCGGGGCCTAATGATGTCCTGAGTTCGATTCGCAGGTCTTACTTATTGTTATTGGGTTCTTCCGTCTGACATTACTCAGGAACAGCCCGGAGTCTGAACCTGTGCCCAGTTAATGCTCGCCCTCTTTTAAATAAAACTTAAAAACATCTGTCGGTGTACACCACTGTTCAAACTTTCAGGAAAACAAGCGTAAATACACACAGATACTCCCAAGATACGCAAACCAATTCAATCTCCAATCTACACAGCTCACATTAATATACACACATTATATACATACAGGCCCAGATTGCACAATTAAACGCGAGTGAATTGCGCATGTACACCGTAGCCCGCAGTTAATTGTTCGCATCGACTGCTCGAGACGGATCGCCTCGATCTACATGCACGTGATCGCACTTTGTCTGTACCGCTAACGACCTGGTGGAAATGTACGGGGGGGAAATTGTGGCGGGAGCGTTCGGAAACGGATTGCTAGCACTGAATGGTTTAAGTTGAACAACTCGTAAGGGTAATTTACACGTTTGTTGGAAGGATAATTGTCGTAATTTGAGCTAAAATTATAGATCTTGTGTTCCATAGATTCTGTAAAAGTATGTGATTCAAGATAACTGATACTCTGTACCAATTATGAATACTTTAATTATAAAATTCGGTATTTTTAATATGACAGCATATCTGTACATGATTAGCGACTGTTAAACCCAATAATATTTAACGTTAAAATTGACAGACGCGTAGTCTCTCATGAATAAGGCCCGCAAATCATACAATATTGAATGCTCTAAGGTATGGTATTGTCTAGTGTTAAAAATGAAATCTTTAAATTATATTGATACACTCTGACAGTTGGGGACATATCCCCGCACTATTAAACTAGATAACAACTTGACATACTGTTAAGAGTTAGTAAATGTAGTCTGTGGCAATATCCGAACAATAGACGGCTGTTAAGAAGGATCATGAGTACCCCTCGATCATAATCTAGAGAAGATTCTGCCAGACCCGTATCCAAACATTATATGAAAACGGCCATGTTAAACAGCGTGCACGATCATAATATAAATCTCTATGTTTCCACATTAAGGCACACAATGACTAGGTCTTGGCTAACGCCCAATTGTCTGTTATTACCCTTATTTGAGCAGTTACGATTAATTAGGCTTAGAGGCAATGACAATGGTCTAGTCTAGCTTTAGGTCATAGATAATTCGTCTGTAGAATCTAGGCTTTGTCTCGGTAAGCGTGTTCAGTGGATTGTTATTATAATTGCAACTGTATAACGTTGAATGTTTCAAAGATAAGGTTGGAGACAGATTTTCTTTATTTTTTTGTTAAAAAAGACATCAGTTGACGTGGAATGCGATTTAAAGATTTTAGAAAGAGACTTAAATGACGTATATGAGGCACACTGACGATGACGAAGCTTTACAAAACCACACTTTTTATAATCTACGGTGTGCCACATAAAGGGTGTAACAAGACCCTTCACGAAGCCGAAAGGCACTTCACACACGTTTTCCCCGTCAATGCGATATTTTTTTTGTTCTAGATCATACCTGGGAACCTTCTCGTTACGGAGATATTGGGGGTCAAAGTTTCAACAAGTTTCAACTTTTTCACAAGTTTTTTTTTAAATACGTTTTTAATTTGAGATTTTTACTTTAAACACCTTCACGATCTCCGTACTGTTCAATCCACCCATGAGCACAATGTTTTGAGTGCGTTACATTGAGTCCTACCATAAAACGTGATTTTTCATCCCAAAAAAAAGTCGTTTCCCAGCAATAATTTTTGCCTAAAGTTACTTAGTTTGATGTACATAATGCTTGGTTGACGGCTTAGTGAAGGGTCCTTTTACACCCTGTATACGGCTAAAGGGCCTAATAAAAGGCACTTAAAATAACATCACGCCTGTAATCTCCGAGGGATTAGGCATGTGTGTACCTAATAGTACATCCACATTTCGCCAGTTATGTTTAAGTCCCGTGTAATAGGGGATAAGCCAATTGCCATTATCCGTGCAGAACTTCAAATTCCGTGGCTGCTATTGAGAAATTCTTGCTGGAAAAACCCATAATACTTAGTTAGAGCACAATTGGTTTGAAACCGTTTTGTGTTTCTACGACGACCTACAACCGGTTTGACATTCTGTAAAAAGTAGTGCTTGGCACTATGATGTCCTAACACTCCTTTCTCGTGTTGATAGGATATGATTTAAGGCAGAACAATATTTTCAATTATTGTTCGATTTAAACTCGAACACATACGGTTTTCGGTAGGTACTGTTAGTCACTCCAATACAAATTTATGTTTACCATCCTTGTGTCTGACCCTAAAATCGCTACAAAATATGAGGCACCCGACACGAGACGAAGAACTAACCGATCCGCACAGTTTTCCTTCCCGTAAGTACTGCACTCTCCTGTCAACAGATCGGTATCAGCTAATTGCCACAATTTGCGATTACTCACGTCTCACATTGTTTTAAACTTCATTCCACGGTTGCGTGAGAACCTTGCTCAAGGTAAGCTACGTTTAACCGTGAGCTAATCGTCTTTATACAAGGAGTTTTGGCATTACTCTTTATGCTGGGAAAATTTAATAATCTGTACCTTGGGAGAAACCCTATTGTTTAAAATATCTTACTTACATGCATTAGATGCAGATAAATGAGGAAAATGTCGAAAGACAAGTTATGAGTAGGTGTGAAGGGATTGTGTGAGAGATACGTATAGTGTGTTTTTTAATCCCTGAGACTAAATTGACACATGCAAATGTCAAACTTACGAATAAAGTTGCCAGGCCTTTTTGTGTAGTGTTGTACCTACTATACCGGTTTGTTGAATCGTAACTTTTTATATGTATTAGACGATTAGAAAAAAACAGATGCCATCAGTGTTGTTTCCGTACACGGTAAAACGGAAATGTTCTCTTACAAAAGGCAGAACTTTTAAAAAATACGGCAATTATTGAAACTTGACACCATACAAATAATTACAATTTTAAAAATAATTACGATAGTGCGGCAGTTAGTGTATGATTTTGAATACGGTAACCCTAAAAGAGATTGCCCATGGACAGTACTCTTGATAAATGACTTGTGTCTCAAAACCTTAAACGGCATGAAATATCTAAAATAAAAATAATTTTTTTAAATAAGACTTAATGATTATTTATAATGGCATAGTTTTTTGAATAATAATTAATACTTTTAAGTTTCAGACTATAAAGTACGCCATTTTTTACTATCACCTGTCATTCTAGGGATGTCAATTTATTCTATTACGGGTAAAGTGCCTACCTACCCACATAAAATAAAATGATAACGATTTTGTTTTGATTGTTCAATCTATTATTGTAAAGTAATAACAGAGTTCTAAATCACATGTAGTTGCTGGTATTTCTAATACCAGTGGTTATCAATGGCGGCATGGGCGCCAAGTGGTATTGTTTATTACTAAAGAAAGGACTTTTTGTGTTGTGATCATTGCGAGTGTGACTGTGGTGCGATGTCTGCGGCTCTTTGAGATTAACTCCACTTGTGCGCAGACTCATGTTGTCGGAGATTCCCAATAAAATCATGAATATTTTACGAGTCTGGATCTCACCAACGCCGTAAGAATAAACATTGTCTTTTTAACGTAGGTAGTATGATACTTAGGAACTGCGCTTTTATGTTTGTGTAGCATTAACAAATCTTAGAGGACAAAAGTACAATCCACGTCTGTGTGTTTGTTCCTCACCTCACCAGTTGAATTACCGAATTTTAAAATAATTACTTATGTAGGTAAGAACCTCCTACTTATGTGTTGGTAATAAACAAATTATAAACTAGGATGGTTGATTTCGATCAGTTAAGTGTATTCTGAGATACCTCGCAATATTAATTGTATTTTGTTTCAATTAAGACTAGAGTTGCACAGAATTATCATTATTTAAATATGTAATGAATTACACAATCTATGATTTTAGTAGGATCTAGATACAACACTGAGCGATTAACTATCTTAGTAATGATTTCTTTCATGCTTTGCAATTTCATGAAACGCGCGAATAAGATTTTAAAGCACGACGATGCTCAAAATCTAAATCAGTGAGACTTGGTGAGGTAGTCACAGGTGGTCACCAGTAACTGGCCACCTGACATAGCTAAACCGTTACAGATTTTACACAAATGTGCTTTAAAGGCACAAAGCTCACCCGTAAACCAATTCAGACCGTTTCAAATAGCTTTTTCCAACTAATTTTTGGTCGAACATAACCTCAAAATAGTGATTTCATTTTTGTAAATATCTCGGAAATGCCATTGTGGTTTGTGTTAAATCTTTTAAGGTAATATTTAGACATGCCATCGAGTATTTTAAAGATGATTTGATGAAGACACAGCAATGTTGAATTGAGTACATTTGTCCATAGCGCCGTGGGCATTCTCCTTTAACAGGAACAACACTGGACTCCGTTTTGTTATTATTAATGTATATTTTACATAATATATATCTATACCTTATTACTTTTGAATTATTTCGTTTTAAATTACTACCTACACCTTTTATTCAGGATAAGTTATTTAAAAAAAAAACGATACTACTTGATTTTATTAACGGTAATTTACGGTAGTGGCACATCGCTATTTAAGAATTGCAAAAAACTGGCAACCCACGTAATGTCAGTTTAGTCTCAGAGATTAATTAGATTGATTGATGAGATTGAGATTGATTTTGATTATTTTGTTGTATGTATGTATGTATATATGTATTTATTATTATTTTATTTTTTTTCTTTTTTCTTCGGAAATTATCTGTACTATTGCACCTACTATTTTGTCTCTGCATCACCCTAAGGTAGACTGGTAGAAAATGCCCAAGACATTAAGTCCGCCTTTGTACATTATGTGCATAAAGTTTAATAAATAAATAAATTAAAAAACAGACTATAAACCGTAGGAAACCGTAAGACTTTTGTTATTATTCTAACTTTCAGTCATATCTAAACTCAACCAATTTCATCACTTTAGAGCCCGCCCCAATTCTCCTCCCGTACTTATCAAACTACCAACCATAGCTCACCAGTCCTGTCGTAGTCTAGTATTGCGTCGTCAGATCTATGCAACAACGTTTAATTGCCGCCATTTACCGTCGTCCACCTAAAGTTTCACTGCTTTCTCTTAGTGACGCTCGAACTATATCTATCTGCCTAGCCTTTTCTGTACTATGATGAGACTGGCTACCACTCTAGCTGGATACACCTGAATTTTACATGGAGCGACTGCCTATCTGACCTGTACAAACTACAACCCTGATACGTAACAAAATAACGCTTGGTAACACTGGTTGTCAAACGTGTTTTCAAGGGAAGCTTCTTGATATGACATGATGGTCACCCATCCGCGAAGTAACCTTGACAAGAGTAGCTTAACCTTGATCGCTCGACTCTTTCAGCTGTTACTTAACCACACACACAACTATTCTCCCATAAATTCCAACAAAGCTACACTGATTGATAGACCCGATATCTGATAATGAACACAATTTGTTATCACTAGACTATTAATTGCTTCCCGGTCATCTGTTATACGCCAGCCTGTGATAATGGCAAGTGATTAGGATAGGAACGTTCCCATTTGTCTACTATCACGCACTGTGTAAGCCTACCACTGGATACGAAGCCGCTCTGGGCCGCTTGGTTGATGACGGCAAACTCACACGTCATGAGCCAGGTCCTTGACAGTACGAACGTTTAGGTAAATTATTATGCTTCTACTGGATATATTATGTAGACAGTAATTTTGATTGTTAAGGCACCACTCCGCAGGGGCTCATGGCTAAACTCCGAAGGAGTACTTAGCTTGACTTTGTATCAAAATGTAACGTTCTCTGTGTTGCACCCCACAGTTGTGTGCCTGAGAATCAAATGAACCGCGCAGATACTTTGGAAATATTTCCGCGAATGAATATCGTAGGATATTTATTCGCGGAACTTAGAGGGTTGCATTTATGATTTTAATGATTATAAACGTGTAAAGCCGTATTTGTTACGATCGCAAATCATATTACAATCATAATCAACATACAACCCGACAATGACCTGCTAATTGCAAAAAAAAAAACGTAGGAAAATTTGAATTTGCGGCCTACCCTAGCGCTTTACTAACAAATACCGCTATTTTCTGGGATTAGTCGTCACAACTGCCAATATACTAACATAACACACATTACCAACAACAACTAATTACCGTGTGCCTTCAATATCGCTAACTGATTAATATATCCGCCTTGTACTAATTACCGACGTGTACGACCTGCTATTACACCGCACTGGTAAACCAATTAATATTAGTCATAATAATAATTGGTTTACGAGGCGCTTGCTACCATTAGTCACATTACTTGTACTTCTGTTAATCTCTCCTACTGAACTAAATTAGCTTGAAGCTATGAATCAGCTTCGTCTCCAGGCAAGCTGTTCTGGATTATTTTTAAAGCACACGCTTAGGACTTGCTTATGTTGATGTGCCTTGCATATTATGCTGGCACTTCACTTGGAGTATTTGTCAATTTTTTTTTGAGATATTGGATAAAAAAAAATGATTTTTATGCCTATTGCGATATAGTTCACTTTGTTTTCATGATAGAAGGCGAATATTTGCCCAGATCTGCCAAGTGTAGTGCCACCATTAGGTACGAACACATGCTCAAATAAAGAGCTAGTATTAGGAGCAGAAACATCTGCATGTGTTTATTTATCAGGGTTATGCTCCGCTTTCCGCGGTCTGTTCATAGATGGAAGACAGACTTTATTTATTTATTTATAGGTTCACTAACAATTGTTTGCACAGGTTGTATGCTAAAAGTAACATGCAAAAATGTACCTAAATGCAACAGTGCAACAATCAGTTACAGGTAAACTCCGCATGCATAAAGACGTTGTACAGTTTATAATATTAATCTATTTTAAATAATTACTTATCTAAAAGTCTAAAGGTCTAAATAATTAATGTATATAACAACATAAGGTACTTACGAGTATTACACATTTCCTCTCAGGCGAGATAATGCAAATGAAAAACTTTGTCATAGATGTCAGTCTCGGACCCCTTTCTTGATAGGGCTCCCTATGTCGTCGCAGTAAAGGGGGCTCAGAAATCCTTCGCGAGTATACGATATTTACGTAAATAAAAAAACACACATAAATTAATATTATGGCAATAATTTTTATTTTAAACATTTTTGTTCAAAGACAGTAGGAGATTCAGTGATAACGTTGAGATAAATGCAAGTCGTCGTGTTGATCTAGTCTAAGTTACCAGAGGTCACCGACCCCAATTAACATAAGACAAGGGCAGAAAGCTGTGTTAGGACTGGCTGCCGGCGCAAGCTCCCTTGTGCTTCACCTGGGCACCGACGCAGGCCGCGCTGAAATTAATGAGATTACTTAAATAGGTTGATTTTACAGAAGTAGTTATTTAATTACTATCTAAGTCATTAAGAACTATAACCGCTTGGCACCGACCTACATGTTCAAACGTCATGCAGTTAGTCTTGTTTTCGATTGCTGCAAAGAGCTGTAAAGATTTAACTGACCGTCCCTTGTCTTGTCGCGAATTACACAAAAACGGCGTAAGGTGACGGTGCGGCGTAGGCGTGGAATTTGTAAGGAAACGAAAGAACGGCGTGCCTGCGCCGCGCCGCTTGAGTTTAATTCACGACACGCCGCCTACGTACATTTTGTATGAAAACGTTTTGAAGCGGCATCATGCCTGCGCCGCGCCTTCACCTTACGCCGTTTGTGTATAATTCGCGCCTTAATTGACCGTCTCTTGTCTTAAGTGACCGTCGTCCTAGTGTTTATTTTGTCGTCTTTCAGTTTTTCACAAAATTATAGTGTCATAAGAACGTCTTCGCAACGGTTGTCGGTTCTACGGCTAACATGAACGGCCTATTGGTATTTCAGCTTACTTATTTTGCGAGCTATGTCTACTTTGTTTTAGTTATGTTTGTATGTTGCAGCAGTGTACAACAATGTGTGATAAGCCCCTCATAAGCCGGAACTATCTCAAACTTGTATGAGTATACGTAACATAATTAACACGAAACTTGGAAACTTCGAAACAAATTACTAAGTAGAGATGAAAGGTGTGCCGCGAAGATACACATATACACATGAAAACAACGCTTCACGCTGGTTTCCCTGAAGGGTTAGGCAGAGGTGTAGCTATAAAGTATACCCACATAATTATTTTGTCAGTAATTCCCTCAGATTCTACTAAATATGTGACAGATCCACTTATTTATATTATACACACACTTATATGTTACACTTTCCCCGACGGACCCTCATGTTCAGTAGTAGCAAAATATACTTTTTTTAATAACTTAATATTTACCTAAATTTTATTAAATTAATATTAAAATAAAAAAAATAATAATAAATAATATTAGGTATAATTAATATTATTTTATTTAATTTTGGGGTCCTAAGTTCAATCATCGGTTCGTGTAAAGTGTTATTGGGTTTTTGCATCAATGATTTAACGTAACAGTCTCGGAATCCGGTTACGCGGTACCTACTTATCGCAAATCTGAAAAAAAAGTTTCAAGCCGCAGTGCAAACTTAACCTTAACTTTATATTGTTAAAGTTACTTTTCCAAAACCACGTATCTACATATTTACATGACGTACACTAAATCGTGAATGCAGTATGCAGGTAAAACTTACCGGCAGGAGTTGCCGTAGGTTTTGCCATTGCGGCCACACACGGGGTCGAAGACCGCGGGGCAGATGCAGCCGCCTTCCTTAGCGCTGGCCATCATGGCTCCCATCAGCACGAGGAACAGGGTGAATACTGGGGAGACAGAAAAGTGATGATTAAAAAACTTAGCGGCTGAATGATATCTTAAACCTGCAATTTCACGAAGGGGTAAGCAGGCGTGAACCACGGTTGGAGTGTAGCCTTAGGGGCGCTATGGAGCGAGGACTTAGAAAAAAATTCAGACTTAGAAATTTTTTAGTTTTTTTTCGGAAATTTCCTAATTTTATTGCAGTATCAGGTTGACCTAGAACATAGAAACTATTAAGATTCTGGGACGCATAGTCCTCCGACACACCGTTTCCGAATTATGGGAAAACTAAAAACACAATCAGTTTTTTTTTTTGCCCCAATTTTTTTTTTTCAATACATTTTTTTTTGGTTTTCTTTGCGGCTCATAATGCCCCTAAGCGTATAATCCAACTCCTACAAATCCGCCCCTAAGACGACCCACTGACCTGAACCACCCTTGGCCATTAAGGTGAATATAGACTACAACATTTTCTGGAGCATTTCTGTGTAATGTAACGTTCTTACGAATGGTACAATACAGGCAAAAGCTCAGTTTCCAAAGCATTTCCATGTAATGTAACGTTCCTGCGAATGCTCGGCGTTATGTTACGGGTAAATCCTCCTTCGGGTCTTCCTCCGCGTCACCCCGCAACCGCGCATCGCCCGCACTCGTGGCTCGACGAAATGTTACACCAATACGCTCGTTGGTTTGTAACAAAGAGGCGAGCGTGCTCGACGTTTAGTTCGTAAAAGGATGATACACTAGAACATATTATAGAGCGGCTCGTTGTTCTGTTACAAGTAAATGTTGTAGTCTATACTCACCTTTAAATTTTTCACTCACACTCGGAGACACAATCATAAATTAATGCCTAAATAAATACAGGGTGTGGTCACCGTTTGTGTGTTGGTGTCCCTTGCCAATGCACAAATGGTTATCACATATTCAGTACCTCATTCTGAAATCGAAATTTCTCATCAGTAATTTAGAATAAAACACCGGGATAGTTGGAAAGGAATGGGGGAGGCCTTTGCCCAGCAGTGGAACAGAATAGGCGGACAAAAAAAAATTAAAACAAAACAGCTGTTCCATACATTTTGACCGTGTAGGTATTGCAATTTTGTTGGAAACAGTTTTTTTTTTAATTACCTACCGATGAAAAATTTTTATGTGGGGTTCAAAATGATATTGCACGGAATACGTGACCGTTTATGCGTCGGCGTCCCTTCCACCCGGGACAGTCACATTGCTGTCAGGTAGTGAAGACCTTTGGTGAGAAAAACACACATGGGGTCTTCAACGACTCACCATTTTTGCCCATGGACGTTGGCAGAATAAATAAAACGCTTATTTTTTTAGCATCATCCGCCTAGCCTTTTCCCAACTATGTTGGGGTCAGCTTCCAGTCTAACCGGATGCAGCTGAATACCAGTATTTTACATGGAGCGACTGCCTATCTGACCTCCACAACCCAGTTAGTACTGGGTAATACGATACCACTTGGTAAGACTGCTTGTCAGAATTTTTGGGCCACTGAATACCTATAACGACTGTCAAAGATGTACAAATGACAGCCGGGACTAACGGCTTTAACGTGCTCTCCGAGGCACGGAAAAAACTCGATATGTAATGGGTGGTCACCCATCCACAGACCAACCTAGGCAAGCACGGCTTAACCTAAAGATCAAACCGAGCGGCTGTTATTATTTAGCCGCGAGCTCCTCCTTATTATTTTTTTAGCCTGGACTTATAATTATTTTTAATAGCGTTTTTTTTATTTAATAAATAAAACAAAATAATATGTTTTAAAGCAGACTTACCCAAAGTTACCTTCATATTGTCCTTGCGAAGTCACAATTTGATCACGACTAATGACTAACTTGCGTCCAAGAGTCTTTTATACAAAGCTTGATAAGGCACGTTTAGTTGGCGCCAACGTTGGCCAAGCAGTCGCCCAGTAACGATGGCCAAGAGACGCGCCAACATTTGCCGCCAATGTTTTTATGTATGTTGGTCATGTTCTTAAGGAAATTGGAATCGGATGGGTTGCAATTTAATTGTGAATTGTTATTCTGAACACGTTATGCAAATGCAGTAAGATTATTTGCTTGTATGAAAGCCTAATATTAATAAAATTACCATATTGCATAATACTGTAATTACTGTATTATCAAATGCTAGGTATCTAGGTTGCACTATGAACGCCGATTAGAACAGCTCGCTTTATTTAAGTATTTCTATCCTTATCTAGTTTTAAAAAACATTTATTTTGTCGAGTAAAAGTTTTTGTAAAAACTAGCTCATTATATTATTATTTGAATGTCTTTGGTAAAAACCAATTGACAAATTAACCATCATTTAGGTCCTATCCTACACGACTATCGGCACAATGACTGCTGTACTCACGTCCCACATATCGACAACCTGAATAAATATATACTACAAGTATTCAGAATGAAAGATTCTGAATACTTGTACTATTTGTTTGTATTATAATATATATTAGTTTATTTCATTTTATTTGTATATATATGTATTAGTATGTGCCTATTTATGTATTTCAATTTATGTTAACAAAATGATATTTTTCTTATTTATTTTTTTGTACTCTATCACTATGCTGTCCTTTGACCCCAAGGTTGACTGGTAGAGAATGCCTTGTGGCATTAAGTCCGCCTATGTACCACTTTTGTACATGAAGTTTAAATAAATAAATAAATAAATAAATACTTGTCGTATATATTTATTCAAATCAAAAGGCAATAATTATTATAATAAACAATTCAAATACCTAGATCTGGCTCGCGAGGTTGTCGACATGTGGGACGTGAGTACAGCAGCCATTGTGCCGATAGTCGACCGCCAATGGCTTATTTGCCAAGAGCCTCGACCAACACCTGAGGAGGCTCGCGCTTGGCAGCTCGATCAAATATAAAAAATTATATGCTAAGGAAATCGCCAAGTGGTTGGTCGACTCTTCTCGTGACGGAGGGTGGGCCTATTTTTTGGCCAAAGCATCAGCATTGCCATCCAACGTGGCAATGCTGCCAGCCTTCTGAGCACTTTTCCTGTTGACAGCGATGTGGACGAATTGTTTGACGTCCTGTAACCGTTTTGATACTTGAACATTTTTTTATTCCTATGATAGATTTTTAGTTTGTCAATAATGTAAATATTCATAGTAAATAATAAAGTGGTTTAAAATATAAAATACATGAATATAAAGAGATAGGTACTAATAAAAGAAGAACATTGTACTAATAAATCTATTCACACATTTTTACAAAAGTGATCCGATATGCTGGTCTTGTTAAAGTTGTATTTATTGTACTGCGTCCAGGCCCAGTGCGCAGGCCATTCTGAGAACAAAAAGAAAATAAAATTAATATGACCCAACAACAACATAACATCACACTTATAATTTCCGATGCGGTTGGCAGAGGTAAATTTAATGGTTCACCCACATTTTCGCCAGTAATGTTTTTTACCAAAAATGTAAAAGAGGGCGAACCTATCGCCATCAACCGGGCATAAATCCAGACTCCGTGGCCGCTACTGAGAAATTCCTGAGAGAAAAACCCAATAACACTTTACCGGACCCGGGAATTGAACCATGGACCTCTTGCTCAGCTGTAGAGCTTGCGATCACTAGACCAATGAGGAAGTTTGAATGATTGTACTTGTGTAATTTTACTTTAACAAAGAAACGATAGCTCGATTTTGTTTGCCGAAGATTATGCTCCATTCTTCTCTTTGATTTCCAAAACTGTCAATGAATCCACCAACTATTACCGAACTTGACGAAGCCGAGGAGAAACTAGTAAATTCAGATTTAAATGAAAATGTTCAGAAGACTTACTCGCAAGCGTTGCCGTACTTGGTTCCGTCCGGACCGAACACGGGCTGGTAGACCGTGGGGCAGTAGCAGGGCTCAGCCATCAGGGACCCCACCAGCACCAGAAGCACAACGAATACTGGGGAGTAACAAATAGTTTGTTAATAAGGTATTTACACCAGGGGACACCTACATCCTACGTCTTACTTAGGTACTAAACGTGGAAGTTGACGATGATGTTTGTTACACTTTCACGCAACAACTACTTATTGAGTTTTAATGAAACTTCACTGGCTAAATAATAACAGCCGCTCGGATCGATCTTTATGTTAAGCCGTGCTTGCCTAGTTTACTTTTACCTACAGAGTTTCCTCCGTGCTTCGGAAAGCACATTAAGCCGTTAGTCCGGCTGTCATTTGTAGATCTTTGACAGTCGTTATAGGTGGCCCAAAAAGTCTGATAACCAGTCTTATCCTACATTTACCATTCAATGAGCAATATTTGTATTCACGTTCTCGAAAACGGCTGTAACGATTTCGGTGAAAATTTCAATATAGGCATTTGCGGGGGCGAAAAATCGACCTAGCTACATCTTATACGTGTATCTGGGCGTATCTGTGCAGTTGCTTATTTTTTTAAATCTTCAGTAACCAACGGTTAGTGAAAAGTAAAGTATTTATTTAAAACGGACTTACCAAAAGCAAAGAATTTCATCTTATTCTAGCGAAGTTCACAACTAATGAATAAAACTTGTTTGTGCCAGAGTATTTTATACAAAACAGTCTAGATAAGCGTAGATTAAAAGATATAGTAATTTCACTGGATTTCCTTAAGATATCTCGATATCAAATTATCAATGGACAAGCCGTAAAGGAATTTACAACACTGGATTACACAAAATAACAACACGGCTGTAATCCCCGAAGGATGTTTAGCGTGGAGGTGAGGTAGGTGCACCTGTACTACACCTTACCTAGGTACAGTCACGAGCACCAATAAATGGTGTAATAAGACCCTTAACGAAGCCGAAAGGCTTTTGTTCTCCCCATTAATGCGATCATTTTTTTGTTCTAGATCATACCTGGGAATCTTCCAGTTACGAAGATATTAGGGGCCGAATTTCCAACTTTTTCAAAAGTTTTTTTAAAATACTTGATTTTAATGTAAGATTTTTACTTTAAACACATCCACGACCCCCGTACTATTCAATCGATCCATCAGCACAATGTTTTGAAAGCGTTACATTGAGTCTTACCATAAAACGTGATTTTTCACCCCAAAAAGAAAAGTTATTTTTGCGCAAAGTTACTTACTTTGATGCACAGAATGCTTAGTTGACGGCTTCGTGAAGGGCCCATTTACACCCTGTATAAACACTTAATAACTTTTACAAGTGTTTTTCGCCTACTATTCTGATTAAAATTTCATGATGTTACGACCATAATATTCGGGAACTCATATTTTTACAATCTTTATTTGTCGCGAAAATTGCTTTTAAATTTAGGAACGTGTATACATATTGGTTGGTCTTGACTGTACACTCAGTACAGGTCTCATTTAATAGGAGCGAGCCTATTACCATCAACTGGGCACAAATCCATACTTCGAGCTGCTACGAAGAAATCGTTAATGGAAAAACCTAATAACACTTTACCTGTGCTGGGATTCGAACTCAAGAACTTATGCTCAGCAGTACCACTAAACGAACGAGGCAGTCACGTGACATCAGAATAACACATTAAATATTACCTATAAATTATGTTTTTACTCCCTACCTGGCAAAAGTTACATTGCCTTCTATTTTTTCAGTTTTCTCAAATAAATATGGATTTTTTTGGCCCTTCCGATTTTTTTTTGGGTATTTTTTTTTTTGATAGTTACAAAATCAATAAAAAATAATTAGCGACTCTTTAACCCCACTCGCCACGCCTGGTATTATTAATCTAATCTTGAAATAATCCCAATGTGCAATCTTTTTGATCAGCGTAATTCAACTAACGTCATATTTTGTAGTGAATGAATTTGTTATTAATTACATAACATCACACCTGTAATCCCCAAAGTGTTAAGCAGAGGTGTACCTAATAGTACACCCACATTTGGCCAGTTATATTTTTGAACTCCCATGTAAAAGGGCGCGTGCCTATTGCCATCAATCGAGCACAAATCCAGACTCCGTGGCTGCTACTGACAAATTCCTGAGGAAAAAACACAATAACACAGTGCCCGACCCGGGAATCGAACCCTGGACCTCTTACTCAGCTGTAGCGCTTGCGAACACTAGACCAACAAGGCATTTGAAATTATTGTACTTGATAGCTCGATCTTATTTGCCGAAGATTATGCTCCATTTCCTACCTTTGATTTCCAAAACTCTCAATTAATCCACTAACTATAAACGTGTTTTAAATTACTCTTAATTGAAACCATTTAATTTACCCTATCCTATTGATTTAGAGGTCCTCAATGTGAAATGTTATCTGACATACTAAGCTAATAAAATAAGTAAATAGGACTGCCGTTCTCACTACCCCTCGTCTCCTTGCGGTTACGTCTCCCCACATCTGTTGAATGCAGGAGAACATAATGAGCCGACGTTATCTGACGACGTGACGTCACTTGTGAGAGGCCGCGTAGTGCTATTGTGTACGCGTATGTACTGGCAAGAAAATAGGTGAGAAGAAAGTGTACAACCGAGGAACGAAAAGGTTTGGGTACCTTTTGGTCAATTTTTATGTAACTAGTAGCAAGTTCCACTACAGAAAAATTTTGACACTAACTTTTGCCTACGTTATTGTTGGGAATCGTCCCACGGGTTAATGTAGCTTCCCATTAGTGACTATATCAAAATCATCAAAATCAAAATATTTTATATCACATGGGCCCAGATGTGCACTTATAAAACGTCGACAAAAAGGTGCACGGTTCGGTTTGGTCGTTTCCTATGGAGAAGAACCGGCAAGAAACTCCATGGTTACTCTTTTCAAATCATTTGGTATTACAATATTATCATGGTTACAGCATTTTTACTCAAGTATGGGGGGACAGCGTAGGCCCGACAACAAGTAGTTGTTAACTACAGAAGATGTAAAAAAAGATACAAAGTTACCAAGCAGCTGGAAATCTACAAAGCCTACAATGTTCACACACTTAACATTAACTGGCGAAATGTGTGGCTACATCCTTGACCAACCCTTCGGGGATTACATGCGTGGTGTTATGTATGCTTAGAAGGTGGTTTTACAAGTCAACACACGGACAGCAAAATATAAAAAACATATATACAACGTGTAACAGAAAGGGTATAGTCATATGAAAGGATATGCTGCAGACAATCAAACTGAACAACTTCCTCCATGGGTCCAATACGTAAATGCGAAAAAAAAATCAGCTGTAAAAAAATATATATAAATATTTTATATTTTCTGGTTTTAATAAATATGTATGATAGTCGATAAGGTATACGGGGTGTAAACAGACCCTTCACCAAGCCGTCAACCAAGCATTCTGTACATCAAACTAAGTAACTTTACGCAAAAATTTTTGCTGGGAAACGAAATTTTTTTTTGGGGTCAAAAATCACATTTTACGGTAAAACTCAATATAATGCGCTCAAAACTTATTGCTGATGGATGCTTTGAATAGTAAACGGAGCATGGAGGTAATTGGAGTAAAGTTAGAACCTTAAAAAATAATATTTAAAAAAAAACTTGTGAAAAAATTGGAACTTTGACCCCCAATATCTCCGAAACTAGAAGGTTCCCAGGTATGTTCCAGAACAAAAAAATGATCACAATGACGAGGAGAACAAGTGCCTTTCGGCTTCGTTAAGGGTCTTTTTACACCCTTTATATGTTATGGGTCTTAGTAACCTGAAATAAATGATATATTATTATTATTATATCAATAATTTATAATTTAATTCACTGTATCAACACCAAACACGGGGTCACTACCCTTATCAGTAATAACCAGTGATCGGAGTAGGTAGATTGATTTTTGGTACTTGTATCATAAATGCACACAGAAAGAATAACATGGATAAGCCATTTTTCCGGAAAGTAATTCCGGTATTTCCGGATTCAATTAAATATTGTTAATGTTGGTAGTGATATTATTACTACTCAATTCAAAATTTAAAGGAAGGTATCAAAACTAAATTAATTCATTATTTATCTGTTGAATAATAAAAACAATCACACCAATAATCCACCAATTCCGGAGGAATGTCCATAGTAATATATACGTTTCGGATCAATGACCCCAGTTCAATCTACCTACTCCGATCACTGGTAATTACCAATGTCAATTTGATGTAATAACGTTATTTCCACACAGTCATTATTTACTAATTACATACGAAACATCTGTATGCTAATGTGTTCGCAACTAATGAGATTGGATTGCTTCAGGATATTGTAACGTTTGGGAACTTATCAATTATGCCTCTACGTATTTATACAGTCCTGGTATTTAGGTATAGCACGCGAGTTTATTATACTATATTAGAGTTTATTATATTATATTATACTGCCTTGTTGGTCTAGTGGTCGCAAGCACGACTACTGAGCATAAGGTCCTGGGTTCGATTCCCGGGTCGGGCAAAGTGTCATTGCGTTTTTCCATCAGGAATTTTTCAGTAGCAGCCACGGAGTCTGGATTTGTGCCCGGTTGATGGCAATAGGCTCGCCCCCTATTTCATGGGATTTAAACATAACTGGCGAAATGTGGGTGTACTATTACACCTCTGCCTAACCCTTTGGGATAACAGCCGTGATGCCTTAGCTTGAGGAAAAACTACAGAATTTAAAGATTATATTTACATATTTCACTCGCTGTTACCCGCGGTTAAAAATATTAATTATTAATTTATCGGTCGTTCGCCAATCTTCACAAGATATAGAAAATATAATATCAATGAATTTATTCCCTTGTTTCGGGCAACCCCACTGTGAACAGCAATAGGAGACTTGCGTGTTGCTCTTATTTTGCCTCACAGAAGCTGTGGGTAATACAACGCTGTGACAACTTAATTATCTATGAGGAAAAACTTCTGCCTGTATCAGACATAAGTTTTCCATTTCCGAAAAAGTGTTTTATGTTGTTGTTGATGTTGTTAGTACGACACAACGACAACAATAGTAAATACTTTTTAAAGTAACTTTTTGTTAAAAGTTATTCATGTGCCGAAATCAGATCATTGATTGCAAACTAAATAGCTATTCTGAATTCTCTCTCTATTCTCTACCAGTCAAACTTTAAAGTTAAAATGACAGCATTGTGCTCGGTGTTGGTTCAAACAATAATGGGGGTAAAAAGACCCTTAACGAAGCCGAAAGGCACTTGTTCTCCCCGTCATTGCGTAATTTTTTTTTGGTCTGAACCATACCTGGGAACCTTCTAGTTACGCAGATATTGGAAGTCAGAGTTTTTTTCATTTTTTTTTAATATCACTTTTAACGGTTTTAACTTTACTTTAATTAACTCCATGACCCGTTTACTATCAAAGCATCCATCATCACTAAGTTTTGTGTGCGTTACATTGACTTTTACCGTAAAACGTGAATTTTCAACCCTATACTAGCTAAATATTGAATACATTTATAAATTAAAATAACCTAAAGTAACTAACTTAACAATAAACTTAAAAAATGGCGTCAAAAAACTCCTCAACGCTGTCAACTGGTAATGTACCCAAGAGACTGACAGTACGTATCTGCGGGATAATTTCCGTCGTCAACGCGAATGAAACCTGGAACAAAAGCTAGTGCTTTTATTAAATGAACTCAAGCTATCCTAAACTTAGATTACTACTATTATAAATGAGCAAGTTCGTGAGCATGTTTGTTACTCTTTAACGCAAAATCGAATGAACGGATTTGGAAATTTGACTCACACATAGTTTGTAACTTGTTTTTTTTTTATCCAATAGAACAATTACCGAATTCCATGCAACCGAAGCCGTAGGCATGAGCTAGTGATGAATAATAGTGAAAATTGCATCAAAATCCATTGTGTAGTTTAAAAACTGCACGAACGCACAGATGGATTCGAAAAGATACGTTTTTTTTTTTATAAATAGTGATGTATTTACTTACCAAATGTTAGCTTCATGGTAACGTCCGTATTTATTGTTATGTAAGACTTATAAAAAGACAAGGAAATGCCTTATATACAAAGTCGCATGACCTCGAGACCAGGTTTTCCCTATATGCAACAAAACAATAATAATGCAATCAACGTGCTCTAATAACTATATCGATAAATGTTTACATAATAATAACTCGTTGGTCTAGTGGTACCAGCACTGGTGCCAGGTGGGGGATTACACCTCACGACCTCTCACAGAGAGGAAAACGAAAAAGATGTCGCAGCGATGGACACTTATGGGGTGTCCTGCGTGAGCGACGAATACGACGCGACGCGACGCTGCGAACGCGACGAACGCGATCAACTCAACGGCATACCCTACTTGTGGCCTATATGGCAGTCTGCGGCGAGACGCGACGTAACGCGTACTTGTTTTGAGGGCGACCAGACGTGACACCACGAACTACGAAATGGTTGATTCAGAAGCGTTGATCGCCACAGTGCGAGAGCATAGATTATTGTGGGACAAAAAACACTTAACCATTTTAGAATCGTTTCTTTCATTATTTTAGAAACTTTCAAGCAAAATTGTACTGTACTTCTCCACGATTCGAGAAGTAATGACCAAATTCACGTAGGACATTTGTCGCGTGTAGCATCGCGTCGCATTGCATCGTGTGGTGTCGCGTCGCATCGGGTTGTATTCGTCGCTCAAGCAGGACACTGCGTTATAGGCTGGTAATGCTGTGGTCCAGTAGTGGCAAGTGCGACTGCTAAACTTAGGGTTCAAGATTTGATCCCTGAATCGGTTAAAATAATTTTCCATGATGGAGATTTAAAAAAGATCGTCATCTGCCTAGCCTTTTCCCAACTATGTTAGGGTCGGCTTTTAGTCTAACCTGATGCAGTTGAATACCAGTATTTTACATGGAGCGATTGCCTAGCTGACCTCCACAACCCAGTTAGTACTGGGTAATACAATACCCCTTGGTCAGATTGGTTGTTACAGACCTTTCGGGCCACTGACTACCTGTAACGACTGTCAAAGATCTACAAATTTTAAAGAAGATGTATTTTTAAAAGAGTATGCTCTCAATATGACCAAACGCTTTAGCGTTTGGTCATATTGAGAGAATGAGCAAAAGCGATTAACACCAACAACAACATTAATTTTAAGCCAGGTAACTTTGGCCTATAGATATATACCTTACAGACTAACATAAATATAATAAAACACAATTTAAGAAAAGAGCAACGCCTGGAGGAGACGCCCTAGCTAAAAGGCCCTCCTTCAGAAAGATCAGGTGCGCAGGAATCTGGATTCGGGACCGATTAATGCGAATAGGCTCACCCGTTATGACATGGGACTGAGTTGAACATACATAACTGGTGGAATGTAGGTGTACTTACATCTCAACCGATCCCTCCGCGATGCAAACGTGATGTGGCTGTATTTGTTTATCAATTTAATTGCAAGTCCTTTTTTGTAGAATGACAAGCGCTATCAATCAAAGTTATTTATGTATGGTAATTATTTATTATTCTTTTCTTGAAGCCGGTAAGGTACGTGATCAGAAAAAACGATATATCCTTATAGAGTTTATTGACATACCATCACGCTTGTGTGATCTGTAAGGGGAGCAGAAGTATTGCATTTGATCGGCTCATATTGTACCAGCTCGTCTCATGTACTATGGGGCGCGGGCGAGCCTATAGCCATTAATTGGGAAAAAAAAAGTACGGGCTGCCACTAAGTTTTTTTTTTATAGCCTATATTGTGTCCCACTGCTGGGCAAATGCCTCCCCTTTCTCCCTCCAAACCTCTCTGTTCTGTGCAATTTCTGGCCCCGTTTGCCCCGCGAACATTATCAGATCGTCACACCACCTTCGCCGCGAAGAATAAGAATAAGAATATTCCAAGTATTTCACTAGTAATTGGGTTTATCCTTTGGAATATTCTGCGAAAGCATCTCCGTTAAATTAGAATCTTGTGACATATTTGAGTCTTTTGACATAATTATTTCGTCTTTCATTAGACACACCCTAATACTGCACATATTAAACCCTTTTCTATTTGACCGGTTCGATTCCCAGGTCGAGCAAAATGTTATTGGGTTTTTCCATCAGGATTTTCTCAGTAGCAGCCACGGAGTCTGGATTTGTGCCAGGTTGACGGCAATTATAATTCATCCATTTAAAAAAAAAAACAGACCAAGTGTGATTTCGACACGTGCTCCGAAGGTTCCGTATAAACTTGTAGGTATTTTGTTATTAAACTACATAATATTGACGTTTTCTTTTTCCTATACATGTGCTGTAAGACATTGCTTCTTGCCAAAGAAGAAGGACATCTAGATATATATCAAGATAGCCAAGTATTTCTCAATATTGTTATATATCCATCGTAGATATTACTGCCCCTGAACGAATTTTCATAGCATTTTTTTATATGTTAGACTTTAAGGATGGAGTTTGGAAGTATGCCATCTTTTGAAACCCATTTTTATCTTTTTTTTTGAGATACTTCTCGTTGCTGTAGGACGTGGGTTAATTTTGATCCTTCTTTAATTAATGCAGGTCAACGGAAAGTACCCTGTAGGATTTGATTCCCTTGTGAAATCGCAAAATATGCTACATAGACGGTGCTATCTTTTCATCGAGTTTACTTAAAAGTTTGATTTTCACTACCTCAAGAGGTAGCAGACCTGGTTATCTGATATTACTTTCCGCGTGATACCTCTTCGTGTTCTTGAGAAAAAGGGTCTTGACAGACGGTCTATACCTAAAAAAAAAACAATACCCCAAAAAAACGGAAAATATACATATCATGTCGTGCATGCCTGAGTGGGATCCAATATAACAATATCTCAGCACAACAAGAGTTGGGCCAACCACTTACCAACATTTGTCCAACCTCAAGTCAACGAACTAAACAAATGACAACATGCCAAACGCAGTACACACTATGCTCTCACGTCCCATTGGTCAATGCCTTCATTTGGAACAATGTAATTGCCAGTGATTGGTCGAAATACGCACGACTTAATAGAATAGTCAAGTAATACGGTAACGACGAATGACGTTCTGACCTTAGGTTTTACCGGACAGGAAAACTGCGGAGGAATCCCCGTTATCTACTCTGAGAAATACTGAATGTAGATACATATTTTTCCGGTTTTTACTGTGTGTTTATATTACTGTTTCCTTATTACATTCATTTTAGTAGCAGTGATAGCCTAGTGGTGTGACCGTCGGATTGTCAAGTCATAGGTCTCCAGTTCGAACTCAAAACACGCACTTCTGATTTTTCGGATTCATCTGCGTATTATATAATTATCACTTACTTCGGTGAAGGAAAACATGAGAGATATGTAGATATGTATTTCTCGACGGCATGTAACCAAGTCAGCGGCGCGTAGGCAGAAAGAAAAAAAAAGATTTGGTTCATTTAATTGTTCTACGTTTATGTTTGTGTGATGATAATGATGATTATGATGAACGTTCCCACACCTCTGCTCTGTGTGAGATAGAGTGGGCCATTATCCACCAAGCGGTCCCAATGAAGGTTGGTGGATGTCAAAATTTCTTGGAATTTTAGGTTTTAGGATGTTTTTCTACACCTTTTTTCGAAATAAATAGCACAGAGTGCCTAGCTGGGTTTTTTATTTGAAAATGAGTTTGATAATGGCAATTATTATTAGCTAAATAATTACTGGGAACCCAATACCAGCCATGTAGTAAACATTTAGAAAATTTAGATCCGATATTTCTTTAAATACAAAAAAATATTCAACATTGATTTTTAAGAAGACTAGCTTATGCCCGCATGTAGTTGGGTAATGTCCCACGGGATCGTACTATAGGGATAAGAAGTATCTTGTGTGTTATTCCAGGCTACAAACTATCTGTGTGCCAAATTTTATCCAAATCCGTTTAGTAGTTTTTGCGTGAAAGAGTAACAAACATCCATTCATCCTCACAAACTTTCACATTAATTATTATATCACTATGGAGTTGGATTACTAACGAATAAAGTATAAAATGAGTTCTTTATCCTTTAATAAGGGTTCCGTAGTTAAATATTAACTTTTCTTCTTTTTAATTAATTAATACAACGGTTTGTTAATAAATTATAATTAGTCAGGAGCAAGTTAATAAAACCTTGATACAGATTAGATTTTTGACTTAATTAATCTAATATTATTAATATTTCTCGCATAAATAACTCATCCAAAAACAGAATTCCTCTTACTCATTATTTTTGAATAATTAGTATCTAGTAGACTTATTGTATCCTATTTCATCTTCAATGCTCTCAAAATAGTGAAGGAAAACATCTTACGAAAATCGGCATGACCAAGAATGAAAAACTCGAAGACGTGTGACTACTACCAACACACACTGGACCCATGTGGTGGACTACTGCTCACTCCATCGCACTAGGGTTAGACAGAGGTGTATCAAAAAGTACCTACACCCACAATTCACCAGTTATATACAAGTCACATTTAATAGGGTGCGAACCTATTGCCATCAGCACTAGACCAGACGCATGACACAGGTTGAGTGACTTAAAATTTCAACCTGGTGTCAAATAAACTTAGAAAGTACGAAGTAATTGGAAAAGTTACATTGGTACTTTCTCGGAATTGAACACACAACCTCGTGTATGAGAGACAAAGCCATAACCTTCGGGCTATACCGACAGAAAAAGAAAAAAAAAACAAACAAAACAGCAGGATTGAAGAAAAGGCAGAGGGCGACCCTAATAATAGTAACTAGTACCCGTGCCCGCTGATAAAAGATAAAAAAATCGTAATAAATCATGGCCGGTCTCACATATTAAATACCTTACACGCTTATTTCATAAAAGAGTTTTCATTACAGGGCTGTTTCAGCACACGTCATGTTTCATGCATTCTTTTGCTTCCATACATTTTGGCATTCCATTCCATGTACCCGAAATAATTTTAATGTTTTTAATAATATCAGTCTTTATTTTTCGGGCTGGTCATTGTTCAAAATTTCTCATTCATCATCATCTGCCTAGCCTTTTCCCAACTATATTGGGGTTGGCTTCCAGTCTAACCGGATGCAACTGAATACCAGTATTTTACATGGAGCGACTGCCTGTCTGACCTCCACAACCCAGTTAGTACTGGGTAATACGATACCCCTTGGTAAGACTGGTTGTCAGACTTTTTGGGCCACTGGCCTAACGACTGAAAGATCTACAAATGACAGCCGGGACCAACGGCTTAATGTGCTTTCCGAGGCTCGGAGGAAACTCGGTATGTAATAAGTGGTCACCCATCCACAAACCAACCCAGGCAAGCACGGCTTGACCTAAAGATCGACCCGAGCGGCTGTTATTATTTAGCCACGAGCTTAATAAAGTAGTAATAAGCAAAAGTAAGCTAATAGTACACCCTAACACCAGTTATTTTTAAGTCCCATGTAATAGTGACAGGTGAGCCTATTGCCATCAACCGAGCACAATTCCCGACTCCGTGGCTGCTACTGAGAAATTCCAGATGGAAAAACCCAATGACAATTTGCTCAACCTGGGAATCGAACCCAGGACCTCATGCTCAGCAGTCGCGGCAACGACGCAGTCAGTAATTAAAGATAATAATATTACCAAACTATTACTGCTCCACTGCTGGGCAAAGACCTCTTCTAAAAGATAACCAAAAGCGGCGGCGTGTGTGTTAGGCCAGGAATATGAACGTGGACGAAGCAAAAGGAGTAAGTAAGGAACAGCGGGCGGCGTAGGAAAGAGTATAATGAATGTAGGTATACATATTGTATACTGTCACTTTCGGGAAATCTTCCGTGATTGTTCATTATTTTGAGCTCCCGATATTTCGACGCGCGATCATGGCGCTTGCAAGGCGTAAGTGACAGTATAAGTTTAGTTGTAAACCGCGAAAGCTTAAAACAGTGTTTATATATTTTATTGTAAATATTAGTAATAACAAATGTTGTCTACGACAAGTCTCTAAATACAAATAACACTTAATTGCGATTTTAGTTCTATCGACCTATATTAGCGTCGTATTTTAAATTTATTGTGAAGTTTCAAGATGGAAAAGTTATTTTCGAGAGTAAAAGCGCACTTGACACAAGTGTACAAAGCACCCTGTTGGATTTTCAACACAATGAATCGATATCCATTGAGGTATCTCCTAATCTAAGTGAGCGAGTGAGTGTAAGTTGAGGACATATTGACGCGTGTAAAAGCAGGCGAAATAAGGGCATCATAATAGCGTCATAAGCGCGGTGGCTCTTTTCTGATGGCGGTTCCTTTCCGCACGCACACTCCGTCATAGGATTTTAACGTCTTGGCACATTTCAAGCTGAAAACAAATAGAAGTGGGTATGAGTATACACTTCTAGTCAGAAACATGTATTATAGTAATCATTTTCAAGAGTAAAATCGTAAAGGCGTCTTTCACCGCCGTTTTCTAAACTCCGAGCTACTACAAAAAAGTTCGTAATGGAAAATCCCAATAAATCTTTGCATGACCTCAGAATCGAACCCAGAGCCCACTGCTCAACGCTCAACAGTCTTGCTTGCGGCCACGAGACCAATCCTAAGCACGGTGTACGTGGATCTGGCACACCATACCTTTTTATTTTGTTTACCGCACTAAAACCACCCCGGTGGTCACAGTCTGCATATGGAGGAGGCACCGTTTGCGTTTAAAAGACCTGTCCGGAGCCCTCTCTGTGCATCGCCTGTTAGGGCACACCTCTCAGGAGACTGTGGGAATGTTCCCCCTGAGCCGAGCTTGACCACTGTGCCGCACGTGGCACACTGTATCTAGAAACTCACTGGCAATCATTGGGATAGGTCCTGAAGTCTCGGCCACATACTGGGGAATAGTCATCGGTACACTCGCACTCAGGACGCCACGCGGTTACCTGTGACTCGTACACCATCACTGCCAATGCCGCAAGTACTGCAATCATAACAAATACAGGGTGTAAACGGACCCTTCACGAAGCCGTCAACCAAGCATTCTGTACATCAAACTAAGTAACTCTACGCAAAAATTATTGCTGGGAAACGACTTTTTTTTTGAGGTAAAAAATCACGTATTACGGTAGGACTCAATGTAACGTACTCAAAACATTGTGCTGATGGATGGATTGAATAGTACGGGGGTAGTGGAGGTGTTTAAAGTAAAAATCTTACATTAAAATCATGTATTTAAAAAAAAAACTTGTGAAAAAGTTGGTACTTTGACCCCCAATATCTCCGTAACTAGAAGGTTCCCAGGTATGGTCAAGAACAAAAAAATGATCGCAATGACGGGGAGAATAAGTGCCTTTCGGCTTCGTTAAGGGTCTTTTTACACCCTTTATACATACCGAACTGAGAATTGAACATAAGACCTCAAATTTTGCAGTAACGTTTGTCTCTGACCAAATATGCTGTCAGCAAATGTAAGAGGAAATCGTGGGAATCGTGGAGGGAATCGTGTAAGAGGGAATCGATAAGATCATCATGTCAAGAGATCCGGAATTAAATTATCGTGAAAAGATCTAGATTTACAAACATAGCTTGCTCAGTTACTGGCGTAGCTGCAGTGGCAAGCTGAAGCGGCAGTGGGCTGGCCATGTTGACAAGAGTTTTTGAGTGAAAACCATGTTGCATCGGCAATCATAGCGTGGTAAACCCTCCAGCTAGAGAACTGTTTAAAAGGTAGCTGGGACAGACTAGAGGCGGAAAGACGAGGACAGGGTGTTGTGGACCAGCCTGGAACAGGTCTAAGACCACCAGTGGACTTCGCAGTCGAGCTGATGATATCTAGATTCCCCGAAAAGTAAAGCGTAATTCCACTGCTAGATAAGATGTGCATAGAGAAGTTTCCGCCGCGACGTTAGCGTCGCGGTTCATTTTTGTTTTCCAGCCACGCATCTTTCCGCAGAGTGGCCGTGGTTCTAAGTGGATAATCCCGCCTACGATTTCGACGAGACAGTCATCTGCCTAATAATTTTCAATTGTCGTATGTTGGTGTCGGCTGCCAGTCTAACCAGATGCAGGCATAAAACGACTGCCCATCTGACCTCCACAACCTCTTACCCCTTGGAAACTTGTAATATTATACCAGCAAAACTCACCGAGTAAGTACCTCATGGCTCCCAACCGCCTTCTGTCCCGTACCACGAGTCCACGACTGAGTTAATCTTGATTTATTTCCAGGTTACATACGCACGGCTTGCCGGAATTATCAACATTTCGCTCTGACAAATGAAAATGTTTTGATTATAGTTATAAATATCGTTCGCCTAGATTACACTAACATGGTTTCAAGTAACTCTAGTTTGTTAAACATTGGAGCAAGCAGATATAAGACGCTTTTTTTTTTTTTTTGCCTTCATTCGACACCTTTAGTTCAACCTCTAACCGTTCAACCGTTTAGTTCTAGCCTTTTCCCAACTATATGGGGGTCGGCTTCCAGTCTAACCAGATGTAGCTGAATACCAGTAATATATCTGACCTCCACAACCAAGGTAGTACTGGGTAATACGATACCCCTTGGTAAGACTGGTTGTCAGACTTTTTGGGCCACTGACTACCTAGCGACTGTCAAAGATCTACAAATGACACCCGGGACCAACGGCTTAACGTGCTTTCCGAGGCACGGAGGAAACTCGGTATGTAATGGGTGGTCACCCATCCACAGACCAACCTAGGCAAGCACGGCTTAACCTGAAGATCGACCCGAGCGGCTGTTATTATTAAGCCACGAGCTCCTCAACAACCTCAACACATAGTGAATCAAAAGCGGTAATTTAATTAATTTAGTGAACCGATCTGGTGCTTATGCAGACTTGATCTTCGACTATTCCAGAAGTCTAAACTCAAGGCTAACATTTGCTAACTTCGCTTTGAGCTTCCTTTGCGTTTGTAAAACTGGTGCCCTGACACAGTGAGGCGGGGTCGCGACAGGCCACGAAGGAGGTGGTGGGACGAAGAACTGGACAGGGAAGATTTTGAAGATGAATGTGGAATAAAAAACATCGTGACGCGGCTGAAACAGCTCAATTGATTCTCGTTCTAAATAATCACGTAAGAATTATCATTTCTATTCAAAGTTCCAATGCTGCCAGTCTTTCTGGGTACGTTCCCGGGTGAGAGCTATGCGCAGGAGTACCTTGACGCCTAAGTGTCCTATTGTCGTCGTTGCTTATTTGTTCCCCGACTAAGGCGAAGTCAAAAGGAAGGGTTATGATTTTAGCAGTCTATGTATGTTTGTATTTACGTATGTTCCTTCGTGGTGCCTAAACTATACCTCCGATTTCCGGATCCAGTATCATAGGCTACATTTTAACCGACTTCAACAATAGGAGGAGTCGATTTTATATTGTAAACCCCGATTTTAGTTAGAGCGTGATTTTTCAGTAGTCAGGTTTTTTAGTTGTAGTATACCACACAAATTCTTTGTTAAGATCTTTATTTTAGGTGGTTCATAGTTTTTTAATTATGTTTGTACATATTATGTAAGAAAAAGGATTTTTTGGCCAACATAATCCTTCTGTAGTGCTTCAAGCTTAGCCAGAAAGCCATTTAAGCTCGTTTCGTACCCAAATCAAAGGCGGCCTGAAACAATGACACCAGATTACTGTAACTGAACTATCTACTTCTCGAAGTATACAGACAGCTTAATTCCTAAGACCTCTTTGAGAAGTGTCTCTGGAATTATTTTACGCAATTCAGGTTTATTTGGGGCTAGTAAGCTATAATCTACCACGTAAGCCCAGTGCTGGTTGATAAATGTACTTACGTGTTCAGTTTGAATTATTAGATACTGTATTTCTTTACGGTGATAATTAAATAAATTGCAAAAAGTAAAGTGCCTGCTCGGCTAGAGAGCAATAGCAACGGTCCTGATTTACGATGTCGCACTTCGTGTGTCTCACCCACGCCTAATTTCATCTCCAATGCTCTCAAAATAGTGAAACAAAGAATCCTGAGAAAGCAGGCAAAAATTCGAAGTCATATGATATTCTATCAACCGACACTCGTATTAGATTATAGACCACTCTCATGGAGAGGACGCCTGTATCCCAGCATAAATAAATAATTATTATGCCTTTGCTATACAGGGTGTAAACGGACCCTTCAGGAAGCCGTCAACCAAGCATTCTGTACATTAAACTAAGTAACTCTACGCAAAAATCATTGCTGGGAAACTATTTTTTTTTTGGGGTGATAATTCTCGTTTTACGGTAGGTAGTACTCAATGTAACGCACTCAAAACATTGTGCTGATGGATGAATTGAATTGTACCGGGGTCGTGCAGGTGTTTTAAGTAAAAATCTTACATGAAAAACTGAAAATGTAGTTAAAAAAAACTTGTGAAAAAGTTGGAACTTTGACCCTCAATATTTCCGTAACTAGAAGGTTCCCAGGTATGGTCCAGAACAAAAAAAATGATCGCAATGATGGGGAGAACAAGTGTCTTTCGGCTTCGTTAATAAGGGTCTTTTTACACCCTATATATATATACATATATATACATCTGCTAAAGTACCTGCCTAAGCTCCACCTGCAACTCATAAGCCCCTGCCGTTTCTGAGCTAGTTCTAAACACATTATTGTAGTCAACAAAACCCCATGTTCCAGTGAGTCCCTTCAGCGCTAAGTGGGCAATTATAGCGTCTACAGTAGCTGTACTTAACATACTTTGCCCGAGATAAGACATTTGCCCTCAAGTGGGTATATATGCTAATGTGTGAGCTGGCGGGGCGCCAGAGTAGCTCCGTATTAGCAGTAGATCAAGTTTAGATTGTATCTCGTTTTGAGGTGCTTTTGTTTTAAGTCAGCGTTTCAGTGAAACTAGGTTATGACATCACATTTTAATGATAAGTTAAAAAATGAATTGTGAAATCTTATATTTTTTTTGTAT
Source organism: Noctua pronuba (assembly GCA_905220335.1). Classification (NCBI taxonomy): domain Eukaryota; kingdom Metazoa; phylum Arthropoda; class Insecta; order Lepidoptera; family Noctuidae; genus Noctua; species Noctua pronuba. The sequence continues at coordinate 14,856,448 of LR999913.1, forward strand.
GAGAAATCATCAAATAACAGCCTTGCTCTGGGCGGAGTGGGAGGGAGTGTCAGACTTTCACTGACTAAAACCCATCCATGTTCCTTCTTTGCTCTTTGTGTTCCTGGGCCGCGGTATTTCTTTCGAACAATCCTGCAGCCTGGGCCCCTTCCTTTCTTTAGATCATTATTTTGATAATGATTGGCAACTAACCTCGAACAAAACCATGAATTTTTCTGTAGGTTATGGTAAACGTGGTTGATCCAGTAATGTGATTCAGTATGGTTCTTCTGACTCACACCATTCCTATTGCAAAGACAAGGGCTAATAATAATTGGTTTTGATATACTTATCATTGTTCTCTATTATTTGTCATAACGATGATGTCAGTCTTCAACACTAAACGGCTTGCTTGATTCAAATATCAAAATGTTATACATACAATACATAAAATGAATTGGAAAGCGCGCCTATGTGCAGTGGTGACATCACGCGACCTACTTACCCGTATAGCCACAGCACGGCGTGCTTCTACAAAGCCCTGATGTTCAGCCCAAGGCAAGGGCGACAGTCAATGTCTGATCGCGGCGGAATTGAGACGTCTTGGAACTTCATTGTGCCCCGTGTTATTGTGTATAGTTGTAATGCCAAGTAATTCGTTAGTTTGCTAGAAACAGTGTATCACACCCAGTGTGTTCATAGATGTACGAGCCCAACGGAATAAATCGTGACATATCCGACACATGAAATAAAGTCACGCTTTTTTCCTTTAGAGGGTAGGCAGAAACTACAAAACGCCTGCTAGAATCCTAATAAACTCTTTGTGCCTCGACCACACATCTGGCTGGTCATACGCGCTGAAATCCTCCTCCATCCAATTATTTGACTAAAACGTGGTTCTTCTGCTATTCCATCTACTACACTATTGTCAACAGATGGATGTAACGAGGCCTAACGACAGGCCAGACGGTGACCGCGAGACCAAAGTTGAGGCCCGTCTAATATTTATTGGCCTTCCGAGGTCTTTCGCTCAAAATATTGGCTTCGGATGTAAATGTTTGTACACAAATGTTTGAAGAAATAAAATTGCTGAGGAAGAATATTTTAGGGAATATTTAGTATATTTCGTATAAAATTATATTTTGCTTTGTCTGCAAATTCATTCGTAACCTTTTTTTATTGACAGATATTAACTTTATTTTTTGAGTTATTAGTAAAGCAAGTGCGAGTTGGAATATCGTACTAAATAGTTCGTCGTATTGTCGTTCATATTTTTTGTCGTCAACTCGCTCGACCGTGAAAATTTGACGTAACTATGTAACTTTGTTTTTCATTAACATACTATGAAGAACAAATTTAATTTTGCTGTTGGATGTAATGCAATACAACATTATTATGAATGAGCCTTAAATATTTTTTAAATTATATTGTGTGGTGATACGGAACCCTGTGTGCGTGTGAGTACGACTTGGCCGGTTTTTACTACTTGTTAAAAAAAACCTATTTTCACATTTTAATTCGTTGTAATTTTACTGTTATATTTTTAAACCGCTAGATACTACTCGTATATCAGAAAGTTAACCCGAACTAAGAAATATACAACTACTAAAGGCTCCGAACGAAAACCTCGACGTTAAAGTTTACAAACTAATAGTTGCCGGAGGAAATATTATGTTGCTTTTAGAAAATTTAATACTTTCATACATTTTGATTAGGTTTGCTGTTTATTGCTGCCTGGTGTGTAAGGAAAACTTGTTATCTTAACTGTAGTACAAAATGTATTAATTATATCGTGCTGCACTCATAAACTGCAATGAGTTGGAAAAGCCGCAAAAATCATTATTTTCCCAGCTATTCTGGGGTCGCCTTCCAGTCGAACCTGGTGCAGCTTAATACCAGTATAGCGGCACTACAAAAAGTATTATAGCTACAGAACAAAAAGTACTACAGCGCCATCTATGACAAAAACGAAGAACTAACATCAAATTCCTAAATCGCGCAGCTAAAATTATCCGCGACTTAAGACTATAATTCTAGAAAAACCCGACAAACAACACCGGCTGTCAAGCAGTAGCCCACTAGACACAACACCGGCCTCCCTTTTCTATGGGGGATGAAGAACATTACACCATGTTCTTCATACCACTAAACCAGTATTTAACATAGAGCGACTGCCTATCTGACCTCGTGCTTGCCAACTCTCGACATGTAATGAATGGTGGCCTATCCACGGACAGACCTCGGCAATCGTTACTAAATCTAGATGATCGACGACGATATTGGGCAAATAACAAGATATTTGCAAGTAAATAATTACAGCCACACACGTGTAATGGTCGGTACCCAATATCGTCGTCGATCATCTAGATTTAGTAACGATTGCTGAGGTCTGTAAATTGTTATCCTTACAAATAAGTTGTTGTAGAAACACATGTTTTAAAAATATGTATTTGTATAAGATATTACAACTAAAAATGGAAAAGTAAAAAACTTTTTTTTGAAGTCGGAAGTCGGTGACAGAAAAACTGAATCAAACAAACAAAAGTCACCGACTTCAGAAGCTAAAGTTATTTTTCACTTTTTTGTGTTTTTGAAGTCGGTTTTATTTTTTGCAAAAAAGTTTTTGAATCAATTTTTCTTATTCTCTTTCATACAGGTACCTAAAAAAGGTGAATTCGACCTCAGGAACAACAAACGCGTGACACAAATATGTTGTTAACTAGTTACCACTCATCAACAGTAATATTTCCCTATCATAACATTCGTCTCTTGATCATATTTACCATTTCAATTTCTAATATTTACTCAAACAATTGTGTCCTCCCTAACTCCCTACTCGGTCGTATATTAACATACTCCTTCAATTCTGAATCATATAGACCTAGGACTACGGAGCCTGTTCACACTGAATACTGAAACTAAATCAACAGTTTACGCAAATCACGCCTTTTTGTGTTATACGGGAATATTTGAGTTCATGTACTTTTTGTTAACTCAGAGGAAACAGAGTAAAGAACGAGGTCCTATGTAAACTTTAGTATTCGGCAAAAAATAGCAAACGTTTCCAGATACCTGTGTGGGGACGCGGAACAAGACGGTCTGACATTCTATCAGGTATAACGGCAGAGTTAAAAACCGGCCAAGTCAAACTCGCACACAAATGGTTCCGAAGCACCAAACAATATAATAACAATATTTTTAAGATAGTTTAAATTGACCAATGAATGAATCATTAGTCAATTAACACTCAACAGAAAAAATAATTAATTATGGCCTGTGGCATAGTATGTTCATGAAAAACAACAACAACAAGTCACTGCTGCAGTTTCACAAAAAAGTCCCATATATCAAAAGCTAAGTATCAAAACTTATTCAAACTAGTTCTCGATCAAAGTTCTTTTTAATTATTTTTTTTTCTGAATTTTCGTCCCTTATACACTTTAGAGGGGGGAAAACTTTTACGGCATTCATAGAAGCGAACAAATCATCAACCATTGCTTGGCATTGGCTTCCGTACGTGTTCTTTTTTTTTTCACGGGTGACCACTGAAAACCAGCGCTGTGCTGTGGGCTCCCCATAGTACAGCATCATGCTGAGTGGTAACCTGCTTGTCGCAGTCACGACGTGCAAGATGTTAACGTATTTCTTTTTTTTGTTTTTTTTGTCCCGTCCTTTTCAAATTATAAATATTTGATATTCGTTGTACCTACCTATGTTTATTGTATTTTTTTTGTTATTATGTATGATGCACGTCCTGTCCCTGCGACAAATAAATATTTTTTCTTTCTTTCTTTCTTTCATTGATTTAAGATAAAAAGTTTTTGAGGAACCTCTATATTATAGTTTAAGAGCTGTCAATAAACATCCCACACAGTTATAAACGTAGAGATTTTTTTAAAACCTTCAGATACGTGTATGGCCACCTCTATTTTTTTTTCGTAATTATTTTAGGTACATCACTTTTGTGCAGCGATTCATAAAAGACAGTTCCTCTCCAAACTTCAATTGTGTGGTCAAACAGTCTCGGAGTAAAAGCCATGAGCTACCGAAAGTTGTTGTAAATAGACGAAACGATCTGGTAGCGATTTCCTATCCCCTGGGAAATGTGCAAACCTAACTAATCAAATCGCTAGCTAAATATAGGCTCAAGATAATAAAATTATGAATATGATGATTTTATTGGTTTAATGTCAATCACCTCAAACTGCTTCCAACAGTCTAGTGGTCGTAAGCTACCGCTAAGCAAGATCCGGCGAAGTGTTATTAGATTTTTGATCTTCGACAAACATGGCCCGCTATCCCATATTGGTGTACAAAACTAAACAGGAAAATACGCTTAACAGTTATAAAATATTGGGTACCGACCATTACACATAACCGCTACCGCATACTAAATAACAGAATCAATTTCGACACGCCAAATACGATAACCACAGAAATTAAATGGCATAATCATCATCGGAACATTCTGACGCAATTCTGAACGATAAATAACGTTATTTCACTTGGCTATATAACGTTACAGTATCGTAACACGATACCGTTATCCATCAGTGTCGGGGCGGCTCATCAATCCGCCATTACGGGTTTAGTAACAATTATTATCAATTTATCATCAATATTAGTATCTATCATGTCCGAATTACGAACTGATAGGTTTATCCAAAATGATACTTATAGTGTTTACCATCATCATCTGTCTAGCCTTTTCTCAACTATATTGGGGTCAGCTTCCAGTCTAATCGGATGCAGCTGAATACCAGTATTTTACATGGAGCGACTGCCTATCTGTCCTCCACAACCCAGTTAGTACTGAGTAATACGATACCCCTTGGTAAGACTGGTTGTCAGACTTTTTGGGCCGCTGACTACCTAACCACTGTCAAAGATCTGCAAATGGCAACGGCTTAACGTGCTTTCCGAGGCACGGAGGAAACTCGGTATGTAATGGGTGGTCACCCATCCACAGACCAACCTAGACAAGCACGGCTTAACCTAAAGATTGACCCGACCGGCTGTTGTTATTTAGCCACGTGCTCCTCAATCTCTTGTTTACCATCAATGTTAATAAAAATGAATGGCGATATACAAGCTCTTTTCTTTTACAAAAATAAAAACTATTGGCAGAATTTATCAGTCCAAGATTCACCGTTCTTCGTCCGCGCGATAATACTATTGAAATTTTAACGAAACAGAAAGGACCTGATCATTTTGATTGAGAGAATACTAAATAATCCTTGCTCTCAGCGACTTCACAATAGTTTTTTTTCGCCTCCTATTCGCTATCCCTGTGACAATATTTCTCGCAGTTCAACTTTATGCGCAGATATATCTACATCACATGTCGAGTTGAGAACCTCCTCCTTTTTCTTCGTCGTCGTTCGGTTAAAAAGACCCTTACCCCGGATTCCGAAAATTATTTCAGTAATGAGTAGCTACATTATTCCCTAGTGTCATAGGCTATACATATATAATATACCGCCGGCCGACCATAAGCGAGCGAAACCGCGTGAAAACTCTAATTATAGATACTTTCAGAAACTATTCTTTTTCAATTTGATTAAATTTGCATGTTTATTTTACTCCAGTCATGAACAAAATCTTTTACAGTAATATTATCTAGTCTGATTCATGCAAATCTCAGCTCCCCAGCGGTATCTGTCAGCCATCTGAAGTGTAATCTCTGAACGCAAACAGTTCATTGCTCTGCGACCTTCAGAAAAGTCAGACTTGTGAAGTTTCACGTTTATTGCTAACTCTGAAATATACAAAAGCTTTTTTGATATAGTTGTTTTGTTAAAATAGCTTCAGTTTCGCATATTACTCGTTTTCTTTCTTTCTATCTGAGAATATCCAGCTATGTTTGTAATATTTTTTTTAGCCTATATTGTCCCACTGCTGGGCAGAGGCCTCCCCCATGGCCTTCAACTCTTCTGTTTGTGCGGTTTTTCACGGTCAATCTCGCACAAACAGCTCTAAAGCGCAGGCCACACAGAAAAGACGTAAGACGCGGACGGGGCGCATTCATGTCTCTGCCGCGTCGCTTTCATACAAAATGTATAGAAGCGTCGTGACTCAAAACATATAGAAAAGACAGGGCGCGGACACGACGCCGCGACGCTTCTATACATTTGACATATGTCTGCGCCCCGTCCGCGTCTTACGTCTTTTCTGTGGCTTGCACTTAAGTCGTCACGCCAGCGGTTTCTAGGCCTCCCTCGGCGCCGACGCCCGTCTTCTGGCACCCACTGCATGACGAATCTAGCCCATCGGTCTCGATGCATTTTACAAACATGGCAATAATTTACTAAATGACAATTCCAACACCGCAGCGGCAAAGCTTTCTACGTAACCATGAAAGCGCTTCCATAGATGGCTGCAATACCGACTGTTGCCATTTTCATAGAGTTACATACAAACCAGTCCTGGCGGTGAGGTCTATCATTGGCTCATTGTGATTGGCTTTCCCAGCGTGGCTTGATGTCACCTTTGAAATGGTACCGTTGGGGTTTACCGTGCACTCATATTGCAGGTAAACATTTGACAACAGAGGAACAGGTTCTGTGGCATGCGTGGTTATGGCGCATCATGGATATAGACTGTGTCCATCACTCCGTTAACTTTGAAACTTTATCCTATATTTTTTAACTATGAAGTTACACAACACTAATTATGCCCTAGTTCTTAGCATCTCATCCATCACACAGTTTCTTAATAAACTTACACAAGATATAAACAGATTATGGTTCATATTTTATCTCTAAGACCCTATCACAGCCTCGGATGATGCGACTTGCGGTAAGCGACACGCGGTTCCATCGCTTGAGTACCATCACGGAGACTCGTAGTCTCCAAACAACGGCTGTCATTTGTTTTCTCCGCGATCGCTGTTGCAACACGCGTGTCGCTTGTGCGTGGGGGTACTGGTCTGACTGAGGCAGCGGGCAGTCCTTCATAAGGCTAAGCTGTCTCTTTGTGAAGGGATGTCTTTGTAAGCCACTGAGGTCGTTAACTTCGGCCTAAATCTACTAGGGTGGTTCTGAGATGTGGCGTTTATTCTTTATATGTAATTGCTATGAGGTGATTAGCTTTATGAAGTAGTATATCATATTTTACCTATTTCTTGAGAACGGGTTCCGTCAGAAAGAAACCGTGAGCAACGATTGTGACTAAAGCATGCTAGTGAGCTTTCTTTGAGTTTTCCCACTTTATTTCCTTTCTCTAAGCTAGCGAAAACTACATCAAAATCAATTGCATTGTTTAGACGAGTTAGAACAATAAGGATGCGCGTGAGTTAAGTTTTTTTTTATTTTACCCATTTTAGTTGTGATATTTCACACAATTTTTGCCAGAAATAAATTTTTTATTGTAAATAGAAGTTATTATGAGATCATCATATTATCAACATAGGCAGAGAAGAAAAAGTATGTACTCGTGTTTAAAAATTTAATAATTAAAAGAACTACAGCTAAGAACACAGATTAGAATAAAATGAATTAGATTAAATAAGGTAAAACAAATATATTCAAATGAATACATTTGAGATTTATTAAAATAGAAGTATCATAAAGATATTCACCGATTTTGGTAATGAAAGAGTATTAGTTAAAGAGGTTTCTTATCTAAAGAAGCTTCTTGTAGATTAAAACCACTTTTACAAATTGGAAGTTAAAAATACTAAATGGCTACGATCCGACGCAATTTGATTAGTATTTTTTTAAAACAAAACATACAAATACACAAATATATTATTCATGTCTCTTCAGCTGCCTAGATTACTGCCTCAAGAACACGATAATATAATATTACAGTAAAAATCAGAACACGAATCAAGTCCATCGAAAGAAAACTCATTTGCCTGGAATATTTTTAAGTTCTGAATTTAAAATTGACAATCAAAAAGAGCTATGGCTATGGCTTTGAGGATTTAGCAAAGAGGCTAAAATGCAGAAGTAACTCTGCAATACATGCAAAAAAAGATGCTGGCAGAATACCCCCCCCCCCAACCCCTTATTTTTTTAAATCGATGAAAAAGCCAAAAACACAATGAAGGCACTTCAAATCTCGTCGAGTTGAGGTGACCTCGAACGTTAGATATTCTTAAACAAAACTTAAACGTGGGTGTATTATGCTCAACTCTTTTGGGAAAACAGGCTTGATGTTATGTGTTTTATATATTTTCATTTTCTTTTACAAAAAGTACTTACCTCACTTATCGTAAATTTTCTTACATCAAATAGGTACCTCAAGCATATAAACTTGTTCCAGTCTCACCCTGTTTCACGTCAATCTTCAATGGCTGACGTGAATTAAGATCGTGTATGAGAGTCATACATCATGTGCGTGAACTTAATTTTGTTAAGATCATTAAGGCTGCTTAGTTAATTACGCGTGAAAAATATAAGATAACGTTTTTGGAATTAATTACCCATAAACTCACGGCGCAAAAAGAGGGGTGATATTATGCTTAAAAGGAAATAAGCAAGGATCCTTGTTTTATGTATAATTTTTACATATTATGATAGATATGACTATCTATCGTATGTGTTTCCTAAGAAATCTAAAATGCACGTTGAGAGCATCTGCCTAGCCTTTTCTCAAACTATGTTGAGGTCGCCTTCAGTCTAACCGGATGAATACCAGTATTGTACATGGAGCGACTGCCTATCTGACGTCCACAACCCAGTTAGTACTGGGTAACACGATACCCCTTGGTAAGACTGGTCAAGTTTTATAACAATTAATGAATTAAAGAATTTTACTAAGTACATAGACTAACTGTGTACCGATTTCTCATCTGTAGAAATCTTCCATACTTAAATGTTTTTCTTTTTCAACCTTTTGCCCCCAATGCTGAATGTAGGTCTCTTCCAAATCTCTCCACTTTTCTCAGATTTGTGCCATGGCTATCCAGTTTCTTCCAGCGACTTTAATGGGATCTGTCAACCTAATTGGTTGTATTTCCACATTCCTCCGTAAATAACTGCTCATCTCCTAATTAATGGGATGAATTTTCTTGCGAACTTGTCACCGCCTAAGGAACGCCTGCGCAATCTGTCATGCTTCTTGGCCCAGAGGTTTACGATACACAGTGTACTTGTATGTAAATGTTTGAATTTGAGAATTTTTAAAGTAGACATATCGTGGATGTGTATATAATCATTGCTATATCACAGCATACGTGTGTAAAATAGAAGCGCCCATACAAGTGCTATTAAGTAAGTGTGGCACACCCTATGCAGTCACCCTGCTGACTGGATAATCTTTTAACTCGGCTTACCTCAACTGTGACCGCATGAGAGTTATCGGGTTTTTCCATCAAGGTCAATGCCGTCGAATGATTTTATTCGCTATGTTATTAGTTTTAAAGTAATACAACTTTTCTTAACAACAAAACTTCTTTAGTTTGGTTAAAGACATAGCTTACAAATCCTTGATGCCCAATGTCTACATCTAATCTCGAGAGGCGCTCAGTATTCCTTTAAATCGAAACGTTGGGACAATGGCTCCGTCCATTAGGACGGCTGTACAGTTAATTGCTGAACAAATTGGATGAGGAATTGGGACTGGTTCTCTCCATTCAGCATTTGAGGAGGTATAGTTTTTCTAGCTAAATCCTTTTTCATTTTCTCTAATAGGACCCACAGGGACTTACACCTCACTTGCAGAAGAAAGGCATTAGACGTAGACCACTAATTACGCTAGATTACTGTATTAACTGTTACCGAGTGAGTCTGTTTCTCGAGTCATAACCTGTAACTTCAAATATTAGAAAGAAAGAAAGAAAGAAAAAATATTTATTTGTCATAGGGACATGCATACAAAGTGATAATGACAAAAAAAACAATTAATATACAACCCATAACAAATATTATTCATAAAAATAAAAAAAAGTTGCCAGCTTGCACGCCGTGACTGCGACAAGCAGGACTCAGCGTGATGTGCCTTGGGGCCCCACAGCACAGCGCTGGTGGTCAGTGGTCACCCGAGAAAAGATGTACGGAAGCCAATGCCTTATCACGACAGTGAATTATTCAACTCATCCCAATTATCACAAGGGATCTCTCTTAAATGAGATAGTAATAGACCTTTTGTGTGTACGTGTACTACATGAAATGGCGTCCATCTAGTTCGTTTCTTTCGCAAATACCACTGATGTACGTCTTGTGATGCAGACGTGTCGACCAATGTCAAAGCCACATCGTAAACGTGTGCGAGTGTGAACATGAGCGGCTTAAGTCGTGACGTAAAATAAGTCTTTAATTTTATTACATCAACTTCGAGGGCTAGAAAGTTATTGGGAATAAGAGCTCGTCTAAAAGAAAAATAAAGTTACCATTTTACTTTCATACCTGAGTAAGCTACCCGCTCTTATGTGTTGCCAGGATAATAAAGAGGTGAAACAAAGGAAAAAGAAAACATTGTTCTCTTAGAACAATAGGGAACCTAGTTTTATGCTCGCGAAGTCACAAGTGCGTACTTGAGGAAATATCTTCAGCTTTCTACGGGTGGCTGTAAAATAACGGTTTCAAAGTGTGGGTTTGAAATAATATAGCTTCATCAAAACATTATCTAAAGATATTATCCTAAAGTTTAAATTACTTGGTAACATTATCATTAACTCTGAGACGGGATATTTACCATGTTTACTGTTAGGTTTGAGTTCCCGATATTTCGGTGCTGTTGCAAGCACCATGATCACGGATCATCATCTTCCTGCCCTTGTCCCATGTTACTTGGGGTCGGCGCAACACGTTTTTTTCTTCCATTCTGCTCTGTCAACCGTCACGCTATCATTTACTCCTTTATCTTTCATATCATTCCTCACACAATCCATCCATCGTTTCTTTGGTCCCCCTGATAAATTGAAGTTATTGCGGGTTTTCGGTATTTATAAGCAGACAAATCGGTCTACCCTCTTTCTTGTTCGTTTTTACATGGTAAATTAACATTCCGTCTCTAGAATTATTGATAATATTAGTGACCATGACAGTTTATAAACTTATACTTGGTAACATTCATAACATAACGCCTCTAATTCCCGAAGAGTTAAGCAGGGGTGTACCTAATAGTACACCCTCATTTCACCAGTTATGATTAAGTCCCATGTAATAGGGGGCGAGCCTATTGCTATCAACCGGGCACAAATCTAGACTCCGTGGCTGCGACTGAGAAATTCGTGATGGAAAAACCCAATAACAATTTGCACGACCCGGAAATCGAACCCAGGACCTCAATCATGGTCAGAGGTCGCGATTACAACCACTACACCAACGAGGTAGTCACATTGCTAACATTCAATTATTATAAGACCAAAATGAGAGCAGAAATCATCATCAACATCTGCCTAAGTTTTGTCCAGGTTGGGGTCGGCTTTGAGTTTAACAGCATTCAGCCGAATATAACATGTCATGTAATTTAAAAAAATAAAAAGTTATACGTATGGTGTTTTTAACAATGTCAAGAAGCTCTATTTAATTTTTTGTAAAACTAAGAACTCAAATAACTTATTGAATAACTAGCTTTTGTCAATAGCAATTCGGGTTGTACTTTGTACTCTTCTAGTACTAATATAATTCAATCATGATTCGAAAGACACGTGCGTGGCGCCATCTTTTATCATAAGAACCTTATTGTTGTTTTCCTAGGGAGCTCTAATTTTTTTCGGGATGAAAGGTACCCTATGTCCGTTTCTGTAAACCTGACAACGTTTATGCAAAATTTCAGGATGATCGGTTCAGTGGTTTAGGCGTGAAAAGGTAACAAACCAACAAACAAACTTACTTTCGCATTTATAATATTAGTAAGGATAAGGAAATAAGGATTTAAACTATAAATTACAACTTAAATTCTATAAAGGGAACTAACTAAACATAAGTAAGTATAAACAAGAAAGCAATAGGCCTCTGAATGTTTTTATTTTATTTCAATGATTTTCAAAAAAGAAAACTACTTTTCTTAATACTGTGTGCTTCAGTAACACATAAAAATATCTACATCGATTCCAGTTTAAACCGGTTCCAACCGACTCACTGTTTGAACAGATTTCAATTACTTTTTTTATTTGATGTCGTGATTGGAAATATACTCTCTGGAATGGCTTCATGAGAGATATTTGTTTTAAATGATGGGTTTTTATTTTATCTTAGTTTAGGTAGACGGTAGATTAAATATTCTTTATTGTACACAAGCAATAATGGCTCTTAAACAACACTTACTTCTACCTACAGCTTCACCCGCGTTACGGTCGGGATATTACTACCTTAAAAAGTATCAGATTCAGATTCATTTATTTGCTTGAAATATGGTATTTTACAGATTTTATAACTTACACAATAGTTCTTCATATTCCGCCTACTAAATTCGTCACGCAAATGTGACGATAACAGTGATTCTAGTTGAACGAAATAATTAAATTCCAATGTCAAAAAAAGTACTAAATCAAGAATTTTCTATATATCAATATAGAAAATTCTATATTGATATGGGTTTGACGCATTTGGTGCACATCTCAACTTGTACACCATGCTCAAATGGTGAACTTAGCAACTGGTGCACTTCTCATATGGCACACTTCGCAACTGGTGCACTTCTCAATTGGTGCACTTCGCAAAAGGAGCACTTTTTAAGATGAGTAGAGATTTGGAAAAATTGTGTAAAAAAAACCAAAGAAATTAAATTACAAATGTCAATAGATTGAAATAAGAAGAGAATGTCAAATAAAATTTTCATGTCATACATACAACTTTCCCATTTTTCCTAGATTTCATAAATTCCTTAATAGTATAGAAACAGTTATCCCATATGCTAACCCAATTCAAGGTCTATCCGTGTGCCAAGTTTTATCCACATTCAATCCGCCGTTAAAGAGAAAAAGTTAATATACAGTTAGACAAACAAACATGAGTTACTTTCAAAATAATTATAGTATAGATTGATTTTATAGTACTAGGTGATCATATCGTTGCTGCATAAGAACCTCAAAATGTTACCTACAGGTGTACAACAATAGACAACCTATTAGGTTAGCTCACAGATGCCTAAAGTCCCAGAATACAGGCTGTCTTTTGCATCCTCGTCAAATTCAAGGATGTAACTATGCTAAAAAGTTTTTTTTTTGTTTACGGAAATCGGTAAGTTAGAACCACCAGTGTCTGATCCGCGCCCTATAACCGCGCTTTCACACACATAAACAAACTCAAACGCTTATTCGATAATTTCTTATTCTCTAAACCACTTTCCCCCCGCCTATTCTGTTTTCTGTTTTGAAGGCGATTATTCTGGAAATACTATCAAATTTAAAGAACTAAAAAAGTATAATTTATTAATTACTAGCTATTCCCCGCGACTTTCGTCCGCGTAGAATTATTAAAAATACAATTTTCCCTGTTTTTGCAACATTTTTCATTACTGCTTCGCTCCTATTGGTTGTAGCGTGATGTTATATAGCCTATAGCCTTCCTCGCTAAATGCGCTATGCAACACTAAAAGAATTTTTCAATTCGAACCAGTAGTTCCCGAGTTTAGCGCGTTCAACCAAACAAACAAACTCTTCACCTTTATATATTAGTATTAGTATAGATTGACCGATCCTGTAATTTAAATTGATTATTTTATGACAACAAGTAATAGGTAAGTAGGTAGCTTAGCAAAAGTGCCTGTCACGGGTCTATTTGAAATAAATGCTTTGAGTTTGAGTTTGAATAACTTTACTTCGACTACCCTCAAACATCCAATCTCGGCTACATATTATTCCTATTCAAACAGTAGCAAAAGACGGTCCACTACGGAACAGCAACAAAATTTGAGCGCTATTTCAAAGGGAATTACATTTTAATCACAAGTAAACTCTGATTAAAGGCCAAAGCTGCCCGAACGAGCGAGATAGTTTTGTAATTTGTATAGCTCCGTCTCGCTCTGCCCTGTAATTAAACTGTCGTAATATAAAAGTGTTTTCACTACTTTGTGGAATTTAATTTGGGATATTTTTGACCGAATCTCGCCAGGGGTTGTTAAGACTTTTATTTATTTGGGAATGGGATAGCGTGGGCGGAGAATGATTACATTGAAACAATATGTAAGTTTTTTTTGAAGATGGGATTTTAAAATCTGGTTGTGATCGAGGTTTTGATTTTATATTTGTATGAGTAGAGACTATGACGGAGGAGCTCGTGGCTTAATAATTATAGCCGCTCGAGTCGATCTTTAGGTTAAGCCGTGTTTGCCTAGGTTGGTATGTGGATGGGTGACCACCCATTACATACCGAGTTTCCTCTGTGCCTCGGAAAGTACGTTAAGCCGTTGGTCTCGGGTGTCATTTGTAGATCTTTGACAGTTGTTACAGGTAATGGCCAGTGTCCCAAAGTCTGACAACCAGTCTTACCAAGGGGTATCTGTACTAACTGGGTTATGAAGGTCAGATCTTAGGCAGTCGCTCAATGTTAAATACAAAGGCTAGGCAGATGATGATGATGAGTAGAGACTATGAACTTGGGTCAGTTTTGGGCTGATATTTTATTTGTACTGATGGCGAAGGTTCCTTTGATGGCATATTTCTTGGCAACGTGACGCTTTAAAAGATTAAGTCTCATACAAAACGTGTTTGTATTCAGACCAGCTATTGAATAGCTAGTTAATATAGATTTTATGCGTGGCCGCTATTTTTAAAATAAAATTAAATGGCGGTCTCCACCCTCGTCATCGTTTTTATAGATGAGAAAAAAATATATAGTCACTTACTTGGCAGTAACCTACAGGAGTAGACATGGAGTAGTGGAAGGTCCATAATGTGAGTACAGCAGTCATCGTGCGGATAGTCGTGTCGGCCAATGGCTTAATAGCCAATAGCCTCGACCAACATCTGAGGAGGCTCTCGCTTGGCAGCTGGATCAAGGACTTGAATCAGAAAGAGGTTCCTCTCTCAAGAGACCTGACCACCGGTAGCTCGCACCCTGTTCTGATGCTGGTGGGCTACTGTTTTTATTTTTTTTATACTGGAATATTTAAAAATGGAATTCATAAATGTAAATTAAGTAAATAAACAAAACAAAAATTAAGTAATATGTTGCGAATACGAATAAAGGTCCATATTATTATTACCTACTGAAAAATTATACCGTCGTGTGTTTGTTGTATGTGAATATTGGTATCGTTTTCGTAGAAATGCAATGAAACTCACATAATAATTATTTTGAGGATTTTGAATTGATTAAATTTAATAATTGGGATTTCCACTATTTTAATATCAACAATTTAACGGACCATGTCTGAATTAATTAAAATACTTTTGTTGATATTTCAAGCATGAAGGGAATTGAATGATACACTCAATAAACAGCAAAATTATTGTAATTCCTGTTTTGTTTCATCAGTATTATTAATTCAATTAATTGGTTAACTGATCTGATGCAAAGTTAATTGAATTGTAATGTGAATTATTTGGTTGTTGGTCGGCCAACGTAACGTTTATTAAAATGGGATTTTAAATTATTATATTTTTTAAATTTTTCCCATGTGACTAAAAGAGTGATTAATATAAATGTTGATGGATGGAGACGGAGAGGAAGACCAAAGAAACGATGGATGGATTGTGAAAAGATAAAGGAGTAAATGATAACGTGACGGTTGACAGAGGAGAATAGAAGAAAAAAACGTGTTGCGCCGACCCCAAGTAACATGGGACAAGGGCAGGAAGATGATGATAATTTTTCCATTTTTGATACCCTTTATAAAGTTATCAGAAACATACGGTTACAGCTATTAAATGGCGTTTCAAAATAGAATGGTCAGTCCTATTCATAGCTGTCAAATCGAATTAGTAGAAGTTTAAAAAAAAAATAAGTTTGATAATAATTTGTGGCAGTGGCAGGGATCTGAGCTACTTCTCCATCTAGTAAAAATTATGTACCTACTAACGTACTTTATTTTTCTTTCAGGTAAGTCAATGAACTCTTGGCCGGATTAAGTTGTAAGTCTTTATATATTTTATTTACTTTATAAAATGTATACTGTGTAGTGTCCATTTTACAACTGTTTAACTTATTAACATGTTTGTTTACACACGTGTCCTAGGGTTTGCGAGGTTTTCATAAAAGTTTTATGAGTCGCTTTCGTGAAAGTTGTTAATAAGTTCTAACGTAAAATGTGTTTACGTATTGTCCATTACAGTTTTAAAATGTAAAGTTTCAAGTAGCTTTGTTCAAATTACTACTACCTATCCTACTTCATTCACTCTTCTGTGGAATAATACAATGATGAGCAGCAGGTATTGTGAGTGGTGTGTTGGTGGTCTTGACCACCAGGTCCCCCAGGTCCCCAAGGTCCCCAGGTCGGGCTAAAGTGTTATTGGGTTTTTCTGTCAGGATTTTCTCAGTAATAGCCTCTAATTAAGGATTTGTCTAGTGCCCGGTTGATGGTAATAGGCTCACCTGCCTGCTTTAACAAGCAAATCAAGCACAACTAAACAAATGTGGATGTACATTAGATACGCATCTACCCAACACATCTATTACAGATGTTATGTTATGTTTTCTTAGGGACATCTTAATCGTCACTGATTTCTTAGGGTTATTTAAACCTTCGGCCAAAGTTTGTGACGATAACCGATTAATCGGCTTCGGCGTCGGCTAGAAATTATTGGCGTGCGGTCGGACACTAGTTACGTCTAACTAATCCTTGACGACTTTATTACTAACATTCTTAATACCCAGAAACGATGAATCTCAGAATTATGATGTTCCTAGATATTGTTGGAAACTGCAGGTGTGTTACGAAGGTTATCAATGTTCGTTCCATGTCATTGTGTAAAAATGTCAGACAGAATGTCACTTTACAGTGATTACTGTAGAATGTTAAGGTAGGTAGTAGGTCTTACAACCCCTGACTGCCTCGTTGGTCTAGTGGTCGCAGGCGCGACTGTTGTGCATGAGGTTCTGAGTTCGATTCCCAGGTTGGGCAAAGTGTTATTGGCATTTTCCATCAGGAATTGCTTAGTAGTAGCCACGGAGTCTGTATTTGTGCCCGGTTGATGGCAATTTAACAGGCTCGACCCTATTACATGCGACTTAAACATAACTTGACGGCACGGTCGGCGCACTGGCTGAGCGATTGACTGCTGCGTTGCGTGTCGCGGGTTCGATCCCCGCACGGAACAAATATTTGAATGGCCTACAGATAGTTGTTCCGGGTCTGGCTGTTTGTGTATGTGAGTTTAAATGTTTGTAAACGCACCTACGATACAGGAGAAATTCCCAGTGTGGGGCAACGTTTTAAAAAAAAAAAAAACTGGCGAAATGTGGGTGTACCTACTATTAGGTACACTTCTGCCTAAACCTACGAGGATTACAGTCGTGATGTTATGTTATGTTATGTCTCACAACCCGTTACAACATCATTCTCATAAATAAACAGCTACGATATTAAAGCATTTATTTCTAAAAGTTATAGAAAAATACGAAAGAAACGGATCCTGCACAATTGATACGCTCAACATCACACTACCCGCGTGTAGTGTAAGTGACCTTGTGGGACTGCCCGAAGCTTGGTATCAATTCCGAGAGTGGAGACCTCTCGTCTGCGAATTGGGTAACTCGACCACCTTCCACGAGTGTCGTTGGAGGCTACTACAAGATACTGCGGTTTGAATGGGAGGGCTTGTAGGACGTAGGTAGATAGAATATAGTGTATTGGATACCAAAATATTGTTACTCTTTTACAATAATGAAGGGGTGCGCCAAAGTTCACCTAAATTTTCAACTCCGATAATTGGAAATCCGAAAATGTTCTTCCTAACATTTTTCATCCTAACAATCACAATTCCTAACTACTCTGTCTCTAATTTTATAATTCCGAAGCATTCAACTTCATAATGTCAGTAGCAATAAACATCTGTTATACTTTTATTTGTTTTCCTATATTTTCTCAACATAACCATCTTTTACACTATTATTCAAAGTCATATATTTTTTGTTTAGATTTCTTTGTTTAGACTTAGAAAAATTTAGCCAAAAAAGTGTTATTTTTGCAAACCGTTTATTTTCTCGATTCTATCGTATAAAACACCTAAATGTAAGAATAAAAGTTTCTTGGTGTTTTTTGTCTCCGACTAACCGTGTGTCGTACGATGTGGAAGGGATCCATAGGTTAGGTTAGGTTAGAACTGTGACCAACTACGCGCGAGCCGAGCGAGCGAAGCGAGCGGTGCCGCGGCAGCGGCCGGCGAGCGCTACTTCGAAATTAGTTGCGAAAGTTTTCCAAGTTTTTTTTTCATAGTGCCCCCAAGACGACACTCTGACCTGTACTTATGTTTAGGGATAAAAGCGTTATGATAAAAAACAGTAGGAGTTTAAATATATTTACATTAATGATATTATTAATTACAATTTTCGGAAACATGAGTGTTATGAACATCGCCGGTAGCACTACAAATAGTATGAATGAAAACTTTAGGATGAAAAATTTTAGGAAGAGTGATCATTCGGATTACAAATCGTTAGGAAGAACAATTTCGGGAAAAAAACTTTAGGTGAGCCAATATGGACCCATAATGAAGAGTATCGAATGGCCTGCTCATCCGGTTTTCTACATGCACACTCATCATCCATTTAGCTTTTCAACTAAGTTTGGGGTCTGCTTGCAGTCTAACCAGACGGAGCTGAATACCTGCATTTTCAGCTAGGTGTCGTGTAACGCGATACCCCTTAGTAACACTGATTGTCAGATTTTCAGTCTTCAGACTACTCTATTGTTCCTGAAAATGGGCATAAATGTCGTAGAATTTCCCCGACAACACAAAGGGGACACAGCTTGCACCTGGTGTTAGGTTTCCTGTTATCCTTTAGGCAGTCTTGTCTTCACCATTGTTATTGTTTATCCACGTGGCTCACTGCAAGACAAAGGTATTTATTCCACTTTGACTCTGGAGTCTAAGGAAGTGGCCTCAAGAAGAATTAGACAAAGGAAATCCTATATAAGGCAGATAAAAATAAAAACCGGCCAAGTGCGAATCGGACTCGCGCATGAAGGGTGCTGTATCATAGTAGTAGGGGAGCCCCTTTAATTTTGAGTTTATTTTTTGTAATAGCGGCAACTGAAGTGCGGGCAGACGGACGGATGGACAACGGAGGCTTAGTTATAGGGTCCCGATCACAGATATAGATAGACCTAGATAACGCAAGAGCAACTGCTTCGCGTGCTGCTTCGCGTACCTAGCTTACGTACAAAAATCGTAAGTGGCCACTTTCGCGCTCAGTCTGCATCGGTGTATAACATGTTGAATGGGTAATTGTGCTGATATAAATTGTAAAAACTGTATATCTGTACAAATTTGAGAAAAACAAAACATTCGTATTACATTGCGGCTTAGAAATAGTGCTTGTGACGTCATAAGAGGTAGTCAAAAAATAGTACGCTTGGTTTTCATACAGATCGTGATACTTGCGTTATCTAGGTCTATCTATATCTGTGGTCCCGATGGTTACTCTTCGGGTACGGAACCCTATTGATAAGCGATTACCACCCGGTTTCCAGAAGGAAAATCAACAAAAAAATAACTAACTGCTCTTCTTCTTATCATTATTTCTAGAGACGGGATATTTACCACGTTTACTGTTAGGTTAGGTTATATCGGGAACTCAAACCTAACAGTAAACATGGTAAATAACCCGTGTCTAGAGAAAATGATGATGCTCTTCTTCTTTCTAAGTCAATGATACATTCATCTACTGTTAATTGCATATTATTTTAACCAAATATGTGGCCACACTGATAAAATATCCAGCAGCATTCTTAACGTCCTGAAATCAGTTCATTGAACTACTGTGAAAAGTCAATTAGATCGCTCAGATCACTTGTCATGGCTGCGTTTCATTTTGACACGTCGTTGATTTACGTTCCAGCCACCGGCCGTCATACAGTTCTGCTACCAACCGGGCATAAATTGTCATCTGTATGTCTGTCTGTAAATAAACTCATCAAAATAAATATTAAATCCACAATTCTCTACATTCACCACTATTTAATGAAAATGCGTCGAGCTGTTAACTCGTTGGGCATAATGAAACGTATACTGAGGGCACTTCCCGTTGCGTTCAGATGACGTCACCAGGGCTGCCAGAATGTGTAGTTGTATACAAAATCTGTATAATTCGGTCGTCGTATGTATTCTATTTGTATAACAGAATCATCACTCTCCTGCCCTTATCCAATCTTATTTGGAGTCGGTGCAGCATGTATTCTTCTAAAAAATCTTGTATAGCAGATTGCCTTGTATTGTATTTGTAGACACAAGAATAGGACTTGGAATGTAAAGCAAACCTTTAGCAACTTATCGGTAGTAAGCTATTTTTTTTGCTCAAAACTCATACCTTCCTGTTTACGACTATACCGGACTTGCGTCTCTCGCTGTTTTTAATTCATACTTGTTACTACGTCTCGCGTCGTTCTATTACATCCATTTTCTCCTGCAAGTTTTTTTTTTGTATAATCAGATTCAAAAGTATAATGACCACTGCTGGGTCAAAGGCCTCCTCCTCTCCATGAGAGGGCGTAAGATTCGATTTTGTATAATTTCTATAGTTGTGGTATAATGTAAGTGGACTCTACTGGCAGCCCTGGACGCGTCACTGTTACGGAAATTAAATATGGCGTCGGATAAACTTGGATGAATTCATAATAATGTATGCAGATTTGTTGTGTTCATGTTTTAGTCATTTGAATGCAAATAGGTTGGAAAAGTGACGTTTTATAAGTGGAGTAAATTCAGAAAATGTTTGAAATGAAGTGGAATTAGGGAGAGTAATTTTAAAAGTTTGATGTTGGTTGGTTCAGAAAAATAGAAAGGACTTTATTAAAAATTTATAAAATTAAATACTATTTTCAGTACAGACTCAAAGGCCAGGACATATTCAAGGAAAGCTACCTACGTGATGGACGTGAAAGGGAAAGAACCTCACGTCCAAGCCGCCGCAGGAGACGCCCCGGGCGTCGGGGCCACGTGGTGGCTCCCCGCCGCCGTAGGCACGGGCCTGTCGACGGTGAGTAATGGGCTAGCTCACCGTCCGTCCGTCTTATGACGACAGGCCGTGTCGACGGCGCGCTCGTGTTCCACGCGCGCCTCAAAGATATGTCAGCAAAAGACTGTGCGAAAGAGATACCGCGGCCCTGGAACACAAAGGGCAAAGAAGGAACATGGATGGGTTTTAGTCAGTACGAGCCTGACACTCCCTTCCACTCCGCCCAGAGCGGGAGGGGTCATTTGGTGATTGCCCATCCCATCAGCTACCTACGTGATACGACATCGTGTCTTTGCCGCTGGTTTACAGTCGTTTTCGAAACATTTAGGATGAGTCTGATTTTTAGGGTTCCGTACCCGAAGAGTAACCAACAGGACCCTATTACTAAGCCTCCGCTGCCCATCTGTCTGTCAGCGGACTGTATCTCATGATCCGTAATAGTAAGACAGTTGAAATGTTCACAGAATGTGTATTTCTGTTACCGTTCAACAAAAAATAATTTAAAAATTAAAAGGGGGCTCCTTTACTACGCTACGGAGCCCTTCATGCGCGAGTCCGACTCGCACTTGGCCAGTTTTTCTTTTAACTTGTCTACAAACAACTTCGACCGTTGATGTCCGTACAGCAGTACACCTTTGTTAAGCTGGCCTGCAATGCATCCCACACGAATGACAACTTTCATTAAATGCCTGCTCAATCTTTGTACAAACAGAACCATTTGCCGCACTGAGAGGCAATTTAATAATCATTATGCTAATCCATGGCACTCGGCTGAAATGATGATGATGATGCTAATCCATGCCAGCATAATCTGAAGACATTAAGGATATACTCGCTGATATTAAACCAGTAACACCATCAAAACCTGAGCTCCTCTCTCTCATATTACATTAAAACTTGCCGGAAATCTGTTGGGCAAAGTGTTCATAACTAATAAGCAGGGCTCAGTCGTAAGCCGCCTTGTCGCCGACTTGTAAACTCACTGTACTAAGTACTTACTTAGTTTGGTAGCACGACGGTCGGATTGGACCAGATACCGTACCGTACCTGCTTGAACTTAATCTGATAACTTGGGTGATGTTTCTGTTACGTGTAATGCTCTCATTGATGTATTGTGCACCCTGTACATTTGGCTAAACATAGTCAAAGGATGACGTGGGGCTGCTAGGATACGGATTGCTCTTTGTGAGAGATTATTTAGACGTCATTCATCATCTTTTCAGCCGCATAGCATATCTTAGGCCTCCCCCAAGTGTCGCCACATTGACTAGTCCCGTGCAACTTGCATCCAGCGGATCCGCGCAACCTTCACCAGGTCATCGGTCCATATAGTAGGAGGCTCTCCAACGCAACGTCTTCCGGTTCGCGGTCGCCACTCCAGAACTTTTCGGCCCCATCGGCCATCCGTTTTGCGAGCAATATGTGTGAGCAATGTGATTATTTAGTTTTATCATTTATTTTGCAAGGCAACTTAAAGAATCCAAACAAAGATGGCTGCTTGGTAAGTAATCACCGAGATTAGTTGAACTAATTGGCGATTTTAGGACTTATTTAACTTATTATTATAATTAACTAGCTTTTGTCCACGGCTTCGCTCGAGCTTAATTTAGAATTTGACAATTAATTCGGATTGTAATCTGCTTGTAATAATATAATTCAATCATGATTCCAAAGGCACGTGGCGCCATCTATTATCATAAGAACGATTATATTGTTGTTTTCCTCGGGAACAGTACTTTTTTTCGGGATGAAGGGTACCCTATATCGTTTTTGTACACCTGACAACGTATATTTAAAATTTCAGGATGATAGGTTCAGTGGTTCAGCCGTGAAAAGTTAACACACAAACACTTTCTTTCGCATTTTTAATATTAGTTAGGATACCTGGTTTTCCTAAAACTGTGGCAGCTAAATTAATACCTACATGAAAGCGCTCTGTTGGGCTATCAGCGGCCAGCCTTGACATTCATCGTCATCATCATTCACGACCTGAATTCACCCTCTGCAGGGTATAGGCCTCTCTTTTCTTCTGCCACTCTCCACATTCCTGTGCCAGTCTCATCCAGGTTTTTCCCCCGATGGCAACTATGTCGTCTGCCCATCTCGCCGCCGGGCGACCCACATTTCTCGCCATTCGGTGACAGCTTTAGTCCACCTGCCTTGACATTACAACAGTTTAATGATACTTATTCATTCAATAAGATATCACCTAGTGTTTGTGAAAACTTGATAGAGGCCGATCCTTAACTTAAGGAACTTGCCTCAAGAGTAAAGTAAAAAGATCTTAATACTTTACTTTAAATTCTCTACTAAAAGATTTCAAAACCCACTCAGCACTTCGTAGAAAATGTTCTTCTATATATATAAAATTCAAAGTCCTGACTGACTGACTGATATATCAACGCACAGCCCAAACCGCTGGTCCTAGAGACATGAAATTTGGAGGGTGTATTCTTTGTGAAGAGTAAGTATCCACTAAGAAAGGGTTTTTTGTAATTCCACCCCTAAGAGGGTGAAATGGGGCGTTGAATTTTCTATGAAACTTTTTATTCTCGCAGTCGATTGACTTGACAATTTGTGTACATACTCTTCAAATAAAATTATGAGATACGTGTATCACAGTTTTTCCAAAATCATCCCCCAATTTAAAATTTCAATGTCTTGACTGGCTGACTGATATATCAACGCACAACCCAATCGGCTGGTTCTAGAGACATAAAGTTTGGAGAGTGCATTCTTTGTGAAGATTAAGTATCCGCTACGAAACAGTTTTTTTTAATTCCACCCCTAAGAGGGTGAAATGGGGTGTTTGATATTCTGTGAAACTTTTTATTCTCTGAGTTGATTGACTTGAAAATTTGCATACATACTTTTCAATTAAAATTATGAGAAACGTGTATCACAGTTTTTTCCAAAATCAAAATCATCCCCCAACAGAGTCCAATAGGGCTTCGAAGCTCACGTAGACGGGCGCATGGCGTGCAGTGTTACGCGGGGCGTGCGGGGCGCGGGAGTATTTACCTATTAAATAAGTAGGTAGGATTTTTCTGAGGTAGACGTCTGTAAATATGGTTTATTGCACCGATTTTCGTGTTGGCTCGTGATACGTGCCATTGATATTAAATATTATGTAAAAGTTTTATGTCTATAAATAGATTCCTAATTAATCATTTGATTTTCGTCACCGGTGTCCAATCTCAAACCAAGGTACCTACCTATCAATATTTCACATAATAATATGTAAAGTACCTAATTGATATTACTATGAACTAATATTTGCAAGTTATAAGCAAGTATATAAAAACCATGTATCTACTATACATACATAGATTACTTATTATCCCAGAAGTAAGATCCCGTGGGCAATTCCCGAATTCCACGCGGGCGAAGCCGCGGGCATAAGCTAGTTAAAAGATATAATCCCTCACACTTGTCAGGCACTATCTTTATTACTGCGAGTGTAACTCTAACACGAGAAAGGCGGGCTGTGTCCGCAAATTGGATCTCGATTGATAAAAATGAATTTGTGCAGCACTACGGTTATATTCTTGGTAAAGGATTAATGGCGACGTGTGTAGGAGGTGTTAAGGCTTTTACAAATAATAAGTCTTTCGTAATTGGTTAGTTAGCGTTAACCCCAAAAGTGTAAAAGTTTCGAAAAAGCGTTCTTCTATGAATACTATTCTTATCTACGGTATTTACAATTTAATGGGACCATCGTGTATGGGTGCACATTTGGGTGTATTTAATTCACTAGCTCAATTTCACTTGCTGTTTCTCTTTTTACTCGACTGCAGCGAAGCCCAAAAGGTTATGGGTTTGACCTGTATGTATGTATATCTGTTCCTATGTTCCCTCGTAACTCTTAAACGGATGAACGGAATTGGATAAATTATACGTCGTTAGATTCGTCTTGGTGACGCTGGTTACATTAAAATGAAAAACAAAGAAAAAAGGCGAAATTCGGGTGCCATATCGTAACGTTCGAAAATTTTTTTTCTTCCAATACCATCAAGTGGGGTATCAAAATGAAGGGTTTTAAAGGGTGATCACAAACATATGAATAACTATCAATGATCAATCGTATAAAAAAGGTAGAAAATCGTAAACTGGGCGTCCCACGGCTATGCCACACGGAAGGAAAGTACCTTAATTATTGTATATAGGAAGTTTTACTGAAAGAAGACTTAATTTTGATTTAAAAAAGAACTGCTTTCATAGATTTATAAATTATCGCCTGCCTAAACCCGGAATCCAACCCGCCAATAATGTGAAAAAAATTACGTATTTTATGATAACGGTCGAAGGGGTTAATCCAAGATCAAAAAAGCTGGAAGTCATGAACAAGGCCATTTAAGCCTCCAGGAGTTGGTGCTGCAGGCTGAAAGTCACGAGCAGTAGATTCAAATTACACAATAGAAAATCTTTGAAATTAGAATCATAAAAATTTCTCTCTCGGTTTTGTCTAGCCATAAATTACCAAGTTTATGACAAAAATCTAGACAGAACGAATGGCTTCCGATGACAACAGTTGTGTCATAATCTACAACATAAAAACCTTGTCCCCCATTTCAGCTATCGTGGCATGAAGCCAGGATATGAGGACATCCGTCATAGGAAGCAGACTTTTTGTGAAACAATGTGACCAGATGTGACCTCGAGTTTGTGCTTAAAACAAGTTTAAGTTTCCATCATCAGCCATCATTATCCAATTAATTCAGTTTCAAATAGCTCTATAAATATTTTAGGTAGCATAGCGTTAAGAAGTTGAAGAGCTTTTTGAAACTATCACTTTTTTTTTTCGTTGGCCTTGTATGTCCCACTGCTGGTCAAAGGCCTCCCCATATCCTCCGAGCTGAACATCACGAAGGCTGGTTTGAGGTGGAGCAGGAGAAGAGTACCTGGAAGGATATGGGGAGGCCCTTTCCCTCACTACCACTAAACATGTCTAATATTTGTGTCATAGTAGACTTGTAGACTATTATGGTAATTTTAGACGCAAAAAAATTTAGTGATGAGTACAACAGCTAGGCTATAAAAAGCAAGTATTGAATTTTTTTCAATGAATTGTAGAGATAATGTAAACGAGTGTTTTCTTTAAAAAATAATCGAAAAGAATACTCAGCTGTAAGTCAACAAAATACTTACCGGCTTTCAAATGACATTGTAATTTCAATTTCCAAATGCACTCAACCAAGATCCTTTTTCACTCGAGAGCACATAGCAAGTGTAACAAAATTCTCGAAAATATCTTAAGTACGTCCACTAGAGGGTATTTTCAAATGTCAGTGAGGACCTGACTGACACCTCTCGAGGTCGACAGCTCTCGTCTTGGAGATCAAAGCCGGGGCGTACGGACGACGCCTAATTGTGAAGCTGTCGGGGAGTTTCGAATAGATTTTCTAATTGTGGATGGACAATAGGCTGTCGGTGGATTGGGGAGTACGCTTGGTCTGGGTGTGTTGAATGACGTTGAAGTGAATAAGCTTGTTTTGCTGATAATCTTAGAAACTAATAAACCATGCTCTGCGTCTAAACTAATATTCTAACCCTATAAGTAAAATGTGCGCATCTGAGGAAAAGAAATGGGAGAAACTGAGCCTACATGTTTTTTTTTTGTTTTGGTAATAGTTGAACGTTCTAATGGAGGAGCTCGTGGCTAAATAATAACAGACGCTCGGGTCGATCTTTAGGTTAAGCCGTGCTTGGTCTGTGGATGGGTGATCACGCATCACATGCCGAGTTTCCTCCGTGCCTCGGAAAGCACGTTAAGCCGTTGTTCGAGGTCCGATAATTTGTAGATCTTTGGCAGTCGTTAGGGAGTCAGTGGCCCAAAAAGTCTGACAACCAGTCTTACCAAGGGGCATCGTAGTACTAACTGGGTTGTGGAGGTCAGATAGGCAGTCGCTCCATGTAAAATACTGGTATTCAGCTGCATCCGGTTAGACTGGAAGCCGACCCTAATATAGTTGGTAAAAGGCTAGGCAGATGAATGATTGAACGTTCTAAATATATTTAAAAAATCTTCTTTTCCTTATGTTTCTTTTAAGCACACAAAGTCTAGTGTAATCTGATAAACTTCTTTCGTTGTTAGAATCGCCATTGGCGGGATCCAAGCATCGTGTGAGCACGTTCATTCTATCGCAGACTACATTCAGCACTTTCTATGAGACGAGATCGAGGTCAAGAGTAGAACTGTCAGGCAATAAAAAAAGCAATAAAATGAGATCGAGATTCGATATGAACTTTTTTTATTCTAATCACTTTTGAGTTTTGAAGAACTCAAATAGCTGATGCTGGCCTTACAGCTGCTAGGTTGAAGTTGACTTGGGCTGGTCACGTCTGCCGCATGTTGGAGGAGCAATGGGCAAAAATTACCACTCAGTGAGATGGCGGGAGGAGCAGGACTCTTTCACAAAAGGTTGGCCTACAATCGCACTAGATCGCGAAATGTGGAAGGAGGGAAGGGAGACCTTTGCCCTGCAGTGGGACAATATAGGCTTATAATAAATAATAATAAATAATCACTTTATTTTGAGTTTAATATACTTGTGCTTAAAACAGGAAATATAAATATTTTTAGGACTTTAAACTGTCCCATGGGCAAAAGTTATCTCCATAGCGATGCAAAGATAAACTCCAGCTTCGGCGGTCAGTGACCCAGAATATCTAGTCTATACAACTGGAACAGAACAGCCAACACACCACGTAACAGATAATGGACTGTCCATCACGGTCCCTATGAATGAAAAGGTGGCTTTCAATGTATTGTATTGGCAGTCATTTATTCGGTATTTTGGCTTTCACAAAGTACCAAGCGATAATGCTGAGCGTGAACGAAGTCCTGGGTTCGATTCCCAGGTCGGGCAAAGTATTCTCAGCATAGCAGAAATTCTTTAGATAGGTCCTCCTTATTTTCGAGAAATAAAACAATAATTAATGTAGACTACATAGGGTGACTGGTAATTAGTATCCGATACTTAAACACTTGATTGTACTCATGATAACAAACAACTTTCCCAAACTTTTTTTTATAGTTATGCACTTTTATAGCAATAACACAACAGCCGTATGAAACTCGCGCGCCTTTGACCTATCAGCTGTTAGCCGCGTGACGTCGTTCTGTCTCATTACTATCGTACCGTTCAACAGCGGGTAGGCAGTGCCCCCCGCGCGGCTCGCAAGCCCGTTTCGTAAGTTTTATTGTGATAAAAGTGAATGAGTATAAAAAAATGTTTCTTTGGGAAAGTTGTTTGTTATCACGAGCACAATCATGTGTTTAAGTATCGGTCACTAATTACCAGTCGATCTATACACCGTGACTTTTTAGTCGTCTTACAATGGCAGCCCACTTCATGTATCCAATGACTACTAAGCATTCATTAAAAAAAATTGGTATTTATGAGATTTTAATAATTTAAAAATAAAAATGTTATTCAATATTATGACGCATGACGTAGTTAAAACACCCTGTTGTGAGCGATGATCTACTGGACTCGAGCGCTGGGTAGGTATATTCTCCCGTTTGACACGTAAACATCATTAACAGGATGTTTCATAATTTTTTCTAATGTTTATTTATGTTTCTTTGTACCTATTACGGTAGGTATAAAAAAAAAACGCGTCTTGAACTGTTTTATGTCGGGCACATTGAGTCGACCACCTTTGTAAGACGACTAAAAAGTCACGGTGTATAGTTGTTACTGCAATTTTTTATAGTGTCACTGACGCAGATGCTGCACTTATAATATTCCTATTTCCACAGTTTCTAGTTATATCGTAGTAGGTACCGACTCGGTAATAGAGTGTCAGTCAGTGCGGTGTGCTGCCCGCTGAACAATCTGCGACTATCTATCTATCTACTGTACGAATGACGTATGGTAAAAGATATTTTAGCCACTGTTTCTATGTGATATGCTGAGGGACAAAGTAAAGTTCCATCAGCAATAACGATAGTGGAAAAGTCAAAATTATATTGGATTGACATAAACACAACATATATAACAAACGTTTGTTGTCCCCGAAAGGTTAGAGGCCTAAATAGCTCACCCACATTTTACCAGTTATGTTTAAGTCCCATGTAATAGGGGGCGAGCCTATTGCCATCAACCGGGCACAAATCCAGACTCCGTGGCTGCTACTGAGAAATTCCAGATGGAAAAACCCAACAACACTTTGCTTGACCTGGGAATCGAACCACCGACCTCATACTTAGCAGTCGCGCTTGCGACCACTAGCCCAACGAAGCAGTCAAGTTACTTAAGCATACCTATTATTGACATAAACTGCCGAACCAAAATGTATCTTGGAAGCCGTGTCTTGAAAACGAAACGCCTGCTTCTTCTAAAGACCCACCGTAGGCCCTCTGGCATGTGATATGACAGTGGTGAAGTATAATGGCATTTCCTTTTTATTAACAATTCAAAAACATTATTTTTATGGTCGAACTGACCATTTTAAAACTTACAAAACAATTGAGCTATTAAATAAAAAAAAATGTGTTATAATTCAGGCAAAATACCCATATTATACAACAAAAAATATAAATTGAGATAAAATAAAAGCAGAAAAGTAGGTAATCATAAAAAATATCAATAAAAATCATTACAAAAATCAATGGGTAAATAAAATATCAATAAAATCGCTCAAAAATATTCGTATTCCTTGAAAATCTTGTAGGGAGCGATAGAAACTATGGTACGCAACTGGCGAGCCGTTTGCAAAATCTAGACCATAGACTTACAAACAATACTCCTCGTCTGGACATCCAATTAACAAAGTCAGTTAGTGTACTGCGCACAATCTACGAAGCTTCGCTCCAGTGAATCGGGTCCGGACATTTTGTGGACCACACGGTACTACAGCCTAAATGGCGCAATGGCGTGAGCTGCAGGACGGATTCGAACGGGAAAAGTATTTGAACATTAGAAATTGTACGTGGAGAATACTTTCCAATTTATCAAAGAGATATTGCATTGTACAGATTACCAAATTGTTATAAATTGGGTACTGAGGAACTAATTGTGATTTTCACTTCCGAGACAGAGGTCTCCTCTCTGTGAAAGAGGGCCATACATAATTCACCACGCAGGGACAATGCGGACTGGTGGATGCCACATTGTCGTTGAATTTTTGGTTCTTGGTCATGCCGGTTTCCTTAATAAAGGGTGTAAAAAGATCCTTAACGAAGCCGAAAGGCACTTGTTTTCCCCGTCAATGCGATCATTTTTTGTTCTTGTTACGGAGTTATTGGGGGTCAAAGTTCCAACTTTTTTTTACGTTTTTAAAGTAAGATTTTTACTTTAAACACCTCCACGACCCGCGTTCTATTCAATCCATGCATCAGCACAATGTTCTGAATGCGTTACATTGAGTCCTACCGTAAAACGTGATTTTTCACCCCAAAAAAAAAGTCAGTTCCCAGCAATTTTTTTTGCGTAAAATTACTTAGTTTGATGTACAGAATGCTTGGCGTCAACCAAAGATTCTGCTTCATGAAGGGTCCTTTTACACCCTGTATGTTTACTTGACCATTTTGAGAGCAGTGGTGATGAAATATGTACCTACATTACATACAGTAATATAGCTGCTCGGGTTCGAAACCACGCGCCACGAAGTCGCAAGTTAGGCTGGGCCACAACTACTCTTTTTAACCGACTTAAAAAAAGAGGAGGTTCTATGTTCCACTTTTTTTAAATTCCCTTATGTTAGTAAAACTACACTTCTACTCTGACTTAAACAAAATATGAATAATGAATTGTATAGCAAATGCACACGATAACTTTGACAATATTTTAGAAAGTATCTCTCTCTAGTTTGGACGGCATTTTTCACAACAGAACTGGCCAGCTGCCATTTACGATAACCTCCATGTACGGAGCGCGAGTATTGAGTTACATATTCAAATTCTTGCGAGTACTGAATAAGAATGTACCGAGGTATGCCATGTGCGGTTGTGAGCTCTCGATAAAGAATTTTTTGACAAGAATCTTAAAGATATTGCTGTCGAATAAGAGCAGAATATTCCTAGTAGCAACATACACACATACATACATAAACTCACGCCTTTTTCCCAAGTTGGTTGGCAGAAACCACAGCACGCCACCTGCTACGATCCTTAAAACTTCTTTTACGTCATCCACGTTCAGATATTTGATCATACACGCACGTCGGTTGCGAATACTACATATATTAATTACGACAGTAGTAGAAACACAGCTCAAAAATTATACCTAGAACTTTCCCGGTCACCCATTCACGGACCGAACTCAGCAAGCATGGCATAACCTGATCGACACGTGGGGAGTTTATTTCTTAGCCACAAGCCCCCGTCTCACCTGCCACCACCACCATGTTTCATCATCATATTGGGGTCGGCTTCCAGTCTAACCGGATGCAGCTGAATACCAGTATTTTACATGGAGCGACTGCCTATCTGACCTCCACATCCCAGGTAGTACTGAGTAATACGACACCCCTTGGTAAGACTGGTTGTCAGACTTTTTTTTTGGCCACTGACTACCTAACGACTGTCAAAGATCTACAAATGACACCCGGGACCAACGGCTTAACGTGCTTTCCGAGGCACGGAGAAAACTCAGTATGTAATGGGTGGTCACCCATCCACAGATCAACTTAGGCAAGCACGGCTTAACCTAAAGATCGCGCAGAGCGGCTGTCATTATTAAGCCACGAGCTCCTCCACCATGTTTCACCGGTAATGTTTAAATGCCATAGACTACAGGGCGATCCTTTCAAGTCTTTTAAAAACATTCTACACTAACTAACTCCAGTCACATTCTTAACTAACTCCCAGTGTAACATGTGCTAATCAAGACCACCACTACACCCTAGTTTAAAGCAAATTGACCCGAAACCGTTGGACCGGGTGATTGGCATACCGTTCGCAAAGCCTTGCAAGTAAAGTGTTCCGAATATTCCCACCAAAGTAACTTGCTCAGACTTATGGACGCCTGGTACAACTTCGGTGATAGCTACACTGAAAATGGGATTCGGATTTGGGGATTAGGAGCCTCTGAATGGAATTCTGAGGTACTAAATTAGGATTTTGGGGCTTAAGTAGTGGGTGATATGAATTTTCTGGACGTGATTTACTTTTGATGGTTTTTGGTATGAAACTAGTCGTAATCTTGGGGCTATGTATGACAGCTAGAGTTTGTGTGGGATTCAGAGACTTTAGTTTTGATGTCCGAAGCATTTTGAATGGCAAATTGGTTTACAATTTGTATCGGATTCTAATAGTCTTTTGTTATTGCTGTTAGTATAATTACAGAGCAAAAGTTGGGAAAAATTCTGAAAAACACACAGAACATATACACCGGTATAATCTCGCCCTTCATAAACAAAAGAAATATAATAAAATCTATAAAAGATACCTAATTTAAAACCGAGAATTTTCGATCATTCTATTCAAGTTTCGATTTCAAATATAGTGAATAGTTTACATCCTTTTTTGTACCCAACTTCAAGGTAAATAATTGATATGCAATACACATACACAAAGATCCATAACACACTGAACAATCCCAGAAAGTTACTTCCTTTTATATACACCTAGAAATCTTAAGACATAAAACGTCCTTTTTATTGAGTGCCAAATCCTACACAGTCGTAAAATAAGCTGGTTTTATTGTAGTTAAATAAACATGCCACCAAAC
Organism: Noctua pronuba; assembly: GCA_905220335.1. NCBI lineage: Eukaryota > Metazoa > Arthropoda > Insecta > Lepidoptera > Noctuidae > Noctua > Noctua pronuba. The sequence goes on from LR999913.1 coordinate 14,889,116, forward strand.
CACATTGATTGTATAGGTAAGACTTTTGTTTTTCAGATAAAATCTGGTACAAAAAGTTCCAGTATCGGTTATTTCAAAACTAACTTGTTTACTGTACTCGCATAGACGGCACCTTCTGACAAAGACTTTATTTCTGAGGTAAAATTAAATCAGCCATACTGCAAAGAAGCTTAACCGGCCAAGTGCAAATCGGATTAGCGCACTAACGGCTTTGTGCCACCGAGACTATTTAATTAACTCCTGGCTACCTATTATGGTTAAAAAGATACGGTCCTGTGAAGTACGGACAGACAGAAAGTGTATTTTTTTTATTTGGCTCACCAACAATTGAATACACTGCTTCAAAGATACGAGATACGTCCAATAGAGTCACAGACAAGTGTAACAATCTCTAACAGGTAAGCACATCATGCACTACTTATTTATCGTCGAGTGTCTATTTAAAATCAGATGAGTAACTAAGTAAGCACTCACAATTATAGTTTTTAAACACATCATTAAAATTAAAATCATTGTCAAAATTACAATCAAATCAAATTAAAATCAAAATCAAAACAGCACACAAATATGGTTTTTAAATACATAATTAAAATTAAATTAAAATCATTATCAAAATCAACAATCAAATCAAAGACAAATAAATAAAATTGAATATACATACCTTAACACTAAGATGGTTTTAAGTGAAATTCTGTAGGCACTCTTGGGGTACCAAAAAGCTTTGAATCCCAACCATATTGCGTGATTATACTTTATTGTTTTTTACCAAGTACATCTACTTCCTAGTCATTAACACTCCCCCAGTCCAGCGTTTCGATAAATTCATTTGCAATATGCGAGGGTAAAGACAAGTTAGAAAAAAGTTGCAAAGAAAACTTCACGGTCGTTGTTCTTCCGAAACTTGCAGGAAATTGACCGGAGAGAGAAATACTAATGGCCGCAAACTCGTAACTTTGTAGAGGTGGTGATATTACAGACTGGTCGTATAGGAGATCTGGCTGGGGATAATTACGTTAACTGGCCGGTTGGGTTGAATAAATAAATTAAAAAAAAAAAACATAGTAGTTAGTTTGTTTTTATTTTTTGTTGTTTTTAACAGTGGCGAGGATTAGTGGAACCTTAAAAAAAAACTAGCATCTCAATTGCTTAAAACATTTTTATCCTGATTGGAAGGATTTTGGAGATTGATTCATTGCTCCAGCTTTGGAACAATTTATGTGCTCGCAATGCGTTATTAGATTGGCAAAATTGGGGCATTGGAATTGAGAGTAGGTTACGCATTACCCCGCTATGTGCAGTCTCATAACATAGCATATAACATAACATCACGCCTGTTATCCCCCAGGGGTTAGGCAGAGATTTACCTGATAAAACACCCACCTAGTAATAGGGGGCGAGCCTATTGCTATTAACCGGGCGCAAATCCAAACTTCTACTGATAAATTCCTGATAGAAAAACCCAATAACTCTTTGCCTGACCTGGGAATCGAACCCAGGGCCTCATGCTCAGCATTCGCGCTTGCGACTACTAGACCAACGAGGCAGTCTTGCCGTTATTGCCATTAACATGGAGTGGGTTCTGGGTCCTGCTGCTATGGAATATTTGGATGATATAAACCGTGACTTTTTAGTCGTACAACGGCAACCCGCTTCATGTATCCAATGACTACTAAGCATTGATAAAAAAAAGATAGGTATTTATGAGATTTTAATAATTAAAAAATAAAAATATTATTCAATATTATGACGCATGACGTAGTAAACAGCCTGTTGTGAGCGATAATCTACTGGACTCGAGCGCTGGGTATATTCTCCCGTTTGACACGTAAACATCATAAACAGGATGTTTCATATTTTTTCTAATGTTTATTTATTTTTCTTTGTAGGTATCTATTACGGAAGGTAAAAAAAAAAAACGCGCCTGGAACTATTTTATGTCGGGTACATTGAGTGGACCACCTTTGTAAGACGACTAAAAAGTCACGGTGTATATACAGGGTGTAAACAGACCCTTCACGAAGCCGTCAACCAAGCATTCTGTACATCAAATTAAGTAACTTTACGCAAAAATTATTGCTGGGAAACGACTTTTTTTTTTGGGTGAAAAATTACCTTTTACGGTAAAACTCAATGTAACGCACTCAAAACATTGTGCTGACGGATGGATTGAATAGTACGGGGGTCGTGAAAGTGTTTAAAGTAAAAATCTTGCATTAGAAACATGTATTTAAAAAAAAACTTGTGAAAAAGTTGGAACTTTGACCCCACATATCTCCGTAACTAGAAGGTTCCCAGGTATGGTCTAGAACAAAAAAATGATCGCAATGATGGGGAGAACAAGTATCTTTCGGCTTCGTTAAGGGTCTTTTTACACCCTTTATTTTATTGTTAAACTCAAATAACACTTTACTCGATTCGGGATTTTTACCTAAGACCCCACGTTTACCGGTCAGTTTGCACCCACAGAGGCAGTCGAAGCAGATATATGTTTAGTTTTAAGTTTTTTATTGTGTAGATTTCAGTTTTTTTTTAATTTTTTCATCTGTTTGTTGTGTGCATCTGTGGCTTGTGCCAAATAAATATGTTTTCTTTCTCTTCTTTCTTTAGATATGAAATTCTGCAAATTATTTGTTCTCACAGTACTAAATCATTTGCCAATTTTCCCAAATCCATATCTCAGAACATAAACCCGTATCAAACTATGGCGAACTGATTCTATTATATTTCTATTGCTCCCAAGGCTAGCATTAAATTGGAAAATATTTTATCCACGTTATTCTTGGTATATTTTATATATATCCTGTTTCTTCCTTTTAAGGATTCTAGAGTGCAAATATTCGATAGATTATTATCTTGAATGCTGCTTTGGTAGTTTAACTGCTGAGCACAAGAACCTGGGTTCGATTCCCCGGTCGGGCAAAATATTATTGGGCTTTTACTTCAGGAATTTCTCACTAGTGCCCGCTTGATGGCATTAGGCTCGCCCCCTATTACATGGTATTTCAGCAAAACTGGCAAAATACCCAACCCTTTGAGGATTTCTGGCGTGAAGTTATTATATGTAGCCTTAAATAATAATACCAGCCTGTTACTGTCCCACTGCTGGGCAAAGGCCTCTTCTCATACAGAGAAGGCACGAGCATCGATCACCACGCTTGCTCAAGACGGGTTGGCGATTTCAGACTTATATTAATTATAAGTCCAGGTTTCTTCACGATGTTTTCCTTCACCGATGTCTGTGATGTCCAAGATAAACTTAGAAAGTACATATGAATTGAAAAAGTCACATTGGTACTTGCCCGAATTTGAACCCACAACCTCATGCATGAGAGGCGAGGCCTTAACCTCTGGGCTGCCGCACCATAACACCACCACACCACCACATTGCACCATATGTAGCCTTACTTATCATAATAATCAGCCTATAACATTTCCACTACTGGGACCCGGCTCTCTGAGAGACTGAGTCGGTCAAAATAATTATTATGTACTTTATAATAATTATAAATTAATTTATTCATTTACTGACTGACAGCTTGACTTATGTAATCTGTGCTGACAGACAACTTACAGCCTAAGCTCCTGTATCTAGAAGCATTTCACAAGAGATCTTATAACAAAGGTGAGCAATAAGAAAGGATTTATGAAAATTATCCCAAAAGGGTTTAAATAAGGGTTGAAAGCTTATTTGAGAATTCTCAGATTCTATGTAATCAAGTAAAAAAATATCATATAAAATGTAAACGGACCCTTCACGATGCCGTCCACCAAGCGCATAAAACTAAGTAACTCTACACAACAATATTTGCAGAGGAAAATAAAATTGCCGGTTTACGGTAGGACTCAATGTAACGCTCTCAGAATATTGGATGATATACAGGGCGTTAATGGACCCTTCACCAAGCCATCAACGAAGCATTGTGTACATCAAACTAAGTAACTTTACGCAAAAATGATTGCTGGGAAACGATTTTTTTTTTGGGGTGAAAATATTGCTATGATGGGGAGTGCAAGTGCCTTTCGGCTTCGTTAAGGGTCCCATAATACACTATTTTATTCATAGACAGTAGTCTATGTAATCAAGTTAAAACGATTATATAAAATCTTGCTCAACAAATAATGTTGCATAAAATGCTGCATCTATAATCTGCTTGCCAAGTATCTGCAACAGAGTTAAGTGGATTGCTATTATCTTCAAAGACGAAGTTTGCCGCACATTATGGCCGCATAAAAAAGTTTAATCTCGGCTTTAAAAACTTTAAGTTACGGCGATGTTGCTGGCAACATGCTTTATACTATCACACCTGATGCATTTAAATTGTTGTGGGTAAAAAAATATATAAAACTGGGCCTTTTTTTGTGCTGTTCAGGCCTTTTTTGGACTTAAACCAGAAAACACTAAGGCCTTTTTTGGCACTTTGGTTAACTTTATTTCTTTTGCTGTCGCAATACTAGTGCAGGAGAGATGAGAACATGTCTTACTTGATGCACGTGTGCAACGTTTGTAGATATCGGCCTAAGAACGAAGACAACAATCTGAAAACACTTTTAAGAAGACCTCCGTTCCGTTATGATTTAGTCTAATTATTGTTTTAGTTTATTCAATTAAATACCTAAAGCGGAAACACAACAATTAAACCAAGTACATAAAATATAACATTATTCAATATACAATTAGTACCGGTATCATATCAGGATATGATTTACGTTAATATTGTCCCATTATTCACAATATCTTGACATCTGTAGTCAGTGCCGATAACGTATTTCCCAGAGCGGTAATGTCGGCAGAGAACAGACAGGTACAGAAATTCGACTAAATTCAACGAGCGAACGGCGCTCGCACAAAAACGCGTACCGTACGTACGGCGATCTCAAACTATTTCATGGCTGGTTTAGATCATACGAGCAAATACACATTCTAACCCTACACTAACAAATTATTTATTGTGTAAACAGCACGGCGTGTAACTCAGCCCCCGCAGGAACGAAAAAAAAAACAAAAGAAAGATTTCGAGGGCGCGATGTCTGCATGAAGTATAGAAACCGTCTCCGACAGCATTTACCAAACAGCTACCTTATTGCTAAGTAAATAAAGATATGAATGATGAAAAATCAGAGGTAATAAGACTGTCGAAAGAGAAACGTCTGAGTGGAGAAAAAAGTGACTCTGGTCAGTGGTCATGCTGCGTTTGCATGCAGAGATCCATACTAAAATTCCCTTGGTCTAAAGAATCCTCTTGCTCCTACTGAGGTTCTAGGTTCGTTCTGTTTTAACCCATCTTGAAACAAATACTCGGTGTACGTGAAGCGTGTGTATGTGTGCGTGCGGCGATCTCAAACAAATGCTGGTCGCAAGTGCGCTTCCATTCGCTGTACGTGAAGCGAGTCTATGTGCGCGTGCGTTGATCTCAAACAAATGCCGATCGTAAGGGCGCTTGCACTCGCAGTACGTAAAGCGGATCTATGTGTGCGTGTGGTTTCACTCGTTGGGTGCAGTGAACCTTTTGTTCCCACTTATTCGGTGGTGGTAGTATGAATATCGGTACAAATGTAACACGTTGATATTCCTTGTTTGTTCTGCTGATTGGGGTCCCGAGGTGCCTTTGATTCGGGATTCTGTTTGGGGAGTTTTGAATATATAATGCCAATAATAATGTTATTATTCTGGATAAAAGTAATGGTTTTGCTTTAATACTTAAATATCAACACAAGCACGTATTATTAACATGGCGGCCTGTTGAGACAGTGGACTTTGAAGATGTTCTTTAACCTTCAATGGAAAGGATTTCAATTTCTTCTTACAAGACCAAGTAATGATGTTGTAACTGGTACCATACGGGGTGTAAACAGACCCTTCACGAAGCCGTCAACCAAGCATTCTGTACATCAAACTAAGTAACTTTACGCAAAAATTATTGCTGGGAAACGACTTTTTTTTTTGGGGTGAAAAATTACGTTTTACGATAAAACTCAATGTAACGCACTAAAAACATTGTGCTGATGGGTGGATTGAATAGTACAGGGATCGTGAAGGTGTTTAAAGTGAAAATCTTACATTAGAAACTTGTATTTACAAAAAAACTTGTGAAAATGTTGGAACTTTGACCCCCAATACCTCCGTAACTAGAAGGTTCCCAGGTATGGTCTAGAACAAAAAAGTGATCGCAATGACGGGTAGAACAAGTACCTTTCGGCTTCGTTAAGGGTCTGTTTACACCCTTTATATGCCATGGATTATTAAAAGGAAATTTACTTAGCACAGACTACACAACATCTGAAATATAAAACAAAACAGATAAATCGGGAATGTGTGTCTCAGTGCTTCACCAAATAGGCCCAGTTCTGCAAAAAAAAGTCAGACAACTAGTGCCTGACGCTGGTTTTTAACTGGATCTAGGACTGGATCACACTACATTTGTTTCATGAAGGTGGAAGCGTCAGGATAACCCGCGAAATTCATCAATACATTTCCCTAAGATCATTTAATCCCATACAATAACTATTTCATGAAAAAGTCATTCAATGAGATTATATGAACTAAGAGGGTTGTATCGACGATTTCAATGATTATAATTCGGTAACTACTACAAAAACTTTCATTTATTTTTAGGCTACTTTGGCCCATAGATATATACCTACGAGCCCACCAGCCGCCAGCCTGCCTACCTACTAAGACTTATTACTTATTTTCATTAATATGCAACCTGACACAAACCTGAAAATTACAAAAAACGTAAGAAAGTTTGAACTTCGCGAGCTATCCTGGCGCTTTCACCTTAATACAACTTCGTACACTACGATATTCATGTAACGAGATAAATAGAAACCTGGTAATATTATATACGAAACACAACTCCATCCTAGTCAGATCGCAGAAGTTGAACTGAGAAACTAGTGCCAACTCGGAAAACTGAATTTCATTAAACAGAACTTGGACTCGTTCACAAATCACTTTAAGTGATACTTAGGTTGTATATTTAAATACTGCGCCTCGCTTCGCAGCTGGGCTGGCTCGCTTTATCATTTTGGAAGTTGTTGGGAAGTGAATAAAGGATTGTTATGGGTAGTGATCGGATATTCGGATGCATATTTACCTAAAGTACGTTTTTTCCCGGCCTAAGGTACGAAAGTACGGAAGCGGCTTCTTAAAATGCCAATTTTTCTCGGGATCGCGGTATTTTAGAAATAATACAGTGTGTATAAAATGTAGTACTCATAAGCATAATAAATATTTAAAATCTATTTAAAACCAGGCAAGAAATTTGTTGAAAATAACACGTACACACTACGTAAAAGTACAAAATTATGCGATTTAAATTTTTCTGCTGAATATTCGTGCAGGACAAAATGGTAATATGAAAATTCATTTGAACTAAAACACTAAAATGAAAAAAAGACTATGTATTTAAATAAACCGGGACTTTTTCCGTACTGACGCGCGCTCTATAATACTTGTCAACACTTAAACTTTAGGTAAATATGCATCCGAATATCCGATCCCTGGTTATGGGGCAACAGCCGCTTGCACCTTGTTTACTTTTAATGTTGTGATATCAAAGAAAATTATAAACTTCTTGCACATGTCTTTAGTTGATTAAATTTCCTTTTTGATAGTTACAAGAAAATTAATAGTTATCGCTCAAAATATTGAGCATTTGGCGACGAAAAAATGTTTTCGTGTTCTTTCTTGCGATTATTTTTTTGAAGATTCTGGATTATTTTTAGATTTTTTTTGCATAAGTCTTTTACTTATAAATTTGTCTATACACTGTATTTTTTTTGGGTTTGTACTATATAGCAATACGGCTAACTCTGCAACGAAAAAGAGGACGTTTTTACGGTGTCCCGGTATGGCCAGCGCCTTAATACTACTGATTCTGTCGTAAAAGCAGTGTACTGAAAGGTTTACAAATTGAGTTTCGCATACGTACCCGTATTTGCAATACGAGTAAGTACGAGTATCTCCTGTTACTCGCTCACTTGAAAAATCACAGAACTGTTTGTTCTATGTGGAGTCCAAACCTTAAAACCCAGACAACTTGAAATACATGTACAGCTCTTTAGGAAATACAGTACTACATTCATACTTCCTTTTCTGATAGTCAACAGGATACCAACGCTGGCTTGTGAAGCAGCAGGTGTTCCGTTTGAGGGGTATGGGCACCAATATAATTACGGTTACATCATAACATAACATCACGCCTGTAATCCCCGAGGGGTTAGGCAGAAGTGTACCTTATACCACCCACATTTCGTCAGTTACGTTTAAGTCACATGTTATAGGGGGCTAGCTTATTGTTAACAACCGGGTACAAATCCAGACTCCGGGGCTGCTACTGAGAAATTCTTGATGGAAAAACCCAATAACTCTTTGCCCGACCTGGGAATCGAACCCGGGCACATCAAACATTCGTTCAAATACAAATACAAATACAAATACAAATCATTTATTTGCATAACACAGGTTGAGAGGATGTTACAAAAGGGTCATAAGGTACACTGTATTATAACCATGCCAGGTGTGCAAATATGTTAGGAACATTATGAGATTATAATTTATTCATATTCAGAGTTTATTAAGTTACAATGTCATTCAGGCTATAGGTGGTCAATATACACACAATTAAAAACACATACAATTAATATTTGAGTCAGTAATTTATAAGAAATAATAATGTCATGCAAATTAATAATGTCATAGTAATTAGATTATCCATCATATTTAAATATTGCACAGTTAAATTCTATTATTAAAATATAATATCTTTATCTTTTAAATAGTCTTTTACATCATAATAACATTTAAGCGTTAAGCTTCGTCTCAGCATTGCGATGTACCAACCACCATGCTTGTGCCCCACCGGTATGAACATTATAACCTGATTTATGCTATATGCAGCAGAAACTGATAAGATCTTACAAAGCGGTGTGCGACATAAATTTTCTTGGCACTCAACAATACCAAAAAAAAAAATTCGTCCTGTAGATAGCTTTCACCGCTGAACAAATATTTTACTACAGAATCGAATATCAGAATGTAACCCCACTACTCAATGCAACTTCCGTAACACTTCTCCTTCAGAAACATGTCCTCTACCTACCCCCGATCCACCGTAACATTAATATCCGGTACCGGCTCGCGACGACATCCGGCAGGTCTGGACCCTTAGGGAACCAACTCGTAACATAAGAGTGGTATTGATATACCAAGTATTACTTTGTAGGAATAATTACTGAGCATTTTCGCTTTTTTTATGGAGAGCGGAAGGTCAAAGAAAAAATGGATGGATTATAATTATTAGGATTGATATGAAAGAAATAGTAGATCCGCAAGACTGTCAACTAGAATTACCAAGCGGTATCGTTGCTGGATTGTGGAGGTCAGATAGGCAGTCGCTCTAAGTAATAATAAGGTATTCAGCTGCATCTGACCATGGATGAAAAAAATCGCATAAGTGCGAGTTCGACTCGCACGTATTTTTTTACATAGCTGCAAAATTATTTATCTAAAAATAAAATTTGAGATGCTCACGATGAGAGATGAACCAATTTAAAAAAAATCGATAATTTAACCCATATTGCTGAGCCTGTAAGCCCGGAAAGGTAAGGCATGAGTGTACCTATTAACAGTATATCCGTATGTCACTAGTTATGTTTTCAGTCTCACCGGTCTCAGACTATATGACTGATAACTGCGTGATGCAAAAACACGATAACATTTTGTCCAACCATGGAATCGAACCCAGTACTCCATGCTAAGCAGCCGCACTTGATTGCCTACAACAACAATTTTTTTTAGCATGTATAGGTTGACTGGTAATTAGTGACCGATACTTAAACACGCGGTTGTAGTCATGATAACAAACAACTTTCCCAAAGAAAAATTTTTTTAAACGGCTAACAGCTGATAGGTCACAGGTGCGTGCGTGAGAATTTCATACGGCCGTTATCTTTTTGTGATAAAAGTCTGTGTATCAAAAAAATGTTTCTTTGGGAAAGTTGTTTTTTATCATGACTACAATCACGTGTTTAAGTATCGGTCGATAAATACCAGTCACCCTATATGCCAATTTAGAAAAATGATATGAAAAAAAAATAAACAACATACATTTGCTTATAAAAAGTTTTTTGCAATCTGACAGAACATCCGCCCTTTTCATTCTAAACCCATTAACAGTCACAAAGACCTACCAAAACTCTAAACAAAAACAGCACTTTAAAAGGAAAAATATAAAGCGAAACCGTACAATTCGGAAGAGCATCCCTTCCGTTTCCGATCCGGGCCGGAACATTCAATATATCACTGCCTGAAAGGAAATTCTTCAGCAACTTTCACGATCTATCGCCGCGCGTCCGTTTTCATTCCCGGCGATACATTTTGCACATCCTGTATATTTGAGTTGCATTGTCGTAGTGTTACTGTGCTCCGGTTGGTGTTGAATTGATAGGATTTACCGGGTGGTTTCATATTGGATATTTATCATAGATGGGTCAAAAGGCTTATGGCTGGATAAAAACGTACAGTTAGATCTACTTGAAAGGCATATCAATCTTTAGGAGCTCTTACTATGTCGAAGACCACTCGTCTCTATTATGTTGTCTCCAGAATTGCTCTGACAACGGGTTAAACTTGCTAAAGTTTACTTAACCCTTTCAGGTCGACGTTAATCGGGAGATAGGGGAGTTGTTGCTGGGGAGCCTGTCCCAGCATTTCTTTTCCCCAGCTGAAACACTAGGAAGTGGTGAAGAGTGGGCGTTGTGAGGAACTGTCTTATGTAACTTTTGACGATCAAAACGTGGTGATTGAAATGATTTTTGATTTTATTCGGCACAGCCAGGTAACATCTAGTATGCAATATAGGATGTAGTAGTAGTGCATCTGTCTCGTTGGTCTAGTGGTCTCAATCGCGACTGCTGAGTATGAGGTCTTGGGTTCGATTCCCGGTTTGAGCAAATTGGTATTGGGTTTTTCCATCTGGAATTTTTCAGCTAAAGCCACGGAGTCTGGATTTGAGCCCGGTTGATGGCAATAGGCTCGCCTGTTACATGCGACTTAAACATGACTGGCGAAATGTGGGCGTACAAGGTATACCTCTGCCTTACCATTCGGCGATTACAGGCGTGATGTTATGTTATGTAGTAGCATATCGGTTGTGCTTGTTCAAGAAGTACATATTTTATGCTCTCTATATGTACATATTTTACAATTATTATCGCAGTACTCAGTCAATATCAACCTCATCCCAGCTAGATTGTAAGTCGGTATTTGGTATCAGTAAGTGAATCAATAAAAAATCATATCAGGAAGTGAATTAACATAGATATTGTGAAGGGAACAGTCCCTTGTGTTCATGGCACTGAATATTGCAAGATGGCTAAGGATGGCCCAGCTGTGGCCACTGTGTCAGTGTCACAATGTGAAGGGGCTGTTTATTATTCGTAAAGGTTTTATTTGAGTAATATATTTAGGTTAATAGCTGCTAGATGGCGAGGGGCTCGTTTTTCAAGTTTAATCAATGCTTGCTGAATTCTATCCGTAGATGGGTGACCATCTTTTGTACCTCGAATAACACGTTAAGCAACTGGTCCCGAGTGTCATGCGTAGATCTTTGGTAGTCGATGAAAGTCTAACGCCAAGGGGAACCATGTTACCTAGAAGTTGGTGTAGGCCAGATAGGCAGTCCCTCCATGTAAAATACTGGAAAGCTGTTAGACTTGAAGTCTGCCCCAACGTAGTTGGGGAAAGTCTTTGCAGATTGATAAGCTGAAAAAAGAGTTCGTTTGTTTGAAGACATACTTATTTTGGCCACGGATCATAATAAATCATTTAAGTTTGAAAGTAACGGGTACCAATAGAAGCTGACATTTTTTTTAAATTTAGCCTATAATCAAGCAACACAACACAATTTATCGGATCGCGTATACGATCGATAGTATATTTAATTATTTATACTGCCGTCCTCAAGCAATAATGCCGTTATCTCGCATCTGGTCGATTTTCGTTTTTTGATACCACAATAATCAAAAAAAAAAACTCTATCTTTCTGTCTAAGCAGTATTTTTCTACTATTTATGGATCCCGAGATAAAAAAAACAAAAACGCCGTTAAAATGCCTTTTTTGTTAAGTTTACCACACTATAAGGCAGCTAAGCAACATTACTAAACTAAAAAGTGACTAAGGGCTTATAATTTACATTTTAACTAGAATATTTACCATCAGTTTCATAACTAAATTGCCGTTAACAGAATTTCCTACTCTAATAAGAGGCTAAAGTACTTTAACGGTTATATAGTCCTGCTTTGTTTCAAAATACAGTATTCTAAATCCAACGCTAAAAAGCCGTTAAACAAAAGTACTACACAAAAATGTCTTTAATGTCACTTAACTGCATTTATGCGTTGTATTTCGTCGGGTTTTTATTAAGAGATTATGTAGTGAACACGCCAATAACGGCGTTTTTAATATGAAATATAAATATTTTGCTTCGGCGTCAATCACAAAAATGCAGTTACCCCTTATTATTACACTAAAACGCGGTTATCTACTCTCAAACGCTCGCTATTGATCCGGCCCCCCCCGCGGCCCTTGATCGATGAAGCCGTGTCGCACAAAAGTTTAAAGGGTAAGGACGAGTCACGCTTTGCGCACTCGCCGATTGTTACGATGGCTGACAACTCCAGGTAAAAACATTATTTTATTATGGTAGTTATTATTGCCCGTTTAGTGTACACTATAGATTGTACAATAATAAGAAACAGTAGATACTAGCCCAATAAAAATTCGGAGAGGGATCTTCCAGGGAGATGCGCTTAGAATATATTAAACGCTTCAACATTAGGATTTCCATTAAAAAATACACCAACCGAAGGACATGCACAAAAAATTGATTTAAATCAGCAATTGTATATGGATGACATTAAGCTTTACGCAAAAAGTGAGGGTGAACTTCATAAAATTAGCAAATTTGACAGAACAATTTTCAAATGATATTAAAATGAAATTCGGCATAGATAAATGTAAAATAAATTCAATTAGAGCATGGCAGAATTACCAACACCACTTTAGGAACAGGAGAACAAATACAATCATTAGATGAACAAGATAGTTATAAATACCTAGGGTACACACAATCACGACAGATTAACTATAAAGAAACTAAACAAAAATTAACACAACAATTTCAACACAGACTAAACACAATTATATTCCCGAAATACAATTAAAGCGATTAACACCTTCGCTATACCGGTTCTTACATATTCTTTTGGGATAATCAATTGGTCCAAAACCGACTTCAAAAACCTTCAACGAAAAATTTCCACGATCTTGTGTGTAGAGATTAACACTGCCGCGGAAAGAGGGAGGTTGAGGTTTAACTGTAATTTTTAACCTACACAACAGACATACAGACGACAGACAAATAAAAGCCCTCAGACAATTCTTTTTTTCAAAAAGTGAAAACTCTATTCTCCATAAAGTTGTTACTCAAAACGACCAGCAATTGACCCCCCTGAATTTGAAAGATAGGTCAGAACAGAAAAATGAAAAAATTACCGACGAAAGAACTAAGCTCCTAGAATGGACCCAGAAGTCTCTACACGGAAGACATCGTCAAGACTTATGCCACATAAATGTCGACAAAGAAGCGTCGAACGCGTGGTTAAATCGAGACGAACTTTTCCCATAGACTGAAGGGTTCATGCTAGCTATACAGGACCAGGTAATTAAAACCAAAAACTACAAAAAATATATTATAAAGAATTTAAATAATGACACATGTAGAAGATGCAATAGTGCTCCTGAGACAATTCAACATATCACAGGCGCGTGCAAGTCAATAGCCCAAACAGATTGCAAACACAGACACGATCAAGTAGCCAACGTCATACACCAGAAATTAAGCTCACCAGTAAAAACTCATAGACTCCGTTGTACCATATTACTAGTACAATCCAGAGACTAAATAAGAAAATCCCTCAACAAAACTGTATTTTGATCGAAGCATTTTTACCGACAGAACAATTCACTTCAACAGACCAGACATTGCACTTATAAACAAGATAAATAAAACTGCATATTTAATCGATATTGCTGTACCAAATACACATAATTTAGGCCACAATAGCAGAAAAGCTAACCAAATACATCGAACTAAAAGATGAAATTACCCGAATTTGGCATCTGCAAAAAGTTACAATAGTACCAATAGTTTTGTCATCAACAGGAGTAATACCGAAACACCTTCACCAGTCCCTTAATGCTCTTAGCTTACCTCAGAATACCTACCATCGGCTACAAAAGGCAGTGATATTACATAATAATATAATAGACTCGTGAGAAAGATTCTGCAATGTGAATCAGACTATAAATGACGATTGGTAAAAAAATCCAAAAAACCTACATCATATTATAGGTAGGTAACCTATAATATGATGTAGGTTTTTTGGATTTTTATTAATTTGTACCATAGATAATAAGAAGTAAGTCATCACAAAGTGATTTAGTTTGTCATTTTATATTTTAATTAACAAAGAGCAGGCTGGTTCTATTTTCCAGAATGTTGTGTTACCTACATACCGAAACTAGATTACTTTTAGATTTAAATAGGCCTTTTTGAAATGTTTTAGTATTTTTTTATGATCTCATTAGTTATAGGGTAACGATGTTTTTAGTTATTTGCCAAGATCTCATTTTTAATTATTATAACTAGTTTTAGTCCTTGCAAAGTGATTTTGTTAAATTTAAAGAAGACTCACTTAATGATTGATTTTATTTCTGAATAAGCTCTTTTATTTCTGTAGATGACTTAATCTTTTTATTTGATTTCCTCAACTATCTTGTTTAAGTTTCAAAGCTAGAACGCCGTTACATTTTTAATGTTTTGTAATTAGCGGCATTTAAGCGATGTAATCAACCTAAAAAATAAATGCAGAAAAAATATCCTCGTAACTTACTAGTCTTAAGTGCGGCTAAGTGATTTTAGCTGCATTATTGTTTAGCATGGTGTTTATTCTCGTAGCTATAATGTTTAGCTACAACAACGTTAAAGTATTTAGCGGCATTATAGTTTGGTAATGAAGAGATTCTTTTAAATGTCAATTAAATTACATTAAAATCAAACACTAAAAAGCCGTTAAGGTAGGCTTAGCGGCATTATAGACGTGGTTGTATAAGCTGTAAATTATAAAAACACTAAACTAAAACGCAAATACCCTATTTTTGTTAAGATTTAATCATTGTTAAGAAATGAAAGTATGGCTATCTGAAAGTGCAATACTAGATCTATTTTTTGATACCGATAAGTCTCGCATACGAGTTATAGTTAAGAAACGGCATCAATTTTTTATTTTTGCGCGCTCTTTTGTCATTTACTCGAAATATGATTTTGTTGGATAACGGCATTATAGCTTGCGGACGGCAGTATAGTACATATAACAAAAAATATTCTTTAATCTAAGAGCAAGACAAATAGTGTGTGAAACGTCGTAAGGAACGTTGGACCGTGCTGTTGGATTTTGAACTCTCTGCACTAAGCCCAAAGTTGATAGGTACGTTAATATTGTAGAGTAATATAGGTCTCAATATTTATGAGGGCAAAGATTGTTCAAGCGAGGTTATAGGAGCCCATATTTTTCGCAAATTTCTAAAATGTTCACTTTTTCCTGGTACTCAATAATTTATGATCCTTTTATGCGGTACTATGTACTATTTTTTATGGCAAAATCGTAAAGATCAGACTTAGATAAAATAAATTGCAGTTCGAGTAAAAAATATAGGAGAAAAGTCTGGAAAATACATTACGTACAAGACGGCAACATAACTCTCTCACACAAAGTATGAAAATGTGTGTTAGTCAGTTTTAAATTTCAATTTTTTTTTTTACTGCTTCTTAGGTCTAGTGATCGTAAACTGACAATGAGTTAGAGTAGTGGGGTTGGTTTCCCGAGTCAGGCAAAGTTTTGTTGGGTTTTTCGACCAGAAATTTCTCAATAGCAGTTCGGAGATTGAATTTGTGCCCGGTTGATGGCAATAGACTCGCCCTCTATTACATGAGACATAAAAATAACTGCCCGAATTTGGGTGTACACACGGCGACACAGTATAACCTGACCTCAGTTTGTATGAGCTTGCCGTACAATGAGAGATCTGCTTAATTTGGTTATGCATAGCTTTTGGTGGTCATGTGTATAATAGGATGCTCCTCTGCCTATGCCCTAGGGAATTAAACACATGATTTCCAGTTATAATTTTCTTCAAAAATGGTGTATGAAGGTTATTCTGTACGAATGGCGTATTTAAGCGCTGTTGTTAATTTCAATCAAATGTCTAAATAATTGCTTTAACAAATAGCATAGAGTAGAGGAAGACCAACGAAACGATGGATGGACTGATTGTATGAAGGATGATATCTCAAGAAATGAGGTTTCTGATGAGATGACGAGTAATAGTAGTATGGAAGAAGAAGACATGCTGCGCCGACCCCTAATGAATTGGGATAAGCGCAAGAGAATGATGAATTAGCTTACAGATACCTTGATACCTAGGGAAATATGCTAGCTTAAAGAAAATAATTCTACTTAAAAGTTTTCTAATATTTAAAGTAACGCAAACTACGAGTGAGTTAAACTACGTAGTTTCTAAATTATGTTTCATTTCCTTCCTCTTTGAGAACTTTTCTACTTTCACGAGGAACACTGAAAACTTTAATTTTACGGCCATGTTGGCCGTAGTGTTATATTATGTCTGTCTACTTTAAGACCTCATTTTCCCGGTGGAAAAAAATGTGGCAACAAAAAAGCCTTTTATCATCCCTAAAAAAAACATTATTAAGTATCTTCTTTTTTTTCGTGTGACTCTGACACCAGACACTCTGACACCGTCAGTGCTTTGCCGCCCATGGGCCTCTGACTTGGCTTTACATGCCGTCGAGAAATATCTCTCAGGCATGTCGGCTTCCTCACGATCTTTACCTTCACCGAAGCAAGTGATAATTATACAATACGCACATGAATCCGAAAAGTCTGCGGTGCGTGTCTTGGGTTCGAACTTAAGACATAAGACCTAGCATAAACCAATTCCAGTTAAACTGAACGCCTTACTTTCATCAAAGTCTCGTTCAGTAGACGTCAATGTCAATATTCTATGGCACTGTGGACACTGACAGAGCTGAAAAAAAGTTAATGTGCAGATCGTGTGTAGTTCATTATGCATTAGTGATGCAGACCCTCCTGAAGTCTCGCAACAATCTATAATTTAATTCTCATTCGATGACGATCGAGTTACTAAAACTCATCATTGACACTTGTCCCATGTTACTAAGGGTCAGTGAAGATGATGTGGCTAACCTGGAAGTCTTTAAATAGACTCCGGACCCAGGTTGGTCGCAGCAAAGAAAACCTGCTGTGGAGATTCATTAATGACTCTGCCCTGGAGTGTAAATGTGTGTGTGTGTGTGTGTACAGGAACTGATGGACGCTACCGAAAGCGCCAAACTAGTTCCTCAGTTCTGGGCTGACACTATTTAGATTGCCATCGACACGCTAAGAAGAAGAAGGGTCAGTGGAATATGTTCCTCACAGTCATCTGACAAACGTCATGCTATCATACACACCTATAATCCGTGAAGGGTAAGGCAGGGGTGTACCTAATTGTACAACCACATTTTGCTATAAATGTTTTATCTTTTACTCATTTAAAAGCTAGTCTATTTCTTCATTTGGTATTTGTAAAAAGAGAATTATTACTCCAGTTTAGCTTTACTAAAACTAAAAACAGAAAAATATACATTTTCCGAGAAAACCGCGTGTTTTATTAGTTACTCCATAATGTAGCGTTACCGATACGACTAAACTGCGGTTTCCAAATTGGCAACATTTCCCGTTTGTGGCAACAGGTTGCTGGCCTACGCCTAATCTTATCACGACTCGTTGGTGAAGTGGGCTCTAACATGATTGTTTGCTCCCGGGTTTGAATCAATAATAAACTGACAAATGGTTATAAGGCTTTTTATTTTGAAATATTCACAAACAGAAGATGAGAGACAGCTAAAAAAGTGTTTTCTATACACCTCTGCTACCTCTGCACCTCTTCAATTGGCTATGTCCATTGCTACATTATTGTAAGCCAAAATTGTTACACAACTCTTTTACAACATCTGCTTCAATTCTTAATAGCTTTTACAAAAAAAAAACGACTTCCAAAAACGCTAAAAAAGTTTAGTCCAAGTAGATTTTTTTTTGGAAAAAGTTTTTTTTCTTCCATTCTCCCCTGTCACTCGTTACGCTATCATTTACTTTTTTTTCCTTCAAATTATTCCTCACACAATCCATCCATTTGATGACATCACAATGTTCACAACTTCGAACAGAACCATTAAAATCAACTGAACGTGTGCATGCGCTCCGCTCGCGAAGTTATTGCCCGACGTGACGAGGAAAATGCATCGAAATGCTTTGTCGGAATCTGGGAGGAAATAGTGGTCATTTTGAAGATATTTTTCTTGGCTATTTTGGGATTTGTTGTTGTAGTATTATCCCGGCGGGCTCGCTTGCAATGTAAAAATCCAAGTTTCGATTTTGAACAGAAACAAGTAAAAAAAAAATCAGTCACACAAAAAGTCCTTTCTTTAGTAATAAGCAATACCACTTGGCGTCCATGCCGCCATTGACAACCACTGGTATTAGAAATACCAGCAACTACATGTGATTTAGAACTCTGTTATCACTTTACAATAATAGATTGAACAATCAAAACAAAATCGTTATCATTTTATTTTATGTGGGTAGGTAGGCACTTTACCCATAATAGAATAAATTGACATCCCTAGAATGACAGGTAAAAAATGGCGTACTTTATAGTCTGAAACTTAAAAGTACTAATTATTATTCAAAAAACTATGCCATTATAAATAATCATTAAGTCTTATTTAAAAAATATATTTTTATTTTAGACATTTCATGCCGTTTAAGGTTTTGAGACACAAGTCATTTATCAAGAGTACTGTCCATGGGCAATCTCCTTTTGATTTGGTCCGAGGTTTTGCACTTTTGTAGGAAACTCCTGTTTTTTTTTTAATTTCATGGAAAATTTCTATGTGGCCCCCCACATCTCAGCTCAAAATGATGTACTGAATACGTGGTAACCGTTTTCGCTTCCACCCCGTACAACAATAAAATAATATGATTACGAATAATAAAATCAAGAAACCATTAAATTGTAAGGCACGTTTCACACACCAAGGATAACGATTTATTTATCAGATAGGATAAATGTAAATTCTCCGACAGCCAAGTATTCCGATTCATTTTAAGTATTCCTTTTTATACGTCATATTAGTATCTATAGGATGGAATAGAAATTTTAATAATTTATTGATATTGGATTAAATAATATATCTCGAGAGATTATATTTTTGCGGTATTTGAATTGTTCTATATGTGAAATTGCGTCCAAGTAAAATGACGCCTTAAAAAGTATTGATTAAATCTGGTACACACAGAATTCGAATTTGCGCCCGGCTGATGGCTATAAGCACGCCCCCTATTACATGGGACTTAAATTTAAGTGGCGAAATGTGGGTGTACTATTCGGTACACCTCTGCCTAACCCTCGGGAATTACAGCTTTGATGTTATGTTATAAGTCCATATACGGACCTGTTTCGGCAACTTCTCCGTACCGGTTTAACTGCTCCTAAACTCAAAAAGCTATTGTCAGTTTCTGATTGACTGAATCTTGCCACACCATAAAGAATCATCATTTATTTGAAAACAGCTGCGTTGCGTTGTATCGATTTTCGTTTGTTTTTAAGGAATATACTAATACGTAGACTGTCACTTTTACAACGCGGTGTAGAGCAGTGTCTATAAATTCAAATACAAAAATATGAAAAAGAAAAGTTCGAAACTGACAAGATATCCGACTTTGTCAGAAGTTAAATTAAAAAGTTGAACGGTATGGCGTTATGATGCCAAGACGCATTGAAAAAAAGCCCTCTGTGACAGGCAAACAATAAAGTGTTCTTATGTAGTAACCTTAAACAGGGAAAAACATCACGATTGCACTTCCCCCAAGGTGTAATCAGAGATCAAAACTTATAGCACACGCTAGTTATGTTTGGGTCCCATCGAACAGGGGACAAGCCTATTGCCAGCAACCAAGCAGAAGTCTGTTCGGGGTGCTACTGAGAAATCCCTCATAGGAAAGACATTGTGTAATGACATTGTCTGACTGTAACCTAGGACCTCATGCTGAACTGTTGTGCATGCGACCACAAGACCAACGAACCACTGAGGCCAGAACATAGTCTGATTATATTATATGGATTATTATAGCTAGCCCATATTGTCCCACTGCTGGGCAAAGGCCTCCCTCCATTCCTTCCAAAGGTCACGATTCTGTGCTACTTAAAGAACATAGTCTAATAGATGAAACATAAAAATCAATTTCCTTTCAAAAGCCATTATGTACTTATCCAATCAACTACAACATTGTAGACATTATAGTGATTCGATAGTAAAACAGCATCGAGTAGGAAAGCTGTTAGTTTTATTGAGTTATAAACTCGCCCTGAGAGCAACTAAGTACAATAAGTTATGGCCGTACGTGAAATTAACTTGTTCCGACAGTACCAAGTTACAACGGCTATCTTCACGAAAAAAAAGAGTATTTTATAATATTTTTACAGGCAATATTCGCAGGCAACCGGTCTCAACAGAGACTAGGCATGTACGAAAGTACGATACTATTCGTGAGCAAACACAAATGCAACCCGATTTACTTTCAAAACATTGACAATCTGCTCTTGCCTTACCTCAAAATAAATAAAAAGAAAGAAAAAAAGCAAATTAAAAAAGATTTATTGTTCAAGAGAGCATTACACAAGCTGAATATCACTAGCCTCACTAACCCTGTATCGTGGAGACTATAGACCGACCGCTTTAGTGAGTCCTCCGCCTTGCCCCATCAAAGGCACATTAAGCGTCCACAGAGTCCTAACAATATCCCACAGGTTATTTGCTTTAAAATAACGATAATCCACGTAGGTATCACGATACTAATTGAACCAATACGTGATCAACCTTCAGACTATAAAATATATCCAGAGCAATAGTTAAAGTGCAGTAGTAACCTCATTTAACGAAAAATCTCTGGGATTTCGGAACATATTTGCGCTTGCACTCGACAGAGCTAACATCTTAATGCAACATGATTGCTAGAAGGCACGCACTGAGGAAATGTCCTTAAAGAATTGCTCGTAATGTGCCGGACGACGGAGGAAAGGTAAGTGTAATTTAGACTAATAATTTATACGGACATCTTGGTGAAATTCCTTGAAACAGTTGTTCAGAAGTGTGTAGCTAACTCCAACAGTTTATTTACTGTGCCACTCGCACACATTTTATTGTGCGACGTTAACTTAAGTTTGACTGATTATGAAGTGACTTCGCACATATCGATATAATAAATAGGATTTTTCAGTGAGCGGGGTTCACTTGGCTGAGTTTTGAGCTAAACACATTTGAACTTTTTTCCATCGATATGCTAAGAAGAATTGCCCGTGAATTTCTTATCATACATTGGAAGTGTGTGTGAATCGCATGTGACTAAAAGAATAATGAATAAAAACGTTGATGGATGAATTGTGTGAGAAATGAAATGAAAGATAAAGGAGTAAATGATAGCGTGACGGTTGACAGAGGAGAATGGAAGAAAAAAACGTGTTGCGACGACCCCAAGTAACATGGGACAAGGGCAGGAAGATGATGACTTTGGAAGTGTTCAAACCCTATTTAATACCGGTCAGGTATTGTTACTCAACTTTAAACGCACAGACAATGAACATCAGGTAATTTTCTAGTAAGTAATATTCAACAAACCATCTCAATCTTCCACTCAGCTACAGCACAAACATGCACCCCAGCATCCTCGTGTAATTGTAAAGTTATGATGATCCTAACATGAAACTGCGGCGCAGCTCTTACAGAATACATTTGTTAGTGTCAGCCTAATTCTGCGCAAACCGCGCTATATTAGACAGGTCGTGTAGTCGTGTCTTCCTAAGGATGTCAGCTATTTTATTAGATGTAGGTTAGGATGTAATGGTGATATTCAGCTATATTAGAGAACAGTGTGCGCGGAGTCTCCTAATACAGACACTATTTTGCTTAAAAGGAGGCTCCAAATACGTTTAAATGTACTGGTACTTTTTTATATTGTATTTGTATTGTAGTGTGGTCTTATCTTCATCTTAGGAGTGACAGCTACTATATTTGAGGATAGGAATAGGATATACCTAGTGGTGGTCTTCCTAGCTGTACCAGCTAGTATACCACATGTTACTGTTCCTAAATTACACTAGGCTGATGAAATTGTCGTTTTTCCTTAATCATGTTTATATTAGTATTAAAAGAAAGAAACGATGGATGGACTGGGTAAAGGATGATATGGCAAGAAAAGAGGTGAGATGAGCGATAGAGAAGTTTGGAAAAAGAGTTAGAAGGGTAAGAGAATGATGATGATCAGTCGGTTTCTCCCAAATATTAGTTTGAGGATAAGATGTGGTTATGACTATTGAACTGACGTTAGCTTTGTTAAAAGAGTGCAACGTACTTTAAGTGGTAGTTTTTTCAAGTTATCTGCAAAGCAACGGCAGACGGGCAACGGGTTCAATTCTTCCAACAAAGGACACAAAGCTATTAAAAATGTTGTCTATACTGTAGAAATCTGCCTACCATTTCACAACACTATTACTTTATGTTATTCCAAAGTTAAATATGACATCGACCAATGAAACGGAGTGTAACTTTTTACCGGAAATAACAGCAGTAGTCACCCTTATAGCTTTACTTGAAACTGTTGTAAACATCTGTCCCCCAAGAATGACAGTCGTCTCACAAAATCTATACGAATCGAAGTTAAATCCACTTTACAGTCGAAAGCTTCGTAATGTCCCCTTTTAGCTCGTTTCCTTGAAAACTCGAAGTTCTGCCGCTTCCGAATGTTTCCGAAAGAATGGACTTTAAATAATTGTAAGGAAATGGTTTAAAGTCTGTGAGGAAATCGGGTTACAACTGTCGAATAGAAGATGTATTTCTACCGGTAAGAAGGTGCTCTAGTGGATAATTTTGCCCAAAATAAAAAAGGATAATATTATTTTTTTGTTGAATACTTGAGACGGCTTAACGTGCTTTCCGAGGAACGGAGGAAATTCGGTATATGTAATTGATGGTCACCCATCCACTGACCAACCTTGGCAAGCGCGGCTTAACCTTGAAGATTGGCCCGTGCGGCTGTTATTACTTAGCCACGAGCTCCTCGTACTTTTCTTTTTTTGTGTCGAAATGCCACCGCCGAAGGTAGCGCAAATGGCTGACCAAGGCATTCTTAACGTATTTGGGTATCTTCATTCGTGTACCTTACTTCTTTAAACGGTCGTCTCTTTAACTAGTAAAACTGTGGAAGCCCTAATTTGAACGTAACGATCAATAAATTAAATTAATCGTCCATTAGCTCACTTAGTGCTTACACGTAGGTACCTATAATAAGAACCATTCTAGCAGCAACCGCCCGGCCACAAGCTACGCACTCAAGCCCGCAACTCGCGTGTTGCGACAGCGACTGTGGAGAACACAAAACGTGAAATAGGACCTTGCGCAATTTTCTATGAAGTCTATCTGGTAAGACCAACAGAATTGAAATATATCTCCAATATTAGCTTATTTTTCGGACTTCAATTCATACTAAAACAACAAGTACCTACGGTCGGGCGGTGAAGCGGATCCCACGTCGTATGAAATCCGTTGATGTGTTACACACGAACGTCGTGTGATAATCGGCATATCATTGTAACTAAAATTTATTATGATATCATCATACCATCAACATAGGCAAGGAAAAAAAAATACTTATAAAAGGAGTTTACTCGGAAACTGCACAAGCAAAGTAAATAAATATATTGAGCCACCATGCGGGCTTCCTCTACCAAATGAAAGAAGAATCACGTAGATTAGTTCAGTAATCGAAGGGAAATCGGTGAGGAAACATTAAAAAAAAATACAGACACGAACATAAAACCTCCTCCTTTTCGGAAGTCGGTTAACAAATTAATGAAATTGCTTGTTGCATCTTGTCATGCTCCATGAGACACGAGAGTGTCACTTGACATAACTCGCTGTTGCAAGTCGCAGTCGTAAGTCGCCATCGCAAGTCGCATCGCCTGAGACGGTGAACAGGGTGTTATAAGTACCGGTTTAACAGTAAGTACTAACTAGATTCAGATGAAGCCGCTGTAATACCCAGTACTCTGTCGTAATACCTACGAGCATAACTCATGACACTACTAATCCGCGAAGCTTGAATATTGTGAGAGTAGATGCGCCATGGTTTAGTTAGTAAGTAGGACAGTCTTATAATTTACTCAATAATAAATTATTTAAGCCGAAGAGCATTTTTGAACATTTTTTATAAAACAGTTGGGTTTCTGAAAAAGTTATAATGAATGCGGTCCTTTCTAAAAACGGACTTAGGTTCTTCCTTTTTAATTTTCAAGAATATAAAGTTAAACTTTTGTGATAAAAATAATGTTAACCTTTTTGCATAATGGGCAACTTAAGTTACTGCTGCAATTAAGAATGGAAAGAGGACTAGCTTCTTCTTCGGCCAAAGAATAAGCTTGCCATTCCACGTGGGAATGCAACTAGTCTTCTGGGCACTTGTACAGATGAAAGCGATGCGGCGAAGTGCTTTGACGGCTTAGTGTCCTGTTGTTGTATTTGTATTTATATATTCAGGTTTATTTATTTTTGTATAGAATGAAAACAAAAAATAATAACTGGTTTAAGTAACGAATAAGTAAAAACTGGTAAGGAAAATTGCGCACAGCCTACTACCACTAGACACTGCCAGCTATTACAACACAGTCGGCAGCTGGTCAGCAATTTGTACAGACGCCAGCACAGCAAACTACCAGAAACTGTCAAAATTTCCCAATTAACCTTGAACCCTTTAGCGATAAAGTTGAAAATCTATCAAATAAATTTGACAGATTATAGTAGCTTAGTGCTTGGTGTGCTGGTGTATGTACGTACCAGTTTATCCGAAACATAAACTGTGTTCCGTCCTGAAAAGTATGGCTGTCGTGTAACAATTATTACCTGCTCACTTAGGACATTTCATCTGTTCTCTGACAGTGCAATAAACAGTAGGTTTGTTTGCCATCCAATTTCAAAAAAGTTATAAATGACTAGCTTATTCCTGCAGCTTCACCCATGTGGAGTTCTGTAATTGTCCCACGGGATCGTTCTAACGGGATAAAAAGTATGCTAAAGTATGCTGAAATTATCTGTGTGCCAAATTTCGGCCAAATCCGTTCAGTAGTTTTAGCGTGAAAGAGTACCAAACATCCATCCATCTATAGATTCATCCATTCTCACATACTTTAGCATTTATAATAATAGTAAAAAGAGATTTTCCGTTTCGGCACCCCGACTTCCATTCTGTGTCAGAATCACAAGTTAGACCTCCAGAATCTTTACGGTCACTTCAATGAGCACAGTTTAAAGCCGGGACCAAGGTTATTACCCACGTATTATAATTCAAGGCACCATTAATTTACGGAGCTATAACGGTACTCGTAAGTACGGTCGCCATGTCTTATTCATTTAGAGAGACTGTTTTAAATACTGTCATTATCATAAAATACAAATGTTTTGTTTTAATTATTTATCAAGATTTATTTGATTTACGTGTGGTAGATCCTGAGGGTTACTTTTTGTTATTTATTTTATCACCACTGCTGCCAAATTGGATAAGAAATATATCGGTCGTAAGGAAATAAAAATGTCACTTTCAGGACATGTGGCTTTCAGCAACTTGCACCAGGTTCGTATTGTTTTTCATTTAATAAGTAAGGTATTTTATTGTTGATTTAAATTAATCTTCACATTTTGGCTGTGTTCCGTATCCGAGTTCTCTTAGCTTCCTAGTGCTAACGTTACACAATCTCATGACCTGCCAAACTGACAGTGACATTTACAACTTGACATAACTACTACAAGGGCCACGTAGTGGGTTACAGCTCACTCCCTCTCCGAGGAGAGGCATCTGTCCCAGCAATCAGCACTTTATAAGCTGATTATGCTATACGGATGCTTATTTTGTCTTGTGCCAACTAATAAGTCAAGTGCTGGGATTTTCTTGTTCTACCCTAACACAAAATATGTGAGTTTATTTTGGTATTCATTGATTAATTTAATTATCTACGTGTACTGTTTCTACAACAGGTAATGAATTTAATTACCAAAGCAAATAAGTGGGACTACTATTTGCAGTTGTTTGTATTTCACTGATCAAATTGAGATAAATACACAGTTGGGTAATTACTGATTACCTTGTTCCACTGTTTATTTTACTCTGTGGTCGTTCATTCAAACACATACGAGTATACACATATATTTAATTGCACATACTTTAATAGTTAAAATTGGCTAATTATATTGTTGACACTGTTTCATCAGCTTTCTAAACATCCGAACCGATTGGGAAATTGATAGGCTGAAGTATCTAAATATATAGAAAAAGAGTCTCAAAACTTTCAGTGAGGTGAATTTGACTTCGTAATCGGACCATTGCACGGTGGTTCCGCCTTAGGTCATAAATGCAAAAGTTTCATCATCAATTACCCCCAATTTAATTATCTATAAAGATTTACCGATAAACAAGCTACCCTAAAGTATGAAAATGTCACCCATTTTACCTAATTATCACTTATTTTTCTACCTCCGAAGTGAACACATCTTTACGTTGCGCTCGCCTTATCAGTAACTCATTAGCACTACTATTTGTGTAACTGAGAATTCTCAGAATTGCATTGTTTTAGAGTGGTGTTTGTGACATGGATTTCCAAGATCAAGGTATGTTAATACTAATTAGTTATATTTTTAAGTTTTATTTTACTTATTATGACGTATTTTTACGTGCTACGCCACACAGTATTTCTACCAAATATGTATCTTATAGTTGACTTCACATAGACCTACAAAAAATTGCGACCATAATCGAATACTCTCACATATCTTATATTAAAGATTGCACTGTCTATTTTGAAAATATAAATAGTTGTTTTGCGCCCATTTGCTCATTTAGTTGCTATATAGCCTCTACGACTGCGTAGGCTCTGGCGTAGCACGGTCTACGAAACATACGTAAATTATTAATAAAAAAAATTCAGATACTTTGATTAATTGTTCTTTCTCAAGGACGCATTTCTTTGAGATTTGGTCTGCCATAAATTAAACTGTTCCTCTGAAACATCAACACGTGTTGGAAACTATTCTAGCTTCACTGGATGAGGTCGAAAATGTAGACATTAGGAACTTAGATAGTAAGATACTCAATTTATGTAAAAGTCTTGATAGATTTTGGAAAATTGTCTCTAGAAGTAAATCAAAATTTTTGCATAAGTACTCAGATTGGTTAAATGAAATTGAATGTGTCGAATTAGTAAGGGGTAATGAGAAGTACATTCAAGAAAACGCGAACCAGCCCAGACCATCTTGCGAACGCGGAGCGTTATGTCGAGGCAGGTTTTAGATTTATTAAGAATTTAGTTTAAATTGAAATTAGATTGGTTGTTGTAGTTATTTAACTTATTTGTGGTTATGATGACGTTTGGAAATAAATTGTAGTTTTAGTTTTCTTGCCTTAGGTTGTACATAATATGTATAATATATAAAAGAATACATATTTAATGATAACCCGTTCATGAACAGCGTTAATATCATATTCAAATGTATTTCCGAACGAGTGAGAATAAATCTCAAATATTGACTATTTAAGTATTATACAATAAACAATACATATTGTACAGTTTATTGTATATAATGTATTAAATTATGTAAATAAAGCATTAATGTACATTAGTGAAGTATTTTTTATTATTTACCCTTCAGAAAAAATCCCATTTAACAAATTAAATAAAGTAAGGTATTTATGACCGCGCTTGTAGGGCGCGTGAACCACCGTGCATTGCTTGACATATTATTATGTCGTAGTACGGTGCGAGTTAAGCCATAGTATAGTTCAGGCTACCGTAGCTAAGCATGAGCTATGTTATAATACAGGTGATTTATGCATGCCACAGAACAGGCTGCACCATGGCACAACACGACCTTGGCTGTTGCACAGTACAGGCAACGCCCCATAGCATAGACCAAGCTACGCCGTAGCAAAGACCAAGCTACGCCGTAGCAAAGACCGAGCTACGCCTTAGCACAGACCAAGCTACGCTGTAGCACAGACCAAAGTACGCCGTAGCACAGACCAAGCTACATCCTAGCCCAGACCAAGCTACGCCGTAGCAGAGACCAAGCTACGCCGTAGCTAGGACCAAGCTACGCCGTAGCACAGACCAAGCTACGCCGTAGCACAGACCAAGATACGCCGTAGCACAGATCAAGCGACCACGCCGTGTAGCTCGTAATGAGCTCTTAAATATGGAAATATCATTGAGTAATAATTATTATGATATGTGTAATGATTTAAATGTAAAAAATTACTTTCATTTAAATTAACGATAATTGAAAATACAATCTTGTGCCAGTAAAAACACAGCCGAAAATCTTTCATCCAATCAAATTAACATCCACAATGAATTATTTAAAAAATTTAAACGCTACTGTCAATATTGTATATATACATATAATAAAACAGTAAAAAAACTGTGTCTGTACATTGAAGATATTAAAAAAAAAAAAATTGGGTGTGGTTTAGAAACAGTAATAGAGCACGAATCCAAAAAAAAAATTCTGTCTGTTTGTCTGTTTGTCTGTTTGTCTGTTTGTCTGTTTGTTTGTACACGCTAATCTTCGGAACTACTGGACGGATTTGAAAGATCTTTTTTTTGTTGTATAGGTATTGAGTCTGGGCAACATATAGGCTATAATTTATCTTGGAAACTTGAACACCTGATGCAGAACCGCAATAGACCAGCTAAACTATAAGAGATACAAAAATAGTACCATAGCAAAAATTGTTCCACGTGATGAGCATTTTCTGTTGAGAGAATCAATTTGAAGATCTGGAACACCTGATGTGGAACTCCAAGAGCCCAGCTACACCATAACACATATAGGAATGACGTCTTAGCAAAAATTGTTCAATCTGATGAGCACTCTCTGTTGATTTATAAAAATCGAAGATCTGGAACACCTGTTGTGGAACTCCAAGAGCCCAGCTACACCATAACACATATAGGAATGACGTCTTAGCAAAAATTGTTCAATCTGATGAGCACTCTCAGTTGATTTATAAAAATCAAAGATCTGGAACACCTGTTGTGGAACTCCAAGAGCCCAGCTACACCATAGCACATATAGGAATGACGTCTTAGCAAAAGTTTTTCGGTCTGCTGGGCATTTCCTGTTGACTTATAAAAATCGAAGATCAGAAACATCTGATGTGGAAATCAAAGCTAACACTAATTTAACTGTATAATTATAAAATAACATAAGCTAGGAGTACCTCCACGCGGTGAAGGCGGTCATTGAAAATTTGACTCTACTGGACAAAACTCTCTTATTTTTTTATTTTATCGAATAAATATGCCTTCGGGCTTATGTTATTTGAGTGTTTAATTTCCTTTTCCACTTATCTTCGTGACACGGTAGCCTACCCGGTGACGCAGGGGAACAGTCACTTAGATTTTAATTGATCAGGTATCTTCACAATAAAACTATAACCATGCCTAGAAAGAGGTCAAATCTTTCCCAATGTTTCAAAGGAGCTAAAAGATTGAGGATCATAAGATCCCAAGAATCTACCGAAGAACGTCAGGAGAGACTTGATGCTGTTCGGAACATCAGGCTGCAACTCGCTCCGTGGAAACCTCTTCGGATCACGAAGCACGCCTGCGTTCTCAGGGTATTTACGCATCTACTGTGAAGAATATGATGCACGACTGATCGCTGATCGTGAACGTCATGCATTGTCTCGCGAGTCGGAGACGTTCACGGAAAGAAAATTACGCTTGAGTTCTCAGCGTGTATACACATCGACTTCGAGGTATCTAGAGACGAGTGCGGAACGTGATGCACGACTAACCGTTGATCGTGCAAGTCCATGCATTGTCTCGCGAATCGGAGACGTTCAAGGATAGAAAATTACGCTTGAGTTCCAAGCGTATCTACGCGTCGACTTCTAGGTCTCTAGAGACAAGTGGGGAACGTGATGCGCGACTGACCGCTGATCGTGAGCGTCACGCATTGTCTCGCGAGTCGGAGACGTTCACGGATAGAGAATTGCTCTTGAGTTCCAAGCGTATCTACGCATCGACTTCTGACTTACAAAAATGAAAGATATGGAACGTCTCGAATCGTCTCGCGCATCCCGTTGTTTTCCCGTCCCCGGGCTCTTAGAATTCGACATCAGACATTTCAGATCTTCGATTTTGACGACCCCGTTATCGCTGGCATAAGCAACAGGATCCGCGTACGAAGTCGCGGGCAGAAGCTAGTATTGTATAAAATTGTTATGCCCGACAATCCATGTGAACTTTATTATTATTTTAGGATCTTGTAAAACACATGTGATATGCAATAAAGAATTAAATTGAATCCGAGACCTGTCAAAAGAGAATTATTTACTTTAATGTACCACGTAGCGAGTACAAAAACAATGAATGTAACTGACCAATCAGAATACAGTAGGTATTTACTAGTGCTGAATACAAAGTAGTAACTAAATACAATCGGTTCAATTATGATAACTGATTTATTACGGATTAATCAAGCTTTTACGAGGTAGTCGTTAAGACGTGGACAGCGTGGCTTCTGCGGTGTGAATAGAACTCAACATGAATCATCATCATTCATGTTGAGATTAAGTTTTTTGTCACAATATTCTGATTTAAAAGAGTGGAGTTTCTTGCCCGTTTTTCTCCATAGAGATCTACGCTATGGAATAGGCAACTCCAGTACTTTCACAGTTTTTATGGCTGGGACTATCGCTTCATTTTATTGTTATCTCTGTTTTGACAATTCAAAAGTGCCTATAACTGGCCTACTTGAAATAAATGCTTTGATTTTGATTTAGTTGGAAGGAAAGTTGGGTGATTTTGTAGTATCTATTTGTGTCTATAAAGCAGTGAAAAATACTGATTGTCACCATTTTGGAAAAAAAATTAAAAAATTTAAAAAAAAATGGTTTTTTGTTATAAGTATCGTATATACTTTCATATGTAAAAAATGTGTGTTGCATTAAGTAAAAAGCTGTTATTTTCAAATTGCAAACATCTGTGTTTACCACGACTGCGCAGAATAAAAAGTCCTTTGTATTTTAAACAGACTACAATTTTGAAATGTTAATCCGGTTGTAATTTAATTCGACATCTGCTTACATCTGTCGCTAATTTTATACAAAATGTTATTATGCGTCCCTAATTTCGTTATGAAAACAGTAGAATAATTACAAATGAGGATCTGTATTTAAAATAGCCACCGGGAGACAAAGCCTTCATTTTAAATTGTAATGAAGAAATACCAGTTTTTATAGATACGATTTGAATTTAAATTAAAATAACAAAAGTATGCCTCTTTGGCCTTGTGGTCACAAGCGCTACATCTGAGCATACATACATAGGAATAGTGTTATTGGGTTTTTCATGACAAGAAAGAAATAAATAATCTTATAATTTGTTCATTTGTAACTGAACTCATAATATTGGATATTATAACATTCTTTACCTTTTTTGACAAAAAAAAAACACATTCTTTCTTTATTTCTAACCCTAAATTCCTAGTGTTCAAATGACAGTGTTCTGCTGATATCAGACCGTCTTTATGTATGATCGTTTAACAATATTGCCAATCAAATAAAATCAAAAAGCCGCTCTGGGAATGTAACCCTCAAACCCAAAACTAGGCACTTTGTCTAGGCAACATTTAGGTCGTACAAAAGCTATATAAAAGTAAACCTCGTAGTCTGCCCGAGGGGACGATCAACACAAGTGTTTGTGCCAATAACGCTACACTCACAACTGTCGTTTGGAACCGAAAAGATACTTTTTCAAGCGACAGATGCTTGGGTGAGGCAGATGTTTGTTTAGTTAACGATTTATTTTGAAAGGGCTTGAAAGAAAAAGTTTTTTTTTTGAACGAATGTTTTGTCAAAATAAGTAATGAAGCTCTTGGTTCCTATAAAGATTAGCAGTTTCGTAACAAAGCCTAGCATAATAAGCCTATAATGTTCTCATTGGTGTGGATTTCAATAGATTCGTTTTGTCGTTGTAAAAGGTTTTGGTTCTAAAAGCCGGTTTCATCACAGCTCGTGGCTTAATAATAACAGCCGCTCGGGTCAATCTTTAGGTTGTGGTTAGGTCTGTGGATGGGTGACCATCCATTACATACCGAGTTTCCACCGTGCCTCGGAAATCACGTTAACCCGTTGGTCCTGGGTGTCATTTGTAGATCTTTGACAATCGTTAGGTAGTCAGTGGACCAAAAACTCTGACAACCAGTCTTACCAAGGGGTATCGTATTACCCAGTACTAACTGGGTTGTGGAGGTCAGATAGACAGTCGCTCCATGTAAAATACTGGTATTCAGCTGCATCCGGTTAGACTGGAAGCCGACCCCAATAAAGTTGGGAAAATCTAGGCAGATGATGATCTGAGGTGTACGATAATGTGTTGTTATTCTGGTTACTATGGGACCTTTAAAGAGTTTAATTTATGTATTTATTTTATTTGTGATCATACCACTAATTACGATGTTCTCTCTTTTCAGGTAAGTGACCATCATGAATGTAAAGTTGCTGTATCGGATTGTAAGGTAAAAGCTTATTTAACAGTAAAACAACAAAGAAGTTGGTGTGTGTAGTAGTTGGGAAAAGGCGAGGCAGATGGTGAAGCCGATTTCATCACAAGCCAGTTCTAACATCTTCAACATGAAGACAAATTCTGAAGATGTATCTATTTTTTTAATGATATTGGTAGTGCACCGGTTCAGTTACAGAAGTCACAGAAAGTCCGTGTAGAAGTGACGATGAAAATAATTTGGTTTAAAAAAAAATCTTAGACAAAAAAACTGAAATTCTCCTCACTACGCTGTTTCCCTCACTTTCAACACATGTTGCCAACCTAACAAATAATCCAAAAATAAAATTGTTGCGCGGTTAGCGTAACAGTAATATTTGGGCCGCGAGTGTCCCGCGAATGTCCCGCGGTCGTCACAACACATGTCCCGACCGCAAGAAAATTGTAGCGAGTGTACAAAAACAATCCCGCAATGCGGGCTGGAAGTGGTGTACCACCAAAGAGTGGATGCAGTTACAGAAGCTCCATATTTTATGGCGAAGCTGTAACTCTTTAACTGGTGAACGGAAACTATGATACTAATGTAACAATAGTGGTTATGACCACATAACGAAGAATGGTTAATCAGGTTCAGACAGACACAAACATGTTGATCTATGAAAATGTTGTGATCACCAATAAATTGTCTGTAAGTGTGGTGATTACAGCGACTTCTTATAAAGCTAGAAAAAAAAAATCTCCTAATTTGCTGGAAGTGCTTATTCTATAAAGGAGTCAGTTTCGGAAACTCATACGTAAAATGGAATAAAATCTATAGGCAGGTGTTCACATGTGCTTTGGACATCCTTCGCCGTACCTACATTCGTTTCTTGCCGTTTTTTAACCTTCTATATCTTACTGCTCGGTGGCAGTCCGCGGTCCCGACACCGGAACATTTACGAGGCGGTCCCGCGCCACCGTTCCGTTTTACAGCCGTCCTTATAAAGCGGTGTGCTTGTCGCTTCCCAGGGAATCAACTTGTTTTTATTTACGTTGACCCTTTAATATAGGGGAGTCTGCAGTGAAGTCGGTTCGTGGTGGGAATTTGTGTTTATTTTTTGTAACTAATGATGCAGGTTTTTGAGGTAATTATGTTATTTGAGATTGATAATACGATTGATTAAAATAACAGTCTAGGATGTAGATTGTCAAAAGAAAATGCCTGAATTTGGAGTCTGCTCGTTGCAATTTAGACTTGAAGGAATCATAGGTGTTTTTAATAACGATCACATTCTTGCATTCTAATATCAGGCTCAACATTGTTGTGAAAATGCTTGGATTACGATTACAATTTGAACGCAATTCAAATATGAAAATTCGCTCTCAGAAAGCCAGTGTAATTTCTAACCATCGCACATAAAGATAAACCAACTTCATTGTAAACTTACTAAGACAACAAAGTAAGTTAGTATTATTCTCACGTAGCTAAGTCTCCGGGGCGACTAAAGGATTATAACCGAAGGAATTTGCTCGAACATTGCATAGCAGTTACTGTGGCAACAGAACGAAGTTTGTGTCCCTACAGGCTGTCGGAGACTGGCGACTATTGCTTCGACTTAAGCTGGAAACAACTGGACTGGGCTTATACTTGAACGTTAAAGTGTCTACTTTTTTGTGAATGGAAGAATAAAGTTATAAATAAACTTCATAATATCGAACTAAGACAGTTCGATATTCTGAAGTTTCTCCGATCCATAATCCGACATGTGGCGGACGTCTATGTTTACGAACTACATTGACATCCATACTAATATTATAAATGCGAAAGTAACTCTGTTTGTTTGTTTGCTACCATTTCACGACTTAACAGCCGATCGGATTGTAATGAAATTTGGCGAGGAGATAGATCTTTTTTTTTCCTCATTTGTACTCATCAAAATAACCAAGCGAACGAAGTCGCGGGCAACAGCTAGTTTCCTATATCGCAATATTAGGGTTATCTATACTAATATTATGAAAAGGTAAAATTTGTTTGCAAGTTTGTATGTAGGGGGTAATCTTCGGAACTGCTAATCCGATTCCGAAAATTCGTTCACTAACGGGAAGCTACATTATCCCCGAGTGTTATAGGCTATTTACGTATCCGTGGGTTAATTTTCGTACAAAACAGGAGCGAAGCCGCGGCAAGCAAAAGCTAGTTTAAACATATACTTGCAACAACTTGCTTATAACCTTGCTTGGAGGATCCTCCCTATTCTATATATATATATATATATATATTAAACGTTGCCCCACACAAGAAATTTAGTCCTGTATCGTGGGTGCGTTTACAAACATTTAAAAGTCACATACACAAACAGCCAGACCCGGAACAACTACGTGTAAATCATACAAATATTTGTTCCGTGCGGGGATCGAACCAGCGACATGCAGCGCAGCAGCCAATCGCTCAGCCACTGCGCCAACCGTGCCAATCAATCTATGGAAGACAAGACACTTTCCACCCTAAGTTTTTCGTCTTCCATACAATAAATAGACCTCTATTGTCTGCTTAATATGGTAACCCGCACAATATCATGTCCCCTAGACTTTTCACAGAAATTGCCTATGGTACGAAACTAAAAGATTGAAAAATCTCACAACGAATGCACATCCATCTTTATGGATGTGCATTCGTTGTGAGATTTTGATTGTGCTTTCACAATGCGTTCATCTTTCACTTTATAATAGCAGAGAAAGAAAGATAACACTGTGACGCTAACAGAGTGAACATGGATTACTGGAATCTTTTGGGCACAAAGCCAAGCTTTACTACTACTCTTTCTGAAACTTAGTTTTGTCAAATACCCCCTAAAAGGTGATCGTTTCAGTAGATAAATTGAAACACATATTACGTGTCTGTATCTAAGGGGCTATCCGCGTAGTTTTGAGAAGGTATGCATGCTAATCTGAAGCGTTCAAAAATTAATTGTACTTTATTTATTAAATTACGACTAGCGTTTCGAGTTTTGTTTTACGACTTTTTTTATTACGAGAAATTAGCCTTTTGTTGGTTTGTCACATGGCTGAACTACTTAACCGTTTTGGATAAAATGGATAAAAAGTTCCATCGAAGAGAGATATAGAATTTTGTTTTGAATAAACCCCCAAATGTTTCAAATGCGGTGTTATTTTAGTTGTATGGGGTGATTCAGTGTATTCATTAAGGGCAAAGCGGGTACATAGTTTGCCAGTACAATCCTACCATGAAACTGTTGACATTGATCCAATCCAGCCCAATCCGCTAACAGGAACACAGGTCTACCAAAACGTGGGCAAATACGTGGGCCATTCGAGGGGAGCGGTACAGTCACAGTAACAATACATTACTTACCTTATGGTCTACTCCGACTCTATACTGTCATATGTCAGTGTCACAGAATGACACTCAATTTATAACTAAAAATGTGACACTGGCTGAATAAAATAATACAGATTTATTTTAGTTTTTAGTTCATTCATAAAACATTTTAGTTTAATGTCAACTGAAAATTCGGACTGCCTCGTTGGTCAAGTGTTGGGCGACTGCTGAGCATGAGGTCCTGGGTTCGATCCTCGGGTTGGGAAAAGTGTTATTGGGTATTTCCATCAGGAATTTCTCACTAGCAGTCTCGGATTCCGGACCTATGCCCGGTTGATGGTAATAGGCTCGCCCTCTATTACATGGGACTTAAACATAACTGGCGAAATGTTTCAGGCTATTTTGTCCTTTATGTTAGGGTATGAGCGATGTCACAGTTTTGATTCTATGACTTTAACAAGAAAAGTGACGGAGATATTAGCTACTCGACTGTACGCGTGCAATCCATAGGCTACACAAAGCCGTGTATGCATATTCAGTAGTGTAACTCGCGAAATGCAGCGACATGAACACTGGGCAGCGTGTGCATGAACAATGTAAATATTACCAGGCGTACCGCGTACCGCGTACCGCGTACCGCGTACCGCAGTGCGGCAGAGAGTGCCAGTTACTGGGTAGCTGATCACTTTAATTAATGGGCGAATGCAATTAGATATCTCATTTTATTTATTTTATTTTATACTTACTTTTGCCCGCGGCTTCGCTCGCGTCAATTTAGAATTTGACAATCAATTCGG
Organism: Noctua pronuba; assembly: GCA_905220335.1. Taxonomy (NCBI): domain Eukaryota; kingdom Metazoa; phylum Arthropoda; class Insecta; order Lepidoptera; family Noctuidae; genus Noctua; species Noctua pronuba. The sequence continues at coordinate 14,926,045 of LR999913.1, forward strand.
GTTGTACTCTGCTTGTAATAATATAATTCAAACATGATTTGAAAGACACGTGGCGCCATCTATTATCATAAGAACGTTATTGTTGTTTTCCTCGGGAACAGTACTTTTTTTCGGGATAAAAGGTATCCTTTTCTATACACCTGACAACGTATACGCAAAATTTCAGGATAATTGGTTCAGTGGTTTAGGCGTGAAAAGGTAAGAAACAAACAAACCTACTTATATAATATTAGTAAGCAAAGGAAGTAAGGATTTTATTTTAGTGTGAGAAATACATTTTTTAAATAAATTTAGCGGCTGCATTGTTATAATTTGTTTATTTCTGTAACTGTGATGTTGACTATTATCACCAAAAAATAAACACATCAGCAAAAAACACATTAGGTAATTGTTACAAAGTGTTATTATGATAAAGATGTGTCACAATTCAACTAAGACTTGGTTCTCAAAAAATGTGGGGTAGACAGATGTGTACAGTCTCGAGCACCAATATGTATACACTTCCTGAATCTATAAGCAATTTTGGCGAGAAATAACAATTGTAACTTGGAGATATGATCTTTTTCATAAAACATGAGTTCCAGAATACTATGTTAGTAACAACATGACATTTTAATCAGAACAGTAGGAGAAAAACACATTTCAAAAGTTGTTAAGTGTTTACATATTGGTGCTCGTGACTGTACGTCCTATAGGAAAAGTTATAATTTTTTTAAAGTGCTTGTATGTATGCAGCATTAGGTTCACTCACTTAATAAAGCTACATTTTCTTTTGACTGAAGATCGCCCCTCGTCCACCTACTTAATGGAAGGTCAAGAGTCTTATATTCTGTGGCTAAGAGACTGGTCGAGTTGATTTATAAGATTTCAAGGGTTCATAAAAATCTGGTTTTAATATAGCAAGCATAAGATATTTTTTGACTAATTTATTTTTAATGGAGCATATTAAGTGACATCATTTCTTTAAAAAAAAACTGAAATTGGTGACAAAGAGAAGCAACAATACCAGTTAATTCTTAAATTTTATTTATTTATTCAAATGAAAGATCTCAATGGGGGTTAAGTCCACCTGATGTACCTACAGACATATGTATAGTGGTAAGTTGGTAACCTATGTCTCATCATCTGCCTGCCTTTTCCCATCTATGTTAGGGTCGGCTTCCAGTCTAACTGGATGCAGCTGAATACCAGTATTTTACATGGAGCGACTGCCTATCTGATCTCCACAACCCAGTTAGTACTGGGTAATACGATACCACTTGGTAAGACTGGTTGCCAGATTTTCCGGCCACTGACTTATCAGTAACGACTGTCAAAGATCTACAAGCCGGGACCAACGCGGCAACGGCTTAACGTGCTTTATCCAAAGATCAACCTAGGCAAACGCGGCATAACCTGGGTTATTTTTTGTCACGAAGTTTCACGTGCCAATTAAAGATCCTGTATTAAAATATTTAGGTTAGTGGGCAACTGGCCTCTGGTCCGCGGTCCACATTACACGGAGAAGAAACAATAGTGGAAAAGTTGGCCGAATGCGTGGGCCAGAATACCATGGGAAAAGCTATCGTAGTTTAATCGACCCATTGGGATTTAATTTCATGGGTATTGGGTTTACCTATATATTGGGGTCACTACCTATTTAGACGTACGATTATAAAAGAAGACTTATAATACAAATTAGAAAATATCACTTTCTTCCTCTTAAACTTTTTCAAAGTCGCTTACCAACTTGAAACTTTTACAAGTCCATGAAGCCTAAAAAGTCCCGACGTAACTTACTGATCTTATTCATTCTAGATCAGCTTCAAGCCGACCAGACGAGGCTGAATTGTCTTATTTCCTTTTATTGACGTTTTTTTTTAAAGTTTCTTAATCCGAAAATCAGATGTGAGTGGCAACGCTGTGAGGGGACGCCCTAGAAGTATCCTTCACAGTAAAACATGGTTACAAGTTGACAATCGTTAAAAAGCCTTCACGCCAACTTTCTTTTCGTTTATTTTATTCAAACCCTGTGTATCCTGTGTTTCAATTAAGAAGAGGTCGTAATCACAAGTAAACATTTCGTTAAGACTATTTTCATGATATAAGAATTCACAACTGAATATTTTTAAAAGTCTTCTACATCCTGTGCATAAAAATCCGGTCTGTCATGTTCCACGTTGAGGTATAACATGCAAATACATGTAGTATCTCATGGATGTGCCCGTTGGCACCCGGCCAGCTGTCACGACTCATGTTCTCCTCACAATCTTAACGGGAAATACATTTCTCTGTACCGTATCATGTTTCTGTTGCATAAGTTATGTGTATTTTATTTAAAAGGATAAGTCGCTTTGTCGGTGATGGAGGCAGGTTATTTATACATCCTTTTACTTCGGCAACGTTTATATGTACGGCTGGTCACGTTAGCTACGAGTACTACGCAGTTACGCACTTGGCTTGGACAGTTTGACTGCTCCGTTGGTTTTGTGTTCGCAAGCACGACTCCTGAGCGTGGGGTCCTAGATTCCCGGGTCGAGCAAAAAGTGCCATTGGGTTTTTCCATTAGAGCCTAGAGTTTTTAAGTTGGCGGTATGATACCCCCGTGCCTCGTAAAGCACGTTAAGCCGTTAGTCCTGTCCGCCTGATCTCTCTCGGGTCCTGTTGGATTGCCGTTCCATCTAACTTAACTTTCCATCTAAACTATGACAGTAAAAGAACAGAGTGCACCTGTGTCTGCTGCGCACACTTTTGCTGTGTAATCTAACACGCCGATGGCTAATCTCCGCTAAAATTGACCGAAAACGATCGGGCGGACTATTAATTACGCACCTAATCCTTCTTCAGTGGCATTTAATTGCGAATAAGTTGTTTTTCGCAAGTCATTGGTACTTATTAGATGGCATAAGCCAAGTAGAAGACCACGCTTAAACAAGTGTCCGTTTCATTAGAATAATCTGTTTAGGTTGCATAAGCGTGAGTAAATCAAAGACAATCAAATATTGGGTAAATGCTGCGTTTGGATCTGCTGTGTTGCTATTCTGGCTGTTCGTGTATTTACACAAATTAAAATAAATTACAACTAAGAAACAAACAAGGAAAGTGCAGTTCACCTCTGCATACCCTCGAGACTCCGCTATCCCCAGTTTAAAGCATAATATAAATACAAACCAGCTTACTCTGTTGTTCGCAAACGGAACACGACATAGCATTGTCCCTCGGGTGATACCCGAAGCTACGAGCTTTCCGCGTATTAGAGTAAAACCGGGTAAATAATTATGTGTACAAAATACTTCGTACAAAATATTATGTTCATGAAAGGTAGCAAAGTGCAGTCAGCTAGTGTTAGGTGTCAGTAATCTCTGACAGTTATTCCTGACTGCCAGTACCGCCTGCGCTACTTGAAAGCAAGTGTGGGCGATGATGGGAAATTGAGAAGAACAAAGGCAATAACATTTGTGGGCTCATCCATAACAGAGTGCAATTTATTGTGGTCGCCGGTGTTTTTATACTTTTATTTAAAATATAGAGGCCATAAAAAAAACTTCCGTTAAAAATAGAGCATTAAAATAATGTTTATGTCCTGAGGTGTTCAGTACACAGGAGGATGGTTTTGTAACGAAAAGCCTTTACAATTTTCTTCATTATTTTTCTGGATTTTTAACAACTACATTTTTTGCAGCAATTTGTCTTTTTTATTAAGTAACTAGAACCTCCTTTATGTAATCAAGATTGTTATTAATTAACGATCCAGTTTGTGAGGAATAAAAAAACTTTAAAAGGAAGCAAATGATACCGTGACGGTTGACAGGGGAGAATGGAAAAAAAAAGTGTAGCGCCGACCCCAAGTAACACATGATAAGGTCAGGATAATGATGATTTATTCTGCTTCTCTAAAGCAATTCTTATTGAGATGAGACAAGAGCGCATTTAGAAAACTTTTATCCAAAACGGAATACTGATGTTAAGCATTAGTTACTAATAGATTGAAAGATGCGGCAAGTCGACAACCTTTGGAATAACGCCAAATCTGAGAAAGAGAACACGCGTGAACAGAACGGTTATTTATTCGCCTTTTTAAAGCAAAAGCCTTGTCATATTCTTCATACTTTTTTGTAGTTTCGTTTCGTTTCCTACCAAATAAGAAAATAGCATTGTTTCTGGTTAAAGTAAAGCTATTACTATTGCTCGCAGTACGGACGGCCGATGGGGCCGAAAAGTTCTGGAGTGGCGACCGCGAACCGGAAGACGTTGCATTGGAGAAGGTGATACGAGTTGCACGGGACCGGTCAATGTGGCTACACTTGGGGGAGGCCTATATCCAGCAGTGGACGTCTTTCGGCTGAAATGATGATGATGATGATGTCCTATAGAGAATTTTTATTCTTCACAAACCCGATCGTTAATTACAATCTCGGTTACAAAAAGCAGGTTTCCAGTTACTTGCAGAATGGACTTGTAATATGGGAGTAAAAGGATTACTGCCTACTTTGTGTAAAAATATCTTTCCTTTACCGTAGAACAAACCTCCTCGTCTATTTTATATAGCCCAGGGATATTTACGCCATTTCAAAGGCAAGCCTTTTTAACGAGGAGGATTTTATGGCCACTATATATTATTTTAAAAAGGAAAAACAGTGTAACAATGGCGAGCTCTATAAATAACAATTTGTTATGAATGAGCTTATAAATAATGCCTTTGTTTTCTCACCAATATCGACACTTGCCGTCAATTTGTCAATTCAGAAAATCTGGCAGGTTGTACCTACTAGCAGAGAGTACTTCAACAAATCACTGGCAGACAGCACTGGCAGACAGCACTGGCGGACAGCACTGGCAGACGGCACTGGCAGACAGCACTGGCAGACGGCACTGGCAGACAGCACTGGTAGAGAGCACTGGCAGAGAGCAACGCATCTGAGTACTGCCACACAGCAGACAATATTAAAAACTAGTATGGAAACGATGGACAGGGCTATACCGGCCTTAATTATATTCCGTTAGGATCAGACCTATTGTACGACTTCCCAACTCTAGAAAAATGATTGATAACTTTTAAATAAGGTTCCACTCAAACCCACCGCCACTGATATTTGACGGCATTACCAATAAGATTAATGTCAATGTGAAAGAGCCCTTAATCGAAAAAGTTAAATGGAGTTCCAATCAGTTAGGACGGGTTCGCGGTATGTGTCTATTTATTTAGTTTATCGGAGTAAAAGCCTTTGATTTTAGATAAGTAAATAGGAAAAGATTAAAGAAGTTTTGAACCACATGTAGGTAATTATTGACATCAGCATATAAGTATCTATCCGTTGCCGAATAATATGTATGTAGATCTCTCATATTGCAAACCAGTGAGCTCCACAGTCGGCCAGTTTGTCTTAGGTACAGGTTTGTTACTGGCTTGTTTTAAATGACAAAATAAATAGCGCTTCTAAAACTAAACGTTTTCATTTGTTTCTTGTCTAATTTGAAACTGGAAAATACATTTGATTTTGTAATAAATTATCGTTTGTTTAACTCAACTAAAATATGGTTGATTCTTGATAAATACTACTATTTCTCAGTTATTATTGAAAGTGTACTAGTACTGGCAGACAGTGCCAGCAGGTAACACTATCACGTAGTACCAGCACACGCTACGAACATACCACTTACCAGCGTATTATTCACAAATCTAATGAAACCGTGCAGTACAAATAGTTCTCACATTTAATCATAAGCTGGTTGACCTAATATATTGCTAGTGCAATAGTGTTAATATGCTAACTTGAGCAATAAACTTTATTGCTTGAACTGAAGGGGTATGTGTTTATGAATTGCTGCTGCACTACTTCGAGCTATAATTTAGGTATGCATGGCTGCAAGTTACGAGAGGTTATGAATGTTGACCCTTATTTGTTGCACTTTGGACATAACGCACGTCTTATCTTCATCTTAATATTTTTTTTATTTATTATACACATACAGCGAGAAAACCACAAAGGTAAGCTTATTTTATTTTTTTCATCAGTGGTCGCCAATCTTGCTATTAAAATAATAATAATAATCATTCAAATATCTCGATCTGGCTCGCAAGGTTATCGACATGTGGGAAATGAGTTCAGCAGTCATTGTGCCGATAGTCGTGTCGGCCAATGGCTTAATAGCCAATAGCCTCGACCAACATCTGAGGAGGCTCTTGTTTGGCAGCTGGATCAAGGGCTTGATTCAGAAAGCAGTACTTCTGAACACGGCGCAAGAGCGCGGTAGCCGGGAGTCGGTAGCTCGGACCCTGTTCCAGATGCCGGTGGGCTACTAATTTCTATATTTTTAAATGTTTTTTAAATCATTTTTGTTAACAAAAATATTTAAAAATGTAAATAATCTGTAAAGAAAATTAATAAAGGAAATAATAATAATCATTTTATTTCAGATATCTGTTTACATCCATACAAATTGTTAGTAAACATGAACATGTACATGCTTGCTATTACTTCAAATACAATCCTTCCATTTGATTATTCTTAACTCTTTCCCTAATTTGAAGGCCATCCTTACTCAAAACAATGATAGCAACTGAGCAACTGCAAAACTGCTGCTGCTGTCACTGCTTAGCAACTGTGTCCAAAAGGTTGCTATCATAGTTTCCCAAAAGGTACAACAGAGGTGTTCGTATCCCATTACACCCACATTTCGCTAGTTATATATTTTAAGTCCCACACTGCAAAACTGGAAAAATGCTCGTTTAAAAACATTTCATCATTTTAGTTTAAATTATCGTAGTCAGTTAGACCGTTGACCGTCGTCAGATTTCCGGAAACAACTAAACGACGGGTTAATCTCTCGAACAAAAACAGTTTTCCTTGTTAATCTGACTGACGGAGTTTATAACTGCATACATTATACCACATGTTATTCCTACGAGTTATTTGAAATGAGAAAGGTTTGGTTCTAATTAACCTCGTTACATAGTGCTTGCAAAGTTTGGCTAACAATATTTTAGGTTCATTCATTTTGTAGCTCTAGCTACTAACTGTGAATATTGCTCGTAGTTTCTATGAATGGAAAGAGGTGTTTACTCTTCAGCTGATGGGACTACATTACATCAGTTGGACACAACTTAAGCTGGCAGGTTTGTGTTTGGCTACTTTTGAGGCATTCACAATGGAATACCTATTGACACTGTGCGTAATCTAGGAATTGAACCAAGGCATCAGGCCGGCTTGCTACCACTAGATTGGTTAGGCAGTCAGAACATTTATTTGCTACTAGCTTTTGCCCGCGGCTTCGCTCGCGTTCATTTAGAATTTGACAAACAATTCGGGTTGTAGTCTGCTTGAAATAATACAATTCAATCATGATTCGAAAGACACGTGGCACCGTCTATTATCATAAGAACGTTATTGTTATTTTCCTCGGGAACCTTTTTCGGGATGTAAGGTACCCTATGTCCGTTTCTGTACACCTAACAATGTACATGCAAAATTTCAGGATGATCGGTTCAGTGGTTTAGGCGTGAAAAGGTAACAAACAAACTTACTTTCGCATTTATAATATTAGTAAGGATTTAATGTAAATTCTGTGCATACAGCAATAAACTTAGGATTTATTGGCTACTTCTCACAGAAGCCGAGCTGCAGTGCTCGTTAGAAAATGTGAAAGTGTTGATACTACCTACTACACTCTACTGAAGAAACATGAAAATGTAAGAATCACACTATGCATAGCTGGGTTCTGGCGTTCATAGGTGTCTGTATTCATTGCTGATAGACATGCAACCTATCACATTGTGTTAAAGTGAAGCAATATTTCAGACCAGTTTACTTTACACCGAAGTTTACGGCATATAGCGCAGTGCGGTGATAAAAGTATAGAGGCGTCGCTCCACAGCTGCTCATGGCTAAGCTTCGCACGTGTAATAGCTTCACTTTGCATGAAAATTCAGGCGGGTTCGTCCGCAGCAGCCCACTGCCACGGTAAACAGGGATGCGTGACTGGTAATCAAATGAAGCTCACAGCTAACAATGATGCCACACGATGCGTTGGCGGTACGTTGCGGCGACTTAGCTTATTACACAGCGCAGTATTGTTTTTAATAGCGAAGGCTTTTTAAGGTTGCGACGTAGTGGCACTGTTCGTGCGTTCTTTGTGTAGCACTTAATGCGTTGAAATTACATCGTTGCGACATAATGCACTGGCAACGCCCGTGTGGAGTACTCTTACACGGGAAATCTCCCCGTGCACCGACTCTACTAACGTATAGAAACTAACGGCTTTGAAAGCGCACCGTGACAGGACTAGTGCGCTTAACACAATTTTGGTCATTGCAAGCGAGGTTGCGTGGTCTGTCAGACAGTGCCAAAACTGGAATTACAAGCTTAATAGTCATAGATCATACTTGCACCCTCATAGATTACATCTAAAAATTCCAAAGCAATAAATTTCAATTCCCCGATCCATTTTTCATTAAAATTCCATCTAACGAAGGTTGAAAGTCGAATAAATAACGGTGACACGAGGTCCATCGCTCATTGGTTGACGTTTGGCGCCAAAAAACATGTCAGCCATATTGAAACCATGTTGGCGCGAAAATATGGACGCTTGGTTTTGTTCGTTTGATTTTTTATGACAAATGCTTCTATGTTGAATGCCATTTGACATGTTTCTGCTTTTGTTGTTTAGACAAGGAATGGTAAAAAAAAACAACACTGAATCATTTTATGAGCCTAGCAACATGCCACAATCAAGAATCAGATTTTCAAGCATGGTTATTATTGTAAATTAGAAGATGACTGAATATTTCAATAAATAAGGCCCAGCCAGGGTAACTACAGTAGTTTCACAAGTTATTATGCCTTGTGTCTGTGATTGTAGCTTCGCTTTCTTTGTTTTCTGACATCCAAAAGTGCCTGTAATGGTCTAACTGAAATAAATCATTTGAGTTTTTTGAGTTTTGAGTTTTAAAGATTATCTGGCACTTCAATAGTTGTTATTCTGTAAATCCAATTTGATAAAATTGTACTTATTTTAAGTACTTTATAAAATTACCAAATTAATTTAGATGTCTGCACCAAAGAGCAAAACTATTCCCTCTCTGAGTATTTCAAACAATTTGCCGCAAGCTCCTCATAAAACAAATGAGTAGATACTTGCCTCTTTACGCAAAACTATTTTCTCTTAGAGCAAAAGTGTTTCACCACAAAATAACTCAGAAAAACAAAAGTAGCTCTTACTGCGCAACATATACTAGCGATCCACCCCTGCTTGGCACGGGTTTTAAGCCATGATATTACATCTAGATTTTTTTTTTTTTTTTGTAACGTTGCCCCACACTAGCAATTCCTCCTGTATCATGGATGCGTTTACAAACATTTAAACTCGTATACACAAACAGCCAGACCCGGAACAACTACCTGTAGGCCATACAAATATTTTGTTCCGTGCGGGAATCGAACCCGCGACACGCAGCTTTATTGTATCTTCGTTTATGATTTTATTATGCACTGAATTCTTACGAAATACATTTTCTCAATTATCTTGGAAACCACATCGTGTTACGGATTTTGATGTACAGAAGAACTTCGCGATCATACAGACACACAGCGCAAAGCGGCTTTAATTTTTACAATACGTATGTACACACATTTTACCCAATGCATTATACGACTTAACTCCCTTTTAACAGTTCATTCTGGTAGGGCTCTTAAGGTCTAAGGCAACGAAGGCATTTGTCAAATGGTCGGCCCTAAGGACTCCCTCGGTACGAAATAGTAGTCCTTAGTGTGGCTAGACGCAGTGCTTTGGACCTGTTGGGTGTGGCCACGAAAATTACAAGGAGTAATGTATAAAAGAGTCTTTCAAAATGGTGTAGTGTGTCAATTTGACAGCCTACTCCAATTTGCCGTGTTATGACTACATATTTTATACAAGAACGGCAGTTGTGATTTGTATTATCGGACTTTATGGTGGTATTTAATTTTATCTAAACAATGAATTTCTCCGAATTTACACAGAAAACTAGGTAATTTTAAACTTACAGAGGTGTTTGCTGTTTGTATTAAAAAAAAAACCTTACAATCTCTATAGCTCTACTTGTATACTTATGGTAATATCAATTCAAACAACATACGTTGCCAACTAGCGACTGGTCAACGCTTCGAGTGACCAGAGGGCAAATAATTAGCATCGCCATTCAACGTGGCAATGCTGCCAGTCTTCTTGGCACGTTCCCGGATGACAGCGATGTGGAGGAGTATTTTGACGTCTAAGCATCCTATTGTTTATTTAATTCGTTTATTATATAAATATTGGTCCCTTTTTTGGATATAAATGCGCATTAAAATGAATTAATAAATTATGAAATAAATAAGAACAACCATCAAAATAAAAACACGTTCAATTCGAAAACCTCCGAAGATAAAGCAGTAAATCTTGCTTCCTCTCCATCCCCCAATGAGTGCTCTCCAAATTACCAGCTCCCGTAAGACAAAAGATCGTGACACTGCATACAAACTACAATAAGTACTACGTACAATCAACTGCACGTGCTAGGAATCAATTCTACGAATAGTATGAAAAGTTGATGTTAGTGTTTGTGGTTCCTCAGTTCTTCGAAACTGTATTATGGATTTTGATGCATTTTTGACCAATATTCAGATATTTTCTTAGGAAGTAGGAACGTTTCAAGGGTCTGACTGTACGTATCGCAGCATTTGGAAAAAATACTTAAATATAAAAATACTTAAACATTTGACTTGAATACGCGTACATAAACTCTCGCTTTTTTCCCATGAGGGTAGGTAGAAACCACAGAACGCCACCTGCTGCGATCCTCACAGCATACTCCTTTCGCCTCGCCACTTGCTAGCATTTGACTAGGATATGGCAAGAAAATATCTGACTTTTGATATGCGTAGCAGGCGCAGGATGTTCCTAAACAGCAAAAACCGCTGGTTTCGAGAAAGGTGTGAGAGGAATTTCGCAGTAGAGTACAGCAGTACTATACAGGTTTAGCTGTGCCGTACCTTACGGGGATTACACCCGTAATGTAATTATGATGTACAACATAAATGCACTGTCAATGTCAAATTATTACCATAGACGAGCGGCAGACTGTACTCTAAATAATATCATTTGCATATCAAACAGATTGGCGCGCTGTAGTGTCGCTAATACAGCCGTAACGTTTTTAAAATGGCTATTGGATGACTTTCTAGCTATTGAACCGAATAATAGGATTTGTGAATAGTTGGATAGAATAACATTTATTTTCGAATCGAATATGCTACAAATTGGGACACAATAGTTTGTGGAACGACTTTTTTTATTCAAAAACCAAGCTTACTTTTATGTAATTGTACAGAATCGGTTCTCTCGCCAATCATCCTGAGGGCGATATTCGGGCTCCTTGGAATAAACAACACAACAACATAACATGCTCGATGTGTTTTAATCATTTGTCCATTTTCTTTTGTCCAGTCGCCAGCGCATCAAATTACCAGAAACTATAAAATTTTCTCATTCGATTTTAAATTTAACCATCAATATTTATGGTTTTAAAATCAATTGGAGAAATTTGACAGTTTAGAACTACTTCGCAACTGTCAAATTTCTCCAAATGATTTTTTATTTGGAGTTGACAGTATGTTATAACTTGATGTGCTGACGACATAATGCCTTACTGCAATGCCATCTTGACACGTTCTTTTAAGATTTTTTGGAACCTCTCTTTTCAAATGGACGCTTCATTGGCTATTCAGAATGGTCTAGAACCACTTATCAGTATGGGGATACTAGCATTGGCTATTCAGAATGGTCTAGACCCACTTATCAGTATCCCCCTAATAGTGTTACAGCACTTTCAAACATAATCTGTCGGAATTTAAATCCACTGCTTCACACGTTTGAAGTCGGCTCTACAACGTAATAATTGTCAAAATCAATATAAGGACATTGCGATTGTCATTGTGTTACACAGTTAGAGAGCTAACCAATTATCATCATCTGCCTAGCTTTTTCCCAATTATGTTGGGGTCGGCTTTCAGTCTAACCGGATGCAGCTGAATACCGGTATTTTACACGGAGCGACTGCCTAACTGACCTCCACAACCCAGTTATTACTGGGTTATACGATACCGCTTGGTAAAACTGGTTGTCGCTTGGTAAGATTTTCGGTCCACTGACTACCTGTAACGACTGTCAGAGATCTACAAATGACAGTCGGGACCAACGGCTTAACGATCTTTCCGAGGCAACTCGATATATAATGGGTTCTCCTCCATCCACAGACCAATCTAGGCAAGTGCGGCTTAACCTGAAGATTGATCCGAGCGGCTGTTATTATTTAGCCGCGAGTTCTTCAACAATACCTCACCATCATGTATGAACTAATCCATTCTCCATACATCCGTGCCCATCAGTCATCTACACTATATTCATGAGCAATAACTTCTGCTGCAGATTGTGACTGTGACAGGTTGGCTGATTGATGATCACACTCCATGATTTATTGAATGAGAGGCTGTTGCCATTCCACTTTGTAATGGAAACTGTGGGAGATTCGCTGGAGGGAGGCAGGATCTGACACGGCTAGGTACCTAGTTACCTCTTTGGTGAATTTCGTATCCTTTTGGGTGTAGATAAATATTAAAGCTTACATTTAGGTACTTACATTTTTAGAAGACTTTATGTTCGGAATACATCTTGTATGTATATTCTGCCACAGGCCAACTTACAGACTAAAGAGATTCCCGTTCCCACAGACACTAGGCAACATCTAAATGATTGCCTCATTAAAACGCGCACTTGGATTCCAAAACTTAAACTTTAACTCTAAGCAAAAAATTGTGAAAAATCACGTGTTACGTTACGACTCAATGTAACGCACTCAAAACATTATGCTGATTGATGCATGAATAGTACAGGGGGTCATGGAGGTGTAGGAGCGCTGACGCAGCATTTTGTAACCGTCGTACGCGCAGCGCTCGGCGACTCCAGTTCACCCGTAACCGCCAATAGCTATAGACGCGCTTTCAACCTAAGTAACTACTCCATTGTAATATTTGTAACACGTTATCCATAACTGAAAGGTATGGTCTATAAAAAAAAATCGCAATGGCGGATATAACAAGTGCCTGTTGGCTTCGTTAAGGGTATTTTACACAAAATATAAATCTGCAACAATATCAATATAATAGAATCTTCTACCCCTGGGTAATCAAATTAAAACAGTCTACAACTACAAGAAGTTTCAGCACATTCCCAATATCCAAACAAACAGCTAATTAGAAAGCTGTTTGGTTGGATACCAGTTCAGTATCCAACCAGTTTCGGAACCCGTAATCCTTTTATAATAAACCCACACATGGCGACGAGGCAGTCGCCAGCCAGTCTTCACAAATTGACACATGCTTTGGGATCCTCTGGTTTCATGTTTACGTGGAAATTGTTGTGTCGGCAGAATTTGGGGAACACGTGGCTGTTTTGCTTTCGAGAAACCAGGTGTATTTGTGTAATTCAGTAAGACTAGACGATAACCTTCTGTGTAAGCAATTGTTTTAACCAATTTTATTACCAGTATCACTGTTTGAAAAAGGCTGCGTTGGCGTTTAATTTCATTTCGTACAAAATTCGACTCAAAATGGTTTTTTTCATCTCCTCAACCATAATCTGTGTGAAAAATAAGATAAAATAATGAGTAATTTTATTCAAAGAAATAAAATAGGTCACAGCGTGTTTTTCTTCTTTAAACCGGATAAAATTTGTTTTTTTTTATTTTAAACCCGCTGGTTGAACGGCCCCACAATAACTGCGACACAGTTTAACTGACTACTTTATACAGGGTGACCGTTATCTTATCAGCTCAACAGACACGACTCGACTTCTGTAGCTAAAATAATTTAATTCAGTTACTGCAGAGAAGCGGTCGCCAAAGAAGCGCTAGCTAGGTTTTTAGTCGGTTGAATTTAACAAAGGATTAAGTAAATAAATGCCAGAATGGAAAATGTCTGCGGCTGACAGCGTTTTGTGAAATAGGCGACAAAACAAAAAAAAATACTAAAATGTTTTATAAGACGGGTCGTGCAATAACTATCCCAACCCCTTGACCACAAGCCATTGGCTTAAGTGATAAGCGTGTACAGCAACTACGGTGAAAACAAATTCAAAAAAATTATCAGATTATGCCATCAGTGTCGCGACTTCCGACGACAGTACAGAAACAACTGTCACACGCGCGTGTCGTTTGACGAAAATCTCGTCACCGGAGGCCCTAATACGAGCGCGCGGTGTAAACGTTACGACGTATCTACAAAGTCCACCGCCACCAGTCTTACCGAGGGGTATCGTATTACCTAGTACTAACTTGGTTGTGTTGTTGTATTCAGCTGCATCCGGATAGACTGGAAGCCGATTCCAAAATATGTAGTTGGGAAAAGGCTAGGCTATGCTACAATTATTGATTGAAAAACTAGATGATTTAAACAATCTATGGGTACATCCCAGTTTCAATTTTATTGAAATCTAGGTTCAAACTAAAATTGCTGCTGGTTCGTAAGCCGTTCAACCAACTTACCGCGGTTTCATCTAAAACTATACAAATCTAATTTATACTTTCACTGCAACTTAACCCCGGTATAATGAGGCAACAGAAACCGCAGTCTAGAAAAACTTTACTCTAGCTAGAGAATGCGTCAAGGAGCTAAGGAGTTTTTGCTGCGCTGTGGTTAGTCCAACGTGCTATGTTTTAGTATGGGGTTATGAACTTTCAGCAAAGGCATTTATCATCTTTCTGCCCTTTTACCATTCTATTGGGGTCGGTGCAACACGTTTTCTTCTTCCATTCTCCCTTGTCAGACGTCACGGCATCATTTACTCCTTTCTCTTTCATATAAGGCAAAGGAAAGGCTTTCCTTAGTCATAAAAGACTGACAGCACGTGTTTGCTTGTTATCATTATAAGCATAAGCATAATCAGCCTATAACGTTCCCAGTGCTGGGACGCACGGCCTCCTCTCTATGAGAGGGAATGGGCTATCATCCACCACGTGGGTCGTTATATCCGTATCCATATTTGTTTGGGGTTGGCGAAGAATATCTTCTTCTTTCTTACATTCTTCGTCATCATCTGTCGCTCTTTCCAACCATATCATCTCTCTTGTCACCCCTTCATCGTGTCTTTGGCGTTCTTCTACTTTATCTGTTTGATATTATCTAGTCAAGTCAACTTATATTAGTATTTAGGGCCCCATTGCATCATAGTTTCACAAATCACCATATTTTACAAAACAAGGACGGGGTGCACCAGTAGTCCATATCGCAGTTTAACCTCTGGCAGTGCTTTTATTTCAATGCAGCAAGGGAGTTTTCTAAGCACGTGTTGTTGACTGTACAACTAAAGTTAGTAATTACTTGAACAGTAATGCTATAGCAGGTTTATTATAACATAAAATCAGCCATGTTCCTTTTATTATAGCCATCTGGTCTACCGAAGTTAGTGCGCACTTTAACATTTTTATTTTATTATAGAAACGTTGGATTTTCTTGTAAATCCTACTTTTATATCGCGTATACATTTTTATTCTAATTTGATTGCATGTAAAATGTGCCTACATAATTATATTGTAGTAATAATATTGGGTAATATATTTTTTAGTGTTGCATATTATTACTGACAAAACTGTTCTGTACCTTATTTAACAAAGACCGTACTGCCATCTAGCGGTGAATGTGGGAACTAAAGTATATTTTAGTACAACGCCATCTAGTGGAAGTAAGCTGAAACATTAGCCGCGCGCCCTACCCTCTAGCGGGAAAACATGAATTTATAGGCTCGCATTGCTGGTGAAAACACTTTGGTTTAGGAAAAGCCCGCTAGATGGCGAAGTCCGTTGTTTCATGCATGGAGTACTATTAGGTATAGGGGGCGCTGATTGTTGGACGCTTTCATGCGGGACTGGGCTTTCAGGGTTGGGTAGAGATCTTTGTACCTATTTCCTGCAACTTTACAACCGGTTCGAATAACACTTCGTGAATATTTCATGCTGTATTCAATCATGAGACAGACATAAATGCTTCCAAAAACGTGCGACAAATATGGCTACATTACAGTTGTATTAACGTACCTAAGTATCATCACTTGTACAGGCTCGTTCAACCCAATCTTTGATAGAACAGAAACTGGGTAATTATAGTGTCAGAAGATTTAGTAAATAGCAAAAAGCCAACCAATTATTATACACCAGTTCCCGACATAAAATAACTTCAGTATTTATACTGGCTTACAATTAAATTATCTTTTACCGTTCTTGTATTTTTACCCGAACCGCAGATCTCGAAACACATTAAACTAAAACAATTTCATAACAAGCTCAAAGTAAAATTCAGTCGAAGAGAATTGTACCAACTTAGTAAAGAGAGAACCGTTCAACTGTCCAAGTATTTTTACTTTTTAGTTGCTGAAGGTTTCCATTCCTTTACCTAAGAAGTCTGGAACTTGTTAACGTTTTTTATTTATCTTAAAGTCGGGTTAACCGCTTGGCCATGAGCTACACGCGATCGACGACACGCGACTGCGGAGAAAAGATATGAAATAAGTTGCTTAAAGCACGTCATCAGTCAACGCGACGTTACTTACGCGAAGGAGATAAGTGGCAAACACGCATGTCGTTTGTCAGAAGACGCGTCGCAAGTCGCATCGCGTAAAGTCGTGAACAGGACGTAAGGTAACGTTAGGACATAAGTACCAAGAACACAGATGTACTTGAGGTATCTTTGTATCCTCCAAACTTATTGGAAGATCGCGCCACTAAAGAATTTATCGAGTTTGTCAACTGTTCCATGTTATTGAACTCCTTCGATAGTTTTTCCGAGATTATTTCTTTTGTTTTTAAAAGGTTGTTTATTTGACTCTTTGATAGTAGGTACATAATCTAATATATTTTCTGTGTACCTGAATTAAGAGAACAGGTAAATTTTCTCATTGTGGAGTCAACGAGGTTATCGTGTTACACACGTACAATCTCAATACTATTCATATTTAATTTTGACGTGTTTTAACATTAGTTTCTTTCAAACATTATGAAGCAAATTATTACGAATTTCTTTGAAAATCTTAAGGGTTGTGATTGACAGTGTGTTATGCATTAGGATAATGTTGTCTGGAAATAAATGGATTAGGATAAGCAGGCGAACATTTGTGGCGGATATACTCATAATTTACCACACGTTTCCAATCCACAAAAAGGCGTAGTTAAAACATAACGTCGCATTATCAAGGCATCGGTAAAGTCATCGATGTAATAATTTTCGCAGAATAGTATTTCTAACTCATATAGGGAACCCGTTAAACAGACATTTTTGATTTATGTCACATCTCACAAGGAACCTCTATTATAGTTTAGACCCTATTTTCAAAGCGTTTATATGACCCGAGGGAATATTCTGAAAGGCTCCTTGACCCAATTGTCCCCCTAGTGAGACCTTAGCCTTCAGAGAGTCACAGGCTGGATGTTTGAAGGTTAGCTTTCATAGTCAGAAACTTGAAAATGTAGTGAAGAGGTTCTATTTGTTACTTACGTTTGACCGCGGCGTCGCCCGCGTACCTTTAAGGTCGCCAAAATCAATCAATCCACGGGAAAGTACTACCAGTACGTAAGTAACGTAACCCATGTCTTGGTCTACATGTGTACCAAATTTTATGGGAATCCGTTCAGCCTTTAAAGCGTGATGGCGTGACAAACAAACTCACATTTACAATGTTAGTAAGGATGCCAGATCCACTTAGTTGTAAGTTAATGATTACTACTTAGTGGATCTGGCAAAAACCTTAACTGGGCACCAGTTTGTATAATTCTACGCCATACATTAAAATGTTACTTTACGCCCAACCCGTTGGTTCCACGCCGTGATTAATGCTTGTCTAGCCAGCCGAAGCCCCAAATTACATGGACCATAAATATAAATGGTAATGTTGGAGTACGACCCTTTTCGAGGAATTTGTCCTGACTTGATGTTAAGTTATGATTTAATAGAGGTACAAGGAACGGGGTAGAAAGATCCTTGTTCTTCATGCAGAGGGAGGATCCTCCGACCGGACGGGTGTCGTGTCTGGTGGACTACTGCCCACATTATTGTCGGGTTACTGCGTAAGTTTTCATCATGCGGATAACTTTGCTTGAGTGGTGTGTTATTTCGCGTGACGTCGGTGTATTTTGATGTGTAGTGGGTATGTGGTGCTGTAGATGCCGCCTCAAAGGAGCTATCAAGAACTTACAGCTTGTTTCATAAATGTGTGGTCATATTAATAAGACCTTCAAATTAACAGCATGTCCATAGGACCATCGCGACAAAATGAGCACTTAAATATCACGACAAATTTCTGACACACTGCCTAGCTAGATGGTCTAGTGGCCTCAAGTGCGAATGCTGATAATGAGGTCCTGGGTCCTTGATACCCAGGTCGGGCAAAGTGTTATATAATAAGTGGTTTTTCCAACAGTTATTTCTCAGTAGCTGCACGGAGTCATGATCTGTGTATGGTTGATGGCAATTGGCTCACCCCCTATTCCATGGGACTGAAACATAAATGGCAAATTTCGGGGATTACTGGAGTGATGTTGTTATTTCGGAGATACACTGCATATAAAACCTTACACGACAATTTCGACACAATCGTAACCTGAAAAACTAAATCCCAAAAACCCACCAAATTCGACAAATTGCCCGCAAAATCCCCCTCAATTTCTTTGTAATTAATTTCGTTAATCTCAATCCGAACAAAAAGGTTCCCGCTATAGGGACTTGTCACATTATTCCGGCTAATTAAATCCCTGATCTAATCCTTGTAGGGACACCAATCCCTTAGGGATAGTACACACGAACGGACCAACTTATAAACGGATTTAGTGTGTATAGACTATATTGATGTTCTGTGTTTGAACAGTAGCGAAGATTAGTCTAGATGCGGGCAAGTGAAGCCTGCAAAGGATGGAAATGTGCTAATTTTTAGACGAAAAATGCGTATCTGGCGTTTACTGTTGATCCCAAGCCAGACCAACTGCAGGACTAAACCGCAACGCAAAATAAATCTTTTTTATTCGGGTACATGCTGGTTTGAAAACGCATACGGGTGCCGAAATGGCTATGCTGCACACAGCTCGGCTCCTGCGTCATCTACAGCTACGCGTAAAGCCATGACAGTACTTGACACGCCTACCTCCTTAGAAGAGAAAAAATATGACGACCTTTTGTACCTACGACCTAAAATTAATGTATATTATATAAAGGTTTTTAGTGAGTTTGTTTTACTTAATTTAGTTTAGATGCTTCAGTGCATTTAATAGGCTAGGTATAGAAGGTAAACGAACTCTTTATGAAGCCGTCAACCAAGAATTCTGTAAATCAAATTGACTAACTCTACACTAAAATATTGCTGGGAGACGGCCATGAAATAATACGCGATTACACAGGTACAAACAAATTGCAGTTCTTACAAATTGTCGTCTCTTTTTTTCTAAATAGATAGGTAGGTAGTAAGTGGATATAGATAGGTATAGTAAGTCACAGACGATGTTTTCTTTAGTACGCCTATACTACGACTACTACCTACAAAAAGAAATGCGATCCCATCAAAAACATAACATGTAGAAAAATGCAAGTCTCGCAAAACTGTTCTTCTACCGTCAAAAGTTGTGAGATCTTATGTCTTTAAATAATGACTTGGCTAGGAATCGGTAAGGGCAGTAGAATCTACACAACAAAATCATATTTGGACTGCTTGCGCTATTTTCAATTAGGAGTTAGGACTATTTAAAATAGTAGATTATTGTAATATTAGATTATTTTATGTTTTTGACGTGATTTATTTAATAGGATAAGTTTTCAGAAACAATATAATTAAAGCAATTTAATGTAGTGTTGTTTTGTGCAGATATATTAGGCTTCTTGTTCTCGATGTTAAACTACGACGATGACTTCACTTTAATTTATGTTTTGTTTACATTATTTTGTTTGTATTAATAATTTAATTTATGTAATAATTTGCACTCCGTATGGTATACTGTAGCCAATCTCATTAATTAATGTAGAACATCTTATACCTGTACCTACATTCTAAACAAATAAAGTTCTGATTCTGAGTCTGACTATTACTATTATCTTCCCAAGATATTTATATTTTTGGAATAGGAAATAGAAATTGATTGAAATTGAGAGCAATATGTAGCTTCCCGCGTGGCTAATGACGCCACTTGTCAGCATCAACTCGATTTGCATACTCCATTGGCTATTGTGGAAATTGGATCTTCGTTTCTCAAGGCGAGTTTGAAACCGTTTGGAATTCTGTACGAGCTTTATCGAGAAAAAGCCCTTGAAGGTAGGAACAGTGGGAACAATATTTAGTCATTATGGCACAAAACTTGTCCATGTTGTTAAAAAAAAATAGTAATTACGCCATGGTTATGGCACAAAATTTGTCTTTGTTGATATAAAAACATATTCTACCGGAATTTTTCTCCGGATTTTTTGAGTTACTTTTCCTTTATTTCAATGTAACATTACATTCCCAGTACGCAGCACTCCATTTATGTAAATTACACTAAAATCAAAAATCCAACAATGGATGTTGAAATAATCTAACGAACAACGCGTGAAATCAGCTGTTCACTTCCTGCCTAGCTAATGAGTTCATAGAAGTCGTCGTCGCGCTTGCCATTCGCTAAGTTCGTTTTGCCACGGTTACGATGCATTGCGTATGAAGAAATAAAACAAATCAAATTTATTGGATTCCCATAACATTCCTGAAATAATATATTGTACCGGTTATATGAGTATGATGTACTGAATTCACCCCATCAGTTTGTGGAGTTACACCCTGAATATACATAAATATGTATTTCTTCTTATTACTTTTAAGGCTTAAATATTCTTAAATAACACAAGCAGTAAAACTCCCCAAACCATTTTACTCACCTTTCGATAAAACAACCAATCCTAACAAATAACATTTGATCTGAATACATATCACATTACCTCCCTCCCTGCTGATCCCCTCACAGGCAATCTATCACGGCTCAGCTCGACTTCTCGAGCATTTTTGTAAATGTTGAGAAAGGCATTAGTTACACCTGACTCCTGAGCCTCGACGATAAAACGTTATAGCTTTAAAATTACAGACATTTCTGTATTGGGAACGAATGAATACGTAATAGGTGTTTTTAAAGTACTTAAGATCTTGGAAATTCTTTTACGAGCGAGTTTTTTTTCAGTTTGATCTGTGTACCTAATCTGAGCACTGGTAGCTTAGTGGTAATGGTTTTCGTGGTGCAGGCAGTGGGTTCAATCAAACCCAGGCAATTTTGAGTGATGTAGGAAACATATTTCATTACCGCTGCTCTCTATCATCATCATCATCATCAGCTGCAAAGCCTTTTCCCATTAATATTGGGGTCGGCTTCCAGTCTAACCAGATGCAGCTGAATATACATGTAGCGACTGCCTATCTGACCTCCACAACCCAGTTAGTACTGGGTAATACGATACCCCATGGTAAGACTGGTTGTCAGACTTTTTGGGCCACTGACTACCTAACGCCTGACAAAGATCTACAAATAACAGCCGGCACGGAGGAAACTCGGTATGTCATGAGTGGTCACCCATCCACAAACCAACCTAGGCAAGCACGGCTTAACCTAAAGATCGACGCAAGCGGCTGTTATTATTACCGCTGCTCTCTCTATGATGAAGGAAAACATCGTGAGGACACCGGCATGTCCTAGCTGTTACTATTCGTAGATATCTGACATCTACCAACTCCCACTGGATCCTATGGAGTACGGGCCATTCCTTTTAACAGAGATAACGCCTGTATTTTTTGTTGTTTCTGTTTTGTTGACTGCCTCATTGGTCTAGTGATCGGAAGCGCAACAGCTGAGCATGAGGTCCTGGGTTCGATTCCCAGGTCGGGCAAAGTGATTTTGGGTTTTTCCATCAGGAATTTTTCAGTAGCAGCCGCGGAGTCTGGATTTGAACCCGGTTGATGGCATTAGGGACTTAAACATAACTGGCGAAATGTGGGTGTACTATTAGATACACCTCTGCCTAACCCTTCAGGGATTAGCGGCGTGGTGATATGTTATGTATGTTTTATTACTTTACTATTTAGAAGTTTTGGAGTAGAGCAACGTATTTAAAAACAGATGGTAACCTGTACAATCAGTTTTGATAGCTAGATTAACAGTAGAATTAACTCAGTCCTATACTCTTCACATTCTTTCCTTATATTAGCAGAACAAACTATTGAAGAATTTCTTAAGCCATGAGGCAGAAATATGAGCTCGTCATCTAGGTGGAAATGATTTCCCAACCCAATGAACCCACTAGCTTTTGTCTGCGGCTTCGCTCGCGTTAATTAAAAATTTGACAATCAATACGGATTGTACTCTGCTTGTAATAATATAATTCAATCATAAGTCGAAAGACACGTTGCGCCATCTATTATTTTAATAACGTTATTGTTCTTTTTCTCGGGAACAGTACTTTTTTTGGATGAAAAGTACCCTATGTCCTTTTCTGTACACCTGACAACGTATATGCAAAATTTCAGGATGATCGGTTCAGTGGTTTAGGCGTGAAAAGGTAACAAATAAACAAATAAACTTACTTTCGCATTTATAATATTAGTAAGGATTACGAAAACTTTCACCAATTCGCTAAGCACCCGATCTATAACCCCATTTAACTCCAGGTAGCTAAGGTAACAATATTCCACTATTAATCTTACTTCAGAACACAAAACTTCAGCCAAACAATGATTTATAGATGAACTTACGATGAAAACTTTAAAATGCCACGGTAAATAAAATCTTGGGAAAATGGCTTCTGCACCGAAGAAATAGCTCGAGTTGGAATGAGAAAACTTCCTGGAGTTCGGGAACCGGGCAAGAACCGGGCGAGAACCGGGCAGGAACCGGGTATAGAATTCATTGGCCTGGTTTCGTCTTTGTTGTCAGTAATTGTATTGACATTTCCGTGGTAGGTGTACGTCGCTTTATTTACAAGTTTTGTGAAGAAGATGAGGTTTCATTGGAACTTTTCTTTGTTTTGTGGTAAACGGATGTCGTGTCAGGTTTGTGTGTGTCCTTGTAATGTTGTGTTGTTTTTAAAAGGGCAATGATGTATTTCAATTTATGTTTACAAAATGGTATTTTTCTTATTTATTTTTTTGTACTCTATCACTATGCTGTCCTATTTGACTCTAAGGTTGACTGGTAGAGAATGCCTAGTGGCATTAAGTCCGCCTATGTACCACTTTTGTACATGAAGTTTAAATAAATAAATAAAATAATTCGCCTAGAAAAAATAAGCAAATCTCAGGTCAGTGTTTTGTTTGTCTTAAGATTGACAAAAGTGTACATGTTATCTAGGCCTTCTTAATCCTGTATAATTGGGTAAGAACTAATAAAATCAACCTCAATAAAATGCTAAAAGTGCTGTAAAATATTCTAAGAATCAATAAGAATATTGCATCTGCAGATTTTTAGCATTTTTGAATTGCTAAAAAACATTTCACCACATTTTACACATTTTGCAACTAAACTAGAAACAATAAAGAAGCGCTTCCCCGATCAAACTTCCGATTTTTACGTCAGTACATGTACAATGTTACAAGCACTAACATGTACACAAGTGTATCTTAGCAGATATCTAAAGCTATTTTATCGGGAAAATTCGATTGACACTTAAATACCAGACTCATTTCATAATAGTATGAGTACAAAAATACTACATTTGTAACAACATAAAATAACAATTGTTACAGTAGAAGAAAGTCTCTTTAAAAAGTTGCTACTTGTACAAATATTATTGCCCGTGACTGTACCCGCTGGCTTAACGTACGATAAATCCTTGTCAATCAATGTGCATTAGTACGGCTTACCCACGCTCAAAATATAAGCTGTACGCCACCGGCTTAAATTGTCATAAAAAATCAATGAACTGAGCAGTTTTTGTAACCGCTCGGTCACGAGCTACGCGCACCACCGACACGCGTGTTAGGACAGCGACCTGCGGTGACAACAAATGAAAGAAGATGTGTAAAGCATGTGAGGAGTGATGGAAACAAGTAAAACACGCGTGTGTCGCCTAACGCAAGTCGCATCACAAGTCGCATTGTCCTAGGTTGTGAAAGGACCAGTACAGGAAAATGCCTTCGAAATATTCTTTGGTAGACACAAAAATTAAGAGCGTTTAATTACAATTGATTAATCTTCTGAGTTGGAATATTCATGAAGCGATACCCAAATTAAGGTGTCTTTTCTTGTGGAAAATGTTTCAAACCGTATCGTATCGTACTGGCAGCTCTTTTTTTCCTCCCCCTCGGCGTTTTCTGTTTCTAATCAGAGTGTCTTTTGTTTTAAATTGGTGTCGTGTTTTTGTTTTAGCATCTTATTTCTTTGAGTGTTGTTAACCTTCTTATACATATTTATGTTTTCACTTCAAATTTTGCTTTACTTTGTTATTTTTTATATTTTAATATGCGTTATAATTATCTCTTTTATTTTTATAATTTTAGTTACTGTAATTGGTTATAAACACGTAGTAATTAAATAAAAAATAAATAAATTACGTGAATGCTAGAACGTTCCACAGAACGTCACTTAATGATGTTACCAGTAGCTAAGGTTTTGCTTGATTCCTGTTGCATATAAAAAAAATGTCGAATGTTATAAATAGGTGCTTAAATGTCACGAAATAATCATTCGAAAACGCTATTAATCTGAAAATTGCAGCTAACGTAAGAAAAGTTGAATTTTGCGGGTTTTTCTCCTATCTACAAATTGCGCCCCCAAAAACACCCACACACAAACATATCCCCTCAATAACTAGCTGTCGACAGCAGCCTGCACTCAGCACTCAGGTCCGTCAAGGAAATCGGCTTCACACTCGACTGGGCACATAGCCTGGCAGGCTGCCACGACGTCCGAGCTTTAATCTCGTACGGTAATGCCTGCATTCGGCTTAAGCTAGGTTTACACGGGCAACTTTGAAAGCTATTACTTCCCGGCAACTGTTGCTGAAGGTAGCAGAGGCGTGGTCGAGGATCCTTATATCTTCTGCCTGCTCTTTTTCCATCTTACTTGGAGTCGGCGTAAAATGTATTTCTTTTTCCCTCCTCTTTAGGAAAAGACCTACCCAAACCGTGTACCTATCTTTTGTCGTTTCATAAGTGCCCATTTAGGTTTGTATTATACTAGCTTTTGCCCGCGGCTTCGATCTAGCATGATCGGTTCAGTGGTTTAGGCGTGAAAAGGTAACAAACAAACAAACAAACTTACTTTTATTAGTTAAAATGAATTAAATATTTTACTTTGCCCCATTAGGACTGTTAGTAGTTCCGTTATCATTCACCCTTTGTATTAATTATACTTTTGTAATATTAATCTTCTGTCACTTAATTAATTTTTTTTTCCCATCCATACAGGAACATGCGTTTACCTCGGATAATTACAAAAAAAAACCTTTTATTTGTATTTCTAGTAAATATTTGCATAATTTATTTAGTTGCTTCACACAGCTGGATATGCTTTGAAGAATCTACGAACAGTTATTTTGCTAGAGATTCCGCCAGCCACACGTCGTCGCCCACAGTTGAGCAATTCAAGTAGCCCGTGTACGCGCACCTTTAGTAGCTGATGCAGCTAAATGGTGCAGAGGTGCGATGACCTGGTTCTGGGCTCAGGGTCGCAGGTTCGGCCCGGGAAATAAATCTGTGTGGCCTTGTCAGGTTTTGGTTCTAGATGTTCGCATACGTAATGCTGTTAACGGTCAATTTCGTTTTGTAAGTTATTTGAAATTGGCTTTACGACTACTTTCTGGCTAGCTATCTATACCTTTCATACATATTGTATGATATCTTAGGTGTAAAATAATGTGTTGTTATTCTGGTTACTATGGGACCTTTAATGTATATATTTATTTTATTTGTGATCTTACCACTAATTATGTTCTTTTCAGGTAAGTGACCATCATGAATGTATAAGTTGCTGTATCGGATTGTAAGGTATTGTATTGTATTGTATTGTATTGTATAACGGGCTGGTGTCCGCAACTCCACGTCAAAGCGCGTATTTTGTGTGCGGAATTGTAAGGTAAAAGCTTATTTAACTGTAAAACTACAATATTACTTAGGTATAACAAGACGGATTATGACGTTAAATCAATCTCACAACATTAGTTGCAGACACTGTCTTTACATATTTTTGTCTTGATTTATTAAATAGTGTTATATTATAGCTAGCCCATGTTGTCCCACTGCTGGACAAAGGCCTCCCTCCATTCCGTCCAAAAGTCACGATTCTGTGCTACTTCTCTCCAATTCTCAAGGAAGACATCCAGTTCGTCCCGCCATCTCCTTCGTGGTCTGCCGCGACCCCGTGTCACTGTTTCAGGGCACCAGTCATGAGCTTTACGGGCCCACAGTTCGTTCGACATGAGACACACATGTCCTGTCCAATCCCATTTAAGTTGGGCAGCCTTTTGAGCCACGTTAACGATTTGTGTTTTGGAGCGCAGTGTAGTGTTTCGTACATGATCTGTTAATTTTACATCATAATCCATTTTAATTTTAGTAAATAGTACCTACGCATGACAGAGAGCTGTGGTGGCCCAGTGGTAACTACCCCGACTAACGAGTTAGGGGTCAAGAGTTCGAAGGTCACGCTGTGTAATTTATATCCATTATCAACAGTATGGTGATTGATGACTGATTACAGCCCACTCCTCACAGACAGGAGGCTAGCAAGCCAGCAGTGAGTTCCCATACATTACAGGTTTAGATTATGCTAAGCAAAACTCCCATCGCGGAAATATCCAGGATGAGGCTGGCACCAGAACATGGATCTTGGCACAAGCAAAGAGAAGGCTATATCCAGCACTGGGTGAAGTCGAGCTGTGGATGATGACGTAAAACTTACCTGGTGACATTCTTTTCGTAGCTAGCCTATTACCCTTATATTGGTATGTTTACTCTTACCCAATAGACGGCATAAAGTAGTTAAACTGTCTAATTTCAATACAATAAGTCACTGATAATCCTACTTTGGCTGAAACATAATAAAACCGCATACTATTTCACTTTTTCCGGTACATTTTCGCGTTGAAAAGTTAATTAGTTGGTGGAACTATTTTCATTACACCCCGGTGCCTCGTTTGAATTTCAAATTGCTCATTCGGAGTGGTTGCAGATGTTAAACTGTCAAGTTTTTGGTTACCATGGTAACGAGGACTTTAAGACAAGTTTAGGCTCCTGTTTTTAAAATGATGCCAAGCTCTATTGGTTGAAATTAACGTAGTCGTATGATAATAAACTTCACGCTTTTAGTTACTGAGGAGATGGACAAAGTGTAGCCACCATGTAGTAGAGGGCAAGCCAGTTAGCTTTACAAATAAAGAAAAGAAAGAAAGAAAGAAAAAATATTTATTTGTCGCAGGGACATGACGTGCATCATACAAAATAACAAAAAAAATACAATAAACATAGGTAGGTACAACGCATATCAAATATTTATAACAAAAAAAAACACAAATCACAGATGTACTGAAAACTTTCTGATAGAAACACCCAGGTGCCCTTTGCTTACGACCTAGGAGTCGAACCAAGGACTCCCCGTTCATCAGTTAGTACGACTAACGAAGTAGTCATAGATGTTGAACTAGTCAGAAAGAGTCCATGATGAACGTGGCTAAATAATAACAGCCGCTCGGAGTCGATATTCAGGTTAAGCCGCGCTTGCCTAGGTTGGTCCATGGATGTGTGACCGCCCATTACGTACCGAGTTTCCTCCGTGCCTCGGAAAGTCGTTGGTCCCGGCTGTCATTTCTAGATCTTTGACAGCCGTTACAGGTAGTCAGTGGCCCGAAAGTCAGACAACCAGTCTTACCAAGGGATATCTTATCACCCCAGGCTAACTGGGTTGTGGAGGTCAGATCGCCCCATGTAAAATACTGGTATTCAGCTGCATCCGGTTAGACTGAAAGCCGACCCCAACATAGTCGGGAAAAGGTTAGGCAGATGATGATGAAGAAGTAGACATTTGCCTCGGTTCGGACGACGCGACTCGACACCTAGCTTAACTAACTGTGACAAATGTAATGTGATACGTGATCGGCTCAAGCCTATTCCGTGTCGATAAGTGTGGTCGCTCCATTAATCGACACACTTTCATGTTTTATCAATTTATATGGGAAGCACCACTTTATTCTTAATATTAGTCGCTTTTATCGTGGTTAGTACATCAAAAAGCAAGTCGATCCACTTATTCTATAGCAGCCACTCGCCTTCATATAATAATAGTTACACCCTAAATGTGGGGGCTTGGCAGCCTGGCAGGGCGCGGACAATGTTTTTAATGATGATGCCCTTGATGGCGAAAGAGCTGGGACTTCCATTACTAAACGGGTTTAGAAGTTTTTTTTTTTTTGTACTCTATCACAATGCTGTCCTATTTAACTAAAGGTTGACTGGTAGAGAATGCCTTGTGGCATTAAGTCCGCCTATGTACCACTTTTGTACATGAAGTTTAAATAAATAAATAAAAGAAGTAAAATTGTATGCCTTTAAAAGTGTTTACATTTTTTTTTTAACGTATTCGTTGCTCTGTAAGTACAATGATTAGCACATTATTAGATTAATGTAGATGTACTATTGGGTTAGGTACATCTCTGTCTAACCGTTCGTAGATTACAGGTGTGATGTTATGTTGATTAAAGGAATCAACGTCGTCTACTTTTCCTTGTGTTATATTACTTGGGGTCGTCGCAACCCGTTTTTTCCACCATTCATCATCATTTATATTCATCACTGTTATAAAAAGAAACCAAAAAAAGAAAGAGCACGTCAAGCCGTTGGTCCTGTCATTCGTTGGTCTCTGACAGTCGTCAAAAGTCCAGAACTCTGGCAATCAGTATAGTGGGTGTCGTGTTACGTGTAACTGGGTTGCGGCGGTCAGATAGGCAGTCGCTCCATGTAAAATACTTATATTCAGCTTCATTTGTTTAGACGAAGTTGACCTCAACATACTTGGGAAAAGACTACAACACAAAATGACCAGATTTAATTAAATTGTTTGAAACTCGAGGAGCCAACCTAAACAGCCACTTTCTGTAGTGAATTTTGTACTTTATTCTCGTTTTCATAAAGTTTATGTCGGATTAAAAATAACTGTGGAAGTAAATAATCATAGCACATCAAACTATAGCCTATCAGTATACGTGTTGACAACTGTTGTCATTAATTACCCGCTATTGACATCTGTCGGTGGTTGATGACAGATCATTAAACACGTCCCGGTTTACAGCCGACACGTTTAAACTGTGATATGTAATTAATTTGTTTGGGTGTAAAGTTGATTACAGATTAATTCATGATTTTAATAATGTAAGCATAGTACTTATCATATCTGTATATGAGTTTTTTCGATATTTTCGAGTCACGTTCAAAATAACCTCTTTGCGATTTTTTATTGGATTCAAAAAGAGTCGTTATCTAACCTGATACTTGCTCTTGATAAGTAACTCGACTAAAATTCTATTTTCCAGTACACGCCACGCATGAGTATGTCACATTGATTTTTAGAAAGTGACTCTCACACGTTCGGAATTGAAAATTCTGTGGTGTTGCAGATGTGAGTGTTAGAGAAAACGCTCTACAAATCAGGCTTTTTCTCAAACAAATAATAACCAAAATATTCCGCCACACGTCAGAGGAATCACCATCAATAAATACCACCTGGAATGTATGCAAACCTAGTACTTTCTGATGGGTATACACCAAAACAACTATTTTTGCGTTCCTATCAAAACAAAAAAAAACATTTTATTGAATAGGAAATTGTGTGTCTAATACACAATTTTATTTTAGCAGCCTTTAGGGGGTGGGAGCGCCAGGGTAGCTCGCGAAATTCAAATTTTCTTAAGTTTTTTGCAATTTGCCGGTCAGGAGGAAAGATTCCTCCTTAACTCTGTCAACTGACAACAAGAGATTGGAGGCATTGCCACGTTGTATTCCAATGTTTCATCGACACATTGAGAATTCTGTTGATGAAACTCTTTACTACGCTAGGCCAACCAATCAGCAAACTGTTACTATAGGTACAGTCACGAGCACCAATATGTAAACACTTAATAACTTTTAAAAATGTTTTTCTCCTACTGTTCTGATTAAAATTTCATGTTGTTACGAACATAGTATTCTGGAACTTTTTATGAAAAAGGTCCTATCTCCAAGTTATAATCGTTATTTCTCGCGAAAATTGCTTTTAAATTTAGGAAAGTGTATACATATTGGTGCTCGTGACTGTACTACCCACGGCCACATGACAGTACATGTTTCTCGCGTCCATATCCTCTCATTATTCATTACTATGGTCTCTATCCATCCATGTACAAACGAGTACATACAAACCCTTTTGAACGACCAAACTTAGTCGCAAATAAATAGAAAACGTGCCACAAACGATTCGCGCAGTACAAACATTGCTATCTGATTAAATCGCTAACTACGTGTTTGTATGTTTGTCACCAATTCTGTGTGTGTATACGTCTGTCGGACGTATGGGTTGTGTATATACGTCTGTCGGACGTACGGGAGTCCATTGGGAATCGGTAATGAATGTTTGCATAAAATTCGATTAATTTCACGGCGGTGTTTAGTTTGGTTGTCGTTTGTTTTTGGTTTTATTTTGCTATTTCGTGCATTCGGTATTTGGTTAGAAATTCAAAATAGATTAGTTCAATTTAATTGTTTTATTATTGTATGTACATAATTGTATTGCAGGCGTCGTTTGGATGCTACTACGATCAATATTGCAACTACACTGTTTAATGTTCCATACCCGTAGGGTAACCAACGGGACCCTATCACTAAGCCTCCGCTGTCCGTCCGTCCGTCTGTCTGTCAGCGGGTTGTATCTGACGAGCCGTAGTAGGTAGACAGTTGAAATATTCACAGAATGTGTATTTCTGTTGCCGCTATAAAAACAAATAATAAATTAAAAATAAAAAGGGCGCGAGTCTGGCTCACACTTGACCAGTTTTTTACAATGCTTAATTCTAATTGTAAGATAAATTCTAGTGAAATTAAAGTAAAAAGTAAAGTGATATAAACCAACGTAATAAAATGCACAATGTCCTCTGCTAGCAAAGGCCTCCCCCAAGTCTTCCCATGAACTCCTGTTTCCCGCCACCTCAAACCAACCTTCGTATGCGTCCAGGTCGTCATGCCACCTCTTTCTGGGCCGGCCTATCTGTAGCATCCATTGAGTGGAGACTTTTGTTCAGCGGTCATTGTGCATGCGGCTAATGTGACTCGCTGAATCCCATTACAGCCTGGCAGCCTTCTTACCGACGTCCACTCAGCCCGTTTTGCAACGCAGCGTGGTTGTTAGGGACTCGGTCTTGTCTTTTAACGCCCACAAATATGCGTT
The DNA here is from genome assembly GCA_905220335.1 of Noctua pronuba. Classification (NCBI taxonomy): domain Eukaryota; kingdom Metazoa; phylum Arthropoda; class Insecta; order Lepidoptera; family Noctuidae; genus Noctua; species Noctua pronuba. The sequence goes on from LR999913.1 coordinate 14,957,486, forward strand.
CCATTGCCCTTTCGCTTTTACCTTCGCTGACCTTACAAATACATGAACAAATAAAATATTTGTTCTGCACTATACTATTTTTAATTACACTTAATACCAATTGCAATTGTAATAGGGTATTTGACTGAAAAAATATATTTAGTCCGTCAGTTAGATTATCAAAAAATTTTGCTAAATACCCAACATAAACGCGGGCGAAACCGCGTGCAAAAGCATCCATATTTCGGTCCTATCTGTCCTCACATTTATCACAGCGTGCACATATACCATATCAGCAGTTCTGAGACGTAGATAAATGACTGGCGGAGTTATGTCCCGAGTGCTGACTCCCTGCACCGACCTCTAATGTGCTGAACAGCATTAGAGCATTCCTACTAAAAGTATTCCGTCTCTGGGCGGATGGTGAGGTTTTGCAGTTCAACTTTTTGACAAACTACTTGTGTTATTCAAGAGTAGGTACTTGGTAAGCTTTACGTTAGTGGTGTCAAGACCAGTATAAGCTGGCCTCTCATTGTTTCTTAGTTTTCTTCGTTCATTGTTTTGAAACTTCGTTTAAAGCCTGGCCGGAGGTCCCTTATCACGGTCGTGCGGAGTAAACGTAAAGTAAACCATGATTTCCACCAAACGGCTCGCATCGCATCGGCTCGGAAATGATACGAACGGATGCGGCGACAGCCGATCGCGTCCGTCAGGATGTCGATCACGATTGGCTCCGTACCGTTGCTTGCGAACTTATCCGTTTCTGCGCCTAGTCAAATAGTTTCATTCCTACCGTATTCGGATACGACGACAGGCGAACGGAGCTGATCGCGCGTCGCAGGATACTCTCGCCTACGATCGCGTGTCGCGGAAGACAGCGACCGCGGTCACGCTGCTGTGCGCGGCTTGGTAATGTAGACTTTAAATACAATTTACACACTTAAATATCGATTAAAGATTGTAAAATCCGATGCGCGCCGTTTCGTGGAAATCATCCTTAATTCCATTCAAAAATCCTTGTCGTTCATCATCTTAATAATCACAAACATTAATTGTCTCAAAATTAAGTAAATATTAAGTGGAATTTTATAACACCACGCTTCTGTAACCCCGAAGTTTTAGGCAGGGATTGTCCTAATAGTACACCCACATTGTATAGTTTAAATAAGGGGATTTATGCAATAGATTTTCAATTCTAAAATCATTATTTTACGTTACATTTTGTTCGTGCGTTTGCGCTAGGCTGTTTAAAGCAGACGTGCGGTCTGACTGAAGAACTGCATGGATCGTGACGCCATAATCGGATCTAACGCCGCCATTACAAAATTTCACAATGACTACAATTAATTTCACAAATGTTTACCAATAACCCAGTGTATATGCCATTTGTTTCAGTTATTGGAAAAGTGAACAATTTTAGTGGGAAAGCGGTTGCTGTGTGCACCATTTGTGAATTGGGGTAGGTACCCTGCAGAAAAACAAACATGCTGCACTACTCTGTACCATCATACAAAGACGCGGCTGTCAACTTGTCATAGTCTTGGCAGTCGTTATGACTTGTTGGAAGCCGAACAGTGGACCAGTTGGTTGGATCGTAAAATATCGGTATTACTGAGTAATTGGTTTGCGGTGTTCGCAGCTGAACACCGAGGTGCTTACGACTGTGAGTAAACTTACTTAGAGGTAAATATCAGAGCGGATACTGAGGATTTTTGGTTCAGTTAAAATGCAACGGATCAGCTGATTAACAATTAACATCATAATATCATCACGCCTATTTTCAAAAAAGATAAAGCAGATAAAGATGTGATATTGGTGTATTACACCCACATTTCTCCAGTTATGTTTTTAAGTCCCATATTGTCTGTCAACCAGTCTTACTATGGGGTGTCGTATTACCCAATACTAACTGGGTTGTGGAGGTCAGATAAAATCGCTCCATGTAAAATACTGGTATTCAGCTACATCCGGTTAGACTGGAAGCCGACCCCAATATAGTTGGGAAAAGGCTAGACAGATGATGATGTCGTCAGGGTCATGTCAAGTTGTGGTCATGTGCCTATTGCCATCATTTTGCCTGACCTAAGAATCGAACCTAGGACCTCATGCTCAGCAGTAGCGGTTTACAACCACAACGAACCATAACAATGTTAATTTAGAAATGGTTTTACAACATTCTTGTTCTGAATATACAGTTTTATTAACTTCATTCAAAAGCACATAGTCAGCTATTTTCTCTGTGAGTTTATCACGAAGAGAATGGCTGACGTGCCGGAACAAAATGTGTTCTAACACATCCTTCTTATTAAAAACGTGTTCAGAATGAACAAAGCCAACTTTACAGTAAAAGAAATATTCTAAAGTTCAATAATAACAACTGGAAATATTTAGACCTACCTATGCAGTTTAATAAAATAATGTATCTGTATTCTTTTTAATGTTTTTTTCCTGTTTTTTATGAAATATTTAAAATTGCTTGTAATATGTAAGAAAATAAATAAAGGAAATATAATCTCTTAGGAGTACACATACCATCACACCAGTATTGCTCAAAGGGTTTGGCAGAGGTATTCCTGTAGCACACCCACATTTTGCCAGCTATATTAAAGACATATATAATAGGGGGCGAGCGTATTTTCCATCAACCGGGCACAAAACTATAGCATGTCTGAAAATAAATCTATATTCAAATAATTTATTAGAAAATAATTAATTACACGTGCCGCCAGAAAAACGGGGTTACAGAAGATTTTGAAAACTTGTTTCGAACCTAACTTTTTGAGATTGTTTTTTTTTTTTGTTTAAAAATCAGATCTGTGTAAGCTTAAGCTTATATTTATTTATTTTATTTTTATTTTTTATTTTTATTTAAAAAAAAAAAAAAAAAAAAATCGTTGCCCCACACTAGGAATTTCTCCTGTATCGTGGGTGTGTTTGCAAACATTTAAAACTCACATACACAAACAACCAGACCCGGAACAACTACCTGCAGATCATACAAATATTTGTTCCGTGCGGGGATCGAACCCGCGACACGCAGCGCAGCAGCCAATCGCTCAGCCACTGCACCAATCGTGTCGTGTCGTTTCTTGGTGATTGATGTACGCATTGTGAAGGGAGATTAAAATACGTTGTTCGCCTTTTTGATACTGGCCAACACTGGGATTAATAACGCCAGGCAGAAAGAAGAAAAGAATTCCTCTTACTTTACAAAAATATTCCAAGACGTTTCCGGCGTTTGTGGTTACATTATTAAGACAAATGAGTTTTGATATTCATTAGCACAAATCTCTTTTGCAATAAAATACATCTGCGTAATGATCGCACATAAATAAAGTCAAATCTTTACTAAATATTGGCCAAATCAAAACTGCTGAGCGGATTTTCAAAATTCTTTTGTTAATTTAAATTTAGTAGCTGCAAGAGTAAATAGTTTAAAAAAAACAACTTCGTTTTTTTCATGAATTTACAATAGTGTAGCCAAAAAGAAAGATTTTTGAACAAATTTGTATAATCCGTTGTTATTACTTATTGAACACTCTCGACTGCAAAACAAAGTGACACAATATTAACTTATGTCAAAACTTTTTTTATCTGCCTTCGTTTATTAAGTGTTCCCAAATTGGTACAGTAGTCAAGAATGGGAAAGGTGTGGATTTTATCTAGTAATAGATTAAGCTAAAAACCATAATATATGTGCTACAATCTTGTATGGAAACGAATGCTTCACAAACAAACAGACAAACAAACAAATGAATCGAATATATTTGTTTGTTCCACTTTCATGTCAACAACTTACCCGTATTCTGTGATACGAGAGATTGAAGGGAACCCTTTCATCCCTAAGTACTGCGGGTACGGTATCAGGCACAGCTTTACGTTACAAACAAACGAAACTAAGTAAGTGAAAGTTTTAACGTAATAACACGCGTGTATGTTCTGAAGGGTTGGGCAGAGGCCTGTACTGAAATTCACATTTCAGTTATTTTGAAGTCACACGTTAAATGGGGCAATCCACAATTCCACATTTTCCTATATACGTTTAATCCTCATATAATAGAGGCGAGCCTATTACCATCAACCGGGTGCTTTAGACTCGGGGCAGCTACTATTTTTTTAATTATTTAACACCAATTATAGTAACATTACAGACTCTTCCAATACGAGGCTATAAGTCACAAAATAAAATAAATAAAATTGCACCCAGTAAAAATATTAATGCGTATATTAATTAAACACGACGGTTAATCGTTACAGGTATTCAGTGGCCTGAAAGTCTTACAATCAGTCTTACCAAGGCGTAGCTAATTACCCAGTACTAAGTGGGATGTGGAGGTCAGATAGGCTGTCGCTCCATGCAAGATACTGGTACTAGCTGCATCCGGTTAGACTGGAAGCCGACCCCAACATAGCTGGATAAAGGCTAGGCAGATGATATTATCCCGCCTTACCTCCTGTAATAAAGGGCGAGCCTATTGCCCTCAATCGGGCACTTTAGACTATGGGCAGCTACGAAGAAATTCCTAATGGAAAACTTCATTAACGGCCTACCTGGGAATCCAACTCAAGATCTGAATCCCACCAGTTGTGCTTGCGACCACTAGACCAATGAGCTAGCAAAAAAACTAAGATAAAGATATATTATATGTAGAACAAACGTTATGTCCTACAAGACACTCCTCCCACAGATTTATAACTACAAAGATTTACGTGCCGATCGTTAACAAGATGAATGTCTTTTACATATAACACACATATACATACGTAGGAACTACATATTCACTTCAAGGCTAGACATAGATTCCACATAAAACAATGGCGATGTTTTAACAGAAGATCCGTTTAGAACACTAGAATTTTAGAATACCTTAATAAGTAGTAATTAGTCCCACTGCTGGACAAAGGTTTGTTACTATTCCTACAGTGTTACCTAGGTAAATATTGAATAGAACTTAATTTATTGAAGAAAAATAGAAGACGAAGAGAGAGAAAGGCTTCATCAAATAAAACACAAAAATATCAGAAAAATATGTCAGAAAACAAAGACTGCTCAATGTTAGGGAAGATAGAAACACTTTTGCCTCAAAACATAACAATAAAACTTTTTTGTTACAAGCGGTAAACAACGAATATCTTGCTCGAACAGTACTAGGACGCCTCAATTATTACCCCAAAAACTTAATGAAGCCATTCCCTTAAATAATGAGGGTACTACGTCTAACCGAGCCCAACGTTACCCTACGTCTTCGCAAACACACCCCGAATATTAACAGCTATATTAATAAGATTTTACTATTATCACTCTTATTGATGTCAAAGTAGAAAATAACTCATGGATCAGACAAAAAGGTCGTCGGGAGAAAGGACCTTTGGTTATTTGCTTCGTAGGGCGGCCCGCCTAGCTGGGCGGGCGGCAGTAAGGCGCCAGCCGCGGGCTAGGCACGCCGCGTCCCGCCGAGAACACGTCGCTCTCGTAAAACAAAAATATAATAAACAACACTGTGCTGGTTTTTGTGAACTGTAGTGTATGTGTGTAGTGTAGGTGTTGAAGTGTAAGAAATAATTTGGAAAAATTAATCTTCATGTAATAATATTACTGACGTATAAAATAAAATCTTATGTCCTCGTAAAAGAGAAAGAAACGACCAAGTTAATCTAATTTAATTATGTTTAATACCCGATATCAAGTTTTGGTTTAATCAAATCTTTATTACGGCAGAAAATATTACTGATATTATTTTTTCGCTGAAAAAGTAGTTCGTCCTTGAGAACCAAAATTAAAAATCGTCGTATGCAAGGACCAGAATTAAAATATTTACCTAACATGTAGTTATATTCTCGTAAGATTAGCATTACAAACGACCTGTTCTCGTTCTACCTTGGCAGAGGTTTCGTCAAAAAGATAAAAGTTATCTAGCACTTGGTACTAAAAATAATATTAGAACGATGTCTCTAAAATAACATAATCTTTTAGACATTTCGCTAAAACTGCTTTCTGGCAAACTTAAAACAAAGTAAAGAAAACCCACCGACAGTCTAACAAGTCGTATCATTGTAGAATTAACATCTTCTACAAAAAAAAACATATTATAAAGATATTTCTCGCAAAATAAATTGCTGGAATTATTCTACACATTTTGCTAAAAAGCATTATTGGTACATACAAAAGAAAACCTTTTTTCCAAAAGATATCACAAAAGATGTAATTATTTTTCAGGAGACAGATGCCTTTGTTTTCGTCCCAACTGTAATTTGTCTAAAGTCTTGACTAAACAGATTTTAAATCTAGCGCAAGATTAATAGTCTAATGTTTAATTAAAAAGTATTTTTCGCTTAAAAGAATTCTTTTTCGACAAAATGAAATGTGTTTCGTCTTGCAATTTAGGAGGTCAATCTTAATGCGATTTGGTTCTTAATCTTATTCTTTATTGCACACAAAATTAAAAGACATACACACAAAATCACGATATATAGCTTATGTACAACGGCGAGCTTAATCCAGAATTGGGTTTTCTTACAGCAAACCTTACTTTGATTGCGAGATGATATTACTGTTTTGTTGTTTGATTTGATGTTAATTTTTGCCTATAAATAAACAAGTCTTGCTTAGTGTTCTTGTTGTTGCTTGCTTGTATGTTATTAATGAGCTCTACAAAACTAGTTATTTAAAAAATGAAATCGTTATGGTTACAGTGTATGATGTTATGATTGAGCAGTACAGTACTTATATGACCCATCTGGTTTATTTTCCATAAATCCTAGCTTTTTTTCAGAAATCCTATCAATATTAAATACACTTCAATAACAAATAAGATATAAGAAACTTTTTGGTTAGACGTTCTTCTTTGTGAGATATTTGTTTTGGTACTATCAATTAATGTTCTTTTAACCGACTTCAAAAATAGCGGTTCTGTATTACCATGACATGTTAACATGCTAATAAACCTTCGGCCCTAATACCTAGACGACAACTCACTAAATTCAATTAGTGCTAAACATAATTAGAACATCTTCGTATGTGTCAGTGTTTTAAATTAATGAAGACAGAGTGACATTTAAAGTGATGTTTATATTATGCCTATGGAATTTAGTTCATCGATGTTGAACGAGCTTTTAATCTCTTCTTCAGTTATTTGAAATCATTTAATGACGCAATGAGCATAAGTGCTAAAGAGATTTTTTTTTTTCTAAAATGTATGTCTAAAGGTAGAATAAATTGGTTGTAAAATATACGTAGATGGTGTTATATTAATGTATAAAACAAATATGTTTTCCAGAATAAATTCCTTATTGGCTAGTGAAACCGCATTAAAATTAATTGAGTAGAAAAAAAGATAGACAGATTCTGATACGACATGAATTTATTGTATTCCTTTTTACAGATATTATAGATAGTTGTGTTGATATTTTCTTTACCTTTAATAAAGAAAACAATAGATATTAATAACCTCGCCAACCAAAGCTAGATAAAAGAAACCCTTCTGCTTACTATCCACACAAGAATGATAGCAGTAGCCGCACGGATAGGTTGACTGATAGTTATCGGTGACGTCGGACTAACAACCCGTCTCTTTGTTTATCGATGCCGTTTTTATACGAGCTCCTTCCGCAGCATTGCTTGGAAAATTTCAGCTATCTTATCTGACTTTTCCAAGAGACTTCCTTTCTTAAAGTGGAAGGATTACTTCCAAATTCTAGGTACAATCTCACTACTAGTATAGTTGTGAAAGTTTTTGAGGATGGATGTTTATTACTCTTGCACGCAAAAAGTACTAAATAGATTTGGATGAATTTCGGCACACATATATTCTATAACCTGTATTAACACATTGAATATTTTTTATCCCTACGTGTTTGATCCCGTGCGACAATTACCTAATTTGAGGCGGGCTAAGCTGCGGGTGGTGTGTGTTGCCAGTGATTACGTACGGGACTGAAACGTGGTCGCTCACAATGGGCCTCATCAGAAGGCTTAAAGTCACCCAAAGAGCAATGGGGAAGGAAATGCTTGGAGTTTCCTTGCGTGATCAAATCAGAAATGAAGACATCCGCAAGAGAACCAAGATTATCGACGTAGCCCGAAGAATTGCCAAACTTAAGTGGCAGTGGGCAGGGCACATTGATCGCAGAACGGTTGGCCGACGGGGCCGAATAGTTCTGGAGTGGCGACCGCAAACCGGAAGACGTTGCGTTAGAAGGCCTACCTATAGGTGGACCGATGACCTGGTGGAGGTTGCGTGGATCCGCTGGATGCGAGACGCACGGGACCGGTCAATGTGGCAACAATTGGGGGAGGCCTATGTCCAGCAGTGGACGTCTTTCGGCTGAAATGATTAATGATGATTAAGCTGCGGGCATAGGCTAGTACAACATATTTTCTTAAATATTATTTATTTTAAATAGGTTCTACATTCAACAATGAAAGTAGGTTAGGGTTCTTATATAGGTACCAATTACAGGTGCACACAACAATCTCTTAAGTACAATAAAGTTATAAATACATAATACATCTTAAAGTAATAGAAATATTTTTTACACAGAGTACAGAGGTGGACTTAATGCTACTGCCATTTTCTACCATACTCATTTTGATTGTTGTTTTATAGGTACTGGGTCCGATGTCAAGATTGATTATTGGGTTTTCCATTAGCAATTTCTGAGTAACAGCCTGTAGTCTAGACGAGTGCTCGCTCGATGGCAATAGGATCGCCCCTATTACACGACACTTAAAAATAACTGGCGAAATAAGGGTGTAACAAAGGTCACTTCTGCCTAACCCTTATAATTTCTATTTTCTAACTCGTCATTTATATTTTGTAACTTGGGTTGTTTTGCCACGCGGCGGCGGGTTGCCAAAATGTGGCTTTTGTACACGTCAGTCAAGTGTCGGTGTTTCGCAATATATTAGAATAGGGATGCGCTTTGTTGTACGCTGGATAGATGGGGAGAGCGGAATTGTAACTAGGTTCAGATGGACGAAAAAATGCGGCAAACATAAATATTATACACTGGCTTCAGCCCGCGGCTTCCCTCACGTAAATTAGTTTTTTTAATCCATATCTTTAAAAATTTTTTGTTATTCAATGTTACTATAAAGTTTTATCAAAATTTGTTCAGTATTTTTTGCGTAGTACCAAACATCCATCCATCCTTACAAGCTTTCTTGTTCAAAAGTAAGAACGATTGGGTGTACTATAATATGTATGTAATAGATTTCTGTGTAACGCGTTAGGTGATGATTTGATTCATGAGATGTTGTGATTGGAAACCTACGTTCAATACAATCGTGCTGTTTGATATAAAAAAATCATTGGTAGCTTAAAAATCACCATAGATCAAATACTGTAACGAATTGAAGCTCTTCCTAAGAATTACAAGTTGTTCTATCGCTTAAAACATAGATCACTAGCTTCGACCCGCGGCTTCGCCTGCAATTTTTTTTTTTTACACTATATCATTATGTATTATTACTGGAAAGTATCATCAAAATCCGTTCAGTAGTTTTTACGTGAAAGACATGCATTTACAAACATCGCGATCGTCACAAACTCTCGCATCTATAATAGCAGTAAGATGATCCAAGTACACAGACCTGGACAAAATCCAGGTGGGTAATTTGGCGACAGCACTTGGCAGCCTCCTACTGCTTACGTGGGCGGATATGACGTCATTGTCCGGGGGATGTATGACACTACAACTGCATTATTATAACTATATGAACACTAGAGAGGGTGAAGGCACCCATTTTCCCCTGTGGCATCGTTGAGGACGCGTGTAACATTAAAACCACGGTGACGTTACGCTTGACGTGGCGTTGTGTTCTACCTTACCATACCTGAAATGCACATGGGACGACCCTATAAATGTTAAGTTACGTGCTTATACCGAGATCTATAAAATAATGTTACTTAGCACTTAGTTAGTTTGTCTGAGTATTATACCTGTCTGTCGTATTATTTCCAAAACTGGAATATGTCTTGGTAATGTTTATAAATCACAGCTTTAGAGCCAGAAAAACAAGTATATCTATACCGACGCATTTTGTTTTGGTACCTCTATGGAACTAGAACCATAAACCGTACAGAATAAGCCAAGAGCTATCTTCTAAAAAATATATACCAATAAAAACAACTCAAATGTTCCAGTCTAAAAGATACAATATTTTAAAAGTATTACCGAAATAAAAACCCAAAAGAAACGTTATGAATATTGATAGGTCTCGATGGGACTCAATTAGAAAATAAATTGGCTTCATTTTTAAAAAGAAATCGCTGATTTTCCGACGTGACGGCGTTAAAAAATTAAAGGAGCGGATCCGTTGTAGCAGACGATACGATATTTAGTTAACTGACTAAAACCACTGACTGACTACTGAACCACTGTTGACTTCGAACCCAAGTCGGCCGGAACAAAGACAATCTCTGCAGATGGGGGGTTCATGGACGGCTCAGACCTCGAGTGCCTATGCGGCGTCTCCCCACAGACAATGGCCCACCTTCCATCTTGCACCGCATGCCCTGCGCACTCGAAGATCTGCTTACTGCATCAGTGAGTGGGGTTCGCGTGGCTGAGTTTTGCGCTAAACATAATATCTGAACTTTTTGCCATCGACACACTAAGAAGATATTTAGTTTTTATAAGCACTTCTGGGTTAAGTACATAAATAGGTAACAAAAAAGTTCACGGATTTAAAATTCTTGAATTTCGAATTTGGATTCGAACACAGGAAAAAAGCTCCCTTTATAGTCTCTGGTTTTAATTTTCCCTCGCAAGTTGAAACAGAAAAGGTTTTTCCGACGACGACCATCGTTTATTTTCGGAAATTTTAAGTGTTTGATTGTAACAGCTCTTAAATTCGCTTTTAGTAATTCTAACGTTTATTTTCTCCACCATATGGTCAAAAACTAGTTCGTACAGTACATAAATGTTTTAATACATTGGTGTTGTGGAGACTGGAGTCTGTACTAACATTACCTGTGGTACGCGCGCTCTTATTTCAGAAGTAAGACGAAGAATTTCAAAGTGCTCTTACTGGGCGATCATTACATTGTTTTTCTTCGTTGGTAATTCTATAAAACTGGCATTATGTGGCAGAACAGTTAAACTGTCCTCGAACCGTTATTATTTAAATGTCATCACTCTTTGAGGTATGAGATAATGAAAAATATTAATAAAACCCAGCATTATCCTTACTAATTAATATTATAAATGCGAAAGTAAGTTTGCTTGTTACGTTTTCACGCCTAAACCACTGAACCGATCATCCTGATATTTTGCATATACGTTGTCAGGTGTACAGAAACGGACATAGGGTACTTATAATCCCGAAAGCAAGTACTGTTCCCGAGGAAAACAATAATAACGTTCTTATGATAATTGATGGCGCTACGTGTCTTTACAAGCAGAGTACAAGAGTAATTCGGGTGAATTGATTGTCAAATTCTAAATTAACGCGAGCGAAGCCGCGGGCAAAAGTTAGTTAACAAAATATAAAGGGTGTAAATAGACCCTTAACGAAGCCGAAAGGCACTTGTTCTCCCCGCTATTGCGATCATTTTTTTGTTCTAAACCATACCTGGGAACTTTCTAGTTACGGAGTTATTGGGGGTCAAAGTTCCAACTTTTTCACAAGTTTTTTTTTAAATACAATTTTTTAAGGTTATAACTTTACTTTAAATACCTCCATGACCCGTTTACTATTCAATGCATCCATAAGCACAATGTTTTTGAATGCGTTACTTTGAGTTTTACCGTAAAAGGTTATTTTTCACCCCAAAAAAAAAGTCGTTTCCCAGCAATAATTTTTGTGTAGGGTTACTTAGTATGATGTACATAATGCTTGGTTAACGCCTTCGTGAAGGGTCTGTTTACACCCTGTATACTTTTCATATCAAGTTTGGTTTCATCCTTCTGCAAATTTTAAAATACAGTTCAGTTTAAAACCTTTCAAAACATCAGATGCACCTTATTAGTGACGGTCAAAATAATGTATTACACAAAATCTGCAACTGACAATTTATTGAGCTCAATAACTAACAAAATGATAGTTAATTAATCACATTACGTATTGCTGTTGTCGTTTTCAATCTGAACCATTGATCTAGTCTGAATGTATGTCATTGTGAGCTGATTTATAGACAGTTTGTAGCATATAAAAATTGGTCCTTGATGACAGTTGTAAACATAATGGCCTACCTTGTAATAAATATTGGTGAGCCTCACTCGTGACTGTATTTATACAGTCCCTCTTAAAACCAATTAAGGGCTTTTAACAGGTATTATCAATATTTATTATCGGAAATTCATCTCAGTGTGCCCAGTAAAAACAGCTAGTTTTTGGAATTTGTCCAGAAAATGATGGATTTAAACCAGAAGGCTACCGGCCACCGAAAGCGCGGGCCTGTGGACGGTGAGTAATGGGCTAGCTCGCCGTCCATCCGTGCTATGACGACAGGCCGTGTCGACGGCGCGTTCGTGTTCCACGTGCGCCTCAAAGAGATGTCAGCAACCAGGAAGGGGGCAAGGGCCGATGCCTGCCGGGCTGCGGGACTGTTCGAAAGAGATACCGCGGCCTTGGAACACAAAGGGCAAAGAAGGAACTTGGATGGGTTTTAGTCAGTACAAGTCTGTCACTCCCTTCCGCTTCACCCAGAGCGGGAGGGGTCATTTATTTTGAAGAAATCAGATCAAAAAAAAATGGCACGTCTTTGAAAATACTGTAAATGCAAAAGAAACGGTCTGATTTTATGTCTGTGTCTACCTTAAGGCTGAATGCCCTCACGTATAGATGATAAGGACTAGGACATACCTGGGTTAGGAACTTAGGACATAGAATACTTTTATCCAAGTAGTACCTGCCGCACCAACCGTGTAATTACGACTGCTACGTGTGCGAAGCTGCCGGCCAAACCCTGTACAAATATAAATGTAACAACAGGTAATTTTGACGCTAATATCGACAAATTTCCTTCAGAACCTTTCGCTATACTAAAATAGCCCAGCCTATTTTAAGCTCGTCCAAATGTCCAGTCAAGCTACTCCTTAGAACCCCACAATACCCCTTTCCTTGCAATTGACTCACTTTGCGTATATGACAGGCACCTGACGCGGGGTAAAGGAGTCCCCTTTTCATCCCCTTGTCAACGTCAGAAAGAGATGTAACTATATTTTTATAAGTTCTTTGGGTGAATGGTAAACCTTCTTGGCGATCATTCTTGATGATGTATTGCTTATTCTGAAGTTTTGTTGATATGTTGCGAGGAGCCTCGATAGCGTTGTGAGTAATGTTGTGATCCTTTTGTGTAAATGTGTGTGTGGGGGGGTATCTGGACTTTGATGAAAGGGGTGTGGAATCTCGACGTCTGTATACTATTTTTCATAATACAAGGTGTAAACAGACCCTTCGCGAAGCCGGCAACCAAGCATTCTGTACATCAAACTAAGTAACTCTACGCAAAAATTATTGCTGGGAAACGACTTTTTTTTTGGGGTGAAAAATCACGTTTTACGGTAAAACTCTATGTGACTCACTCAAAACTTAATGCTGATGGATGCTTTGAATAGTAAACGGGTCGTTGAGTTAATTAAAGTAAAATTAAAACCTTTTAAAGTGGTATTTTAAAAAAAACTTGTGAAAAAATTATCCAATATCTCCGTAACTAGAAGGTTCCCAGGTATGGTTCAGAACAAAAAAATAATCGCAATGATGGGGAGAACAAGTGCCTTTTGGCTTCGTTAAGGGTCTTTTTACACCCTTTATACTAATCTAAATCACATAAATAACTTTTGTGGTAAACTATGTGGTAACTTGCTTGTCGCAATCACGACGTGCAAGCTGTCAACTGTTTTTCTACCGTCCTGTTGTATTTGCAAATATTTGTTATTGTTTTTTTTTGTCATTTTGTGTATACGTCATGTCCTTGCGAATATTAGTATTTTTCTTTCTTTATACAAGCGATGGGATAACGTTAAGATAGGTTGCAAAATTGTAACTTGATGAAACACCTATTGGTATTTTACAGTTGCACATTTGAACCAGTTGAAAATAAAATAGTGCGAGATCAAGAGGATTAATATGACGAATTATGACGTAGACCAAATAATGTAAAACGATACCAAACGTGTATTATTGTGGGTCGGACTATTCCCGGTTTTTATTTAAATCACCAATACAAACTCAAATTGAGCTTTCAAATATAATACGATTAAAATCAAAATCAATCGGGTGGAAGAACCCCTAAACTCCCCTTTCTAATGACGTAACGCGCCACAGTGGAAAAACACAACAAATGGGAAATAAATGCCACGCTTTTTCCGACGATATCCGACCGGGCACGCGTCCTCATGACTGAGAGCTTCATTTTTTAACGTTGCAAATGTTTTCACTGGGGTTTTCACTCACTGTTATTTTTACTAGGGTTTCATTGGTTTTCTTGCAAATTGGGTATGGACTTTTTAAATCGGTGATTTGGTTTCTTAAGTGCTTATTCGCTGTTTTAACAGAGTTATATTTGTTTAGAGATAACACTAAGTGACAACTAAGGACATTTGATGAGGAGGAACGAATCGCATGTGACTAAAAGAGTGATGAATATAAGCGTGGAGACGGGGAGGAAGACCAAACAACGATGGATGGATTGTGTGAGGAATGATATGAAAGATAAAGGAGTAAATGATAGCGTGACGGTTGACAGAGCAGAATGGAAGAAAAAAACGTGTTGCGCCGACCCAAATTAACATGGGACAAGGGCAGGAAAATGATGGCTAAGTGATAACTAAGTGGATGACTAAATATTGCTGGACTGTTGAAATTCAACCAATACAAAGAAAGATAGAAAATATAAATTAGGTCCAAGTTAAGACTCATAATGTTTACTCAGGTATTCGTTTAGATTTCGCCTAGTGTTATTTAAACGAGCATAATGTGAACTTTTTAGGGTTCCATAGCTGAATGGCAAAAAAAGGAACCCTTATAGATTCGTCTTGTCTGTCTGTCTGTCTTTCCGTCCATATGTCAAAGCCACTTTATTCCGAAACTATTAGGACTAAACAGTTAAAACTTGGTAGGTGTATTCTGTGAACCGCTTTACGATTTCTATACAAAAATTAAAAGATTAAGGGGAACTAGGTACGTACCCCATACGTGGAAAAAAAAATCTTACACTGAAAAACAATCATTAAACCCATACGTCCGGGGTGTCTACAAATAGGTATTTATAGGACTTTGAGGTTGGTTCCTAAAACCATTTGTTCTCAAAGTCAATCGTGTGAAAGATAGACACTTCCAAAGTGGTAAAGTGTGGCCCCTCTAATTTCTAAAGTAAGAGAAGGAATATTCTGAAAAAATTTAGGATTGTAGAACGCGAAAAAACTTTCAACGAAAATAGGTTTAAATAAGATTTGGTGTTTAGTTTTTGAGATATGAGACTATTTCATCAAACTGCAGCAGTAACTTTGTTTTTCATTGATATACTATGAAAAACAAATTTAGTTTTGCTGTTGAATGTAATACAATACAACATTATAATGAGCTTTCAATTTTTTTTTTATTATATTTTTTAGTGCTACCGAACCCTGTGTGCGTGTGAGTACGACTCGCACTTGACCGGATTTTATAGACCGTGTTCATAAAATATGTATAAAGAAATAAATACTTAAAACGTTTTTTGCCATAATAGATTAAAGGTCGTAAAACTCGACTGAAAGCAAAACCTAATTCTCACGTAATTGGGAGAAAGCGTGTCTTTAGCTACTAAAAGTCGAAGAAAATTTTGCGTTTCAGCGAATTTAAATAACAAATCAACCTTTCATTAAGAATTATCTAAATCTGAATTATGGGCTTCCAAGTTTAGACAAAATGGTGAAAAATCTGTTTAGCATTAACCTCAAATGTTGGACGAAATATTTTACAATGTTGGACGAAAATATCTTCAATATCTATGAAATCTGCTCAACATCACTATAGATCAAACAACAAAAAATCTGAATATAAACAACTCCCGGATTAAGAGTGAAGGTAATAGATACGTATACTATACATAGTATGCCTACAGTAGGTTTAAAATAATGTAATTGCAGTCATCAGTGTGTATATAGGGTGACTGGTAATTAGTGACCGATACTTAAACACGTGATTATGATAACAAACAACTTTCCCAAAGACATATTTTTTTTAAACGACTAACAGCTGGTAGGCCACAGGCGCGCGAGTGCGAATTTCATACGGCTTATGTCTTGTTGTGATAAGTATGTGTATAAAAAAAAATATAGAAAAATGTGTGTATATACGGCACCGAATGTTGGAGTATATTCAGCGAATAATGAATTGACTCCTCGGGCACTGGCTTCCTCTCTATGCACACGCTTGCCCAGTGCAGGCTGGTCTTCGTACATCATAATTATGTCGCGTTCCTTCGAATAGTTGGTTGTGGGACATGCCGGTATCCTTACCATGCTTTCCTTCGCCCTTTTGAGAGCAGTGGTGATAAAATAAATAAGAGTTGTGTGGATGATTGTGGTAAATACTTTATTTTTTATTACGGTTGCGAATCCTATTTTGATCAACATGTAATCTGATAGTGACGTGCAAATTGTAAGAAAACTGGAATTTCTACTAGCTCTTCCTTACCAGACTGTTTAGAAACACACTTTTGTTACGACCAATAACTCTATTCAATATACAAACTGGTCACACAGGTAGCCAAATTGGGAATTATAAATTGAAACTCAAAACCGTTGCTGAATTTTACGTTCAAGCAACAGTTTTGAATCTGTCGACCAGCTTCAGCCTAGAGCATATTTCAGGAAACCTTGTGCCATAGGCATATTCTTGGAATTAAAGCCCCTTCGGAGCAACAAGCAAGCTTTACATTGTTCTATTAATGGAACCAACCCGTTTTCAATAGGAAAATCCACGCAAGGCTACCCAAGGGAAGATTACTGGCTAGTGTACTTCGATGGATTAGTTAGGGGTTTTTAATGCACGGGAATTAATAAAAGGACATGTCTGGGAAAACTAAAAACAAAAGTTATGAATTTCCAAAAGTCATAGAACAGAAGTTGTTCGGTTTCATGGCTAGAGCTCTGCGTTTATAATGTTATATCCTGTATAGAAGACTTAACGAAATCCCAACTTCGCCTACCACGACCAAACATAAACAGTAACCGAGGAGTCCCCCCGAGCCGGTCTCAAACGTGTATCACAAACTACGGTAATTACCCCACTTACAACGTTATTACCCCACTGACAATGTTACCCGTAACCCCTATTCCGGTAGTAAACTCATTACCCTAACACCCCTGAGACCTCTGCCAAAAGGTACAAAAATAGGTCCTAAATTCATTTTTGAAATAAAAATGATCGTCGAAACGGCCGGGTCGGTTGTAATGTTCCACGAAATTAGTTTAACGGCCCCATTTAAAATTATTTAATGGTTACCCGAATTGATATTTTTCCGTGAATTTCTTTGTAATTTTGAAGGTCTTGGTATACTGTCGGGTGTACTAATTCGGTAACCTAAGAATCTTGGTACTACAAAACTCTCTCTGATTTTCAGTATAATTTGAAACTTAGTTCAAACAAAATGTTAATTGGATTAAATCAAAATTGAATAAAGCAATTTAGTGAATTAATAAAAATTAAAAGACTATTTTAATATAAGACACTAAACTCAAGATTTTAACTTAAATCTTTACTATATCCAAGAAAGTGATAAAATTAACTAACTTAACCAAAGTGCTAAAACAATAAGTACCTATAAATATATAACTTGTTCTAATAGTGAAAACTCTAAACCAAAATTGTCAAAATTATCACAATAAAATTCTAAACCCAATGTAAACGTCAAGCAGAGTGCAACAAAAAACAAGATGGCGTCCTCAAACGGTAAAGAAAGTGCTAAAATGACAGCATCAATAGACAGTTTAAAACTATCAAGCAAAAACACATCAGTCTGCTCCTCAAAACACGCATCATCAGAATCAGTGCTATCAAGAAAAGAGAAGGAATGCCTCCAAATGCAAGAATGCAAGAAGAAACTGCTAGCCATGGAACCACAGATTATAATAAGGGACGAAAATGTAGTGTTAAGATCGCCCCCGCAGAAGAAAATTGTAATGCCGCCGACGATCAATGCCGAGGTAAGTGCTCAATATTTAAATAGGGCAATAAGAAGGGATGATTGTGTGCGGGCTGGCTCCGGTAACGCGTTCCGTAAAAACTATAGCCGTAAAAGGAAAATGGCGAGGATTTCGGAAAGGTTAATGTATTTTGCTTTATTTTTGTAAATTTTTGGTATAGGTCAATGATTTACTGCGTTAGATGTGCCCTCACTCACTTTACTAAGTTGCACGTAAGCTCAGACATCCAAACATGATACGATTTTAGAATATGAGACCGTGATATTACTATTCCAATGTTATCATCATCTGCCTAGCCTTTTCCCAAGTATTTTTGGGTTGGGTACAAATCACTTTTTGTTTTGATTGAGACAAGCCGGCCTCACTATTCCCAAATCACAGTGGCGACCACCAGAAAAGTGCCGAGACAATGAAGCACGACGAAGTCGCAGAGAAACAATTTAACTGTCTTGGATCCCGCAGCGAAATTAATCAGAAAAGTATAGCGGAGGAGTAGGAAAAAGGCTTCCAGTCATACCGGACGCATCCGAATACCAAAATTTTATAAGGAGCAACTGCCTAGCCTTACCTCCTGAACTCAGTAACAACTAGTTAATACAATACCCCTTGGTAAGACTGGCTGTCAGACTTTCAGGCTGACTACGGTACGGTAAGGACTCTCACAGATCGTGCATTCCGAAGATCGACCCGTGCGTCTGTTATTATTTGGGGGCGAGCTCCCCGTTAATACTAATCAAATGTGTTTCAGTTTACGCGAAATACACCGTAGGCCGAATCAGCTATAAATCTTTGCTTAATTGAAAAAGTATGTGATATATTATGATCGGTATTTGTTATATTTGAAAGATTCGGACTAATGAAAGCGTAATTTTTCGTCAGAAAGAAACAATCGAGTATTTTATTATTATGTAGTTCCGTTTCAGACTTACTTTGAGATTTCAGATCTAAAATAATCATTTTTCAACGTAGCTAACAATTGACTCGGGTATGGCATTTGATTAACTCAACGTTACTTGATTTTCCATTCATTAGTTTAACTTAGTGTTTTCATTCAAATACGTCTTAAGAAATGCATACTTATTTTCTTTTTTAAGATTTATAGAATAGGTTCAAATATACAGTTATATATTGATTGTCTGTAAAACATCGCATTGAGCGATAACACTGCCTATTGTGACCATATGCAACTCTCGAAAATTCTATTGTAATTTAAAATTGTTGAGGAAAATTTTGATTATAAAGATAACCTCAATTATCAAATGAAATACATTCTTAGATTTAAGTATTCAAACAATCGAACCAAAAAAACTAAATTTTAAGTGACATTATAAATTGGCATCCACCGGCACGTTTTCTGACCCTATTTATTTGAACAAAGGTTCCAAAAGTATATGATGATACTGTTAGCCTGCATCATCCAACTGCTGGGCAAAGGCATCTCCTCATGAATTTCAATTCTTTGGATCTAGGGATAGTTTTGTCCAGCTCGTCCCGCTATCCACGAAGTCTGCCGCGACGCCTTCTGTCTGTGTCAGGGCACCACAAAGTGGATACTTTGGCAGGCATTGCCAGTCCAGTCTCACTTCTACTTAGTATATCCACGTTCACATTGCAGTAATCACAGTGACTCCCAACTCATCCTCCATTTATTGTGTGACAAAAGTTCTGACAAACTTAAATTGTCTGACGCGACCTTTGGGACTGAAGTTCGTCTAACTTTGATACTAATTCCAGGACTTCATATTAAACTATTACTGACTTATTTTGCTACCCGCATGCTCTTGTGTATGAGTCCATGAAGTCGAAAGTCGTGGCTTTCTTTGTTGGTGTTTGTCATTTATAGTCGGTCTTCTTTGCTTTAGAAATGGATTAAGACTTTACTTGGATAGGCAGGAGCCAAATAGCAAAAACGGAATCCCTATGTTTTGTCATGTCCAGCTGCCCGGATGTGACACAGCCATTTTACTCGGAGGATAATTTGCTCTATATTGAAGAAAATTGCAAAAAGTATACTTATGTTTTTTATCAAAATGTCACCTGCCTATATAATATTATTTTTGGGCATAAGCATATCTAAAAATGGGGTTACTGCTCCCAATTTGGCACTGGAATATGCCTGCCTGCTTATTCCATTGCCAAATTGGGAGGAGTCTGACACAGCATAACTGCCCATTATGACTTGGGTTGAATTTGAAACGACTATTAAGTTGAAGGTTTTAACACAGCTGTATAAGAGCTGCAAATAAGTATAGCCGACCTCGTATTGGTTTTACCAAATTGTAATTTCAAATTAATGATGGAATCGCCAAAAATTTATACTCATAATTATAATCTTATAAAGAAGAGATATTTATTTCCAGATGTAAATCCACATACGACATTTAATAAATACATACATAGATTAATGCACTGTGATAAATATAACGAAAGTTTAAAAAACAAACAAAAGTGTTAAGTTTGTAAGTTCGTGTACATTATGTAGGGGGTAATTTTCGAAACTACTGATCGCATGCTAAAGTATTAATTTTGTGTATTCTTGTCGTTTTATGACGTATAACTGGCATTCAATCTTAGGGTGGTAACATAATTACGAGGTCGACTGATGAAACAGACCCATTAAATACCAAATCACAATTTAATTCAACACATTTATCTCAAAGATACAAAAAAAATAAACTAAAAATAAATAACATGGTTTTCCACTCGCTATTACTTATAATATCCTCTTTTTACAATGACCTCGTTTAACTAAGAGTTTAATGGCCTGGATCCCATCTTTCTGAAGTTCCATCTGATTGGGGCATCGGGATCTAAGTTCGTACGTAAATCAAGGACTTTTTCCCGATATTAGGACCCCCTCCCCCTCCGGACTTCGGGGGGTCTCGGGGTATTGCTGACGATGTGAATCTTAAGTACCCTTCATCTGCGATTTCTTTTGAAGAGGAAAAGTTTCTTAGTGTGAATATTAGGTGTCAATGGCAAATGTGTGTGATGGAGGTTCTGTGGCCTTTTGTGGCTTTATTCTTCTGATAGATTTTGCTAAGTAATCAGTTGTGTTTTGTAATTTTTGAAAGTCATTATTATAGAGCTTGTAGAATATTGGAACCAATGACCTTTTAATTGGAAGAAAAAGAGGGTTAGTTTTGGTAAACACTATGTTGTAAGTACTTATAAAAGACTTTGATAATGACAAATAGAAAAGAAGTAGAAAAAGACATTTACACCAAAAATATGGCTTAAAAATAATCATTTAACTTTGGTTCAAAGTTACGAAACACACTCAGAAAAATAAATTCGCCCGCTTTTTTCCCCAAAATCCAGTCTAAACCTAGTTTCAATTCCTCTATCCCCCATCTATCCAGCGCACAACAAAGTGCATTCTCTACTCTAATATATTGCAGAACGCCGACACTTGACTGACGTGTACAAAAGCCACATTTTGGCAACCCGCCGCCGAGTGGCAAAACAACCCAAGTAACAAACATTTAGTTATACATATATACATAACAGCACGTCTACTTGCTTATGGTACACCCACACACATGACAAAACATGAACCTTGTCTTGCACGAAGAGGTACATTACAGGGTTCCTTTCACCAGGTAAGATCTTCATGTTAACAGCACGACAGATTTGCATAACATAACACCACACTTGTAATCCTCGATGGGTACGTCAGACTTATACTTAAGCACACCATGTTTAGCTTTCAAGTTATAGAGACAGCTTATTTCCATCAACTGGACACAGATACTTAAGAAAAATTACTGATGGAAAAACTCAGTTACACTTTAGCCGATGTAGGTATTGAATACGGGACCTCATGCTCAGCAGTAGCACTTATGACCACTAAACCAACGAGGTAGTGAAAGTAACAAAATATAACTTTACATATTGGTTTACTTTGCCCCAATTTCCATAGCGCGGGAATTGAACAATAATATACTTGGGCACGTTTTTCTATTGCTTTTTCTGGTGTGACGGGGTTGGTGTGAAGTGTTACTGGATAAATAAAGATTTGTTATGTGGAATAAAGTGGGTTTTGTCCCTCTATCCGAAAACTGTCGCTGCCAACAGCGACAACATACATCATCATTCTCCTTCGTGAGGTTGGCGCAGCGTGTCTTCTTCTTCCATATTTCTAAAGGGTGTAAAAAGACCCTTAACGAAACCGAAAGAAACTAGTTCTCCCCGTCATTGCGATAATTTTTTTGTTCTAGACCATACCTGGGAACCTTCTAGTTACGGAGATATTGGGGGTCAAAGTTCCAACTTTTTCACAAGTTTTTTTTCAAATACATGTTTTGAATATAAGATTTTTACTTTAAACACCGTCACGACCCCCGTACTATTCAATCCATCCATCAGCACAATGTTTTGAGTGCGTTACATTCAGTTTTCCCGTAAAACGTATTTTTTCACCCCAAAAAAAAAAGTCGTTTCCCAGCAATAATTTTTGCGTAAAGTTACTTAGTTTGATGTACAGAATGCTTGGTTGACGGCTTCGTGAAGGCACCCTGTATAAATATTACTCGTCATCTCAGCAGTCACCTCCTTTCTAGTCACATCATCCTTCACACAGTCCATCCATCGTTTCTTCGGTATCTCTACTCTTATAACCATCATACTCAAATTTTCCACACGACATTCGCTGCTCACAGTATACTTAGGACATGAATGTGTTTAGACATTTTCATTTTTACAGTATGACACACATGGGTCTGTTGCAAATGCTGATTATAATACCTACATCTGCTGGGAATTTCAGAACGTTTGATTAAGTGAAAATCTTCCACTAAGATTGGATTTAAGTGGACTTGTAACTTACATATTTCACGAAAACGCACTTTAACGAATTACAGTGTTTCCAGCTCCAGAAATTCCTGGATCTTCGAAGTACTTACAGCATTCTTATTAAGTGAAATAGTATAAAATAATTATCTCTCTATTTCCACTATACACTATACTCATTCATAAACGAATGCCTAAATAAAAGCTGTTGGATTTTCAATACTCCGCTTCAGCTCTGAGAGTTGAAATTTCACCAGTAAAGCAATGCTGGGGCATTCATTTAGGTGGCTCTTTAAGTTAGTGAAAATGAACATCAAGTGAATTTGCAACGCAATGTTTCGGTACAACATTATCTCCACTTTGCAGACATCTTCTGTGAATGAAAACTTTAGGTACGAAACAACTTATTCTGTTGTTCTTGAAAATTAGACTATATTTGCATACCAATTAGGTTATTTTCACCTTTAACAGGCGCCTTAAATGCTTTAAGTTCAGTCATTTTCTCTTCGTTGTATTTAATTGAACATCTTTTAAAGGTAAGGTATCATTTTACTTACAAGGAGCTCGTCACGATCGAAGATCTTTGACAGTCGTTACAGGTAGTCAGTGGCCCAAAAGTCAGACAACCAGTCTTACTCAGGGGTATCGTATTACCCAGCACTAACTGGTTTGTGAAGATTAGATACGCAGTCGCTGCATGTAAAATACCGGTATTCAGCTGCATCCGGTTACACTGGAAGGCGACCCCAACATCGTTGGGAAAAGGCTAGGCAGATAGGGGTTTCTCTCAGGAATTTTTCAGGAGCAGCCACGGAGCCTGGATTTGTGCCCGGTTGATGGCAATAAGCTCGCTCGCATGTTACATGGAACTTTAACGTAACTGGCGAAATGTGGGTGTAATAATGGCCACCTCTGCCCAACCCTTCAGGGATTACAGACATGATGTTATGTTATAATTATCATCGTTTATCTACTAAAAACAGGTATTTTATGCTGGTTTTCGTTAGCTCAAAATACAGCTAAAATATTACAATTTAAACACAGCTCCCGCGAGGGCCCAAAAGCAAAACACTAAAATTTACTACCTATCCATTAAAATAAATCGTGATCCAAATACTTCCATTTCACCCCGAAACTTTTGAAATAAACTCGACACTTTCAACCCCATTCAACCCCGTTTCCACCTCCACGACAACCCAGGTCCTCCAATACAGTAATGGACGGCTTAACTGATTAAATTAAGCCCTTTTCACAACGCGAAAGACAAGCCCGGCCGTTGGTCCTCGCCTTAGAATTTAGTATTACTTAACCAACTTAACTTGACACATCAGCGTGGCGTTACTTGCTAAGAAAAACGTCTTCCACCTGTCAAATTCGATACATTTTAAACGTAGTTCCAAATTTCACCGCGTCTCAAGAGCCGTTGGTCATGTAAAGGCAAGTATATTGCATTACCAAAGGATATTCGCGTCGGGTCGTATTAAAATTCGAAGGTTTTCATAGTACATTTGGGCGAGAATCGGTTGGGAAGATTTTGTAAAGCGACATTTTAATGCCCCGGTTGGTACTTGGTAAGTGCCTGGCTTTCCGAGAAAGAGCTCGTATTTCTGTCTGTAAGGACGGGGTTTTGGCTGCGCTAGGTCACACTCTTTTAAAAAGTAGGTAGGTACACTTATTTAACTCTTTAATCCGGCTCGAAGGACCATAATGTACGAGCCCTTGCTTGTTAATACATTTGGTAAGTTTCGATGGAAGAAAAAATATTCTTGCTGATTTCTTGATAAAATATTTATTAATTATAACAATAAAATGGAAGAAAGTGTACTCAATTATAATTCAATAGTCACTTTATATTAACCAGTCCAAGGGGTATCGTATTACCCAGTATTAACTGGGTTGTGGACGTCAGATAGGCAGTGGCTCCATGTAAAATACTGGAATCAAGCTGCATCCGTTTAGACTGGAAGCCGACCCCAACATAGTTGGGTAAAGGCTAGGCAGATGATGATGAGACACTTTAAAATAAGATAAAAATGCTTATGTACAAAAACAAAGGAGAGTCCTTCAGGACCCCACCAAAGCGACCTTCTATCATGGAAAACTATTACGGAAATGTCAAACATGTATTGGAGCCATAAGCTGCCAAACAGTTTTTGTCGATCCCGTCGAAAGACGCTGTAGAAAGGCCAAACGCCTTGAAAGCGATTACCGCATATCTAGATCAACTTGTATTCCTACATTACATTTAAAAGGCAACTCTAATGCCTTTCACACTAAATTGAAATTGAGTTAGCAAGGTATGTGGCAAAAAAACAAATTCTAATTCGTTGGCAAATTAAGGTGCTTTTTCTATGGCAGTTCTTAGTAGTCTGACTGACCTACAGCTACGACATGCAATATTATTGATGAAGGAACTGCTAATGTTTTTTGTAAACTTGCTAATGACAAAGTGACTTTGTTCCTAGGAAATGTATGAGAAACACTAATGCCTGAAGTTGGTACAAAACTGTACCTACTGAAATATTGTTAGAAGTCTAATCTATACTAATACTAGCTGACCCGCGCAACTTCGTCTGCGTCACTTAGGGGTATGAAAAATAGATGTTGGCTGATTTTCAGACCTACTCAATATGCTCACAAAATTTCATGAGAATCGGTCAAGCCGTTTCGGAGGAGTACGGGAACGAACATTGTGACACGAGAATTTTATATATAAGATTAAAAGAGGTCGTTTTTTAGTTTGTAATGTAATCATCGGAATTCTTGATCCGATTTAGTGGCGGTACTTTCATACAAGCTGTTTAAACTCAAACTCAAACTCAAAGCATTTATTTCAATTAGACCATAACAGGCACTTTTGAATGTCAGAAAAACAAAGCTTGTTATAAGCTTGGCTTGCCCTTATAACCTACTACTTTTCAAGATGTTAGTTTCTGAACAGCGTGCTTGCCTTATGGGCTTGCCGTAAGCCCCGAGGCATGCTACTGATCTGATTCCCATAATACTTTCACTAATGGGAAGCTACCCTATCCCTGAGTGTTATAGGCCATATTTAAAATGTTCCCTTAGGATCATTTTCCACCATAACGCAAGCTAAGACGCGAGCACAAGTTAATTTTTTTTTTTTTTTTTTAAATCGTTGCCCCTCACTAGGAATTTCTCCTGTATCGTGGGTGCGTTTACAAACATTTAAACTCACAAACACAAACAGCCAGACCCGGAACAACTACTTGTAGGCCATACAAATATTTGTTCCGTGCGGGTATCGAACCCGCGACACGCAGCGCAGCAGCCAATCGCTCAGCCACTGCGCCAACCGTGCAGTCTTTTGTCAATTGCTTCATGACTACCTGCAAATTGAAAACACGGTCAGTGGAAAATATTATATACATTGGAACATTAAATAAATAAGTAATTAAATTAACACACAGAAGTTAGGTAACTTACGTATAACATATAAAAACAAAAAACAGCAAGGAAAGTTAAAATAATTCAAAAGTAGAAGTAGCCGTGCGCCCCAAACTAGGCGCAGCCTGTATCTTGATGAAATTAATTATTATCGGTAATGAGTGCCACAAAACGGTTTCAAACATAGACGGGCTCTGCTAAGATCACACGCTCATGGATTGTTAATTATGAACTGACGTCATGTCTTTTAAACTCTACGTCTCTCTTTCTGTAGCCTAGTCTGACTGCCAAGTCATAGGTCTCGAGTTTGAATCCAAGACACGCATCTCTGATTTTTCAGGTTGATTTGCGTATTGTACATATGGAATGCAATAAAGAATTGAGTATTGAGTATAATTATCATTTGCTTCTATGAAGGAAATCGTTGTGAGGAAACCAGCATGCCTGAGAGATATTTCTTGGCGGCGTGTAAATTCAAGTAAGAGGTTCACGGGCAACATAAAATTTGACACCAGGTACTATCCACACGATACAGAAAGAAGAACGCTACTAGTCACTATTTTAATCGTGCGGCAACTTTATTACTTTCCCAGAGTTCAGCGACCATTAAAAGCACACACAAAGTAAATACCGCTACACCGCTACAGTTTTACGCTCAGCCCATTGGCTAGGGACTGTAAAAGTCGACTGTTCGTTACTGTAAGGCCGCGGGCGACCAGTCGCGAGCTGCCAATATTTATGGACGAGCGGCGAGCCATACCGGGGGCCGCGGCGGACTTTAAACTGGACAGGTTATAGCAGTGCCGGGGCTATAGTAATACTATAATCTTTTTGTGACTGGTTTTTTCCCGGTAAAGCTTGTACACGTACCCGGTTTATAGACGAAAATAGATGTTGGAATTTTATACAAAGGGTAATCTCTGAAACCACAACACCTATTTGAAAAATACTTTCGCCATTTGAAAGGTACGTTATTCGGGATGGACAAATACTACATTTCATCCGGGCACCACGCGGATGAAGCCGCACACAGAAGCTATAATAACATAAATGGCTACCGAGCTGGTGCCGTCCCGGCGCCTAGCCGCCCGGTGCCGTCCCGGCGCCATGCCGCCCGGTGCCGTCCCGGCGCCATGCCGCGCGGTACAGTTCTGGCGCCATGCCGCCCGGTGCCTTCCTCGCGCTATGCTAAGGAGACACCGATCGCGAACGACCCTACGCTGGGTACAGTTACTGTTGCAGTTCAAAGTATTCACGTATACGATTGCAATTGTTAGTAAGGGACACAGGACAGTTTACAGAGAGAGTATTTGCTCCTCAAATGCACGGTTTCCTTTGATGAAAACAAACTATAAAAGAATGTTTTGTGTATTCGGACTGATTCAAAAATTCCGTGCCAGTAATGTCTCAGAACAGCCTACATCTCAATTGATTGCAAGCTACTAGATCGAACATCTGTCGGGCCGATCTCACTGAGACTTATGATCACAGTTTTTAATGTCTTGGCTTCTCATAAACTAGCAAAAGGCTTCTGGTAATCCTGAAAATTTTTGTGGAAACTGGAAACGTTTAGAGAGTCACTTGTGTAAAGCCCTTCACACACCTGAATGGTGACGGCGCGATTGGCGCAGTGGCTGAACGATTGACTGCTGCGCGGTGTGTCGCGGGTTCGATTCCCGCACGGAACAAATATTTGTATGGCCTACTGGTAGTTTTTCCGGGTCTGGCTGTTTGTGTATGTGAGTTTAAATGTTTGTAAACGCACCTACGATACAGGAGAAATACCTAATATGGGGCAACGATATAAAAAAAATTAAAAAATGGTTGCAGGAAACCTTGGTCCATATTTATTTTCAGGCGCAAGTAACTGACTTCTTTCTCCTAATTGATATAAGTCAATCGTTCATTACCTTAATCCATCGTTTGTGCACGCGGCTATTAGCATTAAACACCTGTTAGGTTAAGATCATGATTATTAATACGATAGAATTAATCGGAATCCTAAACAATACATAAAACCTTTAATGTCTTCTCAAGATTTTTTCCTTTCTTCGAACAAAAGATTCTCGCTTCATAGAAGCAATAATAATGAGATTCTTCCCGCAAGCCATGCCCTTATATACGAGTATTTTTACAAAGCCTTGAGATACCCAGCTTTTTATAATATGTTATTTTTACTTCAGGCTTTCATTTTATGCCAGTTTTATTCGTTTTTATTCGAAGAGGATTACGTGTTACGGGGAATGGCTGTTCATTCATTAATTTTAAAGGGATTTGTGGGGGGATAACTCTTTCTGGCTTTTGAAATTATACAATTGTATTTATTTGGGATTCAAGAGTGCTTTTCGTGCAGACGAGACCCATGCCATCATCACCTGCCTAACCTTTTCCCAAATATGTTGGATCAGCTTCCAGTCTAACCGGATGCAGCTGAACACCAGTATTTTATATGGAGCCTATATGACCCCCACACACCCAGTTAAAAACGGGTAAAATGATAACCCTTAGTAAGACTAGTTGTCAAGACGGCCTATTACTACCTGTGACGACTGTGAAAGATCTACAAATGACAGCCGGGACCAATGGCTTTTCGTACTTTCCGAGGCACTGAGGACTCGACCTGTAATGAATGATACCCGTCCACCGTCCACGGACCAACCCCGGCAAGCGTAGCTTAAACTTCGTGGCTGTTATTACTTAGCCACGTACTCCGAGAGCATTACTAAACCCATGTAGGGAGGCTAAAGTCTATCTTCACTAAGCATAATCAGTCTTTAATGTTCCCACTGCTGGGCTATAAAGCTTCTCTCTATGACAGAGAGTGGGCTATAATCCACTACGCTTGCCTAGTGCGGTTAGAGGATGTCATACGGCGACTGCTAGTAAACTGGATTTAAATCACTCTGGACTGTTAATAAGTATGTTCTATTCGAAGTGTAAAAGAATATGAATAAGGCATGTTATATATATGATTTAAGCATTTTTACTTATGTCCATGATAGAACATTAATACAAGGCAATGTCCAACATCAATAAAACAAGCCAAAATGGAATATTTTTGTTGAATATTGTGCTGATGACCCAATATTAAAACAGAATGTCCAGCGGTTATCCGTGAATCAAAATATTATATTACAATATCTATTATAAAGACTGGGTAGTAATAAAAACTCCGAAAAAAATGAGCATACTCAAAATATGAAATGTACTGCTTTAAATACTAATCTTGCGACAACTGAGAGGAGAAAGAAACGACCTAATAAAATACTGAAAATTCTGAAAATCAGTACAGCATTTTGCTGACGTAATATTTTTCCACCAGCTTTAATTGCGTTTTACACTATAAAATAAATAATACAGGAATAAAATCAACGTCAAGATAAACATGGAAGTTTGTTTTTTTTTTTGGTTTAGTTTATTAATTGTAATTTGAATAAGCTCATGTTTGTTTGTTAAATACATCATTTTTTGACGGTGAATTTTGTATTAATTTTTCGGTAATTCATTTTAACCAAGTTTAGTATTACAGTCAACCACAGATCGTTGAAAGTTTTTTTTTTTCGGAAGCTTTATTATTTCCCGTATACAGGGTGTAAACAGACCCTTCACAAAGCCGTCAACCAAGCATTCTGAACATCAAACTAAGTAACTTTCCACAAAAATTATTGCTGGGAAACGACTTTTTTTTTTGGGGTGTTAAATCACATTTTACGGTAAAACTCAGTGTAACGCACTCAAAACATTGTGCTGATGGATGGATTGAATAGTAAGGGGTCGTGAAGGTGTTTAAACTAAAAATCTTACATTAGAAACATGTATTTTTTTTAAACTTGTGAAAAAGTAGGAACTTTGACCCCCAATATCTCCGTAACTGAGCGGTTCCCAGGTATGGTCTAGACTAAAAAATGATCGCAATGACGGGGAGAACAAGTACCTTTCGGCTTCGTTAAGGGTCTATTTACACCCTTTATGTATATTTTACCCATAGTTAATATTTTTCGAAATAAACCTTCGCAAAATTCTATATTACCGAACTTAAACAACAAAATACATGTTCTTCAAATGTTGAGCAACTTTTGGAGGCACCATTGTTACCCGATACCAACTAAATGTGGAAC
Source organism: Noctua pronuba (assembly GCA_905220335.1). Taxonomy (NCBI): domain Eukaryota; kingdom Metazoa; phylum Arthropoda; class Insecta; order Lepidoptera; family Noctuidae; genus Noctua; species Noctua pronuba. Next base: position 14,987,920 of record LR999913.1, read on the forward strand.
AAAACATGTTTCTGAAACTTGTTTTTAACTTTGTTCTGAAGGGAATGGTCTCGTTTTTGTTAAAACTTAACTGAACTTGGGCTCGATACAATGTAGCTATTAGAGAAGTTTACTTTGATTTAATGAGGTTAGGGAACATTTTCACCTCGTTCTGGTTGAACGGAGTTGTTGATTTAACATAAAGCTTCGTTATCTTAAAACTTAAGTTTTTTCTGAACTTTGTTGTTGGTTAATGTTGCGTATAACTGAGACAAGTTTAGAAAAAAAAACTTTTAAATTAATTCGTGTGTGTTACAGAAACCAAAAATGATTATACCAAACTTGCAAATACCTCGCGAATAGAATGAACTGCAAAAAAGCGACTTTAAAAGTAATTTATCTTAATAACCGTCGCTGAATGCGAGCACATAAGTACGAGACAAAACAATTCATTTAAGCATTATTTGAACAATAAATTCATATCGATACCACATCAGTTTAAAAACCCAAAAGTTTTGGAATTAATTTAATTAAAAAGTTCACGATACAAATGGTATATACGGGGTGGAAGGGATATCAACGCGAAAACGGTTACCACGTATTCAGTACAAAATTTCTATGCGTCCCCACCAGAGAGATTTAAAACACATATAGAGAGGACATTGGGAATATTGTCATACAATAATTTTCATCCTGAATATTTTCGATTTTGACACACGAATGCTACCTGACAAGCGGGCGTATGACACAGATGACACTAGACAGAACGAATTGTTACTAAGTAGTAACAAGTTTTCATGAAGATTTTCTTCGTCATGACCCGTCTATAGCTCGGAAATATTTAAATGTCTTTGTGTCATATGAATGCGACCTGACAAAGCGACGTATCGCACTAGACTGATCGACTTGTTACTAATTTGTAACAGGTTTTTTAATTGTCAGTTTCTTGGTCTTGTCCCGTCTATAGTTAGTTATATTTGAATGTCTTTGGTCCCCATATTGAAATCCACCGATACTTTTTTTTTAATCAGCTGTACCATACATTTTGACCGTGTAGGTATTACAGTTTTGTAGGAAACAGCTGCTTTTTTTTTATAATAACCGATGAAAAATTTCTATGTGGGGACTCAAAATGATGTACTGAATACGCGGTAACCGTTTTCGCGTCGGTGTCCCTTCCTACCCGTATTGTAATAATACAATGGATATGGTTTTGTAGAACAGTTGAAGGTCGTGGATAGTTTGCCTCACCCCTACACGTGCTTGACGGACTAAGCGATTAAACACACACGTGTAAGTGGTACTTACTTAGGTCCAGTTACATAAACATAAACAGCCTATGTTCCCACTACTGGGGCAGACACTTTCGTCCGTAAGAGGAAGTGGGACACAATCCAGCACGCGGTCTAGTCGGAGTTGGTAAGAAAAGAAGAAAGAAAAAATATTTAGTTGTTGCAAGGACATGACGTGCATACAAACAAAATAAATTAACAATAATCATGTAAAGCATAACAAATATTATAAATAGGTACAGAAACAAAAAAAAATGTACAGCTTGCACGTCGTGACTGCGACAAGCAGATTTACCACTCAGTATGATGCTGTGCTATGGGGGCCAACAGCACAGCGCTGGTTTTCAGTGGTCACCCGTGAAAATACGTACGGAGGCCAAGACAGCATAATTATTTGATTGTCGTGGTGATTCTGTGTTCAGTAACAGAAATAGGCGGCGCTCTTTCGTGGCCAATTTTTGGAAGAAGGTTGCATATTTCCCCTCAAATCTCTTGACATATTCTTTTTACCTCATTGACCACTGAAAGAAACGCCCATATCTAAATTACACGAGTACTTATCGTCAGGGATGTACAAGGCTTTACAAATAAAGCGATAGAAGTTCATGTCCAACAGTGTCCTATGCACACAGAGTTATGCCACTAGACAACACCAGGCCTAAACAATCAGAGGCCAATCCTATCATAATCCTCCCTTCAAAAACGTAAGCCCCTAGATAAACAGCCCACATATACTGAATGTAAGCCACAATCCCTTGAGGCCTAGAAGAAATCATCAGAAGGACCACTTTTTACCATGTTCCTATAAAACATTTAAAAAATCCAATAGAAATTCCATTCACACAAGGATTAAATTAAAGATTCATTTTGAAAAGAGCAACTTCAAAAAATGTATCGACGCCAACACATCAAGCTACCCGAAACTGTAATTTTTTCCCAATCAACCTTAAACCTAATACTTTAGCTATAAAGTTGAAAATCTATTATAGAAATTTGACAGATTGTAGTAGCTTGATTTGCTAGCGTCTGTACCTCGTGGATAAATAATAAAACTGCTTCTCTGCCTGCAACAAAATGAAAACCTAGTTGCAAGCGCCATCTGGTTGCTATCGGTAAAAATATAACATGAAAACAAGTTGAACATTTCAACTTGATGTTCTCTCACTTGACATTCGGGTCTCTTTTTGTCTATGGCCTCTCTTCTGATAGACTCGCTATAATATCTTTTACCTCTTTGACTTGTTGCTAACTTATACACCGTGACTTTTTAGTCGTCTTACAACGGCAGCCCACTTCATGTCTCCAATGACTACTACACATTGATAAAAAAAAGAATTTAATAATTTAAAAATAAAAATATTATTCAGTATTATGACGCATGACGTAGTTAAAACACCCTGTTGCGAGCGATGATCTACTGGACTTGAGCGCTGGGTATAGGTATGTTCTCCCATTTGACACGTAAACATCATTAACAGGATGTTTCATAATTTTATTCTAATGTATTATTTATTTTTATTTGTACCTATTATGGTAGGTAAAACAAAACATGCATAGACCTATTTTATGTCGGGTAAATTGAGTGGACCACCTTTGTAAGACGACTAAAAAGTCACGGTGTATATTCCACCTCGTCTTGCCATTGTTTGTCATTTTCGACTTGTCTGCCTTTATTGTTTTCATTCCAGTGTTACAAATCACCGATGATGTGAACCTTCTGTTTCCGCTCAAACTGAGTCTCATATAAAACGTCGAACTTCTGACGTGACACCGTAAATCAGCGACCGACGGTACACCTCGGTGCCAGTCACATAGATTTATTGTAAAAAATTCTCGAAATATAGAGAAATGTCTGAAAACTACGATATTATGTGACGTCACGCATGTAGCTGTGTTTATGTTTGTCTGTTCACATAAAAAGTGGGGTGGTGATAAAAAGAACGATTTGACTGGTTGAATGGCACACATCAAGTCACCTTGGTGTGTTTTTTAGGGTTCCGCAGCAAAATGAGCAAAACAAAATCCAATCCAATATTACTGGCATGGAAAGTATGATCTGGCAAAAAACGATACAATAATTAGGTCAAACGTATTTGATTTTTTTTCGACCACAAAATTATTTTGCGGTCGATAAAATAAATTTTCATGACTACAGAACCCTTCATCCACTAAGATTATTGCTTAGCAATTAAATAATTTTCTTCAGACAGTTATGATTGGATGAACGAGAGTGGAGGTGTTCAATGGATATGGAATAAGAGTGATTTAATCCTAACATAGAAGGATAATTTCGCTGTTAAAAGAAAATTAAATTAAATTCAAAGCAAAGAATAACTCTTCATGAAATTTCCGAGTTTTTGTTGAAAGCCTTAGTATTCATTTTTTACCAATTATTGTCACTGAGTCAAACATAGCTCCTATTAATAACACAACTCCATAACTTAGCAGATTAAAGTTCAGAAAGCAATTCCTTACAACTCTTGACTCTCCAAATTACCTGTAAATGGGCCTAATTGAAATAAATGCTTTGTCTTTGAGACTCTTCAGAGGACATAATTTTCATGAGCGTTTCCAAATGCTTCGGTTGATATTTAAAATACCCTGTTTCAGACAAAATAACCGATTAGTAACAAAGTTATTAGCTTTTGCCCGCGGCTTCGTTCGCGTGGAAATCGGAATTTAACCCACTGCAACGTTATACCGGGAAAAAAAGCATATTTTGTCCTAACGCAAGTCATGGTCTTCATTTCTGGGTAATACAATACCCTTTGGTAAGACTAAAGTTCAGACTTTCGGGCTTCTGACATCCCGTAACATCATAACTCTCCTGCCCTTTTCCTAATTTATTTAGGGTCGGTGCAGCATATCTTATTTTTCCCAAACTTCTCTATTATTCGTCATCTCAGCAGTCACCTCCTTTCTAGCCATATCATCCTTCACACAGTTCGTCCATCGTTTCTTTGCCATCCTCATTCATACTCAAAACCTTCCTCACGACATTTTCCTCATTCCGCATGACATGTTCACTACCCGTAACGAATGTTGAAAATGTACAAATGACAGCTGGAACTTTTCGAGACACGGAATAGTTCGATATTTGGGTTGGATAGTCCCCTTCCACAGACCCACCTCGGCACGCGTAGCTTACCCTCGATCGAGCCGAGCTGTCATTACTAAGCCACGAGCTCCTCGTTGAAGGCTTGAAGGCCAATCTAGCAGGTGGTTAAAGTCACAAGCTCAGCCAGCTAGTTGCGTTTAGCACTTGTACGTTCTCACGAGTAAAAATATTAGTAGCTATTTTTAGACACTAGCATCTCAAATGGACGAAATGGCGAAACGTGGGTGTACAGATTTTTGTAAATGTAGAATACCTCTGCCCTGCTGAGCCTTTCAGGGATTGTCTAGGTAGCGTCGCAAAAGGTGAATAGCCTTTCTGGACACGATATTTTTAGCATTGGCTGTTGACGTCTGGCTGCGTTCGGTTTTGGCGATCGTCAGTCGCTATATTAGCATCATCAGCGGATTAGTTCACTCCTCGTGAAACCAGTGCGGTTGGTGGATAAACTTTGTCTTCGAACTTTTCGGTTTTAGGCCATCACGGTTTCCTCACGGTTTTCCTTAACCGTTTGGCGAAAAGAGGCGATGAAATAATTAACTAAAATTTCGCAGCTCGCTAGATTACACGAGGCCTCTTGGTAAGAACGGTTGTCAGTATTGCCCTATTACCCTGAAAAAAGTAAGAATATACATATGGTTGTGCATGAATTTTCAACTGTCCTGAACGGATTCGGATGAAATTTAGCACACAGATAGATTATAACCTGAATAAACACATTGGATACTTTTTATTCCGGTAGCACGATCCAATGGGACAATAACCGAATTCCACGCGGGCGCGGACATAAGCCAGTTTCACATATGTTTACCAACAGCGCACTAAACTGAGTTTTAAAAGATCCTTTATGCACTGCACTAAACTCTTCTATCCCAGTCTGTTCGCTACTATATGCTAGAATCACGTTCTAATATAATGTTCAGAATAACATTCATCTGCTGGAAGTTGAGCCGAGTTTAATTAAGTCTGTGGCGTTGGAAGACAATCATGTGTCCCTTGGGATACAACGGTCGTGAGGTCTGTAGTCGGAGAGTGGGTATCGTCTCGTGCACCTTGTATCTTTATCTGTACATGAGATTTAAATTTGTTTTTCGTGTCTGTGTATGTGACCGTTCTTCTTGAATACGCAAAGGATTTAGAAATATGACTGTCGAAATGTGGCGTGCCTTCTATCAGGTATAGCTCTGCCTAGCCCTTCTGGGACTACAGGCGGGATGTTACGTTTATGTTAAATGATAAGAAAGAAGCGATGTTTTAAAATTATGTTCTGTGGTTAGCAGAGTAAACCACAACTAAGTTAATATATTTTTCGTATAGAACCTTATCATTAACTTTGGAAATGAGATATTTACCATGTTTACTGTTTGGTTTGAGTTCCCGATATTTCGGCGCCGTTCCAAGCACCATGATCACGGGTAAACTGATCCCGTTTCTAAAGTTAATGATTATGTTAGTGACCATGACAGTTTAAAAAACTTATATCGTATAGAACAGTTCAGCTCCCTTCGGACTATTTTTTTTTTTGTAAAAACCTTGAACTGCCTGATGGAGTTAAATAGAGACACACTAAGAATGTAATAATATGCTTGTTAATGGAGAATAGGCTTACCCCCTGTTACAAGGGACTAAAACATAACTGACAATTTGTGGATGTAATGTAGGTCCAGAAGATACACCTTACCTAACCCTTCGAGGAAGTACAGCCATATTCCTTATAAGTAAGTAACAGAGTAATTATGTTATATTCTTTATAGGAACAAAGGAACCTCACAATCACAACACCTCGTACGTAATTAAAAATAGAACCAACCCTCTGTTCGCTACATTTTATCGAGCCCCGGGCCATTCCCAGAGTAAAGTCCTACATTTCACTTAAAGACCCATTTATAATCATTTTAACTTATTTATCACCGCAAGCCCAAAGAGGCAAAATCTCATTATTTTTGTCCGGGAAGCAGAGGGCCGTTTAGTAGAATTATTAAGGCTCCGGATTGGCTAATGCAGTCTCCAATCACAGCGATCGATAAACGTTTAGATTGAGTACAGATTTAGTATCGGGATAAGGTGCGGCCGGCCTGGGGTTCGAAGGGCGCTTTGGGTTCGCTAAAGGCTATGTTGACAGCGCGTAGATGTCTTGTACATACCGCGTACATGACATGTAGACACCGCGTACTTGACACGTAAATGACTCATTTATGTCTCGTACACACCGTGGAGACGTCGCGCAAATGCAGTTGAGTCAATGAATAATGCTAGTCTAGCGTCACAAGATTACTACAATATAAAATATCAGCTTCTTAAACTGTTTATTGCATTATTTTATCGTATATTCTTATCGGTTATTTATATCGGTAAATTGAAAGGCATACATCCCAAAAAATGGGAGACTTTTTTCTATAAAATCCTAACAATTTATCTTGTTGATGTTTGTTTTTTATTCAAGTTGATGAACCAAGGCAGAAAAACGTAATACAATTTTCCATTATTTCTTTCTCTCTCAAATACCTTATTCTAATAGCTAATTCTCATAGGACAGAAACACGAGCGAGTTTCTAGAACTTTTCAACTTTGAAGAATTTTAAAATAACAGCCTGTCTAGGGCGTCTAGTATTCCAAGAAAATATAGAAAACACTGGCTGTTTCTCAGAATATTTACTTAGGAGTGCTGTAGAACTTTTTACAAATAGTTGGCATAGCTTTTTTATTCTTTTCGATACGTACTGATAGAAAAGGGCTGATAAAAAGAATACCATATAATATATGGTATATTATTTTTAAATAGTTCTGTTTTATGTATTCAATTTTCTCTTCTTATTTTACACACTATGTTTACATCTCTTTTTTATTATCTCCTTTCGCAGGTATGCTGGAAGAGATTTCTTTAGAAATAAGCATCACCTTTGTACTATTTTCTGTTCCTTTCTTCTTTTCTGTATTTAGTGTGTACATAAATGATTAAATAAATAAATAAAATTATTACTTGAACTCTGCTAACTGTTAATTAGGCTCTTCTAATCATGTTATTTAGCTCCCCATTAACGTGAAACGCCCCGTAAGGGCGCTGAATGCGGAATAATGGCAGCATAACTGAGGAACCCATACAAACGTGGCCGCTTACTGGATCTAAGTATTGGTTCTATAAGAAGTAAAACAATCTTAAAGAGTTTTATCAATGCGAGTTAAGCCGACTGAAGCCATAGGCAAAGCCACTACGGTACAGACATGTTATAACCACATACATATTTTCTGTCTTATTATTCGGTGACAACTGACACTTCTAAACAAATGAAAAACAATAGAAGGAACCTTGAGAACGTCACCACTAAATACGAGTATGTATGTATGTAGAATACACACAGAATATTACAGACAGAAGGCCGGCTCCATACAACGAGTCTTTGTGTGCGTGCGGCGATCTCAAACAAATGCCGGTCGCGAGTGTGCTTGCACTCGCTTTACGAGAAGCGGGTCTATGTGTGCGTGCGGCGATCTCAAACAAATGCCGGTCGCGAGTGTGCTTGCACTCGTTGTACGTGAAGCGTGTCCAAGTGTGCGTACAGCGATCTCAAACAAATGCCGCTCGTGAGTGCGCGTGCACTCGCTGTACGTGAAGTGTGTCTATGTGTATATACAGTTCAGCTCGTTGCTTGGAGCTGATCTTCTGTGCTCATAAACTTTTACTTTGTGTGTGCTTTTTCTCTCGATGTTATGTCTCGAGTTAACATTCTGTGTCTATCTATTCTGTGTTGAGGAGTTTACGATCCGAGCAAGATTTACTGCGTTTACTTTCAGTTCCGATAGATAACGTGAAGCTGTTCTATAGCTTCAAGGATGTTGTATTTCCTGTCTTCGAGAACTTTCAGTAACAAATTGTTAATATTTTTCCTTTATTGAGAAAGTTAATACTTAGTGGGTTTAGTCCTCGAACATATCAGTAGTACGAAAATCACCTTTAAAGCTACGAGATAAAGGCGCAGCCAGAAAATTCATACCACTATTGTACGATTCAGTATAGAATTAAGTCTCCTATAAAATGTCTTTACCAGAAAAACTACTAGTTTTCGACGCTGTAGGTATGTATCGCTTTGTAATCATTTTTCTGTTTTCAGCATTCATATTTCCAAACAAAAAGAGATACTAGGTATCTTTTCTCTCACATTTAATCATTTCCATTACAATATATACCGTTTTCACATCCAATATGTTGCGTCCCGCTCCCAAAATAATGTAACCGCCTAATTTGAATATGAAAATGTGGCTTTTAACGATCATTATAGCTATAATTTAATTTAAAATGGCGGAGCCAGACCGTGGCCGAGCTACAGTCTTTTCATAGCTATTTAACCTTTGAATGCCGCAGTCCAACAACAACCATAAAATTACGACAATAAAGATCATTATACTTTGACAGACTTAACAGTGATAACAACCGAGCGATGACCTTATTGTTACACGAATAAAAATCATTGTCCTTTGATAGCAAAGCAAAATTACTTCGAAAGGACTGTAGGTGTGTCATAAATGACACATGTCAGACAATGTCTGTTTCTTTGTTTCATCGAGTTTAATGGACACTGAATATCTGCTGAAAGTCCTGAAAATGTAAGCTGGGTAAACCAGATAAAAAATATTTTTTCGCGCAGGTTTTTTTTCTGTCTCTTAGGATGAATTTCATTCATGAATCTAAGCACGATCAACAGATCTTCCGCGTTAAAAAAAAGTCGGTATCATCGTTGTCTCGGGATATTTAAATTGACAGGTCTTGAACGCGGTTTAAACGTGCTGATCGCGTTTAGGATCTTCGGAGGAAAGGTTTTTGCACATATAGAGTATTCGCACCCATTAACTTATTAATTTATATCACTTTTCTTTTCGGAAAGCCAAAAACTTTTTTGCTAAAAGTATCTGCTTGCTTGGCTTGTAATTTCCTTGTCCATGTCCAGTGATTGCAGGGTTCTTACTTATAATTCTACCGGTGAGGAGCTCTGACTAACCCTTTGAGGGTCCCGTACGTGACGGACTTTGTAAATACACGTCCCAAGTATAGGTATTTATTCAAAGCGCGTATTTATATTATAATACTATTCTGTAAAGTGGTTCAATTTCAGTATAAAGATGCAATTAGTAGGTAAAAAATATTGAAATTTTGAAATAATGTAAGACTGTAGAACGTAAAAAAACTTTCAACGTTTGGTTTGAATAAAATTTGATGTTTGGTTTTTGAGATATGGTGCTTCTTCATCAAACTGCAGTGCAGCGGTTTTTTGTAAATCTTACAGCTTTTGTTAGTCCTCATCAAGTTTCGAAATGGTAAGATGTACGTAAAACGGAATAAAATGTAGAATAAGGAGAAATGGACGACGATGAATGGAGTGACACCAGTGACACATACATGAACTCTCACCCTTTTCTCATGGGGTTAGGCAGAATCTGTAGAACCTGCTACAATCGTCACATACTCCATTAATTTGCTCCTTCTATGTTTAGTGACGCAGTAATTCCAGACATTAAAGTTTTGTCTCAGGGCTATTAACCTAACTTGCAATACCGGAAGTGTAGACCCAGTGCAGACCCAGTGCATATTAGTAAATCGACCTACATATTCGATTTAAAACACTCAGCTCTGACCTATAAAATTCTGTAACAAATGTCTGCGACAAAGAAGCGTTCATATCTGTCCGGAGCACTTGAATCAGTTCCCTCGCAGGAACAATGGCACGGAAATAAAGAGATGAGTGTTATTAATATTCATGCGATTATTACAGTAGACAGGTATGCGGAGAAGGATCACTCTAAATGAGTCATCTTCCTAGCCTTCTCCCATCTTTGTAGGGGCCGGCTTCTAGTCATACCGGGTACAGATGAATACCTGTAAATGACATGATACGACTGCCAATCTGACCTCCACAACCCAGTTATTAAGTAATAAGACCAGATTGGTGAGACTGGTTGTCAGACTTTCGGGTTCTAACTATCCGCAACGACTTCTAACAGAACACAGTCAAACAACAAAAACAGTCAGTACAAATGACAGTCGGAATCGTAGACCTGCTCTCCGAGGCACGGAGAAAGCTCGGTATGTCATGGATGCTCAGCCATCCACGGACCGTCTTCGGCAAATACAGTAGTACCCGTGGGGCTGTTATTGCTTTACCACGAGCCCCTACGACTCCCAGGAAACGAACATTTTAAACAAACATACAGACACAGAGTACTCTGTACACAGTACAGGCACAGAGTCATAACCATAAGGATGCAGTGACTGTCATTTTTAGATCTTTGTCGAAAACTCGAAAGTCTGACAACCAGTCTCACCAAGAGGTATGATATTACACAGATGCTGGGTCGTGGAGGAGTCGCTCCATATAAAATACTGGTATTCAGCTGCATCCGGTTAAACTGGAAGCCAACCCCCAGTAGGGAAAAGGTTTTATAGATTATGGGTAGGCCTTCTGCCTGTACCTGTACTATGTCGTGAAGCCCCGGTACAAAGGCTAGTAGATTGGGACTCTGAAACGAACGATATTGTAAGGCTTCAATATAGTGCATTGAGTGTTCCTGCTTGTCATTCAGTGCTAGCTCGGGGATAAATGCAAGGTATTTAGATATTATTTAAAGATAGAATTGTTGAAGATAAATTTAGCTTGTTGTTTGCTTTTACACCTTTATCAATGGTTATAAATCATCGACCCGTCCCAAACACAATGTGAGTGTGGAGCCTCTCTGCAGGATATGCCCCACCTACTTTCTTGCCCATCCTGCACAACCACCTGCTCCTTCCAGGATTTAAACGAAGCTAACGACACAGCTGTGCAGGTGGCAATATACTGGTCGGGTATTATTTGAGTCTATCGACACACAAAGAAGAAGAATGGTTATAAATGGCTATGAGGATCTTTTGGCGCTCAAATGACGTCGTCAAGGCGGCGGGGCCCTGTCAACGTCTTGGTACTGTTGAAAAAACGAGATGGCTGTGTGAGTTCCGATTTTGATCACACATCGAAAGATCTTTGTTCAGTTATAATATTGTAAATCTGATACCTATCACAGACTTTAAGAAAAGCAATCTTTTCGAGAGGGATCGACAAACCGAACCTTACACCGATCTTTTGGCTGCTTCAATTTATAGTACCCGTGTAGCTTTTTCTGATCTATACTAATATTATAAAGCTGCAGTGTTTGTTTGTTTGTTTGTTTGTTTGTTTGTTTGTTTGTTTGAACGCGCTAATCTCTGGAACTACTGGTCCGATTTGAATGATTCTTTCAGTGTTGGGTAGTCCATTTATCGAGGAAGGCTATAGGCTATATAACATCACGCTATGACCAATAGGAGCGGAGCAGCAATGAAAAATGTTGCAAAAACGGGTAAGGTTGCGGACGAAGGTCGCGGGGAACAGCTAGTATTAAATATATATTGACCTACTTAAACCGGCCAAGTGCGAGTCGGACTTGCGCTTGAAGGGTTCTGTACCATGTTAGAAGGGGGCTCCCCAACTACGGAACCATTTTTTTTTATTGCGGCAACAGTAATACGCATTCTGTAAAAAATTTAACTGTCTACCTATTACGGGTCATAAGATACAGCCCGCTGACAGACAGACGGACGGACGAACAGTGGAGGCTTAGTAATAGGGTCCCATTGGTTACCCTTCGGGAACGGAACCCTAAAAAGCAAGTATGGCGCCGACCTCCTACCGACCGACCTACGCCAATCTTTAGAACAAAGAAGTGCGTTAGTTCATTTTCTTCAGATTGTCACCGCTTCATTACATCCCAGACATTGACGAGATAATAATGACTATTTTGTGACCTCAATAGTAATCGCCAGGCCAGGCCGAGGCTTAGAAAGTAAACGGTAATGGCCTGATAATGTTACTTAGAACAAAGGGACGGTTGATGGGCAGTCAATGGTGGGGGCATGTGATAGTGGATTTTATTTGTAGGATGATAGGTACTTCTATTTTTTGATAAACGATTTTTGTACTCGTTTTTGTTCACATTCATTATTTAAAGTTTGGCATTACTTACTATCGTTTTGTGTAGTAATTTAATATGACAGACCGATTATGTAAAGTTGATTATTAATTTCAAAATTCAGTAGATGAAAAACCAATCAAAGGATATTTTGGATTTTATTTTTAAATTTAAATTAAAACTCAAAGCTTTTATTTCAATTTGACCGTCACAGGCACTTTTGAAAGTCAAAAAAAAGGATGACGCTACAGTTCAGTCACAAGGCATAATAACTTGTGAAAGTGCCGTAGTTGTCATTTTAAATAGGACCAACTTCAAGACATGACCTGTAAAAAAAAGTTAAAAACGGACCTCTCTGTAAAATCTTATACTTGGACAAACTTAAAAAAAAGTATAAGCGTTGACTTGAGAACCTCCTAGCTTTCGTCGGTTCAAAATAGACAATTTTCATCAACAATGACCTAAGTACTTAATTATTGATTAAAGTCCAATTAGTGAACTTAGCCTGTTTTGATCGAACAAGACTAAATAGCTATAAACTTACTATACTTAGGTAGATGGTTCAGTCCTCAAATTATCCTAATAAGATATTGGCCTTTGAAGTGTCATCTCTTTGAAGACAAATGCGATGATAATCTGTTAATGAAGGACTAATGGAGTGAAGATAAAACGAGGCTTTCACTCCGGTCGATAGCTTTTGTTTTGCGTGAGCCCGATCAATAGTAATGTAAGTAAGACACAAAGATTTTTGCCGTCGGATTTGAGTCGCAATAACAAATGGATTACGTTAAGTGCTTTTTGTTATTGTCGTTTTTCTTATTCACTAATCCTTCAGTTTCTTTCATATAGAGCTACTAGCTTTCGCCCGCGGCTTCGTTCGCGTTAATTTTTAATTTGACAATCAATTCGGGTTATACTCTGCTTGTAACAACATAATTCAATCATGATTCGAAAGACAAGTGGCGCTATCTATTATCATAAGAACGTTTTTGTTGTTTTCCTCGGGAACAGTAAATTTTTCGTGATGAAAGGTACCCTATGTCCGTTTTTGTACACCTGACAACGTATATGAAAACTTTCAGGATGATCGGTTCAGTGGTTTATTCGTGAAAAGGTAACAAACAAACAAACTTACTTTCGCATTTATAATATTAGTATGGATATGGACTTAGAAAATGTGCTGAGAAAAATGTTGAGTATGAATGTAGATGGCTATAAGAGTAGAAGAAGACCAAAGAAACGATGGATGGACTGTGTGCAGGATGATAATGGCAATGGAATAGAAAGGAGATGACTGCTGAGATGATGAGTAATAGAGAAGTACCTATATAGGAAGAAGACATGCTACGCCGACCCCAAATAAATCGGGATAAGGCCAGGAGAATGATGATCATGATAGTGCGAAGACTCATAAAGATGGACATTTGACAAAGTTAATATTATGATAGATACTAATTTATAAAACCTGAAGAGTTTATTTGTTTGAACATGAACGTCTCGAACTAAAAGTCGGAAAATATATTTTTGCATTTCGTAGTCTAATTTTTGAGGAAGGTTATAGGCTATTTAACATCTGGCTTAGGAGGAAAGGAAAAAGAAAAAGTTAAAAACGGCGGGTGAAACCGGGGGAACAGCAGTTTTAGGCTTTTAGCGAAGACCCCTTCAGAAACGCAAAGGATCAAGATGGTTACGAACACCTCAAAGAAATAACATTTTTTAAGCACCGTAGTGATGTATAAAAAGAAGAAAAAAACGACTCTAAACCATCCAAGTTATCAGCTCTCTCTTCGGAGTTAAGATTCTCAGAGCTAAGCCCGTAAATTCCGATTTAAGGCATCGATATTCCGGATAAAGGCGTGTCCGGACTTAAGTTTCCAGCTCCCGGAGTTAAATCCGCAATTCTCGTATTACACCTCACCAAGGATTTCTAACTGAAACCCAAAGACGTAAGCATAGGTACGACTCAAGGATCTTATTCTAGATAGCTAGAGATTTGACCTAGGCTACTTAGTAACTAAATGTTTTTGCAACCAGAGGCTAAACGAGTAGCAGGAGCGCGCGGAATAAATGTAACGTAAATACGTCGATTTTTTAATCGAAAATACAATTACCCTATAGCATTTTAGTGAAATTGTTTGCAACCATCATAATCAGTATCATCCAATAGATATGAAAAATTATGAAAATATTATTTTTGACCGCGTATTTTTAATTTTGTAAAAATACTCGAAAGTATTTACGTTACGTTAACACAGTGCCCTCGAGCTATCGCCTCTGTTGATTCAAGAAACTATTGCGAGTTTTACACGTTATCTTGAGTTACTTGATTACAGCCATAGTGTCATTGCCGACTCGTAAACCAAACGTGCACCAAAAAAAACAGAACACTTTATTTTGGCTTTGAAGTAGTCGAGTAATAAATAGCCTTGAAAAATTTGATGCCTCAATAACATGTTACCTTTATATGTAGGTATTGACCTTTACCAAATCCATTGAGGTAACCACGCGTAGTATAATTAAGTTTCAGAACCCGCATTTATCTAGTAATTTTTAAATTCTGAGTAAAGGTGAAAACTTCAACCCAGTGCAGGGCACGCCACAATAGTGGCGAAAAGTCCCCTCTTTGAGGAGTGGCTAGAGAGGCGCCACGGCGCCCTCACCTTCCGCCTGACGCAGGTCCTCACCGGACACGGTTGTTTCGAGAGGTTCCTGCACCGAATCGGGCGGGAGGAAACGCCCGGGTGCTATCATTGTGAGGATCGTCCGGAGGACACGGTGGCGCACACCGTGGAGGTCTGCTCCGCTTGGGCGGAGCTCCGCCGTGTCCTCGTAGCGGCGATCGGTGGCGGCGACCTCTCGCGCCCGGCCCTGGTTCAGGCCATGGTCCGGAGCGAGAGGAAATGGGAAGCCGTCACCTCCTTCTGCGAAGCAGTCATGCTAGCGAAGGAGGTGGCGGGACGTGAGAGGGAGAGAATCTCACGTCCCAGCCGCCGCGGGCGACGCACCGGGCGTCGGGGGCCACGTGGTGGCTCCCGGCCACCGTAGGCGCGGGCCTGTGGACGGTGAGTAATGGGTTAGCTCACCGTCCGTCCGTCTTATGGCGACAGGCCGTGTCGACGGCGCGCTCGTGTTCCACGCGCACCTCAAAGAGATGTCAGCAACCAGGAAGGGGCCCGCAAGGGCCGATGCCTGCCGGGGCTGCGGGACTGTTCGAAAGAGATACCGTGGCCCTGGAACACAAAAGGCAATGAAGGAACATGGATGGGTTTTAGTCAGTAAGAGTCTGACACTCCCTCCCACTCCACCCAGAGCGGGAGAAGTCAGTTGATGATTGCCCATCCGTAAAAAAAAAAAAAACAAATTTGAAAGCTTAATGCCATCAACCGGGCACAAATCCATGCTCCAGGCTTCTACTGAGAAATGCTGATGGCAAAACCGTATAAAACTTGCCCGACATCCCAACCCTGAAGCTCATGCTGAGGAGTAACGCTTTAAACTACGAAACCAATAACGCCTGCCGACCTACCTTCTATAACACATAAGTACAATTTCGCGACACACAAGGAACTTTAAGGCACAAACAATTGGTCCTACCAGGCTTCCTATTGTTACCTACCAAAAACATAAACTTGGTCCTATTGTACGGAGCAAATAAACAGTTAGGAGCAAACATTTGCCAACTGTAATCTGAAGCAATAATCTTGGGTATTTGGAACATATCGGGGGCATGGGGGTGAAGTTAAAGTGGAATATTGGTTTGTGATTACACTGAGGCTCGTCGTCCATGATTATCATAGAAAGAAAAAAAAATGATTATGACGCAGATCATAACATAAACTAGTTCTACCTTATGGACCTTGTTGTTAGAAATAAATAATTATTTGATTTTGATTCGATTTGTTTTGATGAACATGAAAAGCAAAAAGAAATTATTATTGGGAGGAAAATGTGCCTTAATAGGATATACTTTGGTTTGGTCAAACCAATACGGACAAATTTGGAACACGACTTCATAGAATCAATGTATGTTGTCCGCAGACTGTCCACACGTTACTTTTGAGTAGCATCGTCAACGATGGGGGCGTCCCACTGCTAGGGGATGCCTTTCAGTTTAATGTAAATATCTGAATGTAAACGCGATCGATCATAGAACACGAGGTAAAGCCAAGAAACTGATTGTCACTTGTCCTCAGATGTTATAAATATAATAATATATTTGTACTGTGAACGTGGTTTTGTGGCCAAAGAAAAGAGAGAAGTAATAAAGATCAATACCCAAGATAATCTTTATTTGAAAAGCTTTAACCGCCAACATAATAATAAAACGCGATATAACGAGTTAACATAAACGTAGGCGCAGGTGTTCAAAGCGACTTTGATTGCCAATTTTATAGCTCCGAGAATCGAACCCGGGACCGCTAGTACAAATAAATAAAAAGCTTTTTTTATGTCCCGTTAACGTTGCATGTTACCGACAGATAAAATTCGTTTGAATTTTTTATCTTGGGACGTGAAACCACAGAAACAGAATTTGCGTAAAACAGCCTCGTTGATCTTCTGGTCGCAAGCGCCTAATATTGAGCATGAAGTCTCATGCACCTCATGCTTCATGCATGGATTCGACTTCCAGGTTGGGCAAAGTGTTATTGAGTTTTTCATTCAGCAATTTCTCAGTAGCAGCCGATTTGGTAGCAATCGTCTCACTCTCTACTACATGGGGCTCAAGCATTATTATTTTTTTCTTGGGACATTTAACAGTTACACATTACTGGTTAAATGTGAGTGTACTATAATAGGCGTGATGCTATGGTATGTTTTTGTATAAAGCTTGTGCCATTTCAACGGAAAAAAAAATCTGTACAATGTGCAATGCTGCAAATATATGTATGTATGTATGTATGTACGTGCAATATATCCGATCCCGATTTTTCCTTTAGATTTTTATTTGTTGACAACCCGCATGGTTGTCGTACCTAGATTTTTTTACCTTCGGTTGAGTTTTGCTTGAATTTCGATGGCTGTAAAAGTAGGTAGAGGAAGACCAAAAAGGATGGATGGACTGCAGTAGCGAAGGGTCAATTTTTATTAGAGGTAAGCCGGAGTACATATCTTTAAAGTGATTATTTTATTACTTGTCTATAGAATACTGACTGTGCCAATTTTCAAAGCGAATCCGGTAGGAATCGAGTTGTATGGAACCTTCGCCACTGATGGACTGTGTGATATGGTACGGCTAGAAAGGGGGTGACCAACTGAGATGACTAGTTTTTTTTTTACTTAACAAACATTTAAACTCACATACACTAACAGCCAGACCCGGCCCGGACCAACTACCTGTAGGCCATACAAATATTTGTTCCGTTCGGGAATCGAACCCGCGCCACGCAATGCAGAAGCCGATCACTCAGCCACTGCGCCAACCGTGCTGTCAAGATAAGGACAGAAGAATGATGACGATGATAGTAATGACATTTTTAACCAGATTCAATTTTAGGTATTTTTTATATCGTTTCATTGCTGTCTGTTGAAGATATTTCAATTCTATGAAAGCAAGCTATGTTTAACCAATCACCTTAATATCAACACACACATACCTTCAACAAACCAAAGACTTGTTCAAAATTCTCCTGAAAAGTAACTGTACCTAACTCCACTAGAGCATAGTTCTCATACTTAGCAAGTCGTCCACTCCGCACGGCAGTGCTGCCACAGTCGCAGCAAGTATTTCCCAAAGGCACGCCGCTAGCTAGTGGCGTGTTCATTTTACGCTTACATTATTTTTGTAAAGTTTGCTGTGGTTTGTTGCGACTTTTTGTTCCGACGGAGTCGTGTCGTAAGTGGATGAGACCATAGTTGGTGGCAGTAAGATAAACTTGTTTTGTTTATTGCGTAATGGACAGGGGGTGCTATGGGTAGTTAGGGGGTGGGTTGAGGTCTTCACATTAACAACAAAGCCAGTAATCATCATCACCCAATCCACTGCTGGGTATGGGCCTCTTCAATCGCACGCCACTTAACTAGATTCTCGAAAACCCTCATCCAGTTGCTAGCAGCAACCCTCCGAAGATCGCCGCTCCACCGAGCCTGAGGACGCCTTACCTTACGCTTGCCGAATCGAACACCACTTACGAACACGTCTACCCCAACGGTGATCAGTTCTTCGGCTAATATGGCCGGCCCATTGCCACTTCAGCATACTTATTCTGCGAGTTATGTCGGCAACTCTGGTTCTCTGTGGGATCGCATCCGGAACGATGCAGCAATAACTACTCATATTCGACTGTCGTTTGGGTCCTGCCGGCTGACAAACCGTTTTGCTGTCGCCTCATCATGTTCGGGACGGGCCCCGTCACAATTCGAACTAAATGGGGCTGCTTTTTTACAACTTTTATCTACATTATTCGAGTTGGTTGTCCGCCTGTGCCATGTGTGTGTAGGTATGTACTGTCACCCTAGCCGTTGATTTAACATCTACCAACAACCCAACTTAGCATCATTCGACCACACACCCAACAATAACATAAACACTCATCGAAACAAGCTCTAAACCTGCAACAACTCATGCACCAGAACATACAACAGACATTGGAGCGATTCAACAACGCAATAAAATCTTAACCACAGAATAGATAGGATACAGATGAAGCTTGGTTCCTATACTTTGGTTTCATACATCAAGTGAAACCGGACACAAACATTTGTTCGATAACAACTGAGGCCTAATATAAAGTTAACATACGCGAAAAAGTTGGAAAAAAATAATATTCATGTCTCGTTTACCCTTGTTTCTGGATTTAATAAGTTTGTCCTTGTCTCTTTCGAATTGTCTACTGCTGTTATCCGTCTACATTTTCTATTTTGAGTTGAAGCAATTCCACTACGCGATAAAATCTCAACTACCCACATTCAAACTATAGCAGCATCGTCCATAAACCAGTATTGTTCGTTGTTCGACGGTGCAATCGCGTGGTTGTAAAATGAACAGAACACGTAAAATTTATCATAAATCGCACTAGTTCTGTTTGACAGTATTGTTGTCTTTTACTGGCACATAAACTAGAAAGAGATAGAAGTTATGAGCTACCAGGATGACTTTTTTGATGCATTATAACAGCTTTTTCTTTTCTGTGTGTAGCATATTGGTACGTCTTTAGGAGATTGTTTGTCTAAGTTTGTTTGAGCTGTTTGTAGGCAAAATATTGGCCTCGAGACCTGACATCTACGATGGAGAGAGCGTGCTCAGTAGGTAAGAGTTTCGACACTCTTGCATTGAAGACTGACTTATTTTAAGTGATGGGAACACACACGCTGGCAGAGAGTTCCACACTTTGGCCGTGCACATAATAGCTGATTTGGGGTAAAAAACGTTTGAACCCGTCTTTTTTGTATATTTTTTATAAAGTATTTATATTAAGTTAAAAGCACTAAAATACTAAAACCGCATTAACCGTTTGTGTATTTGAAGCTATTTCTGGTTTCAAAATAAATGCCTGTAATCTCCAGAAGGTCAGACAGAGGTATGCCTATGTACATCCACATTTTGCCAGAGATTTTGGAGTACATAGAACGTCAGTTTAAAACTGCCTAACTTATTCTTCTTCTTCTTCTGACATAAGCTACACGACTAACGTGGCTTTAAAATAAGCCGGATAGCAAAGTTGGTTGTTTGAACTAGTTGACAATATTATGCCAAACTTCACCATGTTTTAAGCAGCATATTATTCAGTGGCTCATCGAAAATCTATACTAATATTATAAAGCTGCAGTGTTTGTTTGTTTGTTTGTTTGTTTGAACGCGCTAATCTCTGGAACTACTGGTCCGATTTGAATGATTCTTTCAGTGTTGGGTAGTCCATTTATCGAGGAAGGCTATATATCATCACGCTACGACCAATAGAAGCGTAGCAGCAATGAAAAATGTTGCAAAAACGGGGAAAATTGTATTTTTAATAACTTGACGCGGACGAAGGTCGCGGGGAACAGCTAGTTTTTAATATTTGGGTTCAACATACAGTTTAATAATATTTTCCCCTGTTTATTCTGTCGTGGCATGCCCAAAGGGTTTTCCTTCATTTGTTATCCCCGCAGTCGCTGTAGCAGCACACGTGTCGCTGGAACGCGTAGCTCGTGGCCGAGTGGTAATAAAGGTACAATCAGTCATGAGAATATGAGAACAGATGAAAGTGTGCAAAGTGAGACATTTGTCATGCTGCATAAGTGGTACATACTCGTGTGCATACAAAGTACTTGTAACTGAGACTGTGGCATTGTGTTGTCAGCACTAAATTTGTATGGGACAAAGAAAGATGATATTCGTGTGGTTTTGGAAGCTTAAAATATTACCAAGTGAGCAAAGCCACGCAGTAAGTCGTTGGAGTAGAGCTCTCTGGAAAGATCCTCAACCTGGGAAGTACTACACGTAAATAATTTCTAGCTCTGTGTGTCTTTCTAATGCCAGTGTTGCTGTGGTTAGGTTTAAAACATATGGTTGCTGTACGGATGTACACGACATATGTCTGCTTTGACACTGAGATGGTAACTCCATGGCCTGGCATGGATGGCCTCTGAAATTGCCGAGTTTTAAAAGGCGACGGTAACCAATCAAAATCAAGTGAATTCTCGAATTATTTATCACCCAAAACGATCAGTAATGCAATTTATAATATTCACCAATACTACTTTCAACACAAAATAATAAATACAGAAGGCCATTTCCATAAAACGAGTGAAAACAGGCGCACGCACACATAGACGCTTACTTGCAACTATCTCAAACAAATGCCGCTCGCGAGTGCGCTTGCACTCGTTGTGCGTGAAGCATGTCCATGTGTGCGTGCGGCTATCTCAAACAAATGCCGCTCGTGAGTGCCCGTGCACTCGCTGTACGTGGAGTGTGTCTATGAGTATATACGGTTTAGCTCGTTGCTTGGAGCTGATCTTCTGTGCTCATAAGCTTTATGTAGTTATACTCGAGTTGTTCGCCGGATTATTTCCTTAACTTACTACCGTCAAGGAACGTTGTGCGGTGTTCTCGAAACTCCGGTATTTTACGACAAATATGTGAGTTAATTACAGAGAATAGTTAGGTACTCATAAATTATTATAACTTATTTTGAATATACATTATAGTAGCAATAAGAAATTCTTCATATTCTTGCCGTACTTTCATTCAGTAAAATGAATATTGATTGGCTGTTAGACATATACTTATTATCTGCCTAGCCTTTTCCGAACTATGTTGGGGTCGGCTTCTAGTCTAACCGCATGCAGCAACTGAATAGTACTTTACATGGAGCAACCGCCTAACTGACCTCCACAACCCAGGTAGTACTTGGAAATACGATACCCCTTGGTAAGACTAGTTGTCAAACTTTTGGGCCACTGACTACCCGTAACGACTGTCAAAGATCTACAAATGATAACCGGGACTAACGGCTTAATGAGCTTTTCGAGGTACGGAGGAATCTCGGTATTTAATGGATGGCCACCTATCTAAGGACCGACCTTGGCAAGCGCTGCTTAACCCTACAGTGCAGCTGCTAGCTACGAACTCAGCAGCTCTCAAGAGTAAAAAATCTATGCCAACTATTATCAAATCAAAAATCTAGAACTCCTAAGTTAATGCTCTGGGAAACAGCTTTGGTTTCCTGTATATTCTTGGAATACCAGATGTTCTAGCCAGGCAGACAGTTACCCATCCACGGGGCGACAAATGAAGAAGATCCACGTGCTCCTCATAGAAAGTTTGACATACTAAGTAAATAAATAAAAAGTACGGCTGGTGAAGAATGGCAATTATAATTTGAATATACGTACCAATCATATTGATAGGCAATTGGTTCAACAATCTGTTTTTTGACAGCAGTTTAACTAAATCTGTTTTTGTGATTGGCTGAACAAAATTACCAATCATTTTAATGGATACTAGATTTGACGGCAGATTAAAAAGATAAGCATACAGAGTTCAGGGTTTGCAGCTAACATAACATCACGCCCTGTTTTCCCCGAACGGTTTGGCAGATATGTATGTATAAGTACCTATACATCGTAACATGTAATAAGGGTCGCGCCTACTACCATCAACCGGGCACAAATCAAGACTCCGAGTGGTTACTGAGAAATTTTAAGTGGAAAAACTTTTAACGCTGACCTGGGAAAGTGACCGAGGACCTCATGTCCAGAAGTAGCACTACCACCATTCTCCTGCCGTTATACCAAATTTATTTGGGGCCGGCGCTGCATGTCTTCATCCAAACTTCTAAAGGTTGTAAATGGACCCTTAACGAAGCCGAAAGGCACTTGTTCTCCCCGCTATTGCGATTTTTTTTTTTGTTCTAGACCATACCTGGGAACCTTCTAGTTACGGAGTTATTGGGGGTCAAAGTCCCAACTTTTTCACAAGATTTTTTTAAATTACAATTTTTTAAGTTATGGTTAAAATAGCTCCATGACCCGTTTACGATTAAATTCATCCATAAGCACAATGTTTTGAATGCGTTTTAACGTAAAAGGTTATTTTTCACCCCAAAAAAAAACGTCGTTTCCCAGCAATAATTTTTATGTAGGATTACTTAGTTTGATGTCCAGAATGCTTGGTTAACGGCTTCGCGAAGGGTCTGTTTACACCCTGTATATTACTCGTCACCTCAGCAGTAACTTCCTTTCTAGCCATATCATCTTTCACACGGTCCATCCAAAGCTCGCAGTAGCTCAGTAGTATTAAATAAAATACTTTAAAGATATTATGCTAAAGCCAGATTTAATCAAAATAGTCCGCGACCGAAGGCAGACCAATTAAGCATAGTTCCCTTGCGCTAGATCTCCGGCTGCGCCTCAAAGCGGCCTGATCACACCACGCCCCGGGGAAATCAAGGCTAAAGTACAACCACCACATATTAATACTGTAGAAGGTTTAAGAATTGAAACCATGTATTTATTCGTACAAAGACATTTTAATATGCTAACGCTAGGTGGCACCACGCGTATAAAATCGTTTCCACTTGTTGCTGTCGGTACAAGTATAAAGTGACAAAATTGAGAATTATGTTATTTTGCTTAACCTTCACCAATAATAATAATGTTATTGATATAAGCTAATAGCTATGCATGCAATACTATAGACCGACTGCTTTAAACAGTCCTCGCGAAGGTATCAATTTAAATCGAATATTCTGAAGGTTGATCACGTATTGGTTCAATTAGTATCGTAATACCTACGTGAATTATGGTTATTTTAAACGAAAACCTGTGGGATATTGTTAAGACTTTGTGGACGCTTAATGTGCCTTTCACGGGGCAAGGCGGAGGACTCATTAAAGCGGTCGGTCTATAACGGAATCCCTGGCTCCGGCGTTATTATTTCCTCTTTTAGAGCCGGAAACTGAAACATAGGATCACAGTTTTTCTTTGTAATTTCTTCTGACAGTTTCTCTATGGTATGGTTAGACCTCTTTGGGTGTTTAGACCACAGCCGTTGAGAAGACAGTTCGGAAAAAAATCTGCTTATATAGCGTTGTTTCAACAGGTGCGATAGTTTCTCCCTTTAACTCCATCTGTCGTATATTGTAGGCGGGGAAAGAATCGTACTTCTCATCATTTCTTAGAATAATTGGGTATATGGAATATGCAAATTCTCGTAGTATCGAGTGATACTTCTGCAAATAACTTCTCATGGTCAGTCTGCCGGTCGATGGCTAAACGTACGCTATTATCATCAAAGTTTCTATAACGATGCGAGCTAGCAGTAAGTTGAACCGCAAATTAAAACTTAACGAGGGATTAGTTACTGCGGTAGTAGTTGAGGTTGAATTATTCATTGTCTGGAAAACGTATCACTATGTTTTTAACTGGTTTAAAAAAAACGAGAAGGTTTGCATATCCAACCGTATGATTTGTTTGTGAGATGTGAGATTCAGACTTATCAAAAGGCTATTTGAAAACAATAAAAAAAAATATTTGTCCGTCAGTTAGATCACCAAAAAATGTTGGACACGTATTTTTTTCTTTTGTCGAATAAACGAAAAATTACCACGATACAGCGCGTTGAAATCTCGCGTGACGACTCAGTATTTTTTGATAATCTAACTGACGGACAAAATAGATTTTTTTAGTCAAATACCCAATTATGACACTTATTGTGTTGTCTGGGTGTTATGATGAGGGTTAAAAACCCAACCAAAAGAGAATACAATTTGCCTACTTTGAGGATCGGCCCAACCGCTACGAACAAATATAGCTGCTCCAAGCAACAAAAGCTAAAGTGTATCTGCTAGTGTCCTCATCCAGAGCCGCGTCCGTTCGACTGGTCTGGTTAATTAGACACAAATTGCTAAAATATAAACAGCTCCCCACAACATAATTAATCATAACAATTGTGCAGATTACCCAGAACCCGTATCATTCATTTGAAGCGCTAAATCGCTTGATACAGCCGCTTAGCAATCCCATTTGTACAGCTAAAAGGCTAAGCACACAGGAGCTTCGAAAAAACTCGGAAAAAGGATAATCCCTACAAACAAACGTAATAAGTGATAGCTTTATTAATGACCACTTTGCCGCTGTGTTCTCGTAATTGGATCAAAGAAATTAGAACAAAAAAACAAGAGTGTTTGTTCGGGTAGTGAAATAATTGGAATAATCCGATTTAAGAAAAGCGCTGTACAAAAATGTTGGCTATATTTTGGTGTACGGACCAAGTTTTATTATGTATTATTACTATCTTACTTTTAGAATCATTGTCAAAAAGGTCACTAATACGTCGTTTTTTTCTTAGTTCGGTCAAACCGAGAACGCACAAATTGCGGACTTGCTGTGGACAGCGGGCATCCAGATATCCGGCGCAAGTCCGCAATTTGACCGAGTTGACCGAGTTGTCAGAGTCCGGTTTCTGCGGCCGATCCACAATATGTCCATAGAGTTTGACATTGACAGATCCTTTAATGCGGATCAGTTCAATTGACATTTAGAACTCTGCTGATAAACTAGAAAAGGAAACAAAAAACGTATTAAATTCCGTTGTTCACCTGCGTAGATTTTCGACCGACTGACGTTAGCTGTCAGTTGGCTGTCAACGGTGAAATAGATTGACTTGTAGCTGGCGCACTGCAGAATACACGCATCTTTTCATACAGAGAAGGGACTAGATCATCACTATTACCAACTACATAGTGAATCAGCCTATCACGTTCCCAGTGCTGGGACTATGTCACATGAATCACGGTGAGAAGAGAATGATTGAAAGGAAAGAAGTGGTTTCGAACATGCCATGAATCACCGCGACGCGACTTGCGGATTGACGGTACTACAACGTCCGCGCGGCGGACGATCGCATCGCGCGAAGTTGCTAACGAGGCCTAAATGCATTATCATTTAGAAACACATAGACGAACATAAACTGACGGTTTTGAAGGCAATCCATGACAGAAGATATACGCTCTTAACTGAATTTGAGCCACAGGAATTTTAATAATAATGACGTCTCTAGACGCTGCCGACGACTCCGTGCTGGGTGTTCTAAACTGTCTAAAGACTAGAGCAGTGTAATGACGAATATAACAAAAAAAAAACAAACCACAAATTTAAAATAAAAAATAACGGCCGCACTAAAATAATTTCAGTTCATTTTTTTACCGACTGAAAAATCACCACCCATTAATTGAACTGCGGGCATAACTAACACAACTCTCGACCCGGCGATTAAAGTTAACTGCAAATCATAACGATATAATACGCAATGTTGCTACTCTAGTTAGTTATGGTACAGCAGAAAAAATAACGCAACCGTTTAAAATAATGACTTTATATACGATCTCGTGACACGATGTAAGAAACAGCTCAAAAAGTAAAATAAAAAATAAGTCAGTTCAGAAATCGATGACTTTCGTTTGCTTGATTTAGTTTTTTTGTCACCGATTTCTGAAGCTAAAGTAATTTTTCACTTTTTTGTGTTTTTGAAGTCGGTTTAATTTTTTGCAAAAAAGTTTATTTATTTTACCATTTTTAGTTGTAATATCCTACACAAATATTTGCTCAGCATTTATTTTACTTTGTTAACAATACATTTCATGGTAAAACTTATCCCCAATAAAATGGAACTTACCTAACTGTCGAAATGTGGGTGAACTATACACATCTGCGTACCTCCAGAGCATACAGGCTGTTATGATGTTGTGTAAACGATAAACATCCAAGCGATTGCAGCAATCACGACAGATTTGCTGTCTATTACTGAAGAGTTCCATTGTATATCTCCGAAGGTCAGCATCAAATCTTCACCAAATTTAAACGAGAACACAGCGGAATAATATTCGTTCAAACAAAAAAAAACCATCAAAATCGGTTCACAATTGGCGAAAATATCGCTTTATATAACAAAAAAAAAATCTGACGGATTAATAACCTCCTCCTTTTGGAAGTCGGTTAATAAAATGGTGCGAAACTACATATAACCTGGCCACAAGCTACACGCTCAAGCATCACGCATTTTGCGAAAGCCACTGCAGAGAAAACAAATGAAAGAAATTACTATGAGCATGCAACGAGTCACCGTGACGACGATATACTCATGCGTAAGAAACAAGTGCTACACGCGCGACTCACTTAAGTCAAGTCCTATTGCCTGAAGTCTCGAACGGAGCATAAGTACGAGTCAGAGTCACCGTCAGACATCTCACGAGAGTCAAATATTTTATTCATGGAATAAAATAGACAACTGACAGATTTTAAATGACAAAACTTATATTTGTTGCAAAATGCGTACAGCCAACCGGTCGCCTATGGTAATAATTTGATTTTGATAACGCCTTTATGGTGCAGAAATATTGCAAGTGTTCTAAATTATGTGTGGTTAACAGTGGCGTAATTATAGATTTGGCGTCCCGGGTCAAAAGTGGACTCTACACAGCAAAGCCGACGACCGTTTTGCCGACAGCCATGTTGGCGACTTTCGCACGCGTTCAGTTGTCAATCTTTGCGTGGTTGTGCGAAAATTTTTAGCATCTCGGGTAGATTAGATTTTTTTAAATCAAATAGTCATCTTGAGGAGCTCGTGGCTAAATAATAACAGCCGCTCGGGTCGATCTTTAGGTTAAGCCGTGCTTGCTTAGGTTGGTCTGTAGATGGGTGACTACCCATTACATACCGAGTTTCCTCAGTGTCTCGGAAAGCACGTTAAGCCGTTGGTCCCGGGTGTCATTTGTAGATCTTTGACACCCTACGACAGTCGCTACGTAGTCAGTTTCCCAAAAGTCTGACAAGCAGTCTTACCAAGGGGTATCGTATTACCCAGTACTAACTGGGTTGTGGAGGTCAAATTGGCAGTCGGTCCATGTTAAATACTGGTATTCAGATGCATCCGGTTAGACTGGAAGCCGACCCCAATATAGTTGGGAAAAGGATAGGGAGATGATGAGTCATCTTTAGGAACATACAGATAAAAGTATATTCCGTCTACTTACATAAAAGCTTGAGAATCTATTATTCTGTCTGCAGCTCCGGACCATGGCCCTGTTGGTCACAAGGTACGCTGTTTGGTAGCTATACACGACAGCAACTTTACCAGCACAAAGACTTATTTAATCTTTGAGCCAGCGATTGTTGAAGCCACAAGCTATACCTGTACCTGTACGTAGGTAAGCGCGTTCGAGCTCGTTACAACATTGTTTGAAGTGGCTCTTCTGTTCAAGTGCTTCCATTGTTTGTCGCGGATTTGAGATTGGCAACTTGATTTGTATGTAAAGTGGATTTTATATTGTTGATTTTAAGAGCCGTAGAGTACAATGAATTGTGACGACTTATACAGTTTGTTTAACGTTTGTGAGAGTGGAGACGGCCGCGACTTACGATGTGGTGGGTGCTTGTACTTTATTAATTCAGTAGATTTTTAATTGATGATTTAGTCTAGTTTTAAGTTTTTTTTTTGTTTTTGTTTGTTGTGTGCACTTGTGGCCTGTGCCAAATAAATATGTTTTCTTTTTTTCTTTCTTTCTTAATAAGATTAGTGATCGCAAGCGCTACGATGTGTCGTTCGGTATATTCTCGTATGTAGTATTTTTAAAGTCGCAGCCCGAACTTTTAATTCGTGCCCGGAAAATGTTATGCGCTCGCCTCCTATAAAATAGGACTAAAACTTATCTGACGAAACGTGGGTATACTATACGCACGCCTCTGCCTAACCCTTTGTGGATTACAGGCGTGATGTTATGAGTAACACGTAGGTTTATATGTACACATCTTAAACATTAATAAAGACACCAAAATAATGTGGTTTATTCATCACACGGGATTAGCTCAGGATATTACGTCACGGTTATGACATCATCATTATGATGTGTCTCCTGGTGTCATACATTTATGTCATAGCGGTATGTCGTCGGACAAATACGGTGGATTCCTTATGGAGACAATGAGGGTGCTTTGTCTTGGATAAGCAAAGGTTTTTATTGCATTTTCCTGGGTTTTATTAATGTTTTGGATGTATTGTATGTGTGGTGGATAATATTAGGGGTTAAAGTATGAAATTGCCGATTTGTATGGACGATTTCGTGAACTAACATTTTTTAACATTTTTAAATGGAAACATTTGAACCGATTATGATGCAATTGCAAACTATAGCTAGAGTGAAAAAAGCTGCGCTGCACTCCGTGTCGTAAATTCTCAAAACTCAGTACTAGACCAACGAGACTGTACCCAAAACATACATACCTCTATTGCTTCATTTATCATTGGTAATATTTAACCTCTTAGAAATATTGAAAATAATACGTAGTACTAATAATTGCCGTTTTTTTCTCACATTTTGTTCCGTTTGTAACTTTTGACGTAAAGTTAATTTTTTTCCTAGTTCCATTTTTATTGGATTAATTGTTAAATTACGTACCTTTTAGAGTTTTGTCTTTTCATCCACATCCATCTTAACATTCTCATCTATAAAGTAATTAATGAGTTTAATAGAGCAAGTTTGAAACTGGCGCCTGTTACAGAAAAGCTGAAAGGAAGTCGTTTGTCTTGGTATGGGCATATAATGAGGAGGGATGAAACGCATGTTACTGAAAGGTGATGGACATGTATGTTGATGGATGGAGACAGAGAGTAAGGCCAACGAAAAGATCGATGGATTGTGTGAGGAGTGAATGATAGAGAAAGGAGTAAATGATGCCGTGACGTCTGACAGGGGAGAATGGAAGAAGAAAACGTGTTGCGCCGACCCCAAGGAGAATTGGACCAGGGCAGGAAGATGATGATTAAAGAAAATACTGTCATGTGTACAATATTTCAACCAATAACAGCAGCTTATTCCCATACAGAATGTAAAGTATTGTAATACCGAGCTTTTGAAACAAGTAAATGAAACCAACTGCCAAGTTCTCGTATGCACATTACATTAAAAGTTGTACGCCTCTCGTTACTTTCCGCTGTGTCCCACTTTAGTAAAGAATTTGAGAAAGTTAAAGTTTTCAACGAGGTATGCATGTACTGACTTTGTCAACTTCAGAAGTATTTTTGAAGTTAATTTAAAAGTTTATACAGATTTTGATGAGGAGCTTAGGGACTTGATTTGTGCTGGGTAAATAATGGCAATATAATAAGCTAAGAATAAAAGACTTAAGAAGACTCGGGTAGACTTAGGAAGATAACGCGTTAATATTTTTTAACCTTGCACACTTTTTAGCCACGTTTTATAGTAACAAGTATAGGAAACTTTGAACATACACATTTTTAGCCAATCTCATAAGAAACTTTGTTTAAATACAACTGTACGTATTTAATTTCAAGAATTAATTTTCTTTGATAATATGAGTGAGATATTATGTAGGTGCCTTCCGGGGCTGCGGGACTGTTCAAAAGAGGTATCGCGGCCCTGGAACACAAAGGGCAAAGAAGGAACATGGATGGGTTTTGGTCAGTACAAGACTGACACTCCCTTCCACTCCGCCCAGAGCGGGGGCGTCATTTGATGATTTCCCACCCGATTTTTTTTTTAAATAAAAATATTATGTAGGTATTGTACCTATCCTTACGGGGAAAAGCAGACTGTTATGTCACGGTAATATTATAATACAGTACTCCAACTTCATACAAACGGACGAAACGCGAGCTATACCTACGCGCCTCGATGTCGGGGTGCGCTCGCGGTGAAGACAGTCACGGCTGTACCGCAGTGTCGAACGGACGGTGTGTTGTTTTTTTAACAATAACCGCGCGAATTTTTCTCTAAAAATCAGTTAATATGACGAGTAGGAAATATTGTGCTGTTTTACTTTTTTGATTGTACCCAACGATGATTTTGTGGAATATATAGAAAAAATGGAGGAAATATTCCGAAATTCACTTAAAACCAAACATGTAAATTGTAAAGTAGCTGCAGGTATCTATAACCAAGTAAAAGATATTCCATTTTCTCCACCTTGTCCATGTTTCCCAAAACAATTTTTAATTAAGCTTTATATAAGAATGCGGATTTATTATACTTTAAAATTTAACAATAAAGCATTTCGTACGACTCAGTCGAGGCGCAAATATTTTTCGGTCGCAAATTTATAAGCCCGATTTGTTTTTCAAACAAAACCATGTTTTTTTAATTAAATCTACCAATCAAAAAACAAGACGCATTTTTATTGAACACTTCCTATTCAATATACAAAGTATTTCATTTATTTATATAAAAAGGATATTTACAATCACAAAACTAAATAGAAACAGAAAGTAGGCAAATGTAATTAAAATGCTGGGGACGGGCGGCCCTAACGCATGTTTACGTACCGCGCGGCTGTAGGCATTTATTTCTATCATGCGGCCGAGTTACATTACTGTATTATAATATTACCGTGGTTATGTTATGGTTATATTTTTTATACCCATCACGCATGCCTTGTTTCGCTAGCTACCGCTATCGCTAGCTTTCGATAACACTGTATAAATTGTATCACCTATTATATTTCCGAAAATCATAGCACAAGTGTTGGTAAACTTGTAACCTGTAGGTAAATCTGTGAGAGTCTGAATTATGCACATGTGTAGTGCCGTGTGCGTCCGTACACACCAATTAGTAGGTGCTGGCACTGCAGCCGTAATAATGGGAGCTTATGTACCGAGCTGTGATCATTGAGAGGGACATAGCGAGTCGGTGACAGGTGAAATTCCATCCCGAAACTCGCGCGGGACTCGCCTCAGTTTGACCGGATCTTTACGAAGGACCAACTCTAAAATTGTTGGATTTTTTTTTAACTGAACTTCTGTATAATATAACATAAATTACTAGTGAGTATTAATATTGCAGGAGTAACATGATAACCTTAAATATTATGAGAGTTAGGTGTATTAACAGAACGATTTTCTCTTTTCAGGTAAGTTACACGATTTTGGAACAACAGCAGTCATTGCACTTTAAATGGATGATATTCTTTGGTAAGGTATTTTTATATAAACTTAGTTTTAGCATTCGACCTAGTAAAATTAAGCAAAAGTTATTAGTAGCGCGAGTTCTGACGCGCATGTTTATAGATACACGAAACAGTACAGGGTTCATGGCGGTATTTTAAGTTGAATGATAACATTTTAAACTTGTATTCGTAAAACAACGTGGAAAAAAGTTGAAAATATGAGCTTCAATATCTCCGTAACTAGAGGATTAGCAGGTCGCAATGACTGGGACTGGTACTGGTATTCAGCTGTATCCGGTTTAGACTGGGAGCCGACCCCAATATAGTTGGGAAAAGGCTAGGCAGATGATGATGAATGACTGGGAAGTGAATTTCGGATTTGTTAAGCGATTTTTTACACCTGTTATTTTTCTTTCATTTAGATATTTTATTTACATAAGCAACTTTTAAAATGTATTGCTACAGTTGACCACTTA
This sequence comes from Noctua pronuba, assembly GCA_905220335.1. Lineage (NCBI taxonomy): Eukaryota > Metazoa > Arthropoda > Insecta > Lepidoptera > Noctuidae > Noctua > Noctua pronuba. The sequence goes on from LR999913.1 coordinate 15,020,136, forward strand.
ACATTTTCTTCCTTTCCATATTTTATATAAATCAAGTTTAAAAATAATTATACCTAGCGCTACATTTTTTTTTGAAATCACGTAATAAGGTAAATTAAAAAGAAACGTGGGTAGGTATTTGTGCGAGAATAATATTTATTAGCTTAAGCTTAACAAAATCTGTACCTAACGAGTTTCGGAGTCGATTCATTATCAAATAAATTGGTAGTTCAAACAAACATTACTATTATTTACTAGAATTTATTTCACAAAAACTAATTACGAATCACATAAAGCTAGTTTTATTGCTTTCAGCTGCTATTTTGTGTGTAGGTACAGTCACCGCACGTCAATACTGTTCCAAAAACGATGGAACGTTTCAAATGTTGTCCTACCTGTCCTGTTGTTTGCACATTACAGGAGTTGATGGATTGAGTTTCCTCCCGTACCTAAAAAAGCACGTTAAACTGTTGGTCCTGGCTGTCGTTTGTAGATCTTTAACGGTCATTACGGGTAGTCAGTGTGCAGTGGCCCGAAAATCTGACAACCAGTCTTACCAAGTGGTTTCATATTATCCCGTGCTAATTGTCTTGTGGATATCAGATAAGCAGTCGCTCCATGTGAAATATTAGTGCATATCCAGTGCATCCGGTAAGACTTGAAGCTGACGTCAACATAGTTGGGAAAAGGCTAGGCAGATGATGATGAGGAGCTGATGGACGCTACTGAAACGTACAAAAATTGCCGCCTTTTGTTCTGAGTCAATTTAGGTTGTCATCGACATGGTAAGAAGAAGACACCTGAACTATGAAAACCGTCCTTGCTGCTACATCTAAATGCCCCGTTGCCCCGATTACTATTATGGTGTCTCGCGGCATACTAGGAGCAATTTTTTTCATCGCTGTAGTCGCTGTCGCAAAACGCGTGTCGTTCAATCGTGTAGCTCGTGGCCAAGCAGTGTAAGTGCTCTCAAAATCTAATTGTAACCTAATTGTGAAAATCTAATTGTGACTTTCGGTAGAATATACTTACCTACTTTAACGTTTTTATACATTTTATATTCTGTGACATATCTGGCACTTATCTGCGTACGGACGAATTTATTATTCAGTAGAATTTATTACTATGTGTTAGGCATGCTAATTAGAAAAGTGGGATAAGCGAATTGAACACTTTTGTGAATGATCTGTGAAATTATCGTGGGGAGAGCTTGTTTATCACTGGTGACACGCTCCTGCTTTGCTAATATATTGAGATTTATTTATCACAAGTACAATATCTTCGTCCGATTTGCCTGTTTATGTAGTTTTGGTTCAGGCCCCGTACGAGGAAACGAAAGCCAACATTAATAAAATTGGTACTTTTTGTTCCGTTATAGGATTCCGTACCCGAAGGGTAACCAACGGGACCCTATTACTAAAGCTGCGTTTCCACCAGAAATGAGCGAGGATGCGTAACGAGATCGCTTCTTTTTCATAGCTTGAGTTATTCTAGCTATGTGATTGGTTAGCTCCACACACATCCCTCGCTACGCATCCTCGCTCATCTTTGGTGGGATTCCATCAGACAGACAACGGAGGCTAAGGCTGGGATTGCAGCCTTAGCCTCTGCTGTCCGTTCGTCTGTCTGTCAGCGGGCTGTAATTCATGATCAGTAATAGGTAGACAGTTCACATTTTCACAGACTGTGTATCACTGTCGCCGCTATAACAACAAATCATAAAAATAAATTAAAAATAAAAGTGGACTCCCCTACTACGATGGTATGGAACCCTTCATGGGCGAGTCCGACATGCAGTTGGCCAGTTTTTTGAAATATAAAAGTAGGCCTCTACCCGCCGCGTACCTATCTGTAACTTTTCAAATAATTTAATTTTAGCGTTCTCTGATCACACTCAACCTACTGATTATGCTTTCTGAAAAACCCTCTAGGCTCCCCTACCATTAAATGTCTTTACAATGTTGTAGGTGTTATTGGGTTTACATCATGAATTTTAAAGTAGCAGCCATGGAGTCTGGATTAGTATCCGGTGGATTGGCAATAGGCTGGCCCCCTTATAACATGGGACTTAAACATAACTGGCAAAATGTGGCTGTACTATTAAGTACGGGAATAACAGGCGTGACGATGTTATGATTACGTCCTGTCTGAATGTGTTCGATAATTGTAGGTATTAAAAACACATTAAACTGTCACTCAGTGTTAACAAATACGTAATACCACTCACACCAGTGCGTAAATCACACTGAGTCCAAATAAGTCATAGATTTGGCAGCATGGCGTGGCACTAGCATCATTACTCACAATTTGTAGCTGACAGCCGAACCTACCCTCGGCTCGACCCTTAGGTACCAGGCTATAATACCTTCTATACATACATAAATATGTACCTACATTCTAGTTTCTAGCTCTATTTGAACCAAGGTTTTTACCCATTATACTAATCTTTTTTTGGATATCACTTCAATACCCGTTTTGACTAACTCTAAAGGCCACCGCACACGGGAAACAGCAGGGCAGAGCATTCTATCTTGCCCCAACGTAAATTCATACGTAGCTAGTGGTAATAAGCTACAGATTCCAATGTTTAGAGATCGAGTCCAAGGCATCGAAGAGGATTTCCCTTCGCGGCATTGAATATTGGAATCTGTATCTTGTTACCACTAGCTACGTATGAATTTACGCTGGGTAAAGACTAAGTTCTCTGCCCTGCCGTCCCGATGTTCCCTGGCCATAAAGCTTGAACACAAGCTAAACGCACGCTTGCGACTGCGGGGAAAACAAAGAAAAGGAATTGCTTAGAGTATGCCACGAGACACCGAGTTGCAACGCGAAGAAAACAAGTGACGCATCCAGGTGTTGCTTAACGCTAGTCGCATCGCGTGAGGTTGTGAACGAGGCGTTAAAAATGGCAGTCACACACTTGATCGTCAAAGGCCCGTCAAAAAAATACAATTATACTAAAATCTACGAGAATGATGTGCCCCAAGTCCCCAACCCTCCGTGAACCAGAATACACTTTTCACGCGATAAATCTCAAATTGGATATATTATAACCCTTCGGCTGCCAACCCGTCGTTGCCAAGAATTTAATGTACCGTACAAAAGTATAATACCTGCCATTGTAGCCGTATTATTGTCGAATATCCCATATATGGGACGAATTTGTAAAAACCTTGCCTAAAGGGACTATTGAATGTTTATAATGATGGCAGAAACCCATAAAAACGATTTTTTTTTATCCATATCATCCATTAATTTAAAAAATACAGAGTGAACCGTGGCCACATGGGTCGAATAAAGGCGCGGTCGGTCCGTAGATGGGTGATCATTGGTTACCATCCATTACATATCGAGACCACTCCGTGCCTCTGAATCCCGGTGGTCATTGACAATCGTAACTGGCGCTCAGAAGCCTGAAAGTTTGACAACCAGTCTAAGGTTAACCAAGCACCAAGCAAGGGTTTCGAGTTACCAGCTAGCTAGACTGTGGAGGTATTTAGTTTCATCCGGTCAGACTCGAAGATAATATGCCTGTTAGTCGAGTGGTTGCAAGCGCGACAGCTGAGCACGAGGTCCTGGGTTCGATTCCCTGGTCGTGCAAAATGCAATTGGGATTTTCTCAGTACCAGCCACGGAGTCTGGATTAGCGCCCTGCTGATGGCAATAGGCTCGCCCCTTATTACATGGGACTTAAACGTAACCGGCGAAATGTGGGTGTACTATAAGATACACCTCTGCATCACCCTACGGGTATTACAGGCGTGATGTTATTTATAATTTTATAACTCGTCCATTTGCCAGTAATATGATGGCGGAAATTACCTTTTTGGCTGTTTATTACAACCTTAGAACATTTGAGTCTGATAACAGACTTCATAGTTTTTATGCATGTAAGATGGAGGGGGAGACCCATGTAAGACAAGGTATTACAAACTAGTATCATAATGGAGAACAAAAACATATTTCTATTCCACTAGCCGTATATAAAATATTCATTATGTAAATAAAAGGTCCGTATATAGGCGCCGCCGAAGCTCGGTATTCCCTACTTATTATTCCATTAGAGTGGTTTTGGACACGTTAGACACATCCCTAAGTCTGGCGTTATCTAAAAATACGTTTCAAACCATTTTGGGGGACAAGGGAAATAAAGTTGAAGATAAAAATTGGCATTTGTGGTATTTTTAATGTTGCAAAACTCGGTTGTACAGTCAAGAACACAAGTATAATAAAATATAAGTTTAATAAAAGATTTTCTAATGCTGTATTCATTGTTACTTTGTTTTCTACCAACACGATACTTGGAACCCGCACTGTTTGGTCCTATCAAAAATTGCAATCGTTGCTCCACAAGAATCGCTTTTGATTTTTCCCAAGTGTATAATCATTTCTGAACAGTGGTGAAGTGGTGACCTGTGATAACGATCTCGAATTATGTAGACTGTTATTCGTGGTGGGTGTACACCCAGGTAGACACTTTGTTTAATTTATTTCATTGCCAATGCTCTCACAATGGTGAAGGAAAATATCTTGAGGACTGTGCTAGAACCCAAAAATCCTAAAAGACTTGTGACATCCACCACTGGACTCGCGTGGCGGTTGGTGGATCGCGGCCTGCGTCTCAGCAGTCGAAACGTAATAGGCTGAATATGCTTTGCTAATACCACATAATATATCAGCATGATAAAATAATCATACTGTCTATATTTGTGGCCGTGACTGTACATGAACGTCCTAATATTCCGCTATTGTACGTTTTGCGGTTTTCATAGAATGTTAGCTTCAGATTTATACTAAATGCGGTTCTAAGTAATGCTTTGACTCTCATTCGTACTGAAAATCCGCAAATATTATATTTTACTGGACTTTACGTTTAGACTGTCTGGTATTTTGAAAATTAAAAGGGGTTTTTTTTGTGATTGGAAATCATCAAATAAGTCCTCCCGCTCTGGGTGGAGTGGGAGGGAGTGTCTAAAACCCATCCATGTTCCTTCATTGCCCTTTGTGTTCCAATTAAAAGGGTTAAGAACAGTAAAGTACACGTCAATGACACATTGTATTTTTAGAAAAAGTGTACTAAGAATCTTGTTCTTTATTAGTTCGATGTGTCATTTCAAACTGCTGACGCTACCAGCCTGTGTTTATTTTATGGTAAGTACTGAAAATAACTAGAACTACCAAGTAGAAACCCGTGTTGTATTTTTGGTTTTCACAATTTTTTTAATTCAAATTAACAGTCAAATTGTTTATTTAAATGAAACCAATAAAATTCATTTTTGATTGTAACCTATTCCAGAATTACGTGGTCACTATAATTTACATATTTGTACAATTTTCCTGTTACCCTTCGGCCACGAGCTACGCGCCCCATGGCCACGCATCTTGTAACAGCAAATACGTTGACGCCCGCGCGTGTCACTTGACTCAAATCGCGTCACAAGACGCATCGCCCGAGGCCGTGGCCGGTCCTTAAAGTTTCGTGTTAAGCACTCTTGTAAGATTTACACTTCTGATTCTTTCGGAAACTTCGTAGCCAAGAAACTTCGTAAGTAGGTACAAGAAAGTAGTTCGTTCCCACATTACTGTCTACCCAGACGGTCTCCGGACGAAGCACTAAATCAGGCTGGGTTCGCGCTTAAAATGACATTTCGAAGATTTATTACCGTAGCTGAAGTCTGAGAAAATTTATGAGTACCCGCCTCAGGGTGGAGAACTTAGGTTACTGAGTTGGCGGGAAATGTGGGAGCCAATAATTTATGTTGGATTCTAGAATTGGGTCTTATTGAAAAAAAAAATTGTTATGAAGTTTTTTTGTTAATTGCCTAGTAGATGCTTATTCAGAAGTTTTCATAAATCTTCTATTCAGTGGGAAAAAACTTTTTTCACTTTTTTTCACTTCGTCTAGAAGCTTGAAATACAAAAAAAAATCTTATACAAATAGGTGACCAAAAAAATTTTTATAGAAAAACCCTAAGTTTGTAATGTAATGTATGAACAAAGACAAACAACACTAGATTAGCGTCAAATTCTAAACCAGAACATGTTTCCCGCCCGTACGATAATTTCCGACAAAAAGGCGAGGAAAGCCGCGAGCGAAAGCTAGTGCAAAATGTTGGTATTTAGCTGCAATCGGTTAGACTGGAAGCCGACCCCAACATAGTTGGGAAAAGGTTAGACAGATGATAATGAATAGAGGACTTTGTGCCACCTACTTAATTATTACTGAGGTCTCTTTCATATCGGGTATTTGTCTCTCGCGAGGAGGTCAAAACTAGACATCATTTCAAAAATAATCCTACGTTAACCGTACTACCAGGATAAAGTATGTGCTAATGTAGGTCCGGAAGGATTAGGCAGTACCTGATGGTACACCCACGTTGCACCAGTTATGTTTATGTCCCTTGTAGTAGGCGGCCAGCCCATTGCCATCAACCGGGCACAAATCTAGACTCCGTGGCTGCTACTAAGAAATTCCTGATGGAAAAACCTAATAACACTTTATCTGACCTGGGAATCGAGCTCAAGATCTCTTACTGGATCAACCCCTTAGAGCAACGAGGCGGTCGTGGACGACCTACGTGCCAAAACGTTTCAGCCGTTAACCGCTTGGCTACGAGATGTGGCTCAAGCCGCGCGCGTAGCAAGACGAAAGTCGCATCGACTGAGATCATTAATGATAGAAGCGTAACGCGTTGAAAATAACTGTCAAAATCAAACTGTCAAACAGACTATCTTTCGTATTCTAATGGATACAAATAAGTCTCTCTCGTTCTCAAATAAGAAGAGATATCTTTTCAAACTGAGCGAAAACTCTAACTCCGCCCTACTGCTTTCTGATAGCAACTATAATAACTGTTTCTAAAGACATCCGCAGACCTACGCTCGATATACCTCGATACTCGATAGATGTCGATGTAGATTATAATAAGATTCTCGATACTCAGATGTTAGAGAACAGTTGCAATTAACCTACTCATTGAATAGGAAGGGGACACGAACTTGGAAAATATTAATCTAGTCACTTGATGATGTGTTTTTCCATCAGGAATTACTCAGTAGCAGACCAAGTCAGGACTTGTGCCCCTTCGCTGGTTTGTCCCTATTTCACTGATCTTAAAAATGACTGCCGAAATGTGAGCGTGAGTCTAGCCTCAAGGCATAATAACTATGAAAGACTGCAGATGCCCAAGCTCATTCCAAAGCATAGATCTCTATGGATAAGAATGGGCAATTAACACCAAGGACATTTTTTGAAATCAAAAGGAATGCATCGACTCTCGACTTACAAATAGCTAGTGACATCACTATATCATAGTACTCACGCAGATAGGCCGAGGAATTACAACAGACCGCCATTGTTGCAAACTACTTATGCGATAGGCTGCCCACACACGGCCCCTCTCTACTAACGCCAACTGATAACGGGAGGATTTGCTGTATAACCAGCCTTACGCCCTGTTCATAATGAGACATGTGATGCGACTTGGGTGAACTGAACTTTACTTCGCGTGAGCATCGTCGCCGTGATTCCTGGCATGCCTTAAGGGTTAACTTTTACTTGTCTTCCCTGTAATCGCAGTCAGAAGACGAATATCACTTGACCGTGTAAGGCATTTTTGTTAGATTTACAATCAGTGTGTTGTTTGTTTTTTTCAATAGAACCAGCGAACCTAGTATACTCATAGTCCGAAGAATTGCCAAACTTAAGTAACAGTGGGCAGGACATATTGGTTGATAAACGGGGCCAAAAGATTCTGTAGCGGCGACAGTAAACGCAAGGTAGTTGAAGGTAGCACCCACCCATTAGTTAGTCTGCAAGGTGGACCGATGAGCCGACCTCCCTAGCGGCGTCAGCGTAGTCTGTTACGCTGACGACACGATGGTACTGGCACAAGGGAGGTCGCACGAGGCGGCGGCCGAACTGATGACACGCGGGGTTGCGATAGTCGTTGAGAGGATCCGGCAATTGGGTCTCGAGGTGGCCTTGCACAAGTCCGAGGCCATGAGCTTTCATGGGCCTCGGAATGCGCCACCGTCGGGATCCACGCTGACGGTAGGAGGGGTTCCAATCGGCGTCGAGTCGACTTTGAAGTACCTAGGACTCGTCCTCGACAGCCGGTGGAACTTCGTTGAGCACTTCCGACGTTTGGCTCCCAAACTGGAACGGGCCGGGGCTGCCTTCAACCTGAGGGGTCCAAACGCCTCCTGCCGTAGGCTCTACGCGGGGGTCGTGCGGTCCATGGCCCTTTACGGGGCCCCGGTGTGGGCGCGTTCAATTAAGCGGCGTGCCGCGCACTACCTGAACGCGCCCCAAAAGGTCGTAGCCGTAAGGCTGATCCGGGGGTACCGCACGATCTCCCGCGAGGCGGCGAGCCTCCTAGCCGGATTGCCGCCATGGGATCTGGAGGCGATAGTCCTCGCGCGCCTGCATGAATGGCGCGCGGGGGCACTACGTCGGGGGGAAACTCCGCTGCCGCGGCAAATCACCGCTCAGCGGACAGACCTCCGACGCGATCTCATGGCGACATGGAGACAGCGACTGTCGCAACCCAGTGCAGGGCACGCCACAATAGTGGCGATAAGTCCCCTCTTTGAGGAGTGGCTAGAGAGGCGCCACGGCGCCCTCACCTTCCGCCTGACGCAGGTCCTCACCGGACACGGTTGTTTCGGGAGGTTCCTGCACCGAATCGGGCGGGAGGAAACGCCCGGGTGTTATCATTGTGAGGATCGTCCGGAGGACACGGTGGCGCATACCGTGGAGGTCTGCCCCGCTTGGGCGGAGCTCCGCCGTGTCCTCGTAGCGGCGATCGGCGGCGGCGACCTCTCGCTCCCGGCCCTGGTTCAGGCCATGGTCCGGAGCGAGAGGGAATGGGAAGCCGTCACCTCCTTCTGCGAAGCAGTCATGCTAGCGAAGGAGGTGGCGGGACGTGAGAGGGAGAGAATCTCACGTCCCAGCCGCCGCGGGCGAAGCACCGGGCGTCGGGGGCCACGTGGTGGCTCCCGGCCACCGTAGGCGCGGGCCTGTGGACGGTGAGTAATGGGTTAGCTCACCGTCCGTCCGTCTTATGACGACAGGCCGTGTCGACGGCGCGTTCGTGTTCCACGCGCGCCTCAAAGAGATGTCAGCAACCAGGAAGGGGCCCGCAAGGGCCGATGCCTGCCGGGGCTGCGGGACTGTTCGAAAGAGATACCGTGGCCCTGGAACACAAAGGGCAATGAAGGAACATGGATGGGTTTTAGTCAGTAAGAGTCTGACACTCCCTCCCACTCCACCCAGAGCGGGAGAAGTCATTTGATGATTTCCCATCGGTAAAAAAAAAAAAAAAAAAAAAAAAAAAGGTGGACCGATGACCTGGTGAGATTCGGTATCCGCTGAATACAAGGTATAAACGGACCCTACACGAAGCCGTCAACCAAGCATTCCGAACATGAAACTAAGTATAAGTCCCGTCACGTAAAAAGAACGCTGAGCGACAGTGGAGGGGATGTGTTTGCGCACGTTATACTGTCTCGTCCTAAAGTACTAAGCTATTGTTTTATAATATAAGTATAATTGTTTCATTGTAGAATCGTAATAGGTACTTTACTAGCTTCTTAGTACTTTGGAAAAGCCTAGAATAACAAGAATTGAGAAAGTTTATTTGAGCGGTCAGCGTTCTTCGTTCTTTTTACGTGACGCGAACTGTAACACTGCGCAAAAAATATTTCTGGGAAACGACTTTATTTTTGGGGAGTAAAATCATGGTTTCCAGTAGTACTCAATGTAACGCACTCAAAACATTATGCGGATGGATCCATTGAATAGTACAGGGGTCATGGAGGTATTTAAAGTAAAGTTACAACATCTAAAACCTAAAATAAAAGAACTTTAATCTCCAATATCTCCGTAACTAGATGGTTCCCAGATTTGGTCAAGAACAAAATATATCGCAGTGACGGGGTATAAAGTGCCTCTCGCCTTCGTTAAGGGTATTTTTACAGCCATTATGGGAGACACAGAGATAAGGGCAGGAGGATGATGATATGGGAACACAGGACCATTCGCTGTGGTGACGAGGAGCTGAAGCAGTTAAAATGGTAAGGATCAGGAGTGCCCAGTGAGATGATGCAGGCTACAGATATAAACACATAAACTATGTTGAAATCAATGGAACAGTCTCCTATATTTACATTATTTGTAGTTGCTGCAGTTAAATGTTCGGCCGGAGAAACAATACAATCGTTTGAAGTCGGCGCAAATAAACAAAACATTGCAAGTTTATGAGTTCGGAAATAGATTCGTGTAGTTTTACTGTTTACCTAAATATACATAATGGGCGGTGAGATACCTGTCGATGGGAAGTCTTAGGGTCTGTTTCCACCAAGCAGAAAAATCCTCCCATTGAATTTTAACTTTAAGTCAATATTGATGCAGCCCTTCAGTGACAACAAAAAGTGCGCGAGGATGTTTTCGCTTGGTAGTAACTAACCCTTAAGGATTTAGCACATTACACAGACTAGACGCCGACTCCACTCAGACTCGAGTCACAGTAAAACATTGAAATGCGAGCTTTGTAACGAGTTCCTCGACTCGAGTTGACTGCCTCGTTGGTCTAGTGGTCACAATTGTGACTGCGGAATGCTCCGCAGTCACGGGTTCTGGGTTCGATTTCTGGGTCGGGCAACGTGTTGGGTTTTTCCAAAAGGAATTTCTCAGTAACAGCCAAGGTGTCTGGATTTGTGGTGATTTATGGTAATAGGTTCGCTCCCTACTAAATGGGACTTAAAGATAACCATGTGAATCATACAAGATCATGAAAGACATAAAAACTGTTGATGAAAAACAATTCAAACATACATACATAGGTACAGAACACGAAGCTACACAAAACGGTCAATTTTTACCAATCAACCTTGAACCTAATAGTTATGCGATAAAGTTTAAAATCTATTAAAGAAATTTGACAGAATGTAGAAGCTTGGTGTGCCGGCGTCTGTACGTATATTGAAGTTGAACACCTGCTAGTTGTTCAACACACACTCCATCATCACACGCATGGTTTGTTACATAAACTGTTTATATTCAAAATAAATATGTTATGAAAATCATGCTTTATTATTTCTTTGTTTAATATGATCTCGGAAACATATTATAGCAGGTACTACCAGGTTCCCTGACTGTCTGCCACTTTTCACTCTTATGATTAGAGTAATAAGGTTGAAAAGTGCTCGACCATCAGTGAGCGCGGCAGTATCTACTCCTGACCGTTTTTGGCCACCGCGGTCAATCTCAGCGGGGATTAGCCATCGGCGCAGGAGATATTATAGTACACAAGTGTGCAACTGCAATATTCCCTTACTCTCACAGTCCTATGGGGAGGCAATCCGACACGACCGGAGACAGATCAAGTGAAGGGTGAACAGCTTAACGTGCGCACCGAGGCACGGGGCACACCAAGTTCATTATGGGAAAAACCAAAAGTACTTTACCCGACCTGAACATTGAACATAGGATCTCGAGCTGAGCAGTAGGGCTGGCGAATACTAGACCAACGAGGCAGCCTTAAACATAATGCTGTACAACCTATGACTGACCTCTTAGTTAAAACATCACCTAAGTTAAAGCACATAAAATAAATATCAGTGCGTCAGTCTCTCTGGATTGCTTCATAACGCGCGACGCTCTTTACACGACCTCAGACGATGCAACTTGCAACGCCATTTACGGCAATTGTCACGTGCATTTCTCACCTGAGGCCCTAGCAGGAGCGCGCGATGTAAAAGCAACGTAAATACGTCTATTTTAAATGAAAAAATACTCGTTTCATACAAGTTATTTTCATAATTTTAAGAATTTATTCATATCTATGGATAATACTGGTCGTGCTTGTTGCAAACAATTTAACTAATGCTGTAGGATAACTGCATTTTCGATTCAAAAATCGAACTTACGTTTACACAACGCGCTCGTGCTAGTTGCGGTGACTCGCGAGCAATCTCGCTTGGTTTCTCCTCCGTCGCAACACGCGTGTAGCTCGCAGCCTGGCGGTGAGTAGGTGTAAGATGGCGTTTCCCCTCCAGCCCCATTGAGTCTAAATTACTGTTCCAATATAGGCGTCAGCTGCTCGCTCCCACGGGTACTCACGTCTTTTTCCTCATGGGTGGAAGGAGGCACGTAATATTAACAACGAGGATTGTTATTGTTAATTTGATGCCGTTTCGAGCTTACTTTAGGGCCAGCCAAAAAGGTACATCTCGCTTGTTGCCAAGAAAGAGTCTACATGTGTTTGGTACGGTTATTAAGTGTCCAAAAGAGGACGACTCTATCCTATCCTATTACCAGGTACGGGCGTTTAAATTTAAGCAAAGCATCATCTCATCTAATTACCTAATACTATTCAGCGCTTGTGAATGTGTATGAAGTTTCATAGAGACAAACTCTAATGGCTGGAATTGAGTAGCTATCTTATTGACTTACCCTTTTAATAGGTACTATTAACATGTATTCCTTTTAAACTTTAAACATACACTATTGAGCTTTGGTTCCCATTATCATGATTATGTTGCCACTGATGGGGACGGGCCTCCACAGGGTCACCACGCGTGTCCAGTACCGGTTGGTAGAAGTCATATGTTTTTGATTATTTTATGTCTAATACATTCCAATTTCCTCACGACAATTTCTTACACCGGTGATGGTGATGGCATCATCCCAGCCGATTTTGGCCTCAGCAGCCTCCATAGGAGACGACCAACCCGAACCGTGCACCTTTTCTCGAAGTTTTACAAGTGCCCATGGATGCAAGTCTATATGAAATGAAATATATTGACATTGAGTGGTGATGAAATAAACACTAAGTAATGCGTCCTCACGACTTACGACTTGTAAGTCGGGCCCACGGAGCTTCGGTTTACCGAAGCATTTATTTTAATTCGAAGCAGCTATTGATCGCGCGGTCACGGGGGCGGGCTGGTAGGGAAGGGGTCTAATAATAGGTGCTCTCATCCCTCACCGTATTTATAGGTATATTATCGAGATGAGTTTCTGTGATTATTTCGTTTATTCTGCTGAAGGCAGAGTACGGTTACGGTTTTTGAAAGAAGCTCTAACTTGTTGGCCCTATGCGACACGCGATTTGCAACAGTGACTGCAAAGAAAACGAATGTGAGAAATTGCTAGAAAAATACGACGAATCATCAAGACGTGTGACGAAAGATGTGACTTCCCTTAAAGCATGTCGCGACGCAAGCCGTATCACCTGAGGTCATGCCCGAGGAGCACATGGTTCTGGCTAGGTTTGTGTTGTGGACAACGGTACGCTACAACATCTATCGTCAAAGTTATTACAACATTCTATGCAACTGCTCTTTTGCTCCTTTCCGGCCACAACGCGGGCGAAGTCACGAGCAGATGCTAATTCTTGATAAAATACTAGCTTTTGCCCGCGGCTTCCCTCCTATTATGGTCAGAAATTATGAATGTTTTAATGTACCCTATGTCACTGGGGAATAATTTAGCTTCCCATTAGCTGTGCCATTAGTGATAGAATTTTCGGAATTGGATCAGTGGTTCCGTGGGTAACCCCCTACATCCAAACTTAATCTTAACGTCTTTATAATATTAGTATGGGGTGCCCTTCACGAAAAACTTTTCTCAAGAGCTTGTATGAAACGTGTTGCGCCGCCAATCAGGACGTGACAGCATGTCACAGCGTCGCTCTCGCCAACATATTGATAAAGTTTGGACAAGTTCCCCGTTGTTTGAACATCGTCGACATACATGTCATATTGTGGCGTAGTTTATTCCTTTAATTTTGAAGGTTACAGTTTGTCCCACGAGGGTACGAGCGCACTTTTTGCCGCTTTTGCGATTACCACGTATCGGTACATCACTCCTAACATACAGGGTGTAAGCGGCCCTTCACGAAGCCGTCGATTCTGTACAATCAAACTAAGTAACTTTACGCAAAAATTATTGCTGGGAAACGACTTTTTTTTTTGGGTCGAAAATCACGTTTTACAGTAAGACTCAATATAACGCACTCAAAACATTGTGCTGATAGATGGATTGAATAGTGCGGGGGTCGTGGAGATGTTTAAAGTAAAAATCTTACATTAAAAACAAGTATTTAAAAAAAAAACTTGTGAAAAAGTTGGAACTTTGACCCCCAATATCGTAACTAGAAGGTATGGTCTTGCTCTAGAACAAAAAAATGATCGCAATGACGGGGAGAACAAGTGCTTTTCGGCTTCGTTAAGGGTCTTGTTACATCCTTTATTTTGACCGTGTAAATATTGCACTTTAGTAGAAAATAGCGCGTGGCGGGACGAGCTGGACAAAACTAACGACCAGTGGCCCACATTAGCCCTGGATCGAAACAACTGGAAGTCATGGGGAAAGGCCTTTGCCCAGCAGTGGGATGACGCATGCTAACAGTATCAGTACCTATGAAACTATTCAAAGTGGAAATTCACCATATAGAATTTTTTCATTGGTCATTTTGTTTTAATCTTCGATATGACTTACTGAACCCTTGGTAACCGTACGTGAGTCGATAACGATGTGTCTTTCACCTTGTGTGTGCACTACAATGTCCAGAAACCCAGATAAAGTAACTTCTACCAGCAATAAATACGGTTCTTATGTCAAAAATGTATGACACTGACATTAGCTACCAAAAAGCTTAGTATGTCAATCCTGTGGTCGTAGATATGCAGTTCCCACTTCTCTATGGCCTCGGTTATCTGTGTGCTATATAGAAATGTATTAATTGTTGCAAGTCAAAATGAAAGTTGTTATTGAGAGCGTGATGGTATTACGGAATTAGTCCGCTCATAATGTGCCTAGCCTTTTCCAAACTATGTTGGGATTGGTCTCCAGTCTAACCAGATGCGGCTGGATATCAGTATTGCACATGGAGCTTCTGCCTATCGGACTTCACTCGATGGTTAGTCTAGTTGTCACTTTCTGGCTTCTAACCACCAGGAACGACTGTTAAATATCTACAAATTACTGAATGTGCTTCCCAAGTCTCGGGGGAGTCTCGCTGTGTAATGGATGGTCACCCATCCATAGACTGACCTCGGCAAGCGTTGCTTAACCTAGACGAGTTGCTACTTTTTAGCCACCATGAGTCCTCACTTCTAACTTCAAATTTTGTTCCCCTTCGTAAATTAACCGTATTAGGTACAGTTGCGACAAAAAATAGAAACTTGCTGTAAACTCTCACTAAAGCATGGGTTTTTATAGCGACCGCGGGACACGACTGTACGCGCCTGTACTTGACGGGTATAAACGATGCCGATTTCTCGCGGTCGCACCCGCCGAGTAAGTGCGGAATAAGTCACATTTGACGCGATTAGGCGCGAGATTAGTCACATTAAGTTTCAGGGAGTTATGTATTACACGATTAGTTGAAGCTTTGTCTTGATTTAGTGTTAGGTTGATTTAGTCTAAAGGTGAGTATAGACTACAACATTTTCTGGAGCATTTCTGTGTAATGTAACGTTCTTACGAATGGTACAATACAGGCAAAAGCTGTTTCCAAAGCATTTCAATGTAATGTAACGTTCCTGCGAATGCTCGGCGTTATGTTACGGGTAAATCCTCCCTCGGGTCTCCCTCCGCGTCACCCCGCAACCGCGCATCGCCCGCACTCGTGGCTCGACGAAATGTTACACCAATACGCTCGACGAAATGTTACACCAATACGCTCGTTGGTTTGTAAGAAAGAGGCGAGCGTGCTCGACGTTTAGTTCGTAAAAGGATGATACACTAGAACATATCATAGAGCGGCTCGTTGTTCTGTTACAAGTAAATATTTTAGTCTATACTCACCTTAGTCTATACTCACCTTAAGGAAAAGTCAAAACATGGGCACTTATAAAACGTCAAAAATTGGTGCTCGGTTCGGGTTGGTCGTTTCCTGTGGAGAAACACCGGCAAGAAACTCCATGGTTACTCTTTTCAAATCATTTGGTATTACAATATTATCATGTTACAGCATTAATACTTGGGGGACAGCGTAGGCCCGACAATAAGTCGCTGCTTACTACACAAATAAACGTAAAACAAGATAAAAAGTTATCAGGCATCTGGAAATCTACAAACCCTACAATGTTCACACATTCACAAACAATCGGTAAAAAAGAATCTATACAAAGGTAACAACATATTAGAAAACACTAAATTAACCATGTGTCACAAATATTGTCATCAGTGCTGTAACTATTCTGGGTCTACACTATGTAATGGTGGCACTACACTAGGCAGATCTGGCCAAATATTTGCCTTCTATCATTAAAACATAGTGAACCATATCGCGATAGGTTTAAAATACATTTTGGTTTGATCCAATATCGCGAAAATTTTGACAAATACGCCAAGGGAAGTGCCAGCATAACATAACATCTTATGAAACACTAGCACGTTGCCCGCGACTTCGCCCGCAGAAATTGTGATAGCTCGGCCAATTTGCATGATATTAATGTAATTTATAGCCAGTTACTTCCTGACAATTTAGCTTTCTAACGGTGAAAGAATTTTTGAAGTTGGTTCAGTAGTTTTTTCGTTACAAAAATACAAATCTTTCCTCTTTATAATATTAGTGTAGTTGATTTAAAAAAAAAAAACAATTTAAAGCCATTTGGGCATTGACCTAACCTATTGTGTTTTGTAAACCATTACTGCATCCAGATGAACCCCAAACATTGGCTATCACTCCCTGCTTTACCACCATAAGGTTGAATATCACTTGTACGCCATAAAACGAAGTTGTCAAATTTATTAAAGCAAATGCAAGGTCGGATATACTTTTCTGATGTTGCTCATGTAATATACGAGTAATACTTACCTAGTTACTTTTAGCCTGTGTTATCCCACAGCTGGGCAAAGGCCTCTTCCCATGTCTTCCAGTTCTTTAGAAACAGGGTTAATGTGGACTGACGTTGACTTCTGTCCAGCTCGTCCTGCCATCTTCTACGAGGTCTGACGCGACGCCTTCTGGCTCCGTCACGGCTCCAGAAACTGGTTGTTTTGGCCCACTGCTCGTCGGCCATACCTCATACGGTAAACGTGGCCAGTCCAGTCCCACTTCAGCTTAGCGGCTTTTTGAGCAATGTTAGTAGTTTGTGTTTTGGGGCGCAGTGCGGTGTTGCGAATAAAGGGTGTAAAAAGACCCTTAACGAAGCCGAAAGGTACTTGTTGTCCCCGTCATTACGATCATTTTTTTGTTCTAGTCCATACCTGGGAACCTTCTACTTACGGAGATATTGGGGGTCAAAGTTCCAACTTTTTCACAAGTTTTTTTTTTTAAATACATGTTTTTAATGTAAGATTTTTACTTTAAATACCTTCACGATCCCCGTACTATTCAATCCTTCCATCAGCACAATGTTTTGAGTGCGTTACATTGAGTTTTACCGTAAAACGTGATTTTTCACCCCAAAAAAAAAAGTCGTTTCCCAGCAATAATTTTTGCGTAAAGTTACTTAGTTTGATGTACAGAATGCTTGGTTGACGGCTTGGTGAAGGGTCAGTTTACACCCCGTATAATCATAGGAATATCTATAAAGCTGGCTGTTCATATCGGATCAAAACAAAATGTTTATTTATGCCTATTGCAATATAGTTCTCTTTGTTTTAATGATAGAAGGCGAATATTTGCCCAGATCTGCCATGTAGTGCCACCATAATACAGTAAAGCTGAAGAATAAGTGTGTGTTTGAACGCGCAAATCTATGGAATTACCAGTCGGATTTGATTTTTCCATTTGAATGTCCTAGTTTTGAACATCAAGCTACGATCCTTAGGAGTCGAGCCGAAAGAGAAACAGCTATACTACTACTAGCTTCATAATAAAATCCATGCTTAAAATTAAAAGCTCGACGCAAATTGATTGATGAATTGATAACGATTGATAAATCGCCAATGACGATAATTGAGCGGTTTTATTACCGCGCCAAATGAATGAATGATTGATTCCGATTCGTTTCATGTCGTTCAGTTCCGTAAGTTGATTGATAACGGTATTGGTGAATGAGTAATTTGAACCGTTCCTGTTTTTTATTTATGTTTTGACTGCTTCGTTGGTTAAGTGGTCGCAATGCTCAGAATGAGGTCTTCATAATGAGTGTTTCAGGCACGTTCATAAAGGCGTCATTTGTGGTTGTGGTTTCTTCTAATGTCTGTTTTTTAATCCCTGAGACTAAATTGACTAGTGAAAATGTCAAAACTGACATAAATCATATTAAAATCTATGTCAGTTAGCCATTTTTACTTGTCAATTTAGTCTCAGGGATTAAAAAACAGACTATAGGCAAGCGTGCTCCACCCTGAGCCGCGTCATCACTTCATGAGGCGAGTTGCGGCCAATCGCAAGCCTATTTACTATTAAGAAAAAAATACTGGTTTTGTTCGGTACGCCCACGTTTCGTAAGTTATGTTTAAATCCCATGTATCTAAACTAATAGGAGCCTTCCCTACATAACTAAAGGGAAAATCTCGTCATGTGATCTTTATGATCTCGCCAGTGAATGTAATTCAAATGTATTGAAACCGTTCTCATTCAAAACAGTTCATTCAAATAAAAACTTCGTTCAATGGACTCACGATCCGTTCAGAAACCTCATTTCAAATCCTCGGCTTTTGAATGGAACGTTTTATATTGCTTGGGAGCCCCTTTACACTCCATCATATAATGTGAATGGTACTTCATAGATATGGAGCTCGTGGCTAATCATAGCCGCACGGGTCGATCTGCTAGGTTAATCAACGCTTGCTGAGGACGGTTCGTGGATGCGTGGGGATCATTTATTCTAGCGAGTTTCTAGTAAATAAAAAATTTAAAAAAACATTTGGCCTTGTTTGCAGTGTGAATATGATTATTTGCTGAACGTAGTACATAGGATAGTGTTTCATGATAATAAAAGAAGAAGTTTTCAAGTTTTTTTTTTTTCTTTTTTTTCTCAAGAAGTTTTCTGAAACAAACGAGAATATTTTTTTAATTCAGATAACTTTAACATTTTTGAGTTAAGTATTATTTGAAAAAAAAAATAAACCAACATTGTGATAATATCAGAAAAAAGTTAAATTAAAAATTTTGCTGATGAATTCATTCAAACAAAATGAAGAATGGAATAACATAAATACGTAATTAACCAAACGTCTATTCTTATTAATAGGTTCGATGCTTGTGCCCAGATTGACGTAGTACCTGCTGCCAGCACTACCACTACGTTAACCTGTCCATCACACTTAAGACTTGCCAAAGTCCTGCAGATCAGCAGACCAGCCTATTACCGACTAATTGACACGCGTGAAGTGCCACCAACCGTAACGACATGCGGTGAGCATTCACGTCACGCGTCACTCCAAACTGACCAATTAGCAGCGAGCGTCCTCCATGTGGTGAGCGCTCACGGTGTGTTCTGATTGGCTCATTCCAATTGATGTGTGCTGCGTGTCTTGCCATACATTATTCTAGCTAATGGCGTTATAATATTAAGCTTGTAAATATTACATCATGTAAAGAGAAAAGAAAAAAACTATTAAAGGAGCTCACTCATACACTACCCAAGCAAAGTGCATAACTAGGATACCCCTTGGCAAGACTATGGTTCCTTTCGGCTGTCTGCTGACTGTCAAACAGCGTGTTCCGACAGCGATTGCGGAGCGGATAAATAAGGTGTTGAGAGCATGCCACGTGCCTTCGCGAAGCAAAAAATATTTTTGAAGCCGAAAGCGAAGTCGATTAATCGGCTACACCTTCAGTCGAAGCCGTAAGAAATTCCGTTCATGATTGGCTGAATGGTAAATAACAAAATGTATTTTTTTTTTCTATTTAGAGTTTATCTTGACTGTATTAAAAATCTTTACGAGTTGAATAAAAGTACCTTGCAACTTGTCAAAACAAAAATAACAACACTTTAAAATGTATGATTCTCGCCCCGGAACAATTCGTTCAATTTCGGTGCTTGCTAGAAACCTTCATCTTCGGCCAGAATTTCGGCCAATTATGGCTGAAGCCGAAAGTGGCCAAAGCCGAAGATTCAGTTGGACACTACAAACAAGTCAGGCGCGCGAAACGCTCGACATACTTATGTCGAGCGTTTCGTCGAAATAGGAGTTCCCTAAACGTACGTACCGACTGTATCGGAAGCGCTTAAATCCGGCTCGCCTAATAGGTCGGTCCTCTGGTGTGTGACAAGGCTAAGTGCTCGCCGACAGACGTTCGCAGTCCCTCAGGAGTTGGACTAAGTTAGCACGCCTAAATGACAGTGGGCATTTGGCCGCTTTATATCATGACTAACTTATCCCCGCGGCTTCTCCCGCGTGCAGTTCGGTACTTGACCCACGTGATCTTACTACCGGTATAAAAGGTATCCTATGTGTTTATACAGATTATACACTAGGTCTGTGTGCAAAATATCATTGAAATCCGTTCTGTAGTTTTTGCCATCCATCCTCCCAAACATTCACATTTATAAAGTAGTAAGTTTGATCCTTTATAAATCAAGGCAAGGAAGTAGCACCACTCAAGAATATTATAACAATGTCAGGCCCTAGTCAGCACCATAGTGACAGATGGAAGACGTAATGCCGGGTACACATTGGTGAAACGTAACATGTAATGTAACACACGCTGTAACAAATTCGCCTGTTGTTGGATTACATTTCATGTTGCATTGCATAAGTCTGGACGGCTCATTCATGTTAAATTTCACGGCATATAAGGCATAACAATTACATGCAACTTATAAAAAGAATATCAATTGAAGACCTCACGTTTAAGGACAACCCTCAGTTATTATAAATCTACTAACGTCGTCTCTTAATATAGGAAATCATCGCGAACATTTGTTTGGAGAACCGCAACGCGCCATCTGCCGAGCACGAGTGGGTGTTTTCACAAAAAAAAACAAAAGAAAACCGATGATCGTTTTTATTATGGTTAGGGCGCTTTCACCGTTAGTTTCTTTTTTTTTTATTTGACACAAAAAGACAATAATTACGATTATATCCGAATTTTAAATCAAAACGGTGGTACAGCCTTCGATATGAAACAAAAATTCAAGTGCCAAACAAATAAGTGACGATCAAAACTGTCCGTAACCCAGTAAGTTCGCGCTAAATGGAGATCATTGGTTAACCTATTAGGAGGGGCGAGAGACGTATGCCCGGAACATTCTATGCTCGTCACTGATAATCCAATTGGGAAAAACTAATAACTTAGAATTCGGTCTGGATCTGTTGGAAGTGTAGACTGACTAATGTCAATTTGTGGGCAAAGATTTTTTTGTAGTACAAATAAAAGGAGTGTAAAAAGACCCTATACATAACTAGCGCAATGTGATTGTACTGTAGTACATCTCTGCCTAACCCTTCGGAAAATACAGCCGTTATATTATGTATGTAAAACAGTAGAAGATTCCTAGACCATCCTTAACGGTGGCCATTTCTTTTCAGGAACTCGCAGCAGCGACGCCAACGCAGCGGAACTGGCGCGGTATCCTCATAGCCCTGCTGGTGATCGCAGCGGTCCTGGGGCTGATCGTGTTCAGCATCGCACTGCTGACGCCAGCTGGTGATGGGGGCAGAGTCAGGGGCAGACGGCCCACGCTACACGATGTGCTGGGGGAGCATTATAAGCCCTTTAACGGGACTTGGCTTACAGGTGAGGTTTTAATCTTATTGGAGTAGTAGCACACTTACAAAGCATGAATCAAACAGGATTTGAAAATATTTAAGGATGTGATAAAAAGTAATAATCGCAACAATTTTCTCGAAAAAATAGTCAGGTGTCCCGTACATTTGGGTCGAGTAGGTATTGAAGATTTGTATGGTACACCTGAAATTATTTTACATTGTGTGTAGTTAAAGAACTATTAATAAATAACGAATAACTTGTCAATATCCTTACGGTATCGGAAGATATATTTGGGCAAAACCTGCCGAGATTGTTCAAAGGGCACAAATCATAATTGAAAGAGGTGTGCAACTATAAACATTGTCATGTTTAATTAATACAGGAATTCATATTGTTTCTGGGTGTAAATTTACTTGTTTTATATTTTATGTTGTTGTATTTTGTGACTTATAGCATTGTATTGGACGAGTCTGTAATGTTGCTCTATTTGGTGGTAAATAAATAAATAATAAACTTCACGCGAATTTACGATTCTAAATTCACTTACTACATATTTTTATGAGCGTACAGTAAATTCTTACGTTAAAAAATATATTCTTAGGAAGATTACCTATGATCTACATATATTCGTCATATAATTACGCCGTGCAGGGCAATTCACGTCTACTTTTTAAAATTTATTTACATGAAATGTGTTCGGTTAGAAAGATAATTATTCGGCAATCTCTGCAATATGTATACGTATATCAATACAGATCAAATGCATTTTAATAAAACTTAGTTCATAAATTAATGCGGGTAGTCGTAAAAAGGCGTTATCTCACCGTTTATGACGTCATTACGCGTGAAATATGAGGTTCAAGAAATGTTTAACGTGATTTATATTACAACTTTGTATTTAAAATGTTTGAGACCTCTGTCATCTTAATCAAAATTGAGGAAAATCAACCTGTTATTCAAAACATGGTACCTACAGCAGCTGGCAAAATGTCAAGTGTTTTAGTTAGCATCAGCATAACATAATCATCCTAAAATGTTCCTACTGCTGGAACCAAAGAGATTTAAAAAACTTATAGAATGATGCCGAACATTTTAGATTTTGACACACGAATGTTACTTGACAAGTGGGCGTATGACACTAAGCAGAACGATTCGTTACTAAGTAGTAACAAGTATTGGATTACGATTTTCTTGGTCTTGTCCCGACTATCGCTCGTAAATATTTATATGTCAATGGCTGGAACATACACTTCCTCTTAGAGATAGGTCGTAGTCTACCACGTGGATCCAGTGCGGGATGTCTGGTGGATGTCACCATGTTTTCGAAATTTTCAGTTCTAGAACATGACGGTTTCCCTTCAGTTCATCGTCATCATCATTTCAGCCTATAGACGTCCACTACTAGACATAGGCCTCCCCCAAGTGGCGCCACATTGACCGGTCCCGCGCGTCTCGCATCCAGAGGATCCCCCCAACCTTCACCAGCTCATCGATCCACCTAGTGGGAGGCCTTCCCTTCACTTGGTGATCAAATAATTTACTCAAAGTAAAATGCCTCGCCGGATTCCAATATACGACCTTACACTTGTGAATCATGCTGATTCCACTGGGCTACCAAGAAAAAAAGAAAGAAGAATATTTATTTGTCGCAAAGACATGACGTGCACACGAAATAGGACCAAAAATATTCTCAATAAACATACAAAGGTACACCTCTGCCTAACCCTTCGGGGATTACAGGCGTGATGATACAACGCAAAACAAATATTTACAAACACAACAGGACGGAACAAAAAAGTTGACATGACTCCAACAAGAAGGTTACCACTCAGAATGATGCTGTGCTATAGGGGGCTCGCAGGGCTCGCGCATAGCTGGTTTTCAGTGGTCACCAGAGGAAAAAAAACCACCACTGGTTAAAAATTAAAAGTAATTTATTCAAATCAGGCTGATCAGCACTTAACAAACGTCAAAGTTTACAAGAGACAGTCCCCCAAACCGCCCTTCGCCACTGGTATTTTAATTGGCTGTTATTATATTCATACGCTGAGAATCAGCTAGGTAGTGTTAAAGACAGAATTAAGAATATAGAATTCAACAGTATCTTAGATCTTTTTCAATAAATCCTAGATCTCACAACCATTGGGTAACATTTCAAATAGAAGAACTCGTGGCTACCTGTACAGGGTCACATAATAAATTCATAGTGTCACGTCTCTCCCCGTTACAGCGCCCCAAATATTCTAGGCCTCGTCTGAAAATTCTTATTCATCCGAAAATTGTATGCTTCAACTCAGGACACGGTTTTAGAACACCCAGGGGAATACACGACCAGTAGTAAGGTATGATTCAAGGTAGTATTAGTTTTTCATACCAGGATTGGGGCTCTCCGTCGTATGTCTAATATGTCTATGTATCTATCAGAATAGGAAACCAGATCCATGTTATTTTGGCAAAAAGTATGGGCCAGCAATTTAATTTTAAAATTTCATGTTTGCTTTTGGCTAAATAATAACAGCCGCACGAGTCAAACGTCAGGTTAGCTGCGCTTGCCTAGGTCGGTCCGTGGATGGGCGACTGAAAGTCTGACAACACGTCTTACCAAGAGGTATCGTATTACCCAGTACTAACTGGGTTAGGTTAGATAGCAGTTGCTCCATTTGAAATACTGGTTTTCAGCTGCATCCGGTTAGACTGGAAGCCGACCCGGGAAAAGGCTGGCAGATGATGATGCTGATGGTGTTT
This sequence comes from Noctua pronuba, assembly GCA_905220335.1. Taxonomy (NCBI): domain Eukaryota; kingdom Metazoa; phylum Arthropoda; class Insecta; order Lepidoptera; family Noctuidae; genus Noctua; species Noctua pronuba. Next base: position 15,044,489 of record LR999913.1, read on the forward strand.
TCCATACTCAAATAGTTTACAGCGATGAGTTAAATGTCCAAACCCAGTAAAATTGTACACTAAACTATCTTTCTACCACTTTTCGCTTCTACACCGAATATTTTAACACAACCTAGTTTTTTTAATCGAACCGAAACCGATAGGTAAGAACTTGTCAAACTATACTTTAACATTACTTAAGGTACCCGAAATTAAAAAAGCATTTCATTAAAGGAATGCTCAAGTAGAGTTGGATAAGTTCCTGCCGTGTGCCTGCCATCAATATAATAAAGAAACAGACCAGCCATTTTGGCAGGTACAATGTTAGGCTCCTTTTTCATCTAGAACCAATATTGACGCGAGGGTAACATTCTCGAGACTCGACGTTGTTTGCACGATATACTCGAACCATGGAGTAATGAGAAAATGGAGAGTTCACATGAGCTGTCAGTCACGTGACCACTGTCGACCAAGGAACAAGGGACAAAGAGAGAGAGCTATACCATGCTCCGTTAGAAGTAACACTTGGACTAAGAAAATTTACAATTAATAAAGACACAGTTCAGCGCAGTCAAAGTGCAATTGTTACGATAGTTGTTGCATTTTAGCATGGTTATAGAAGTCCCACCTATGCTTATTGTGGTCTTTGTCTTCTAAACGCAACATCTGTATCTACCATTAACTGAAAATCTTATTGTGAGTTGTAGAATTTTAGGTGCTACAAGTAGCTATTTCGGATTTTTATAGTATCTAAAAATAAGCGCGACATGCATGGATCATCTTAACTTATAATGGTTTGAATCTTCCTTTTGCTACTTGACATGTAAAGTTAGTTTAGTTCTTTCACATATTTTTGGGTTGAAATCCACACGAAACGAATATTGTTGAAAAAAAGCGAGTACGATCCGTGGCTTCTGGTGGTAGATTTGTTTCTGTAAACTGCTTTCGAAGGTATACATAAAAAAGGTTTGATACTGGCTGTTTCGATATTTTTCTCCATAAAAGCAATGATATCTTTTGGAGAAAGCCGGGTTTAATTATTGATGTGATTTAAAAAAACAAGGAATTGGTCAGTACTAGCTGGGAAGATTTGTGCCCAGTTGCTGCCAATAAGACCCCTATTACATGAGAGATGAGACTTCAACGTAACTGTCTCCATAGTACCTCTGCCTAATCTTTCGGGATTTTTTTTATCTCAAAACATCCCATAAACATAAACTAGTGTTAATGGTAGTGAACCGATGGATGGTTTAATTTTTCCCAAAAATATTTCCAACGTAAAAACAATAAACACAATAATTATTGTATTTTTCCTGACGGCCTATAGTAACACAAATATCTTTGCTATTTTTAATAACACCCTGTTTTTCCCGGAGTGACGGGTAGACAGGTAAACAAGCTGAAATATATGTACAATAAAACCAGTTTACTGTGACACTTTATGGAGGCGCCACTTTCAAAGGCTCGTCACCATAATACGGTACATTTTATTTAGTTCCATATATGGCCACGGATCAAGTTACATTGGTATAGGCAACAATGTTTGAACAACATTAATATTGGAATACCGTACTGGTCCCAAAATTAGATAAATGTGGGAATATTTATTTTGCGTTTTGTTTCTGGTTTATTACATTTTTGGTTTGAATAGCTTGCATTTGTCGGAGGGTTTCTCTATTGCTATGAATGTTTGTATGGGAAGTCATGGTTCATCCTTGCGATTGGTCTGACTCAAAAACATAACATCACGCCTGTAATCCGTGAAGGATTGGGCACAGGTTAACTACACCCATATTTCGCAAGTTATGTTAATCCTTATGCTGATGAAATCTATTGCCAGATTCCGGGCTTAAGCTGACAAATTCCTCATGGAAATACAAAAATCTTACGCAGAGCAGTAGCACCTGACTGTACTCTGAGACAGTCACGTGAGGTGAACCAAAGACAATGCATCAAAACCAAGAAAAACCACGAGTTGACGTAAGAGGAATCGACAGAGAGGGAATGACTCCTTGTGAATAGTAAACCCAAGAGGTAACAGTTAATCTGTTCTTTTTTTCATTATGTCATACAAACCTCTCAACCATCTCAACTCATCAATAAAACAACTTAACCTCAGGTTAAGTTGTTTGTTGGCCGAGACACAGTGAAATTCTGTCAGCGATAATAATGATACAGAAGTCATAAATGTATTGGATTCACATAAGCTACTTTTTTTTTTTTTTTTTTTATGAGCCTGTTGTGTCCCACTGCAGGGCAAAGGCCTCTCTTCCCTCTTTCCATTTGTCTCTGTCTTTGGCTATTTGGGCCCAATCCTTTTGACATGAGTCCAGCTCGTCACGCCATCTCCTTCTGGGCCTACCGCGTCGCCGCTAAGCTAATGAAAGCTACTGAAAAACATATTATACCATAACATCACGCCTCTCATCCCCAAAAGGTTAGGCAGAGGTGTACCTAATAGTACACCCACATTTCGCCTGTTATGTTTAAGTCCCATGTGATAGGGGGCGAGCTTGCCATCAACCGATGAATTCAGACTCCGTGGCTGCTACTGAGAAATTCCTGATGGAAAACCCAATAACAATTTGCCCAACCCGGGAATCGGACACAGGGCCTCATGCTCAGCAGTCGCGCTCGCGACCACTCGAACAACGAGGCAGTCAAACATAATTATATCAATCTTGTTGAAAGTCTTTGTATAAATACTCAATACTTTACCATTTATATTTGCTCAGACAACAACACAACACTTATATACACATATGTAGTTACTGCTTACCCACATTTCCTCAACCTGTCAGCCAACTATTTAATTCTCGCACTAGAACAAAAGAGGGACTACTAATTGGACGTTACGCCGAAAGATGTCGCTTTTCGGCACAATTTCCGACACAGAGAAGTGTAGGCGCGAGGTGGCGCGAGGTGGCTCGAGCCGGCTCGAATGGAATGCTCGAAATAGGCCCCAGCGCGCCTAACTTCGCCTTTTGTGCTCGAATGTAGAACACTATTTGATAAGGCAGATAATGAGGTTTTTCTTCCTTTGTTATTTCGACTTTCTGTTCTTTTGCCGTCATGTCGTACAGTCGTAGTTGTGAGCTCAAAGCCAAAGGAATATTGGTTTAGAGAGAGTTGCTGGGTATAAAAAAGCTGCGGGATTCGATAGAAAAACTGATAGAATTATTTTACTTTTTACTAGCTTTTGCCCGCGGTTTGGCTCGGGTTATGGTCGGAAATTAACCCACGGGAACGTTTAAACATAAACTATAACTCTCTAGGATAATGTGGCTTTCCGTTAGTAAAAGATTTTTTGGAATCGGATCAGTAGTTCCGAAGATTACCCCTACATCAAAACTAACTTTACCTCTTCAGAATATTAGTAGTGTAGACAAGTGCCTATTCTCACGATTCAAAAAAATAATCAGTCGACGTAAAGTCAAACTTTCATCCCCTGTGCAACCTTTAGGGGTTGAACTTTCAAAAATACTTTCATCCTGCTTACCTTTGTTATACTGGATGGAAGAGACACCGATGCACAAACGGTCTATCATACTGAGCCAAGCTTTCATCTACAATTGAAAAAAAACAGCTGTTTCTTACAAAAGTGCAATACCTAGTACCTACGTGGTAAAACGTATGGAACATTTGTTTTTTTTTTAATTACGTTTGTAAATTTTCTATGTGATTCATAATGATATACGTTGTGTTATGGCAGCTTTTTACAGGACATGCGATATTAAGATAACCTTTCTATTTTAAATCCTATACGCAAAATATACGAGCTACAATTACAATATCAATACATAAAAATGAAATTTCTGTAAATAAACAAATCACCCCCCAGCATACGTAGCGCGGGTTGAAACGGGTTGGAATAGACGTTAATATTTACGTGTTTCAACCCCTTGGGGAACCGTTCATTTTTGCCCTTTTTATGAAAATATATCTAGGATTGTAATAAGTGGTGTGCGGCAATACCGATCAGAGATTGAAAATGTGTTTAATTTAATAGAGGAATAATAAAAACCTGGCCAGAATAGATCAGACTCACACACTAACTGCTTGGCCACGAGATACACGCGTTGCAACAACGACTCTGGAGAAAATAAATGAAAGTGATTGCTTCCAGTCTTTGCTTTTGTGAAAGCATCCCAGAAGTCACCACGCCGGAACTCAGGGCGGTTTCAGACTAGCGTGTTTTGTAGCGCATATGAAATCGTATGCGCCTCATTACGCGCTAAAAAAAACACGAACGCGCGTACACGCGGTTATCCCGGCGTTTTCTCTTGATTAAAATGGCAGCTGGCAGCAAAAGTGACGACATATCGTCGAGTTCCGCGTTTGGATAAAGGCGCGCGTTTACGCGTTGAAAATACTCTAATCTTAAACCACTCTCATGCGGAGGAAACAAGTGTAGCGTGCGCGTGAGGCTGTAAGCGGTTGAAAGGGTTCGTTAAAAACTATACATTTAGCTTTTATTATTTTCCCTGCCAGCAGTAATAGTAATAATTAGTATTCAGTGAACATTTCCGCTTGATAACTATTAAGGTATTACAGATACAACCCTGCCACTGACAGACGTAAACCTCAAAGTATCTTTACAGCAGCAAAGCTTTTAGGCTCGTTACTGTGAAGTTTATTCACGTGCACACAGAATCAACGTTGCGTAACGCTATTGCAATCACAATCACAAAAATACGGGTATTCAACTACATCCGGTTTGACTGAAAGCCAACCCAATATAGTTGGGAAAAGCCTATGCAGGTGATGATAACTTGCAATAAAAATCCGAAGCATTTTGATAGATATTGGCTTCATACGTTTGAAAAATTGGTTTGGTCGATAACGTAATAATTCAACTGTTATTGTTGAGTTCAGTATAAGGTCCTGTGTTCGATTCCCGGGTCGGGCAAATTGTTATTGGGTTTTCCATCAGGAATTTTTCAGTAGCAGCCAGCGGAGTCTGAATTTGTGCCCAGTTGGTGGCAATAGGCTCGCCCCCTATTACATGGGACTTAAACATAACTGGCGAAATGTGGGTTTACTATTACACACACCTCTGCCTAACCCTTCGGAGATTACAGGCGTGATGTTATGATGTAATGTTATTGTTGACTTAACAAGATTATTTACATTGTATGTTACGCAATTAGGCTTCGGGGTAACCCTAATTAATGATTGAATGGATTAAATAAAATTAATACAATTTGAATTTGAAATGTAAAGTTAATTTATTGTGGAATGAATTTGGTATCTGGTCGATATACCGAGCGAATGCAAAAATAATCTTTGCTGTAACTGTTAAGTTCCTAAACATCAGATTAAACGATGGAAAGTTGGTAAAATTGCATAAAGTGAAAATCAAACAAACTCAAAAGTCTCTCAAACATACATTAGATATAAGCTAAAGATGAAACAGCTCAGTTTTCACATTACTTATTCAAAGCCGATGAAGTGCAGGTTCTCTTTTAAAAATCTCAGTTAAAAATAGACAAGTTTCATGCCCGAAGGCAGTGATAAGCCGGCTCTACCCGTTACAAAGAAATTTATAATTCATGAACGAAATAGAACAGGAGACTTAAAGCCAACATCAACAGTGTCACAGTACAGTTTATACGTTTGTCAGGGCAACAGGACATCTTGAAGGCCGAGGTTGAACCTTAACGTTAGTGAAAAGGGAGATCCATCACAGAGGCGAGGGTTCCATACAACCCCATTCCTACTGGCTTCCCTTTTAAAAATGGCACTCACTCAGACAAATCATAATAATCCCATTAAAGATAAGTATTTTGACCCTTCGCTACTGATCCATCATCATCATCCATAGCCTGACTTCACCCACTGCTGCTCACCCACAAAAAGGGTAAAGGCCTCTCTTTGCTTGTGCCAAGCTCTGCGTGCTTGTGCCAGCTTTATCCAGGATATTCCCGCAAGGCCAACAATGTCGTCTGCCCAAGGGTGATTGCCTTACCTGAAAGCAAGTCATCATCTCTCTCATCATCTTGCCTAGCCTTTTCCCAATTAATTTGTGGTTAGCTTCCAGTTGGATAGAATGCAGCCGAATACAAATATTTTACATGGAGCGATCATCTGACCTCCTCAACCCAGGTACTAGAAACCACGATACTCCGAGACTAGTTGTCAGATTTTTGAGCTTCTGACTTCCCGAAATGCAATCCTATAACAATGCCACTACTGGGACACAGAATTCCTCGGAAGAGAGTCGTGACCCACCACACGGGCCCTGTGCGGGTTGATAGACTTGTTAAAAGAGACTAGAGTCTTCGATCTTGGCCCTAGAACATGCCACATAACAGCATATTTTCCCTTCCTTCCCTTCTACACTACTAAACCGCACCACTGGTGGTGTCGTGGGGAATTTTTTTTCCCTTCTACACTACTAGTCCAGTGGTACCGTAGGGAATTGTAAAATACATGTAAATGAGTTCCCTTCCACACTACTAAGCCGCACCAATGGTAGTGTCGCGGGTATTTTTTTTTCCTTTCTGCACTACTGGTCCAGTGGTATCGTAGGTATTTGTAAAATAAATATATAAGCGTTCAAAAAAAAAAAAAAAAAATGAAAATGTTTTGGATCTATGCTAGATAAACTTATAGGTAATGCGTTTTTTTTTTTTTTCCCGCGACACTACCAGTGGTGCGGCTTAGTAGTGTGGAAGGGAACTCATTTACATGTATTTTACAATTCCCTACGGTACCACTGGACTAGTAGTGTAGAAGGGAAAAAAAATTCCCCACGACACCACCAGTGGTGCGGTTTAGTAGTGTAGAAGGGAAGGAAGGATATTTTCTGCCATGAGGATGCTAGATTCATTCATATGTACTGAAACAGCACGTAAAAATAGCATTAAGGTAAATATTGCAAATTTCTACTACTGTCTGCTTCTGGACATAAACCATCCTCACGCATCGCCTCAAAGACCGCTTCTGTGCTTCTCTTGACTTGATTCGCCAGGTCGTCGGTCTACCTAGGTAAGTACCCTCGCTGCACCTTCTAGCACACACCACAAATTCTTTGTCCGTAGTTGAAAAGTCTATTTCTTTTTCAAAACCCGACACAATGTTTTCTTCAACAATGTCATATTATATTAATACAAAATCTGCTTTCTTACGGAAACTTTGAACAACCTGTTGTATAGAGGAATATTGTTAAAGCCTGACCTACATTGTAAGCTGTTATATTGTTGAAAATCCACTCATAACGAAATGTGGTGTTACTTCCTTTGTATGTTTTGGAAATACCTCATCTTAATTTCAATACATCGGCTTAGCCTTTTCGCAACTATGTTGGGGTCGCATGACCCAACTTTCACACATATCAACACCTGCCTAACCTTATCCCACCTATGTTTGGGTCGACTCCACTCCAACGGGATTCAACGGGACCAGTATTCTACATGCAGCGACTTCCTATCTTCTGGAGGTCAATCTGTGCACCATTAATTACACAACGAGACCTGTCCGTGCCCCGGAAAGCACGTAAAACCGTTGATACCGTCTGACATTTGCAGATCTTTATTCCTTGGAGAAGCTAGAAAGACTGACAGCCAGTCTGACCAAGGGGTATCATGTTCCCTAATAACTTCATGTCATGAGTAGCAAACCTAAACCTTACTACAGTAAGATCTAGGTTTGCGTTAGTTACTAATTTTTATTCGTCAAGTTTTACCGTTTCCAGCATTTACCTACTCCCCTTTTCCTAACTATGTTAGGATCGGCTTCTAGTCTTATCGGGCGCAACTAACTTTCACACAATCACAAGAAAACTTAATTAAACACATACTCACACAGCATCATGTCCTTACTAATATTATAAATGCGAAAGAAAGAAAGTAAGTTTGTTTGTTACCTTTTCACGCCTCAACCACTGAACCGATCATCCTGAAATTTTGCATGTACGTTGTCAGGTGTACAGAAACGGACATAGGGTATCTTTCATCCCAAAAAAATGCTATTTCCGAAGAAAACAACAATAACATTCTTATGATAATAGATGGCGCCATGTGTCTTTCGAATCAAGATTGAATTATATTATTACTAGCAGAGTACAACTCGAATTGATTGTCAAATTCGAAATTAACGCGAGCGAAGCCGCGGGCAAAAGCTAGTCATTCACACAGGTGCGATGTTCTCTTGTTTTTATTCCTAAACACAAAAGGTACCCTCACGTATGTTCCAAGCCACATATAACATTGTAGTTCAGACATTTATTACTTTCCTCCAGCCAGTCTGTCGCGGTGTTACGGTGGTTTTACAGCCGCGGCTAGACAAGACTGATTTATTTTTCATGCTAAAATGGCGGTCGGTATTATGGTTACTATGGCGACATCTAGTTGGGTTAAGACGTTGCTATTGTTGTTATTGGTGCAGGAATCCATCACGAGAAAACGTTAGAGTTTAGTCTTACCGAGTGGCACCGTATTACGAGGTCAGATAGACAGTCGCTCCATGTAAAGTACTGGTATTCAGCCGCATCTGGTTAGTCTGGAAGCCGACCCTAATATAGTGACGAGTAGAAGAGTTGGTAGATGATGAAAATGATTGAGTGCGGCCTAAGACCTCTTTCACGACCTTGGGTGTTGCGACTTGGTTCGCGATTTGCGTCAAGCGACGAGCGCCCGCTACTGCATGCCATGCCACGGCAGCGACTTCTCAAACGGCGTTTGTTGATCGTACCCGCCTTGAACCCTTAGCCATGAGCTACGCGCTTGACTGACCCACTATGAACCTTGCAGACAGTCTAATCTTATTACCACATGAGCCATTCTTCCGTTCGTGTCGACAGTACAATTCCCCAAAGGGACCGCAAATAAAAGTTCTCTTTTCTAGCTATAAGTTATTCAAGCAGCATCACTTATTCAAGCTGGCATATAATCTACTATTTATATACTTAGCTCGTGTTTATGTCCAGTATAATATTTAAGCTGCACTAATTGTAAAAGGCACGTTTTTTTTTATTGTAATTTAGTACCTTTTTAACACTCAGGGCTCATTTACGGAGACGCGTTGTGCGGCGCAGCCCGTTTTCAATTCAAACATATGGCGATGTATGAGAGCGTTCACGGAGAAGCGATTTTACGCAAATTTGCTTGAAATGCAGCGTTGCCCGCAGATTACACCGCTGCCGGCCAACGCGGCGGTGCACGCGGCGTCAAACGCGCAAATAGGAACATAAGGCAGATGACACCGCCGCGTCGCACGCGGCTTTCGACGCGGCGGTGCACGCCCCGCGTCGATTGTTCATTGTTTTTACATAGCAAAGTTTTCAGGATCTAAGTAATAAGTAGTAGTTTTATCATCACTGCTGTGCAAACCATGCATTAAAACATTGTAAGCAGAATCTGAGAGCTAAAGACATTAGATGTTCACCGACCCGAACTGAGCCCGCGTGGTTAATTACGACCCACACCTAAGACCCAGACCCAGGTAAAGGTACGTACTTGATTAACAAGATATGTTACTGTAATGAAACTTTTTTCTTTTGTAAAAGAACAATAACATCACACCTATACAGGTGTGTGTCCGGGCATACGGCCTTACAAGCAGTCGCCCGGTTTCTGAACTCTCCTTTACCATTACTATATTCATTGACTGCCGTCGTTGGTCTCGTGGTCGCAAACGCGACTGCTGAGCATGAGGTCCTGGGTTTGATTCCCGGGTCGGGTAAAGGAATTTCTAAATAGTAGGCACGGAATCTGGATTTGTGCCCTATTGATGGCAATAGGCTCGCCCCATTAAACACACCTCTGCCTAACCCTTCGGGGATTACAGGCATGATGTTATGTTATAATTATATATATTCATTGATTCCATCGAAATTCTGCGGACTACTGAAACAAACCCGGACGTGCGTGTTGTGTGTGTTGGACTGCGTTAAGCACACCTACAATTCGTCAGTTATCTATGTTTAAGTCCTCCGAGTCGTTATTAAGAAATGCCTGATAGAAAAACTCACCAACTGTTGATTCTTCTTTTTAGCAGCCTGAGCCCGTTATTAACAGCTGGCTTAGAATACAGCCGTTTCAGATTTTTTAATTATTATTTTTTATTTACCATTGTCAACTAAAGTGATCTTTATTTCCGTTGCTATAACGTTATTGTTGCGTTGCTGTCTGAGATAGAACAACTGTTAGAAGAAAATAGTGAACTTTATCATTGAATATTTCAGTAAACAATCAACGGGTCGTCAACACGCTCGCTGCTACAGAGTTACTGTTTAGCTCTTTTCATAAGCTTCTAGGTCCATTGTCGCTGTTTTTCAAAGATAAAATATTCTAGGCTACTTGTTGATTGCTTCGGTATTTCTTGTTTTCGTTATTACACTCTGATTTACGAAGTAAAGGGGAAATGGTTCTCAAACATTATTTTTTGTTCTGAGAAAAAGCAATCTAGGATAGCTGTGAATTTTATGCCCAGATCCTATCGTAATAGCTGTTGTTCTCAAAGGGGTCCACAGAGGTTTTTAGCACACTCACAGTTTCCAAATGACGTTTAAGGGTCGATCTCCAGAGGCATTTTTTTTCGTGTCGGACGGGATAAACCCGTTTTAAAATCGAAAAACGTTTTCAAAATATTTTTTTATAGACAGTTCGGTGTCTAATTTACGTGGTACAAGGCTAATATTATGAATAAGTTTATTATAAATATTAAAAAAAAAATCTTAAACCCTAAAATCCTGATCGCTCTGGGTTGACCCAACTCCCGATTGAATGACAAAAATATTCTTTAACTTTTTAAAGAGAAGGATCTTATGAAACAACTTATTTAGATTACATAACAAATAGTTAACCTTCATAGTAAAAATTTTTTTTTTGTTATATTAACAATACTTTTGCCACAATTTGAATTTAAAATCGTGACCGGGCATTTTATCTCATCGCTCTGCGCTGAGGTAAAACATCGCCCTCATCCATAGTTACGCATTATAGACACTCTATTCCCCTCCCGCGGGGCAACGTCGGTAGTGGTCTAACCGCCGAGGAGGATACCTGTGTGCCACGTTCCCGCGTTCCAACATTACGAAGGGAAGTTTATGATTGCTCTGGATTTGGTTCTCGAATTTTATTATTGCTATGGCACGTTATTTAAATTCAATAGTAAGCTTGCGAATTTGTTTGTTATGTGAATTAAGTGATCGTTATGATATTTTTTATGAGACGTAATCACAACTTTCTACTGCTTTTAAATTCGGCTATATTTATGATTTTGTGACTTTTTCTGATCGCTATGGCTCTGATTGCTCTGTCCAAAAAGACCAGAGCGATGATATTTTGCATTAATTGTACGTAATAAATCTATTTAAAGTAGTAGTACCGGACTGTAATAATGACAAACGATGAACTATGCATATAACCTTTAATTTTATAACCTTTCTTGGGTTTCTTCGGATAACCTAAACCCATAAACAGATTTTGACGTATTTTACCTTGATGATACCTTGCGTTTACCTAGGTACCACAACTGTAACCCCTTCTCTAAAATTTAATCGCAACTATTGGTGCAGATTGAAATCATGCCTCGAAATAAATTATCTATTGAAGAAAAACGCCTTAGAAAGAAATAAGCTGAGCGTCGTAGAATGGCCAAGATAAAAAATAATCCAGATCTGTACGCACAATGGCTTGTAAAGTCAATAATACATTTATCTTACATACAATCTTGTACACGAACACTGAATATGACTGAAAACGGCTAAATAAATAATATTTTATCAATATTAATTTTTTTGTTTCACTGATTTCACCATTTATGATCACTCTGGCACCAATTATGATTGCTCTGGTCGCGAAATTTTTTGAACTTAAATATTTCCATAACTGTTTGTGTAAATTGAAGGCCACTAGTAAAAATATACCATTTGAATATCATTATTTTTAATGAGATACGAAATTACCATTAAATATCAATATCTGAAAAGCACCAGAGCGATCACACGAATACGCCCGTTTTGGAGATTGACCCTTAAATCTCATATTATAACAGGGGGACAGTCGATTGCAATGAAGATATACAGACAACGGGCTGTGACATTCAACTCCCGGCTAGGAAATCGAGAATGTATGATCTTTATAAAAACTCTGGTGACACTACCCCAGAAAGCGTGAAGTATTTTTAATACGAGTTGTTATTTTACAACCGTTATCAAAGGCCCTAGCACAAGCGCGCTGTAAACGTATCGTAAATTATACGTCGCTTTTAAAATAAAACTACCTGTTCCACTGGTAATATTTTCATTAATTTTAAGAATGTATTCATATTATACTAATTGTGCTTGTTGTAAACAATTTAACTAAAATGCTATAGGATAATTGTATTTTCGATTCAAAAATCTATGTATTTACGTTACGTTTACACCGCGCGCTCGTGCTAGGGCCACAGGTCTCAATACAAAAACTACCCGTGAATAGAAGTCCAAAATTTAGCTTTATTGAAAAAACTGCGAAGGCGGATGCGCATCGCTGATTCGGAAAATTGGACAAACGCCGCGAGCGATCAACAATATACAAGGGTTAGGGGGCTAGGTCATGCGCGTAACGTGTGAGCCATGTGAGGAGTTATCTGTGTTGAGGGCAGCTTATCTACTGTTTGCATAGACGTAGGACTGGCCTTGACTTGGATCGTACGTAAAGGCCCCACTCTACAGCAGGTCACTTCCTTCTTTATCATGCGGTTAGTGCCTACTGGGTTCGAACTCGGGACCTGTCACTGCTATGGTACGTGTATACTAGATACTTACAACCCCGTTGGTCTCGTGGTCGCAAGCGCGACTGTTGAGCGGGGTCCTGGATTCGATCTGGCAAAGTGTCATTGGATTTTCAAGAAGGAATTTCTCAGTCCCGCCCGGAGTTTGGAAGTTGGCTGTATAATTCCCCCGTGCTTCGGAAAGCACGTTAAGCCCTATATGGGCCTCACTATAATATTTCCAGCGTCGATGGCTAATTTCTGCTGAGATTGTCTGCCATGGTTCAAAATCGTCCGAAAGGACTAATATTTGTAGGTACAAAAAAATGGGTGGAGTCATTTACTACGAGCCACGACCACGCCACGTACGGATGCGAGGCTGGCAAAAAATTGAACGACGCAGATAACTTTGCATACGTTTCCGTGCCCATCGCACAATGGCAGGCACTTCTAAAAGCGCCATATTTTTACGTCAGATTCGTGATTATAATATTTTGAACTAGAATCCAAAATTCATTCCCTGACAGCTGCCCTGAAGAGTCCTTTTTAAGGGATGCAATTCATGCACCGTTTTGAGAGCAGTACTTCATCATCTGCCTAGCCTTTTCCCAACTACATCGGGGTCGGCTTCCAGTCTAACCGGATGCAGCTGAATACCAGTATTTTACATGGAGCGACTGCCTATCTGACCTCCACACCTCAGTTAGTACTGGGTAATATGATACCCTATGGTAAGACTGGTTGTCAGACTTTTTGGACTTTTTTGACTTTTTGAGAGCAGTACTAATAAAATAAAATACGAAAATTTGTCCGGCACGGGCTTGAATCCAGGTCCTCTAAGTTAGGTTTGTTACCAAGCCATCACTGTTCCTATTGCTGTAATATATAGGTATCTTCGTAATGCTATATCCGTTTGCATAGGCCGGTTCCACAAAAACTAAAGGGTAACTTTTTGTGTTGCTGTTGTGTTCATTCAATTGTGCGTGGATATGAAACGCTCGTGAGTTTTCATTTGTTTTGCGTTCACGTATTGTGGATGTTATGTCGTATTCATTTCGTTCGTTATTTTCGTTCATTGTAGGCTTGGGAGGGTGACACGATTGGCATTATATAGATTGCTGGTAGCATATACAAAACAATTTATAAAAATATGGCATGAATCTATTGATATTTTGCAACCAAAGATGAGTATAAAGGGTGTAAAAAGACCCTTCATGAAGCAAAAAGGCACTTGTTCTCCCCATCATTGCACTCATTTTTTTGTTCTAGACCATACCTGGGAACCTTGTAGTTACGGAGATATTGGAAGTCAAAGTTCCAATTTTTTCACAAGTTTTTTTTAAATACCACTTTTAAAGGTTTTAATTTTACTTTAATTAACTCGATGACCCGTTTACTATTCAAAGCATCCATCAGCACTAAGTTTTGAGTGCGTTACATTGAGTTTTATCGTAAAACATGATTTTTCACCCCAAAAAAAAAAGTCGTTTCCCAGCAATAATTTTTGCGTAAAGTTACTAAGTTTGATGTACTGAATGCTTGGTTGACGGCTTCGGGAAGGGTCTGTTACACCCTGTAGATAGAGCTTCTCAAACACTAACTGACTTCAAATTCAGTATAAGAACCTTCTTTTCTCTTGAATTTGGAAATCGCGGAAATGAAAAGGAAATCATTAAACTTTTCCTATTTAGGATGAACACAAAACGAAGTGGGGGGAAAAATATGGCTATGAGTGTAAGTCGTTTTTGTGTGACATATTTTAGTAAAAGAGTCCGTAGTAAAAGGTTGTGTCATCATGTCATACACTGTGCATTTATGTACCACAGCAAAGCTCACGCTAGGAGGGCGCCTGTGTCCAGCTATGGACCCTCTACTGCTAAGTGATACTGTTGAGCCGTTCTCATTCACTTTCTACCCAAAAAAGAAAACTTGAAAAACAGCAAACCTTTTCTTAAACTGCTTCGTGTCTCATTAACAACCTCGTTCTTTACGCAGGAAGATACTTCACGCAAAGTAGTAAGTACTTCAAAATTTCAATTAATCCCACCCCATTCAAGATCTGTTCCAACACCGAATGCCTGATTGTTCCAAAGAATCTAATATTGTTCCGTAAAGAGGCCGCCTGTCTGTTTGACGACGCTTTAATTTGTCACTTACCTACTGGCTCGTAGTTTATGACAAAGGGTTAGACTTGATTTTTGAGGTTTTTTCATTGGTGTGTCATCTTTAATCCATGTAGATCTTTGACAGTTGTTATGGGTAGTCGGACAACCAGTCTTACCAAGGGGTATTGTGTTCTCAGTAACTGTATTGTGGAGGTCCGATAGGCAGTCGCTCCATGTGAAACACTGGTATTCAGCTGCAGCAAGTTAGACTGGAAGCCGACCCGAACACAGTTGGGAAAAGGCTAGGCAGACGTGTGTAAATGGCAGGTACGGTTAGAGACCACGGCACGTCACGTCAGATAATAGGGTACGGTACCTGTCTCCCAGCTCGAAGTAACTAATGTCAACTGTCAGTCACCACGAATGGCGGGAAGTTGGAAGGTGGCGCGTATCCTGGGCTAGGCTTGGTGGTGCTGGAGAGCCTGTGATATAGTAAGTTAATTGTGTTATCAACATATCAGCCCCGCTACAAACCGATACTACAACAGGGTAAACATTTAAAATTTAAATAAACGCGTTATTGCATAAAGTACCGCAGTCTGAAGTACCATATTCTCCTTTCAATGTATAAAACACCATTATATTCCAATTCATGTAAATAATGCACCGAATCCCTTTCAGAAGGCCTTCTGTTCAGCCAGTTCCGTGGAAGCCATATTAAATTTGTGTCACATTAATTATTCAGGGAATTAAAACGACCGGTGAACTGAAACTTTTGCTTCACACCGGGTGCTAAGTGACGTCATCAGCTTAATATTATACAATATTAACAGCATCGGAGTCAACAGAGTTCAACAGTCGTTACGGGCAGTCAGAACCCAGAAAGTATATCAACTAGTCTTACCAAGGGGTATCTTGCTACCGGATTGTTGCACTAAGAGAGGCAGTAACTCCAGCTGCATCTGGTTAGACTGGAAGCCGACCCCAATCTAAATCTCCTAGAATTGAGAAGTCTTGGCTTCTATACCTACGCAACGAGTAATGACTAAGCACCTTCAGCCCCATTGATGAGGTTCCTTACCATATCCGACGGCCTAGACAACTCATCAATCAGCGAGAACAATGGTGAAAACGTCAAAAATTAAGAGAACTGACATAAGCTTGCGAAAAAATGATGTTAATCCCAAGCAAAGTCCTTTTAAACATGCGAAACGCTTTTAAAGCAATCGTCACAAGATAAGTCTTTAGGCATACAAGTGACGGCACGATTGGCGCAGTGGCTGAGCGATTGATAGCTACGCTGCGTATTGCGGGCTCGATTCCTGCATGGAACAAATATTTTTAAGGCTTGCAGATAGTTGTTCCGGGTCTGGATATTTGTGTATGTGAGTTTAAATGTTTGTAAACGCACCCACGATACAGGAGAAATTCCTATAGAGAACGTTACCCGTCTTATGAAAAAAAAAGTACCCATTATTAAAAAAATATATTTAAAAAGAAAAGGCTCCCTTAGTCCCCAACTTCACACAAAATACATGACTAGCATGTTTTTAATTACAAGCGTTAACTTCAGCAACGAAACAACGAGTCACGGTCATAGACACAATAGTCTAATGACTGTCTGGAAGTGGAACAAAACCGTGGAGTCAGCGCCAGGGTAGGATGGCCTGCGTTCCAAGGTGCGGTGGAACGAGCCTGTTGTTGGTCGTAGGGGTGGTCGGTCAAAGAAATTACGAACTTGAGAGGTACAGCTGAGAATTGAATTTTATTTGTAGAAAATGCAGGTTGTTACGATCTGCTTAGTCTTTTAACCTTTCGTGTCTGACGCAGTTGGGCAACCCTATCTGTTAAGCCTTTTCTCAACCATGGTGGGGTTTTCAATCCAGATGCCGCAGAATACCAGTATTTTTTTCCGTGAAGCGACTGCGAATCTGACCTCTACAACCCAGATACTGCATAACCAGCTTATACTGGGAAAATAACGCGATCAATGTGGATTGGTGGATGACACATGGCTTCGAATTTTGGTTATAGGATATACCGGTTCTTTCAAGATTTCCTTTACCATTTGAGAGCAGTAGTGTGGGGGAAGTAAAGTTCGTGTCTGATAACCCATGACATTGGGGGCCGTTACTAGTAGCTGGACACCACTGCATGGCAGTTACTGGGTCTAGTTTGACTGGTTGTGGATTTCTCTGTGGTCGTGCCGACCTCTCGGACAATGATGGAAGAGAGTCCTGTGTCTGCGCACACACTTGTACAGTATAATATCGCTTCGGTGGCTAGTGTCCGCTGAGACTGGCCTCTTTGGCCGAAATTCAGTGAGGAAGACAGTCGAACCTGGCAACCCTAACCGTCGCTATTGCGGGGCTCCAACAACACTGGTCGGGGGACCTCGCCTCAAACTTGGTAATTGGATTCAAAAACTTTGTATTGATGAGGCAATTCGATAACTTTGCAAGCGCCAAAGAGTTTGTGCCTTCAAGGATTTATTGAGTTTTTTGGCGCCTGACGGTGCACCTTTTTAAAGTTCTTTAGTACATTCGCACAAGGAGGTAAGTATATAGACAAGGATGCTCATTTGCAAACACTTTTGAACAATGTAAGAGCCTGTGCTTGGTACTGATGTCTCACATGAATCTCTTTAATGTGCCTGTATACACAAATAATTTGAAATGGTGGAACTGTACTGGGCCCTGAGTCCACCAATTTACAAACTTTTCAGTGTCCGTCAAAACACAATCGAGAAACCGCTGAGAAACTTTAGTAATATAAGTGGAATTACGATCCTGGAGAGATGAATATTTGCGGATTTAATACTTTACGGTTCGGTTGACTGTACCATGCGGAAATTTTAGTGCATTTTATGGTTTTGTTTTACTGTTACTGTAGTTAATTAAATGTTGAAACTACTGTTTTGTCATAGAAGGAACTTTGGGTCATAACCCTCTACTCGCTCAATAAATAATCTGAAAATCTTTCAGTCGCCGTAGTCTATGATTTGCTCAATATAAAAGGAAAATGTTTAATACCTAAATCAGTTTCTCGGAATACAAATTGATCATTCTTAAGACCTACGTATAAACCGCTAGATTGTAGTTGCACACGAAACTTTTCGATGTATGCTAGACTGTGTAATTCTAAACTGAAAAATGCTTATTATACTCATACTAAAATTGCGAACCACTTTGGCTACAAGACCAACAATGAGATACTCTTACATTGTATTACATTCCTGGTTGAAATGTAGAGAACAGCTTTGTTTTTTTTGCTTGGCTTTAAAACTTCATTGGGTAGCCCCAGATTGCAAATAATATTGTAAAATACAGTTTTCTTTGCCAAAACAGTCCACAACAAATACCGAAATCAAATGCAATTGCCATATTTATTTAAAACAACTTACCCATTTCAGTGTTAAAAAAGGCGAAAACGTAAATTCTGAAATAAACAGCATTTCGTACTGCATTCCACAATTTATGGTGAAAGTTGTTCTAGAGCGGCTGCCTCGTCAGCTGGTACCCTGCTGGCTCCCTTCCAAGATAGCGCAATAACTAGAACAATTCTCTAACAGTTTAACTGAAAATTTTCTCAAAATGGCTGGTCGGCTTGCCACAACCGCTAGAGAAATTGTAATAGATTCTAAAAGGAAAGGAGTTTTGGAAATTGATTGGGTTGAGAGCTTGGTGTTTTAAGCACAGTGAATTTAAACGCATAACAAAACATAACTTGTCGCCATCGAAGGCAGAGGTGTAGAGGTACAGGTGTGAGTCTATTGCCATCCTCATCTGCCTGCCTTTTCCCAACTATGTTAAGGTCGGCTTCCAGTCTAACCGGATGCAGCTGAATACTAGTATTTTACATGAAGCGGCTGCCTATATGACCTCCACAACCCAGTTAGTGCTGGGTAAAACGAGATCCCTCGGTAAGACTGGTTGTCAGAGTTACGGGCCACTGACTACCTGCAACGACTGAGGAAACTCACGCGGTCACTCACCCACCGACCAACCTAGACAAACGTGGCTGAAGATCGACCCCCGAGCGACTGTTATTATTAAGCCACGAGCCTTGAGCCTATTGCCATCAACCAGCACAAGATCTGACTCTGGGCAGCTATTGAGTAAATATTGGTGATAAAACCCAATATTAACGTTTTGCTCGACCTGGGAATCTACACCGAAACCTCATGCTCAGCAACAGTGCTCTCGACCACTAGACCAACGAGTCAGCCTATCTAATTTTCTAAAATGGTGTGAATGGAATGAGGAGGAGCTCGTGGCTAAATAATAACAGCCGCTCAGGTCGATCTTTAGGTTAAGCCGTGCTTGCCTAGGTTGGTCTGTGGATGGGTGACCACCCATTACATACCGAGTTTCCTCCGTGCCTCGGAAAGCACGTTAAGCCGTTGGTCCCGGGTGTCATTTGTAGATCTTTGACAGTCGTTAGGTAGTCAGTGGCCCAAAAGTCTGACAACCAGTCTTACCAAGGGGTATCGTATTACCCAGTAATAACTGGGTTGTGGAGGTCTGACAGGCAGTCGCTCCACGTAAAATACTGGTATTCAGCTGCATCCGGTTAAGACTGGAAGCCGACCCCAATATAGTTGGGAAAAGGCTAGGCAGATGATGGTGTGAATGGAATGGGACGGTGAGATCTCCTCGGCCAACTGCAGTCCACTGCTGGTCATAGAGATTTCCCAGGCTATGCCACAGCATCCTGATCTCCGTTTTCGCAATCTAGTCTGTTTCAGAAACTTGTGAAGTGTAGGTGAATATGCTATACACCTCTGCTTACCCCTATGGAGAATCAAGCCGTGATCTAATATTTATGCAAATCCTCTGCAATCTGCTTAATGCTATTGCTCCTTTCTCAAGCATTTGAGGCATTCAACTTATCCTAAGCATGAGGGTTTCTTAGTACATAAGCAAGGAGTTATCGTTAGAGGCATGCCGTAATGACATGGCGGGGAGAACCAAATTCCTGAAATCGTACGACCGCATTGCTTGAATTTTGTGAAATTTAAGAGATTTTGCGTTCATCCTTTAAGGGGTTTTAGAGGGGCATATGGGGTCATTGTAGGGGTATGGTATTTAGTATACTTACTACCCGTATACAGGCTTTATTTGAAATAAAAGTATTATCACAATGAACAATACTTTTTGTACCCATTTCGTAATAAGATTTCAAGGTCAATGATATTAAGCTAAGCTGCTTATTTTATTGAAGCTCCGTGTACGCACGACGGACAATCAAGCTATAAAAAACCAGTTTATGCGGATCTCTCATTGTATAAGAAATCTATACAAAGCGAGGTCAAGTTATACTGGAAATGTACAGCTTCATGCGCCGCCGTGTGTACAATAGACCAGCTCTGGGTCAAAACGTCACTTTGACTTTGATTGTACTAGGCGACTAATTTATCTACCTGTTTTTATTTTGTGGTCATGCTGCAGATTTTATTTCCGCTAATCTAGTTTTCCATCAAAAATTAAGGCAGGGTGTGATTAATTGGGGAATATCAGCCAGATGGCTGACTGATATCCTGAAGATCGCGGGCAAAATCTGTTTGAGGCTCGCTCAGACCAGCATAGCTATACACAAACGCTTCGATTCGATTTCGACAAGTCGTATGTCTATCTTTTTTTGGCATTACGAAAGCGAGCGAGATTGACATACGACTTTCTGAATCGAAATCGAATCAAAGCGTTTGAGAATAGCTATGCAGGGAAGCATGGCGCGGCAGAGAGGAGGGCTGTACATAGTAGTGAAAGGAACAAAGGTGCCAGTGACGATGAGTACACAAAATAAAATATACCCTCACATTAAAATTGTATAACGTCTAAAATACGAGGCGGATTCCTCTCGTAAATGATATGCAGCCTCCAGTCCGTACTACGTACGAGATCGTATTTGCCGCGCGAGAGCGCACAGACCTCCAAACTAGTTTATTTCAGCTTCAGCAACGATTTTTGAGCTGTTCCTGAATATGTAGGATGAGAATTTGGTTGTTCTCGTTTTAGAAGCATTTTTCTTTGTTGTGGCGGATTGCGGAAATATCTGTGCTATTATACCTTTGGAAACTAAAGTTGGTACCTCTTGATGGTTAGAAGCCTGAGAGTCTGACTATCAGTCTTACCAAGGGAAATTGGGTTTCCCAGTAACTGAGTTGTGGAGATCAAATAGGCTATACGAGGAGGAAGATCAAAGGAACAATGGGTGGAGTGTGAAAGATGATATGGCTTATAAAAAGGGGTTAAATCATGAGATGATGTCTAATGTATGTCGGATCCGGTCGTTAGTATGGACATAAAATGAATCGGAAGCGCGCCGGTGGTGACATCACGCAACCTACTTACAAGTCTGTCACCACAGCGTGCTTCTACAGAGCCCTGATGTTCAGCTCGAGGCGAGGGCGACATTCAATATCTGATCGCGGTGGAGTTGAGACGTCTTGGAACTTTAGCCGATTCTGTGTGCCCTGTGTTAATGTGTTAAGTTGTAATCTCGAGTAATTCGTTAGTTTTGCTAGATACAGTGTATCGCACCCAGTGTTTTTTCATAACACGAAATCCATCGTCCGCTCACATGATGTACGGGCCTAACGGAAGAAATCCTGACATATCCGACATATTTCTTCGGAGAAGAAGAGATTCTGCGCCGACTCTAAATAAATTGGGATAAGGGCAAGAGAATGAGGATGAGTTTAGGACAACCTACTGTTTTTGTCATAGAAGATAAAAAAATCGTATCATAAAACACGTGAAATTCGCCCTTGACCTGTCACGTGAGCACTCACACTCACTTAGTGCAAGCCTACGGCATTAAATATTAATTTAAACATAAGCTGTACAAAATTGAAGAGGTAATATAATTTGAGCACAATCCTAGAGGGCGCACTCCCATATCTCGGCGCACATGAGCCTCGGAGCAATCTAGTTAGTGTTAATGCGATGAGCGCTCTTAGACGAGCGGGTTGACTTCCACGAAACAAAATAGAATCTAACTGCAAATGCTGTTGCATAAGAAGCTGCGAAGCTAAGTGTGATGTCTGCCGTGTATCCAATGACTTGTAAGTGCAAACAGCCACGATATAGAGCGCTCTCATAGCCAGAAGCCGTCGTGGTAGACCTCGTAAAACACGATGAGACAACCTAGAGCAAACCAACGACCAGTGGTCCACATTAACCCTGGATTGAAAGAACTGGACGTTATGGGGAGAGGACTTAGCCCAGCAGTTGGTTGATACCGAGTAAC
The DNA here is from genome assembly GCA_905220335.1 of Noctua pronuba. NCBI lineage: Eukaryota > Metazoa > Arthropoda > Insecta > Lepidoptera > Noctuidae > Noctua > Noctua pronuba. The sequence goes on from LR999913.1 coordinate 15,066,523, forward strand.
TACCGCTTGCCATAAATGTGTCATCACTAATGATAGCCACAAAATAGCAAGATAGTATAGTACTAAGTTTAGTTAAAAAAGACCACTATGTAGAATATTCCGAAGAAATCATTTTTCTTGGAAGCGATGCACACTACTGAAAGTCAAACATTTCGCCAAATTCTGGGCCGACTCAATTCAGATTGCCATCGACACGCTAAGAAGATCATTCTTCATCACTAACAAAAAATCGTACGTTTTCTTGCTAACACACAAGCGCAGCGTTTCCCCGCTCGTCTGCTCAAACGTAAGAGCGTGCAATGCAGCCTTCAATCCGTTTAAGATAATGCTTTTAGCTCGCATCGACCTGGCTTTTATTTTAACAGCCATTCTCCGCTGTCTTGCTTTATTTCTTAGTCTGTGGAACTTGACATTGAAAATATATCGTCACTTTGTTGGGAATGCACTAAGTTTTAAGAATAAAATATGTTGATGCATATTAGAGAAGACTGTGAAAAATGCAGGTTTCGCTGAAATAACGGCTAATAGATGGATGGAGTATGCTGCGCCGTTCCCAAATAAATTAGGGATAAAGCCAAGAGGATGATGACGATTAGCAATCAATGTAAATCAATGTGAAATAAGGGGGAATCATTTTGTGCATTGTGTTCACTGTCAGGAATCATTTCGTAGGCTAGTTATTGAGCTGATTCGAAGACGATTATAATCTACACACATAATTAAAAAGACCACACATAAATACTTAGTACCTATTGTGAAATTAATAAGACTTTTTGAAAAAATATCATGGAGAAGCTCATTAGTCTGAATTACAAACTCCTTTGTTGGTCTTGCATTATTTTGTTTAAAAAACATATTTATTTTCTATAAATGAGATCGCAACACATTCTGATCATAAACAAATTCCTTGTCACAACCAACCCTGTTATAAATACCCCACCTTTGAAGTAACGCACAGCCTACAGAAAAAAATAGGACGAAATGCTGGCCACTGAGCAATTAGGTCGAGCAGTCAGCGACGTGAGAACTTCGCCTATTTTGAAATACATTGCCGGGATTATTCTGATGGTTTGACATCGCTGGCCTAGTGGAGCAGCAATGATGCGATCGACTTTTTATTGACGAGAGTCGAGTTATTTTTTGATTTAGAAATAGGCTGCTGGGTTCTTCGGTCTTTTAATAGTTTTTACAACATTCCGGGTGAAGTTTTTGGGTATAGCGTTTGAAAGAGATTAAGTGATTTTAGATAAGTGTTATTTCGGGATGGAGTTATTCAGGATAGCTTTCTTCAAATGTACCGTGATCTGATTATGTAGTTAAGACTATTGCTGGCTTAGCCTAGGCAGTCTACAATGTTATGAGAGGGAATGACCCAAAATCCAAAACGTGGCCCACTCTGGGAAATACCAATTTGTGCAATGTGAGTTATGGTAATGAAGTGAGGTAAATCCGAAGACATCCACCAACCTACAGACAGGAGGCCTATTTCCCAGCAGTGCGAACATTATAGGCTGATTTATGCTATGGTGACGAAGTTGGTACCAAGCACAAGCAGTTGGTACCAAGCACAAAAAAAACAATAACAAAACATTTTAAAACTCATCATTATTCTTTTCCTCATTCCAATTCAATTGCCATCGACTCTCATCTCAAAGTTTTCCCTTGATTCCGAAACTTGATTGATTGTAGACGCCGACCAATTACACAGCCTACCGACATCGACAAGGCAAGACAAGGCGCACATCGATCAATCAGTTGTACCTACCATTGGCACAAATCAATGAACATCCTTGCCCACACTGGAGCGCGGGAACATGACGAATGACAGTATCGTGACAGGCGGCCATCTTGGTTATCCAAAAAACAAGATGGCGTTGCCGGTGTTGTGATATTTATTTGTCTATGTTGTCTTGATTGTGTTATCGAGAAGTTAAAATAGAATGGTATTTATAAGTACACTTTTGACAGTTATATGATACAAGCTAGGATTTTGCGACAGTGTCATAATCACAGTGATCTTTATCCTCGTCACGTATTGGTTGCTTTTAGGTTACCTACTGCTGTCAGAGGTAAATTGAAATAACTGTAGAAACCTACAGCTTTCTGACTTTGAGAGTTTGAAAGTTTATCTACAGTTATCTGCCGCCCCGGAACTGTAGTAAGAGTTTCGGAGATAACTGCCTGGATGGCCACCTACTGGGTTCAGTGGGTCCAAACACTATAACGACATTAGTTAAAATAAAGTTACGTCTTTAGCAAAAAATAAGAAGAAGAAATAAACAGAAAGTCTATAACCGTATTTCTACAACTACATTCAGCAGCTTTATTTTTTTTATGGTGGTAATGGCTCATAGAAGGAAGCCTAAGCATGGATGTCCCTTGATGGATGGATGGATGGATGTCTCCTCTGGATATAGCTAGCAAATGGCTTACCGAGTACAAAGAAAATAACGATGTCCTCGAAGGCTTAACCAACAACAAATAAGTTATTGAAAACGAATGTTGTTTTATAATAAAAACTCCAACTCAAACCCTCATTACCGAGCCCAACAGATCCTCATCTGAGGGTACAAGCAGCAAACTTTACGGTCTACCCTTGTGACCCCTTGTGAGGAAGATATCGCACCCCGGGGCAGACCCGACTTCTTGAAACTTTGTGGTTCTGAGTGGATGAGATTTATTTAATTGATACCAGTTGACCAAATACGAAACAGATATTTCGACTACGAGTGTTTACATAAATATTAGTTAGATAGAAACTTAAATAGACATCAGAAACTATTAAAGTAAAGAATATCATCACAAACAAATCGGAATCGGCATATCCCAGAACCGAACTCATGTGACATCTACCAACCCGCACTGGGGCCGTGTAGTGGATTACTAGCACTTCTACATTGAGGGGAGCTGATTATGTAAATATTGATATGGTACTAATTGGCGAAAATTAACAGAAGGCGAGACCCGAATTAATTATTTTCTACTTAAACTATCATCATCAGTCTCCTGCCGTTATCCCAATTTATTTGGGATCTACGTAGCATTGTCTTCTTCATCCATACTTCTCTATTATTCGTCCTCTCATCAACGGTGAATTTGCCCTGGCGGTTGAGAGAATGTCATGCTCACTCAAATGTCTCGCTGATGGTGGCGGGTGTGTCGGATCATTTAGTTCCCTTCAAAATGGTTGAGTTGAATGGTGCTGATCCATGCGTCATGTTCGTAAACGGGCGCTGTCAGTTGGGACTGGTCATCTCTTAGCTGCCACGGTTTATTTTAACTACTTTGTTTTTAAATTGTTATCTAATCTTTTACTCTGGACGCTCTTAATGTGCACGTCTGTCTACATCGTTCTCACATATATGTATTATCTCAACATGAATGATGTAACCAAGATATTGTAAAAATGTTTGATTGAAAAGAGTGTCCATGGAGTTTCTTGCCCATTCTTCTCCATAGAGATCTACGCCTTGGAATGGGCAACTACAGTACTTTCATAAGTTATTATGTCTTATGTCTGGGACTGTAGCTTCGCCTTCTTTGTTTTTCTGACATTCAAAAGTGCCTGTAATGGTCTAATTGAAATAAATGCTTTGAGTTTGAGTTTGAGTTTGAAACAAACACATCCTTTCTTGCCATTTCATCCATCACACAGTAGTCCATCCATCGTTTCTGTGATCTTCCTCTACTCTTTTACCCATCCACATTCATACTCAATACTTTTCTACTAAAATACAGGGTGTAAATGGACCCTTCACGAAGCCGTCAACCAAGCATTCTGTACATCAAACTAAGTAACTTTACGCAAAAATTATTGATGGGAAACGACTTTTTTTTTGGGGTGAAAAATCACGTTTTACGGTAAAACTCAATGCACTCAAACATTGCGCTGATGGATGGATTGAATAGTACGAGGATCGTGAAGGTGTTAAAAAAAACTTGTGAAAAAATTGGTACTTTGACCCCCAATATCTCCGTAACTAGAAGGTTCCCAGGTATGGTCTAGAACAAAAAAATGATCGCAATGACGGGGAGAATAAGTACCTTTCGGCTTCGTTAAGGGTCTTTTTACACCCTTTATAGTCACACAAATTAGCCTGTCATACTTATCTTTTTAAATTTGTACTTGAACATAACAAAAACAATAGGAAAAGGTACCACGTGCCTGCGACACGTTGAAGAAATTCAACAATTTAGCTCCCCATGCGTACACAAACTAACTTGTTTGTCAGCACACTTTGAGAACATAATTACGTAAACTTACTGTTGGAACACATTATTGGAATACCATCAGGGAGCTGGATCAAACAAGGTTTAATTATCTAAGTTATTAATTACGGTTGTGTTCTCGGAGGGGTAGGTAGGAGTCTCGTTGTTCAAATTATTGTGTATTATTAGGATAAGATGCAAAACTGTACCGTAGTTTTTCTTAGCACCCAATAAAACTTCAGTAATCGGTAGAACCGTCGTGGATTGTATATTAGCTCACTCTCTCAAAAAACTATCCACGCTTATAACTTAGATAGTTTATACTATAGTCTGTTTTTTAATGTCGGAGACTAAATTGACAAGTGAAAATGTCAAAACTGACTTAAATTCTATTGAAATCTATGTCAGTCTGCCATTTGTACTTGTCAATTTAGTCTCCGAGATTAAAAAACAGACTTTAGCTCTGAAACGTGACGCTCTAGAAGATTTTGTCCCATACAATACTTGCTTGTATGATATGATGCCATGCGTGGCCGACATTTTGAGACAATTTTAAAAGGAGCAAAATATTCAACCCTCTTTTGTGATGTAAACTGTAATATACACTGTATCACTGTTTGTTTTACCCACATAAATAATTAGCATACGAGCTGATAGTTCTGACGGGGTATGAATGAATACAGGTTGTATTCATCACAATCGGGTGTGGAGAAGTAAATTAAGTATTTTGTAAGTTGTCCCTTGAATACAAACTAATAAACTATAGGAACAGTTAGCGGGCGTTAATATGGCACCATAAAGCACTTATAGTTTTAGAAACACACTGTCAACAGGTGGAAGAGACGACGCTCTTCAAGGTTTCAAGGTTTTCTAAACATTGACGTTCAATTTTGTTGTTTTTTTATTGATTATTATATTTTCTTGTTCTGACTATTTGGGAATATTTCATGCTGTGGTAAAACATTCTAACCAATCACCAAGATGGCAAAAATGTCTACTGTGCAAATTAATAATTAACCAAACAGCCAATAAAGGCAAAGAATTACAACTCTAAGTAGTTCTTGCACGTGCTACGAGATGGCGCTGTCTTATAAGAAGCTTAATACGCTCCCTCTTGGCTATGTCCCACAGCTATGGAACTATTACCATAAACATTGCCTTAGTACCTACTAGTTACAGTAATGGAAGTACTTTTCTAGTTAATTGAGTTCTCAGTAGGAGGGATTTTTTTGTTTGTAGGATTGTAGTTTGTACAATGGTTTGAGTTGCTGGTGCGATAACTGCGACATAAAATGTTTTGTTAGGGTTTAAAAGGGGCACCCTAAAATGTCACAGAAGATATCAATTTCTCCTTCTTTTTACTTGCAAATTCGTTTTTTAAGGCTTCTTTATATAACCACAGGGTAACCACGGAACCTAAAGAAATACCCTTTGCCAGTCGAATCCTCTGTCTGTATATCTTTTTAGCCGACAAAGGTACACTTTAAAAATACAGAATACGGTTCACATTGCCTCTGCTAAGGCCATAATAAAAAGACCACGACAAGACTCACACAATGACCAGTTTTAAAAAGTTGAACGACAGAACTTTCCTCTGACTACGAATATCTTCGCTCAAAGAAGGAAATACATTAAAAAAACAAACGCAATATCACTTTTGAACTGAACCCTCATCAAGAAACTCTGGACGCTCTACTAATTCAAAAAGTTGATTCAAAGATTATCTTGTGCAGCAGGCATATTCTAGAACTTACGACATGGTCACGACCTCGGACTATACAACTCGAGACGGCGACTTGTGTCAAGCGACAACGCACAACTGCGCGGGCATCACTTGTTTTTTTTCACATGAGTACCGTCGCGTCGTATGTCGCTTTGCAGTGACTGTCTGTCTGTCTTGGGTTGTTGTAACCAATTTCTTTACCTGACTCACTTCATCGTTTTTTTCTACAATTAAGAAAAAAAAACTCTTGCCCATTCTTCTCCATAGAGATTTAAGCATTAGAATGGGCAACTACAGTCTACAGTTATTATGCATTGGGAAGGGACTGTCGCAGCTGTAGCTTTATTTTTTTTCATAGATATTTTTCACATTTCATAAGTGCCTGGAACTGGTTGGTTGGTCGATTTGAAATAAATGCTGTGAGTTTAGCAGTAACACTTTTAGTAGCAACACGCATATCGCTCGACCGAGTAGCTCATCACCAAGCGGTTGGAGAGGCTATCTTCTACAGCTGGCATAATATGCTCAAACTTAGTGTTCATTAATCGAATGAATTCAATAGCTCGCAATGCCAGTTCAGCGTAATCATTTTAATGACTTTTGCTAGAGGATGGAATATACGGACGGGGGTGAAACGGCGGGCCCGCGGACTTTCAAATGTTAGGTTATGACAGGACTAATGGAAGGATTACTTGTAAACTAAGTAAGTTGGAGACCGGTGTAATCCAATTCAGTTTTAATCAACTTCACTCTCATGATTTTTTTTCTTTATTTCAATAGGTGCTCCTTTGTGGACTTTTTTTACTTTTGGATCAGCCAAACTGGTGCGTACAATCGCGCCTAGCGGATTCATCGAACCTTTATTAAATTTCTAAAATCCTTTAATGTTACTTGGCTTCTATGCATGAACATTTGCAACAGCAAGTAAAAGTTTTCTAATCAAACACATACCTACTACTGAATTCAACCTGTGAGGATACTTTCAAGGCTTGGACCTTGAACCTTACAGATAAGTAGAAATCACCTGTAACTCTACACATACCTACGGAGATGACAGTTGTCATCCAAAAAACCATGCTACTAATACTTCAGCTCATCAAAACGCGCCCACCCAAACCGCGTGCCCGTGTATGTTCCGCAAGTTGACTCTATGAGCTGGTATTTGCGTTGCTGCGCCGTGCGCTGGTAATTGAACGCGTTGCATGACGCCTGTTTACAGTACGCATTATATAATGAAGTACTCGCGAACATCGCAGTCAGATATGATGATATGATAGTGAGTTCCGCATACGTTGGGATATCATCTATCGACAGACCGCATCGGAATGTGATTACTCGACTCAATCAACGAGTACGGAACAGGTTTTTTTTATACGATGCCCCTCACTAGGAACTTCTCGCGTATCGTGGGTGCGTTTTCAAACATTAAAACTCACAAAGAGCCAGACCCGGAAAAACTACTTGTAGGCTATACAAATTATTTGTTCCGTGTGGAAATCGAACCCGCGACACGCAGTGCAGCAGCCATTCGCTCAGCCACTGCGCCAACCTTGCAGTGAAAATAACATAAACATACCATCACGCTTGGATATCCCCGAGGGGTGATGTAGAGGTGCACACTAAAACCACATTTTACCAGGTATGGTTTAGTTACGTGTAACAGGTAGACGCTTTTACCACCAACCGACGATCTAGAGTCCTAATACTAACACATTCCTAATTAAAAAACTCCAATCACACTTATGCCTGACCTAGGAATCGAACCTAAGACGTGTATATAAAGCAAAATCTACATAAATAAGATCAATTGCCACATGTATGAAGGATCATCATGCTACCACGGCTCGATGGGTTTGGCAGATTTTCTTTTATTGTGTTCTTAATTATCAGGACAATATGAATTTATTTTTTCTAATTTTCTTCATTGATATAATGCACCCGTGCGAAGCCGGTTTATAAATATGTTTTATTTTCCATCTCCGAACACTGCAATTACCCTTTTGAACAAAAACTCTCGTGAAAAAGATAAAAGATAAGTCTGAGCAGCGCCGCCGACGGTAAGAAAGACGAAGTTCTTTTATTCCTTCTTCAAAGGTTCATAATTAGCTGTCTGTGATTACCGGTAGACAAACAGCTTTCAAAGACTTTTAAAAGTCTTTTAACTGCGGAATTGGAGGAATTAGCGGGACATTCTTTGTTTTTAACAAAGAGTTTTTGACGTTTTATAAAGGAATTAGGTGTTTCGTGCATTTTATGGTGTTTTTGATTTATTTTATTTTAGATTAGGTCATTATTATTCAGTATCTTTTGACACTGTGAAGATTATAAAATTAAATCATGTTTTATTACATTTTTGACTAAATAATTATAACAAGTTAGCGGTAAGCTGACGTATTTACTACTCACATTTCAGGACACATGGGTCCACTCTGTAACAGAGAGTGGGCCATATTCCACCACGCGGGCCTGTGCGTGTTGCTGAATGTCACAATACGTGCCTTTGAATTTTTGGTTATATATGAAACACTTAGCTTATGGCCGCGGCTTCGCCCGCGTGGAGTTGGATAATCGTCTCACGGGATCATACTACCAGGATAAAAAGTATCCTTTGTGATAATCCAGGTTATAAACTGTCTGTGTGCTAAACATCAGTAGTTTTTGCGTGAAAGAGGAACAAACATCCATCCATCCATACATATACACACAAAGTGCGTGTTTAGGCTTGAACTCACTACTTACAAATCGTAAGTCGTCCTAAACACTGTACCGCCGCTGCTTGCATTGGTGTTCTTATAATTATGAAACAAGGGGCAAGCCTATTGCCAGCAACCCTTATCATTATTCCCACTACCTACCAATACTAACCATGAAATACATTGTATTACATCCCAAAAAAACTCTAAAATACCAATCTCCATTGTAAGGGCTCATAAAGTATTCCGTTCGTGATGCACCGGACAAATTGGCGTCCGGTGTGAGCGAGCCACTTCCGGAGCGGTCGGAAGCGCCGCCATATTGTGCTGCAAACAAAATGGCCGCTCATTAGTAAATGGAGGTGTGGATTAGACTAGGATGTTGTGACCATAGTGGCTTCTTAGCTTTAAGATTTGATGTTGCTAAGAAAAAATGATTGTTGGTGTTAAACAAGGACAAAATAAGCAATTAATGATCTGGATGGTAAGTAGTCTGAAAGAATAAGGAGTCTTGCTAAGGGGTATCCCATTACCCAGCATTAATTGAGTTGTGGAGGTCAGATAGGCAGTCGCTCCATGTAAAACAATGTTATTCGGCTAGGATGCAGCCGACCCCAACATAGTTGGGAAAAGGCTAGCCAGATGATGGTCAGGGACAGGTCCCGATCTAGTTACTTAGCCTTACAATGCACACCTTATAAGTCTCTACATATATCAAAAAAAAAAGTTAAAAAATGGTAATCGGATATTTGATTGGTTACGAATTGACAACAAATTTATTTAAACCCTCTTTTTATATAGATTTATTACACATAAATATGGCATAACATCAAACCTGTAATCCCCGAGGGGTTAGGCAGAGGTGGACCTAATAGTACACATACATTTAGCCAATTATGTTTTTAAGTCCCTTGTAATAGGGGCGAGCCTAATGCCATCAACCGGGCACCAATATGTACTCCATGGCTGCTACTGAGAAATTCCTGATAGAAAAACCCAATAACACTTTGCCCGACCCGGGAATCGAAACCAGGACCTCATATTTAGCAGTCCTTTGTAATAAAACCTCTTTCCTTTAAAAACCCCTATGACCCCTGTACTATTCAATGCATCCATCGACACAATGTTTTAAGTGCGTTACATTGAGTAGTAGCGTAAAACGAGATTGAGACTGTACGCAAAAAATGTTGCAAGGAAACGATTTTATGCGTATAGTTACTTAGTTAGATGTACAGAATTCTTGGTTGGCGGCTTCATGAAGGGTCCGTTTACACCTTGTATAGCAATGTTCTGACACATTTTCCGACCAAACGCTGAAAAAGACTAAAATAGAATAAGAGTGTTAAGCCCCTTTCTACCCTTTTTAATGTAATCTTCTATATAAATTAACTAATTATGTAAATTGAACAGCTACGTAGGAAACATCCTATCTCATACTACGTAATGTTACGGAGAGAAAACTGTTGCTACGGACGTAGTACGCGTAGCCATGACGTCATCTCGTTTGCTACGCCGTAGCAACAGTGTGGTGTTTTGATGTTATACGATAGTAATGCCCGTTTTCACTAAAACTATGTGTCACCTAACTAAATATGTTCAAAATCACACAGGGTACATACAGAAGAGGTTTCTGTATCATCCGAGCTGTGTCCCGCCAAAAAGCATACAAAATATCAAAGGTCTTTTGTTTTTAAATACATTTTAGAAATTCAAAAGTAGGTACCATCACAATAGTTATAAATCATGTCAACCTACACTAATATTTTAAAGAGAAAAGATTTGTATTTTTGTGTGTGTGTGTATGTTTGTAATGAATAAACTCAAAAACTACTGGACTGATTTCAAAAATTCTTCCGCCATTAGAATGCCACATTATCCTTGAGTAACATAGGCTATATTTATTACTAGAAAAAACTAGGGGCCGCTAGTATTAATTAAAATTATTGATAAAATATCAAATTTAATAAAGTAAAAAGAACCAAAAAATACAAAATACAAATAATGTCACTAATTCATTAGTTCAACAATAATCAAAATTAACAAAATCAATTAGTATGTCACATAACATAAAACAGATTCGCTTTAGTTAAAACGGTTTTTACACCTTGTTATTTAACAATTCGAACATGTTCGCACTATTCGAGTTTCAACATCATCACGTCTCGCAGCTCACGAGAGCAGCAACAGCAATTTTAATTGAAAACTAACACTGTTTTAAGCTTTCACGGTTTACAAATAAACTTATACTGTCACTTACGGGATTTCTCAGTGTCGAGTTCCAGTGGTGCGCGTAGCAAAAGACAAAGAAAGAGAGGAGATTTGTCTGCTCTTAACAATTTATTTTCCATCCACCCGCATTCTCCAGTCAACCCGCGATCATGGCGCTTGCAACAGCGTCGAAATATCGGGAGCTCAAAATGATGAACAATCACGGAAGATTATATGCCGTAAGTGACAGTATAAGTTTATCTGAAAACTAGTCTCTCTGCCGTTAGGTCTAGATTACTTCAGCTGATCAGACGAATATATATTCACCTCACGAGAACGTGGTGCTCTAATAAGCTGTGTCGCATAAAAGTCTTTGCTTGTCAATAAAATTATTGTACCATTTTTTTGTTTGTTTAATTATATTGGGGTTGTCTTCCAGGCTCACCGGAAGCAGCTGAATACCAGTATCTTACATAGAGGGACTGCTTATCTGACCTCCACAACTCAGTTAGTACTGGGTAATACGATATCCCTTAGTAAGACTGGTTGTCAGATTTTTTGGCCACTGACTACCTAACGACTGTCAAAGATCTACAAATGACACCCGGGACCAACGGCTTAACGTGCTTTCCGAGGCACGGAGGACTCGGTATGGGGTAAGGTTTAGAATCGCGTCCTCCGAATTAGGAGGTGTGGGAGGTGGGAGGGGGAGAGGGGACAGTTGTCGAGTCACCCCCCACTTCTCGCCCCTGCCGGAGGCGCATAGTTGTTTTTTTATATTTTTTTTTAAATCTCAATTTGGTGTTATGTTTGCTTAATGTTTTTGACATTATAAACCTGATTTATAGGGGAGAGAGTTGAATTAGTTGTTGCCAGTCAACGTGGCGCAGTCGAGGGAAGCCCGGTTGACGGAGCCCCGCTTCGCGGGGCTCCTTCTTCTGAATGGTTAACAAAAAAAATCGGGGTGCCCCAGGTCCCGAGCTCGCTTCGCTCGCTCTTGCACTCAATGAAACACGAAACACACTTTAATTTATAAACATAATTTATAGCTTCCACCATTTTGAAAAAAGGATCTTTTCGATATTTCATTCAAAATCATATATTTATTCATAATAATATTTATTACGCATTTTGAGATGATTTTGACAGATGTAACGTCAAAAACGTTAGACTTTAGTTAAATATGCGTTCGGTTTCACGTTTAGTAGAAGAAGAAGAAGACCAATATTTTAGAAAATAATTTTAAATATTTCCGGCAACTAAACTAAAACTACCAACTAAAATAGCATGGGGGCGCTTCAGATAAACCCCCTTGACCCCCACACAGTGACAGAATCCTCGAATTCAGAGGACGCGATTCTAAACCCAACCCTCGGTATGTAATGGGTGGTCACCCATCCACAGACCATCCTAGGCAAGCGCGGCTTAACCTAAAGTTCGACCCGAGCGGCTGTTATTATTTAGCCGCGAGGTCCTTGTCATAACGAAACAAAACTCTAAAACACACTTCACCAAGAAAACCTCACTTGAATACTCTCGAAAATGCTCAAAAAACACAATAAATCTAGCCCCATTACTCTTATAAACCACTTTAATTATTACTACCCACATCCGGATGAAATTTAAAAATCCCCACCCGGGTGGAGTGTCCTTAACCGGGTTTCAGTCCGGATAAGCCACGCCCACTCTGTGATTTATATGGATAGATGGGTGTTAGGGCCTGTTTGGATGGGAAACAGACTTAATTTTGGCTTTAGGCCCTTACTCCACCAAAGCTGGGGGTCTACTCTCTAAGCACGAAGCCCGTATGTTCGGCCGAAGTTACGGGCGTTTCCTACTCTTTCTGTAGCACCTGACACTGCGTACTGACATAAGATTAGTTCGATGCCCGAAATAAGAATGAACTACAACTCGATTTGACAGTGTCCCTACTCCCGATGTGTTTTTGCCCGTTCGAAAAAGGGAATTTGACACTTTTAAAGACGGATCGTTATGTCATTTGATACGATATCAAAATAGTTATCGTGCTGTCGACGAAAGGTTAGTTAGTTTTTTTTTTAACAAATACAATGGCTGCTTTTTAATGCTCGAAGAAGCTCCACATGAAGAGCGAAGGCGACACTGATTCTACTTGCGCCAAAACTTCCGGTTGGCGAGTATTCCCGATGTAGAGTTTAAAGGGCTCACACGGAATTATTTGAAGATTTTTTTGAGGATCTATTACCTCTTTTGCCTCAACAAGCGACGAAATGGTGTTGATCCAAGAATGAAGGTTGGTAATGGTTTGATTCAAGAATTAAGGACTAACGTTATTGAGATTCTGCAAATTAATGAGTTGTATTACCAATCTGCCCTATCTATTTACTGTTGTTTTTGTTTACTTTTAGATCCTTGCTGCTTTTGTACCCAACAAACTGTATATTTTGCTTACAGTACATAATGGGTGTTGGGAGTGGCGGTAGATTGTAATATAAGTAAAGAAACGATTTTCCACAATAAAAGCATAATTTTTTTGAACAGAATATTTTTTTTATTTGGTAACAATCAAATTGAAAAAAAAAATACAATCAACAATACACTATTACAATCAAAACATATTCCCTTTTATTTATCTATTGTAGTCTTAAATTATTGCTAGGAACTTAGTTTCAATCGATCAATCACTTTTATTTTCAGGCATCGAAGGCCCATAGATACAATACACAAGATAATCTTATAAGAACAATAATAAGCTAATACATATCGAACACATTTACAAAAAACTATTAACTACGTTTGGTCTGCCAAGTATTGCACTGAGTCCCGGTGTTATATATAGACTTCCGCGAAAACATCGATGCACGACACCCTGCGGCCAACATTCCTTCATAAAAGTCTCGAGATAGTGTGTTGGGACCCGCACCACAAAAGGCTTGAAATTAATCTTGTGGCAAGACTAAACCTCTCCACTCTTAGGGTGAACTTGGTCTTGTTCCTTATATACTCCACGACCTCCTCTGGCCTCGTGTTGTGATGTAGACGGGACACGTACAGCTGCGTTGATACAATGTTCGGACCTGTCAATGCGTTACCGCAGATTGCGAGTAGGTAGGCTTCTTCTTCTTTTCCACACGAATGAAGCCTTCTTCATCAGACTGTCCTCGGCTTGTTCCGGTGGCAACGAGCTTCGAACTTGCTTGGAATCCGCGCGCGGTATGCCCTGGGCACCCGTGGTGTTTTGGTTGCCGCTGATATTTTGCATGTTGTTGTTCTCACTCATAAAATTGAGGAGTGCGCCTCTATTTGAGCGCTTGAGTTACTGCTGGAGCGATTGAGGCCATTTTACAACTTATTACGGAAAGTTCCCACGTCGTATTAATAATGCGAATTATATAAATTGAAAATAACTGACATTTCATTTGAAAGTTGCCGTCAAAAGAAAGGAAGGCAAAGGTATTAATAGGATAAAGCCACAATTCGGACAAAAATGGCAAAAATGGTTCAATTCTATATATAAAGACATAATAAAAGTATATTGTTAAAAATGTTGTCATTTTTTAACAATAACAATAATATTTTTTGTTTAAAAACTTGAAAACCACAAAGTTAGTAAACCGGTAATCTGTCGCCATGCATCATTCGTTCACGAATATTGTCTATGATTCCGTTCGACAGTCATGAATCCGTAATCAATAGGGAGCGTTCGGACGGCCCCGTATTTTCGTTGACGAACTTAGAGAGTAGACCTCCTGAGACGAGCGGAGATGTGTGAAGCGGAGAGAAAATGAGATACGTAAATGCTAGGGGGTATCTAATTGCACACCCACATTTCGCCAGTTATGTTTAAGCCGCATGAAATTTGGAACGGACGGAAGGACTTCTGACCCGACGCTACTCACTTGAAGGAACCAATTGAAGCTCGCGCGTGACGCGCCGCAAGTCGTGTCATCCTAGGTCATAAACGGGGCTTTATACGGTCAAACTTTGGAAGAAAACCCGGCCAAGTGCGAGTCGTACTCACACGCACACAGGTTTCTGTAAATCTGTAGCACCAATCAATATAATAAAAATATAGAATATGTTTATAAAAATCGTTGAGCGGTTCACAGAATACATCTACCAACCAAGTCTCAACTGTGTAGTCCTAATAGTTTCGGAATAAAGTGGCTGTAACATACGGACGGACAGACAGACAGACGAATCTATAGGTAAGTGTTACGTTTTTTGCCATTCGGCTACGGAACCCTACTAAAAACGGTGCATGAAAATAAATTGATAAATAAATTACTTCTATTACAAATGCGTAAGTCTGTGAGGATGGACGTTTGATACTCTTTCACGCAAAAACTTCTGAACAGGTTTTAATGAAACTGTACAGAAAGATAGCTTATGCATCAGATTAACATATAGGCTATAATTTATAAATATATTGTGAAAAAATAAAATTTACGTGGGCGAAGCCGTGGGCGGAAGTTAGTAGTTAAAATGGCCGTCGTAAACAAGCCTTTACATAAACTCGTAGTCGTACATAACCGTTCCGGCGCCGTATCCGGGTATTAAACCGTGTAATAGGGTGTTAAATATTCTGTTTCTGATCGCAACGTTCGAAGTTGATAGTTTGCGAGAACACAAGTCATTATTTAATTGCTGTGTTGATCATCTGTCAACGAAACCATGAATTTAATTAATACTTCTTCTTCTTTATCGTGTGGTTAGTGCCTCTGACTTGGCATTACATGTCATCGAGAAATATCTCTCAGGCATACTAGTTTCCTCACGGTGTTGCCCTTCACCATAGCAAGTGATAATTACACAATACAAACATGAATCCGAAAAATCAAAGGTAGGGGTCCGAACTCGAGACCTATGACTTGGCAGTCCGACGGCGACGGTCACATCACTAGGCTATCACTGCTTACAATTGAATTAATAGGAATTTATTAAAAGAGAATTATGCCCGGACTGCAATGCGATGAATAAAAACATCGTGAGGAAACCGTCATGGACCCAAACATTTAGAGAGATGTGACTATCCCGCTCTGGACTCTCTGAAAGGCTGATTATTATAAGTTATACTGATGTACTTGTCCCAAAAATTTTAAACAAAATACTAATATCGAGGAGGGGAGGAGCTCTTGGCTAAATAATAACAGTCGCTCGGGTCGATCTTCAGTTTAAACCACGCTTGCCTTGGTTGGTCCGTGGATGGGTTACTATCCATTATATACCGTGTTTCCCCCATGCCTCGGAAAGCACGTTAAGCCGTTGGTCCCATCAGTCATTTGTAGATATTTGACAGTCGATGTAGGTAGTCAGTGGCCCGAAAGTCTTACCAGCCAGTCCTAACAAGGGGTATCGTATTACTCAGTAATAAGTGGGTTGTGGAGGTCAGATAGGCGATCGCTCCATGTAAAATACTGGTATTCAGCTGCATCCGGTTAGACTGGAAGCCGACCCCAACATAGTTGGGAAAAGGCAAAACAGATGATGACTAAGATAGTTGTATTTTAGATGTAAAAACCGTTCTAATGTACGGTTCGTTCACGTACCACGTGCTAAAGCGTCAGATTTAAAAACGTATAATTAAAATTCGCATAGTAAACAGCATGTGATTGGTTGAGAAAATAACAACAAACAATCAGAAAAATTTACATGAGATTTGACTTTCAGAAACCGTTATTCAACTAATATTTTTCCTGAAAATTCTCGGCTGAATTTTTTACACATTTGTTTACCAAAACAGCAGATGGAGTTTTGTTTCTTTTTTAATATTTTCCTGAAGTTTTCGTCGAATTTTCCTCATCCAGGAAGTTAGAAATAGTTTTTAAAAACTTCAGCGTTTCGGGGAACAAGTTTGAGCTGTATTACTGGTTTCATTTTAGTCAGCTTTTACGTTGTTGCAATCCATAAAATGTTAAGAACTTTTTACCCGACTGCGAATGCGTACAAAGGAGAGTAATGTTATTTTGTAAAATATGGTTTAATAGTTACTAGTTTACGTTGTAACTAGTAGTGCATACCTATAGGCAGTTAATTATACTTTTTAACCGACTTCTAAATAAGGATGAGGTTCCACCAGCATTTTTTTTATGTATTTTGTTCTAGGGCATATTCACAAAATGCCTGCAAGGAATACTGGGAAACCAGCAAAGATATTAAATATATTTTTATGAGGAAAGAGTAATTGGCTATCTTTTACTCATAAGAAGATCTCATAAACAGGCTTATGTACGTAATCTGGTAACATCATAATTACAACATGAAAATTGCGATCTCGTCACTGCTACGCTTTCGTAGGCACTGCGCTACGAAACCGTGACGTCATCGCGTAGCTACGCCGTAGTACCATCAATGCACATAAAAGTTTTAATTGACAACTTTAATAACTAAATAAATGTTGTTTAAGCAGATAATAAGACTTAACACCTATTCTCTAAACGTAATTCCTTAGATCCCTTCCATGAAACCTCAGAAGCTAGGTGCATGGTTCCAACTAGTCGAGAAGAACCGGAAATAAACAGATTCTATGAACAAGAATCTGGAATTGTGTACGCTTTATATAAAGCATTTTGCTCTGACTAAACTCATTAAAATCCTCATACATACAATTCAAGCCCCCTTACCAAACAAAACAGGATCGAAGGAAACCTCTTCAAGAAAAATCCTTGAATGGCAACAAAAGAGGTTTTTACTCCAAGACCGGAGGCCCCAGGCCGTAACGAATTACGTACATTGGTACAGCACTCACGTACTTAAGGAAAGGTGCTAAAATATGAAGGTTTTCCGAAGGGCTGTGTGAGTAATTGTAGGTAGAACATAAAGGTCGTTATCGATTGGCTGGGTCGTAAAAATCGTCGAAATTCTGTTATTCACTAATATATGAAACAGCCATGCTGAAGTTAAATACTTTAAATCGAACAGATTAGTGGATGGAGGAAGAGTTCATCTAATGAAGAAACCTACATCAGTTTGCTCTGATACCAACACGATACCATAAGACTGTTACACATTGTATGTTCTTTGAAGAAGGGTAAGGTAGTAGCGTACCTGCAGCCTTTTGCCAGTTATGGTCAAGCCCAATTTTACTAAAAGAAGGCGAGTCTATTTTTTTTTAATGAGACAAACCCGCCACGCTATTTCCAAACCACTGTAACTCCCGAAAGCCAGTATCAAACAATGTTCCACCTCCATGTCCTGGCCACGCTCACGATGGATGGAAGGAACTGGTGGAGGTGTCGGCCTTGATGGAATTAAAGCGAGCATATTGCCATCGACTGGGCAAAACTTCAGGCTCTGGGAAGTAACCGAGAAATTAATGACGGTAAAACCTAAGCCCAACCTGGGCATCCAACCCACGACTTCATGTTCAGCGGTTGATGTATAACACAATAGAATTCAAACGGGAATTTGAATCTATAGTTTAAACAAAGATGCAAACAACAGCTAGTAAAATATTTACACAGACAACGACTTCTTGTTTCATCAATAACATTACCACAAACATAATAAAGAACTACAATGTCAGTATTTTCCTGTTTAAAAACAAACGCTTCGAGCTAAACGTTCATTACGGAGCGGCAGGCATGCCGGGCGGGTGACGGATGGGGAGCAGGAGTCACAGACAAAAGCGGAGAGCTTTTAAAATGATTCGCCGCGCTAAACGTCACAAGTGTTGCCAACTGTATTACGTGATGTTATTGTAGGGTTGCCACGCTCACATTTATCGCTTTTAATTTTATTTTTACAGTGTCATAAGATTTATAAAATATCTCATAATCAAGCCTGTGATCCCAAAAGGTTTAAGCAGAAGTGTACCTATAGTATATACACTTTTAGCCAGTTACGAATAATAAAAAAAATAGTGACGTATCTATTAAATAATATTTACTTTTTATCTACGGTTTAATTAGTGTTATAGTATATGACAGCCGTTACAGGTACCCGAAAGTCTGACAACCTGTCTTACCAAAGGTATCGTATTATCCAGTACTAACTGGGTTGTGGAGGTCAGATAGGCAGACGCTTCATGTACGCACTGGTATTCAGCTGCATCCGGTTAGACTGGAAACCGACCCCGGCAAAGGCAAAGGCTAGGCAGATGATAATGTATTTGTGTTATAACAAAAAACCCGTTGGAATTTCTCGTTAGTCTAATAGTTAAAAGCGCAACACGCAAAATGCTATGAGGATTTCTATTATCACATTTTCAGTAGTAACACGACTCTGGATTTCTGCACCATTGTTGACTATATATATACTCGTTTTCTATTTCTTTCTCTGAAGACTTTTACTGAAATAACTAGCGAAATCTGAGTTTCTAGATAAGTAAAATTGACAATTCATTAAAAATCAGAAGAGATGAGACAAGACAGACATTTACCTACACCTTAGGGGAACATAGCCTAGTTCTAGTTTCAAATTGCAAAGATACATCCATCCGTTGGCTGTTCCAACCGCGTTAAAAAGGTCACCCAGTATTCACCATAAGGTACCTGTGGCTTAAGAACTTTATTATTCATCAAGAATCTACGTTCATAGTAAAAAATAACAAATGTGGATAACACAAAACAAATGTATCTGGTAGCTAATCATCAACCAAGTATAAAGAAAACACCTTTTGCTTGCCTATAAGTACTTTTTATTCGCACTACTGCACTGTTTGACGACCGAACAACGACTGACTCTCCATTAGAGCTTACAAATTCAAGTGACGTTTTCCCCACCTAGAAATAACGATGATACATGGATAACGTAACATCATAATCGTTATTTCAAAGTGTTGTCAAAATAAAAATATATTCTATGTCCTAATTGAAATTACATTTAAGAATTAGCTTGAAAAAACAGTTACAACAATAATTCATATTCCGTCAGTTTTTCCACAGTAAATATGTTGATTCTATAGTAAAATCAAACATTTTTGTAACCAAATTAAATAAATCACAAAAAAAGCAAATACGGATCCAAACTAAAAGTGAGTTGTTTTACTAGATGTGGCAAAACACCTACAACTATACCTCCTACCCTTCGTACCACCTACACCTGCATACCTATTCTCGTAACTCCCGAAGTCCCAACATAATAATTGAGTTTTACCTAACCAAACAATACGGCCCGTACCCTTATCACCGGACTATCAATCATGTCGGATGACGTCACGGTACCAGATGAGACACCATGCCAAATATGTTGTTGCAAACAGAGTACTGGCTTACCTTTCTTCTTTTTCGATTAAAAAGATCTGTAATGATAAACAAATCTAATTATTTGAAAAAGTTCTGGTATGATTTTCGATTATAACAGCTCTATTTTTTGGGTTTACCCAGCAAAATACTATTTACCATTGCTGCGTGCACAACATGGCTGAAAAACGTAAAAAATGTATGTGGGATTCGAGGTTGAAGAAAATAAAGTATTTACACAACGTGTAACAGAAAGGGTATGGTCATATGAAAGGATATGCTGCAGACCATCAAACTGAACAACTTCCTCCATAGGTCGAATATCGTAAATTCGAAAAAAATATCAGCTGTTCCATACAAAATTTCAATACCTACTCGACCCAAACGTATGGGACTGATAATGGAATGATAATTTTTTGGCATTTACGATATTGCACCTGTTGACGCTGCTACGTCGATTGTTGAGCGATTAAATAAAAATACGTGGACTGGATCAATTTGGTATAATGCAAGAACAGGCGCAGTACCATCGCCGTGGTAAGAATTGAAGTGAGTCTCGGCTCGGAGCGCGGGACCGCGCGAGCGCCCGCGCGCCCCTCAGCCCCGCCGACACCCGATGCTGATACCGCCGCCCGCGTGCCCCCCTCAGCCGCCGCGCGCCTCCAACCAGTCGTAGGCATGCCATGCATAGACAGCACCCATGGAGGAAATTGTTCAGTTTGATGGCCTGCAGCATATCCTTTCATTTGACTATATCCTTTCTGTTACACGTTGTATACTTCAGAACAAATCTTATAATTTATTCATTACTAGCTGTCCCGGCATGCGTTGCAATGCACCTTTTCCTACCCTACCATACCCTTCTTACCGACTCTACCTATCTATCCTATCTACCTACCCTACCCTACCCTACCTATCTATCCTATCTACCTACCCTACCTACCCTACCCTACCTATCTATCCTATCTACCTACCCTACCTACCTATCCTACCTACCTACCCTACCTACCTACCCTACCTACCTACCCTACCTACCTACCCTACCTACCTACCCTACCTACCTACCCTACCTACCTACCCTACCTACCTACCCTATCCACCTACCCTACCTACCTACCCTACCTACCTACCCTACCTACCTACCTACCCTACCTACCTACCCTACCTACCTACCTACCTACCCTACCTACCTACCTACCTACCCTACCTACCTACCCTGCCTACCTACCCTACCTACCTACCTATCCTACCTACCTACCTATCCTACCTACCTACCTATCCTACCTACCTACCTATCCTACCTACCTACCTATCCTACCTACCTACCTATCCTACCTACCTACCCTACCTAACTAACCTATAATACACTTTTCAACCTTTTTAATTGATTAAAAAAAAATACAGACAAAAGTTTATTCACCCTTTTTAAATAGTTTCCACAAAATACATTTCTGAACGCATGCATAAATGTCAATCACAGTATTTGACAGGATGACAGGAGGAAAACAAATGTTTGACAGGTACGAAATAAAGGAACATAATTAAATGGAAAATGATTCATTTTCATAATTATGTATTCGTCAAGTTTTCATTGTTTTTAAAATGTATTCTGCTATTCAGGGCGGAGACAAATCCAACGAAACAAAAACCATGAAAATTGATCCAGCAGATCTCGAGTTATAAGTGTTGTAACAAACCCGTCTTTGTTTTATATATATAGATAAACATTTTTTCGACAAATGGAAGGCGTGGAGGGAGGCCTTTGCCCAATAGTGGGACAGAGCAAGCTAGGAAAAATAAACAATTTTCGCTCGTCAACGTCATAATGGCGACCGCATCTCATCCCATCTCTCTTTCTCCTCGCTCTCACTTTCACACACATGACACATGCTTCCGTTACGTTGTAATTCCCACATTTAAGAAGAATCAAAGTCAGCTCCAGTATTGTTTTACGCACATTCTCGGAGTCAACGGCTGTATTGCGATTGAAAGCTAGGCCTACTCTAAAAATGTATGGGTATAGTAACTCTGTCCGCCTGTTATCTTTTTACGCCATAACGGGTGGATTTCGATGTGTTACATATAGTTAGACAGGACAGTTACGTTAGGACATAGGTTAGCTGTACGCTCCCGTGGGATAATATCGCTGCAACGAGGGCGAATCCGCGAGTAGAAGCTAGTAGAATTAACCATTTTCATTACTTCAGTTATTATAATATTATTGAGATAGTTATTATTTTATCTGCGTGGCAGCCCTGAGGAGACCCGACAGGTGACAGATGGCCGCGTCATAACATTACTGCGATATTCAGCATTTCTATACCGCCATTTTGCTTTTTGAAAAGCTTTATAAAAACACAAAGACATTCAAATATAACTAGCTATAGACGGGACAAGACCAAGAAACTGACAATTCCAAAACCTGTTACAAATTAGTAACAAGTCGATCAGTCCAGTGCGATACGTCGCCTTGTCAGGTCGCATTCATAAGATAAAAAGACACTCAAATATTTCCGAGCTATAGACGGGTCCTGACGAAGAAAATCGTAATCCAAAACTTGTTACTACTTAGTAACAATTCGTTCTGTCTAGGTGTCATCTGTGTCATACGCCCGCTTGTCAGGTAGCATTCGTGTGTCAAAATCGAAAATATTCAGGATGAAAATTATTGTACGACAATATTCCCAATGTCCTCTCTATATGTGTTTTAAATCTCTTTGTAAAAACATGAACATATGACTTTAGCCAAAAATTAAAAGTGCGGTTGCTCTCAAAGCAGTGAAGGAAAACATGGTGTAAAACCAAAGTTCAACCTTGCGCAGTGCTACTATAACTGTCAAATTAGCCTGCTCTGCACTCAACCTGCCCCGGTACGGGCCCTGACCCTAGTTTCTTAAAACAGCGTATACCATTAAAGTACGAAGTAATTAGCGGCAGTGCAATTACATTGTCTTGCTTTAACTCTCAGTTAGTAGCCTTGTGCGGCCACTCGCCTTTTAGCTAAGAGAAATACAAACGGACGCTTTGGTTGAACAACATACAATGCCTACTTAATAACAGAAAGTGAGAATTTTGTGCAGGTCTTTGACAAGTCATCTTTGCTTCTCAGCTTGCTATGTATGCCCTTCGTCAGGTTGCTCGAAGAAATCGTTCATTGTTTCTCCCCTTTTGTTTTTTTTTCTTTTATTTGTTATGCAATTAAGACTATTCCGTCTATCTATCATCATCATTCTCCTACCCTTATCTCAATTTATTTGGAGTCGGCGCAGCATATCTTCTTCTTCCATACTATTCTCTATTACTCGTCATCTCATCAGACCCCGCCTTTCTAGCCATATCAACCTTCACAGTCCATCCATCGTTTCTTTGGTCTTCCTCTACTCTTATAGCCGTTCTGTCTATCTATCTCGCAGTAAAAACTTCCGGTTAGTGCGTGACGACCCACGAAAAAATGACTCACATTAATACCAATACAGACTACTTAGTTATCCGAGCCTCCCGGCTGTATGTCAGCGACTGGGGTAAAAGCCGACCTGTGTAGTGTGTACCCCCGCCTTCCTGATTGATTGGGGTAACGGCCCGGTGCAAACAAACTACTTTGTACTACGGCCCTGTTTGGGAAGTACCGCTGAAATTGAACCTCTACTTAGTTAACACGATTTTTGTGAGGGTTGTTAGATCTCACATTTTGAGGGCCCATTTGTATCTTATTTTTTACAAAATCTGCCTCCCTGTCTCTCTCCCTGCCTCGTTGGTCTAGTGGTCGCAAGCGCGACTGCTGAGCACGTCTGAGGTCCTGGGTTTGATTCCCAGGTCGGGCAAAGTGTTATTGGGTTTTTCCTCACGAACTTCTCAGTAGCAGCCACGGAGTCCGGATTTGCGCCCAGTTGATGGCAATAGGCTCGCCCCTATTACATGGCACTTAAACATAACTGGCAAAATGGGTGTAGTAATGTAATGGGTGTGTATGGTGGGTGTACTATTAGATCCATATCTGCCTAACCCTTGGGGATTACAGGCGTGATGTTACGTTGGAGTGTATTTTTAAAAGTTCATGCGCGTTAGAAATAACCGCACAAAGGTGGACTTAATTCCTTAGGCAAAAAAAAACGTGTAAATATAATATATATGATCGGATACTACAATTAGGTTCTAACTCAGGATGGTATTCTTCTTTTTAATCAATCCCAAAGAAAATATTCAGGTATTTTTCCTGCAATTCCAGCAATTTTGAAGTAGTAGGTAAGTCCGTAAAAAGATATTTGTTTTCAAGTTCACGATTTTATTAATCGCATTTTAGAAGGTAAAGGATTAATTATACTAAATGTTTACTGCACTTAATCACTTGGTTTCCCAGTAAACGCCGCCAAAAACCTTCAACAAAAAACTAAAATCCAGCGTACCTTGATCCCTATTCATAACGGATCAAATCACACTGGTAATACCGGATGGTCTTACAAAACCCAGCGTAACTAGAACCGTGAACATTCTCCCGTCAATTTCAGTAGTAAGGAGCCCTACTCCCATATTCGTTGTAATAAAACCCTCGTTGTTTCCACGCGGCTGCAAATCGCTTCGTGTGAGGTAGTTGGACGGGTTAATATAAAGGTTAGGTTACATACATACCGATTTCACTTATCAGGATAAAGAATTTGTTCGAATTTTCAGGGTCAACAAAAAACCAGCCTTTAATAGGGCGGTTATACCCTTAACGAAGCCAAGAGGCATTTGTTCTTCCCATCATTGAGATTTTTTTTTGTTCTTGACGCTACCTAAGAACCTTCTAATTACGGAGGTATTGGAAATTGTCGAAGTTCCAACTTTTTCACGTTTTAAATGTTATAAAGTTTACAAAGAAATTCCTAGTGTTGGGTAATGTTTTTTTATCACCTCGCAAGTCGTGTCGTTATTTCTTTTATTTGGTTTTCTGCAGTCGCTGATGCTGGAGCATGCAGCTCGTAGCCACGCGGATATTTGTACACCAACGAAGCATCTTTTACATAAGATAAGTGCTAAAAAATACTTGATTAAAGCAATTTCCTTTTGTTTCAGATGAGGAGTTAGTGTTCCGAGACCGATGGGGAGGCCTCACGCTGTTCAACGTGAAGAACTTCACCACCAGGCTGCTCATGAACAACTCTACCTTCGTAAGTAACCTAATCCTGTAAGTTTGCACCTGTAATGTATGGACGTATAACCGCACCTCTGGTCTCTAGTGGAGAGTGATGTGGCGACATGTCCAACGCCAGATACGAACTAATCGTGCATGACGTCACGCAAAATTGTACAGACATCAAGCTACTACAATCTGTCAAATTTCTTTAATAGATTTTTAACTTTATCGCTAAAGCATTAGGATCAAGGTTGATTGGGACAATTTGACAGTTTCGGGTAACTTGATGTGCCGGTGTCTAGGTACAGTTATCGTCACCAGTAATTACTCTAAGAAAGCCCAAAGGAGGTACAACCCTGTGCGCCGTTAATTGAAAACAATTCTTAAACAAACAAAAATGACAAAATTTTACACGAATTTCAATTTCAAAAGAATTTCCAAGTATCCTTCTTTAGTTAAAGCAGGTGCCGATATAAAAGACACTCCAGTGCAAAATATGCTTGATAACAACATTTCCCATCACCAGACTTTTCAAAAGCATAGTTTTTTTACGGTTAAAACGCCAAGCGTACTGCACCATAAATTAATTTCCCTCTCAGTAACGCAAGTTTCCTCTACTTAAGTGGGTTCCCTCCACTTAAGTGGTCTCCTACCTCCCGCATAGAAAATAAGGGTAAACAGCGCAGTATAGATTCAATTGTGATGCCAGCAGAAAGTGCAATCTTTTAATAGCCTCTTATACGATGCTGACAAGGAACCACGATCAACAGAGAAAACGTAATAGAGGGTGCGCTTGAACTTAAAGCATACGAGTACTGAGGTCCTAGCATGAGCGCGCGGTGTAAAAGTAACTTAAATCGTCGATTTAAAATTAAAAATACTCGTTTCATATACATATAATAATATTTTCATACCTAGTTTTAAAGATCAGCACTTTGGGGCTCTCTTAATTTCAGAAGCGTTCATCAATTAAAGTATGAAGCAATTACGGGGCTTTTCTTTCCATGTACCTAATATCTTTTTTTGTTGAGCTGTACAAAGTAAAAAAGAGGAAACAAATATTTTACTATTAATATTTATTCATATCTGTGGGTGATACTGATTGTGCTTGTTTCAAAAAATTTAACTGAAATGCTAAAGGATAATTGTATTTTCGATTAAAAAATCGTCGTATTTACGTTACGTTTACACCGCGCGGTCGTGCTGGGGCCTCTGGTCAGGAATTTTCATTCAATTTCGACTTGAGTCACAATAATGAACCAGAGGACCCCGACTGGTAGAAAAGGGCTTATCCATCCATCCATTGATATTGGTGGAAATGTCTAGTGTATCGAACAGGGTAGCGTACCTCATAGTGAAGCTAACCGAGAGGTATACCCTCAAGGTTGTTCAGGTCTACGCACCGACCTCGGCACACTCGGACGACGTGGTGGAGGAAATGTTTGAGGACATCTCAAAGGCCTTGCACTCCACTACTAAAGCCCACTACAACGTTCTCATGGCGGATTTTAACGCTAAAGTGGGAGTACAGAATTCCAGTGAATCGGTAGTAGGATCCTACGGGTTTGGCAGCAGAAATCATAGGGGGCAAATGCTTGTCAACTTCCTTGAGAAGGAGGGGCTCTTTGTGATGAATTCCTTCTTTAAGAAACAGCCCCAAAGGAAGTGGACGTAGCGAAGCCCCGACACTATGACGAAAAATGAGATAGACTTCATCATAGCGGATAAAAAGCGTATATTCAGAGATGTCTCGGTGATCAACAGGTTCAATACCGGTAGTGAGCACAGACTTGTTCGTGGCACTCTGAATATCAATTTCAAGCTGGAGCGAACCCGTTTGATGAAGTCTAGGCTCCGTCCTAATATGCTCCAAACTATGCTAGGGTCTGAAGCGTTCCAGTCAGATCTGGAGAACCGATTCGCGGCCGTGGAAACCACAAATGACGTTGACCAGGCGCTCGAACAAATGGTGGAAATCCTCAGGGAGGAAGGGACGCGTTTTTGTAAAATGCGGCGTACGGGCAAGAAGTCCAAACTTTCGGAGGAGACTCTGGAGCTTATGACGGAACGACGTGAAAACCCACCCATCACTTCGGCAGGACTACAGGCACTCAATAAAAGGATTAGGAAATTGGTACGACGCGACCTTCGATCCTCCAGCACACGCTCAATACAAAAAGCGATTGAGAAAAACTGGGGGTCGAAAGTGTTCGTCCAATCACTTGGGAGGAGCCACCTGACGAAGTTGACCAAATCTAGTGGTGATAGCGTCGTTTCGAAGCCGGATATTCTTTCAGAAATCGAAAACTTCTACGGCCAGTTGTACGCATCGCACGCGTCTCGACCTGATCCCGAAAATGAGGATTCCAGAGCCACCTTAACCCGCCATTTCACAGAAGACCTGCCAGAAGTCAGCCAAGACGAAATCGAGGCGGCTCTTAGACAGCTTAAAAATGGAAAAGCCCCTGGTGAGGATGGGATAACGACTGAGCTCCTGAAAGTGGGAGGAAGCCCTGTATTAAGAGAGCTTCGAGAGATTTTCAACTCGGTCCTGTTCTCTGGGAGAACTCCAGAAGCGTGGAAAGGGAGCGTGGTGGTTCTTTTCTTTAAAAAGGGGAACAAAACCCTATTAAAGAACTACAGACCCATTTCGCTCCTTAGCCACGTGTATAAGCTGTTTTCAAGAGTCGTCACAAATCGTCTAGCGCGAAGACTCGATGACTTTCAGCCACCGGAGCAGGCTGGGTTTCGAGGAGGATATAGCACCATAGATCACATCCACACAGTGCGGCAGATTATACAGAAGTCCGAAGAGTATAATCGGCCGCTGTGTCTTGCATTTGTGGACTATGAGAAGGCTTTTGACTCTGTCGAGACCTGGTCAGTTCTAGAGTCTCTGCAGCGATGCCAAGTGGATTGGCGATATATCCAAGTGCTGAGAAATCTCTATGAAAACGCCACAATGACCGTCCAAACTCAGAACCAGCAAACAAAATATATCCCATTGCGTCGGGGGGTGAGGCAAGGGGATGTAATTTCCCCGAAATTGTTCACCAACGCACTGGAGGATGTGTTTAAGACGCTAAAATGGGAGGGACGTGGGATTAACATCAACGGCGAGTACATCTCACACTTGAGATTTGCAGACGACATCGTCATACTGGCTGAATCGCTGCACGACTTGCAGCAGATGCTGGATGGCCTAGTTGATTCTTCAATACGCATTGGTCTCAGGGTGAACTTGGACAAAACCCAGGTTATGTTCAACGAACACGTCACCCCAGGACCTGTTGTTGTCAATGGCGGTCCTCTCGAAGTTGTTCGAGAATATGTTTACCTCGGGCAAACTCTGCAGTTTGGTAAGAACAACTTTGAGAGGGAGGCTAACAGAAGAATTCAGCTGGGCTGGGCAGCGTTTGGGAAGCTTCGTCGGGTCTTCTCGTCGCGTATTCCACAGAGTCTAAAGACTAAAGTCTTCAACCAGTGCGTCCTGCCTGTTATGACTTGCGGGGCCGAAACGTGGACACTCACGGTACGGCTGGTTCATAAATTCAAGGTCGCTCAGCGAGCTATGGAACGCGCTATGCTTGGAGTCTCTCTGAGGGATCGCATCCGAAACGAGGTGATCCGGCAGAGAACCAGAGTTGTCGACATAGCTCACAGAATCAGCAAGCTGAAGTGGCAATGGGCCGGTCATATTAGCCGTAGAACCGATGACCGTTGGGGTAAACGTGTTCTTGAGTGGAGACCGCGAATCGGCAAACGTAAGGTGGGACGCCCTCAGGCTCGGTGGAGTGACGATCTTCGCAGGGTGGCTGGTAGCAACTGGATGAGAGTTGCTGAGAATCGAGTTGAGTGGCGTGCAATTGAGGAGGCCTATGTCCAGCAGTGGACTGCTATGGGCTGATGATGATGATGATCCATCCATTGTGAATAGATTTATGGCATCATTGTACAATTTTGAGCGTTAGCAGTACAGGTTATAAAAATGTGTAGATTCTTTAAAAATTACAATTACTGTACTAATAATTTGTACTGTGAAGTGTATGTACTACTTATGTCTGTATTACTTTGATTAGGTACACATTACACCAAGCAATGAAATAATTTCACCGTTAGCTACGGAAACTTGGCAACACGTCCAAGAGACGTACCTATTGAAGAAAATGTTCTCTTCGCTCTCATTTCCTTTGAGTTACGTTCAAAGAGTGAGCTGTTATCAGTAAATAGGATCGCGCGATAATGTCAAACATTCTTAGGCACCTACTTGTACCATACATACACATATAGGGGTGTATGTACTCACCGTTTAAAGTTTAGTGTAGATGGCGCGATAATAGCTAGCTGTCAATCCGACCAATGAGGTCAAGCTATTTTGAAATATAAAATGACATTATCAGATTTTCAACCAATGACTATGCTTGGAACCAGCTATGCTAGCGCCATTAGTTCCCTTTCTCATTGGAAAAGAACCAAGTATTGACTCTGAATACACGTGGTAACTACAAACTTACAGTTACTGTAAACCACCTTCTTCAGTCGATAATGTTCCCACTTGTGGGATACAGGCGTCCTCCCTGTCAGAGGGGATGGACCGAGGAGGTGCTCAACGCGTGGGCAGTGCAGATAGATCAATGTCACATGTTTAATTTTAAGGTTTTGTTTTTGGTTACATGCCTTCCTTCACCGCTTTGAGAGCTGTTGGAAATAGTTTACTTATATAAAGTACCCGTCCTAGTTCGAACCCACAACTTGTTACTCATAAGTCGCGCCGCTACCACTGAGCTACCTCTGCTCTCACAGTTTGTCATCCTAAATCTTAAAAATACCCCCCACTTTTGAAACTACTGACAAATAAAGTCAACTTCAGCTAATCTCATGTATCGTGTAAATAGCCTCTTAACCTCGCATGCAGCTTACCTCGCGCAGTATAAATAGCGTGCAGATAAGAAACACGTACGATCGTGCCACGGATTACTGCTTACCACGCTGTCGGAGGAAATGAGACTGCAACGATACGTCGGGTACGTGACGATCTCTGATAATATTCAGATATGTGTACCTTGGTATTTTTGTGTAAAATATACACAAAGAATTTTAACTTGCTAAAGAAAATACAGTAGCAGGGTGTAAAATACACGTAGTACCTAAAGCTTTAAAAAGAGACTGTCTCACAAAACCAAATGAGTGTCTGCCTGCCTTTTTCGGCTTCCAGTCTAACCTGATGCAGCTGAATACCAGTATGTTACATGGAGCGACTGCCTACCTCAACCTCCATAACACAGTACTTTACATAGCAGTTACAAAACATGAAGTGCAGAAGAAGAACACAGTACCTGGGGTACACACGATACCCCTTGACATTACTGTCTTTCGGCTCTTCTGAGTATCCGTAACGACTGTCAAACATCAATAAATGACAGACGGGACCAACTGCTTTACGCGTTTCCAAGACACGGAGGGATCTCCGAGTGGGCTATAACAAACTTCGATGTTCTCAAATAAGCCTAGAAACAAAATAAATGCGTTTAGTTCTCAAGCAATTTACAAAAAAGAAACGTTCCCGAACTAAATCGTTGAAAAATGGCCCTATTCTTTATCGGCAAAATAAACAGCCATACATCTTTCACAAAGGCATCTGATAAAGTTAGTACTTACTTCTCGTATATTATATGATTTGTCAAAGTACTGTTGAACATGGAATGTAATCTGCGTGCGATCGGATCTTCTTACGAAAGCGATATATATTTTTGTGTTATCTCATCGGCTGAGGCGTTTATAGGAGGGCGACTTTTACACCGAAGCGTATCGTGACAACTTAAAAAAATCCAGCCATCACGACACTATATACTAAAGTAACCAAAAAAAACCAGTAAAGAATTAAAATAACCTAAAGTAACTTACCTTAACAATAAAATAAGAAATGGCGTCAAAAACTCCTCAACGCTGTCAACTAGTTATGTCCCCAAGAGTCTAGCGGTCTTGCCACGTTGCATGGCAACGCTTACACCCTGTATATTTTTCAGTATCGCCGTCATTCATAATACTCCTATTTAGCATTTCGTAACTTTAACTCCAAACAAATAGATTACATATTGTTTATCCATTACGCTAAACAATGAAGCCGTCAACGTGATAAATGAGTTTAATATGAACACATTCGAAACACGCATACATTAACGAACACATTGTTCGACAAAATGCTCATTATTTCAACTATGAATTGAAGTAATTTTAGGTGTCGCACTAATATTGTATTTATGTTGATTAAATAGAGCGGTTTCATGCTGAAATAATCAACCCGCGTTTGGCCCACTTGGTGGATTACGGCCCACATACTCTCATTGATATGAGATCAATGTTCCAGCAGTGGGGACATTGTAGGGTAACGTGGTGTCTAACTCTCATTTTGCCCTAGACAGCCAAACTACACATCATTTGAGAAAATCTGATCATCATTGCACGAGGTATGCCATTTATGACATAGCGAATACTAAGCCTCCTGAACTTGGCTTCTTGAATCATCAGAACGAATCAAATAGATAACATTGTAACTTTACGAGAACATATCCATCCATACCAAATTACATAACGACTACTC
The DNA here is from genome assembly GCA_905220335.1 of Noctua pronuba. Taxonomy (NCBI): domain Eukaryota; kingdom Metazoa; phylum Arthropoda; class Insecta; order Lepidoptera; family Noctuidae; genus Noctua; species Noctua pronuba. The sequence continues at coordinate 15,098,231 of LR999913.1, forward strand.
AGCATGAGGTCCTGGCCTCGATTCCCAGGTCGGGCAAACAGTTATTGGGTTTTTCCATCAGGAATTTCTCAGTAGCAGCCACGGAATCTTTTGTGCCCGAGTAACGGCAATAGGCTCGCTGCCTATCACATGGGACTTAAACATAATAGGCGAAACGTGGGTGTACTATTAGGTACACCTCTACCTAACCCTTCTGGAACTACAGGCGAGATCTGACGATGTCAGTTTGCCTGTCTGTCTCTTTTTCACGCCAAAAAGGCTGAACAGATTTAAATGGCTCAACGGAACACGGATGGACCTTGACCTTGGTTAAGACTTTTTTGTTTTATGCCGGTTGTACTTTTCGCGAGGAATAATTTCTAACATCCACGCGGGTGACGAGCGAAGCGGCGAGTAAAACTTTACCTTTTCCTCATCGCCTTCTGCCTAGCCTTTTCCCAACTTGGGGTCGGCTTCCTGTGTAACCGGATGCAGCTGAATACCAGTATTTTACATGGAGCAATTGCCTCTCTGACCTCCACAACCCAGTTAGTACCCCTTGGTAAGACTAGTTGTCAGACTTTCGGGCCACTGACAACTTGACAACAGTAAATAAGTCTTAACTTAATTTTAAGAAAATAATGTTCATAGTGTAACGCTCGCTACGGTGTAACAGACACTCTCGAGCCCGATCACACGCACCAACATAAAACACTTGATACAGATTTATCTGTATTTTTCGTGAACGAAAAGTGCTGTATGTATTCCTTGCTTTATTGTATTGTATTGGTTCGTGCTGAACGACTTAAGTACTTTGTGTTGTAAGCAGGAAGTGCTTCGGGGACTTATTGACGGAATATTTTATTGAAGGTTGGGATTTCGGGTACCGATAATGGTGTTGTATTAAAAATCTTACGCGATTGGCGCTGTTCTTACGTAATGGTGGTCCGGAGGTTTGATACCCCTGCTATTGTTACTTTTTTATTAGAATCCCTTTAATAATGGCAAAGAAATACAGAAAAGAACAAAATTCAGAAGTCACTCGCATTCGCGCGCGGCTTCGCCCACTTGGTGTTCGGGGTATTGTCCCCATGGATAAAAAGTAATATAGGTATCTCCAAAACCAGGATCTTCAAAATGCGTTCAGCCGTGAAAAGCAACAAACAGACGACAGACTTTCGCGTTGGAGTGTAATGGAGTAATGGATGGACTTACTTGGAGCATTCAATTAATTTGATTTCATATTTCAGAATGAGCCATTTGAAATGTTGAGTTGACTTTGAAAATTACCAATTCAATTAGTCAATACTTCTTTCAATCGTAAAAATATTTTTTAAAAACTGTCTAATGCCCGCGGCTTCGCCCGCGCCGATTTGTAATCATCGCACGGGATCATACTACCGGGATAAAAAGTATCCTATATGCTCAACCAGGTTATAAAGTATCTGTGTGCTAAACACCCCAATCCGTTCAACGTTCAGTTTTTGCGTGAAAGAGGAACAAACATCCATACAGCCTCACAAACTTTCGCATTTATAATAGTAGTAAGATCTTTAATAAAATCAGCCAGTTAGTCCTCGATAATTGATGAATTGAATTGAATTGATATTTCAGTTTGATTAATTACATTCCAGGTACTAATAATACCAAGCGTTCATGAAATGAAAAAGGTTTTACATTCATAGAAAACACTCTACGTAATCGATGTAAATGGAATACGCAAATATTCTCAAAGGGAATAGATATTTCTGTTATTGAATTTATTGGGCATTTATTAAAAACTCATCGAATTACCTAATGACAGCTGTAAATAAAATAGCTGTCGATCGAGACTGTTACGTTGGTCTGGTGGTCGCGTCACGCTTAAGTTCCTGGGTTCGATTTTCAGGACGGACAGTATTGTTGAGGTTTCCATTTGGAGTTTCTTAGTAGCCGCCCCTTATCTAGAGTTTTGCCCGGTCAATGGCAATAGGCACCCCCCCATTATATGGGACTTAAACATAACTGGCGAAATGCGGGTGCACAATTAGGTGCATACATCTCTGCCTTACGCTTCGGGGATGACTGGCGTGATATTAGGTTATGAACTTCTCAAAACCAGCGCGAACTCTGAATTTGCGCCCGGTTGATGGCAATAGGCTCGCTTTTTACGAGTATTACATGGCACTAAACAAAACAACTGGCGAAATGTGGGTGTTCTGTAAGAAAGTACACCCCTGCCGAACCCTAGGGGAAAACTGATACTCAGAGCATTTATTTCAAATTCAATCCAATCAATTCAATTCAAATCATTTATTTAGTCAGACAAATAAAAATATTCATAATGACATACACAAAATCGACAAAACATAAAAATATTAAATAACGTATTCAAAACCAAAATACACACTAAAGCAATTAAAAAATAATAATGTATAATAACAAAATAAGTAATTTAATTTAAACATAATAATTGAAACCAAAACCAAATAGACCAGTTACAGACACATTTGTCAAATCCAAATGTCCAATAAAGCGTGATAACTGTACGGACTGCAGTGGAACAAGCTTATGTTATGAAAACATTATATTCGGTACGCACGTTCAGCACGTTTCAAGTAAAAATCCGTATGATCCCACCTGTTTTTCCGTTCCGTTTTAATATCCGTTCATTCCATTATGTATTCCGTGTGTGGAACATGCACATGTCTGGCAGCGTCCTCCGATATTTTGGCGCCAAACGTCGGCTTTATTAAATATGGCGGCCATCGAACTACGTGTTTGTGGACGGAGGAGATATCTTTATTAAAGTTACCAGGATATATCCTGTTGCCATTTCGCAACGTTTATTTTTCGTAACTCGTTTTATTTGGTACAAATACAATAGGAATATCACGGGTTTTCGCATCAAAACCAAAAATTTATTTGATGTTAGCCTTTTTTTTAATAACATCAAAAATTGCCTAATATCAACCAGAAAATTCAAATCACAGAACGCATTGTCTTGGTCACTCACACATTTGTGACAGTCTGTTATTTTTTTGCAGCGCCATTATTTACACCGAGATATTATACGAGTAAATAAATATCATAACGTAACATCACGCCTGTAATCTAAAGGGTTAGGTAGAGGTGTACCCAGAGTAGGTACAGCACAAATATTTCGCCAGTTATGTTTAGGAGCCATATAACAGGAGAGGAATAACGGGAGAGCCGATTGTCATGAACCGGGCATCTTAACGACTGCTGAGAAATTCATGATGAAAAATCCTAATTATACTATGCCAGCCCTTGTATTCGGATTCAGAACCTCACGCTCAGCAGTAACGTCCGGCAGAACAACGAGGCGGTAAAATTAATAAACCTCTTTTGAAAACTTCACATTTAATCATTAATTAAAGAAGTTAAAAGCCTACTGTCAGTTCACATCATGTCGTAAATGTAAGCCGCAGAAATAATTACCGGTATTGTTAATGAGAAGCCGCCGAAGCCGGGCACATTAATAGTGACGATTTAAAATGCAGAGCTTTAATATTCGCGGTCTCTTTGTGGGCTCGCTCCAATGAGTATCTGTGGACATTCGTCGGCCATGTTTGATTGAAATTAAAAGTGGACTTTTACTCTTTGTTGCACTTAATTATTATGCTTTTAATAAAAGTAGACGCTTGTACATGAATAATAAGGGAGTGTACCCGATTATTTGTTGAAATTAAAGCTCCAAAAAATTGGATTTTACTCTTTTTTTGCACTTAATATGCTTTTAATAAAAGTAGACGTTTGTACATGAATAATAAGGGAGTTTACTAAATCACTTATTGAATTAAAACTCCAAAACAAAGTAACATCACGCCTGCTTTCCTATAGGTGGAAGCGGATGTACTGCGTGGTTGCAATCTCATGGTTAGTTAGATTAAAGTGTCGTGTTATAGGTTGCACTTCCATGTACTTAATCATTATTAGTAGCCTTGTTCCACCCAGTGCTGAGTACAGGCCTCCGTTATTTTGTGTCTTCCTTCCGTGGCCTGCAAGTGTCGCATTCATTACCCAACAGAGAGTAATCAGAATGTGCCCCCTCTGATAAAGGTATTGCCATACTCAAAACTACTCAAACTCAAAGCATTTATTTCAATTAGACCTTACAGGCACTTTTGATTGTCAGAAAAACAAAGAAAAAGAAGCTACAGTCACAGTCACAAGGCATAATAACTTATGAAAGTACTGTAGTTGGAGTGTTGGTTGTGGAGAAGAATGGGCAAGAAACTCCATGGACTTCTTTTAAATCAAAATATTTTTACACGATCTATATACATTTATCAAATCAAGTCTCCATACTGCAATCAAGTAAAAAGCTGACATTTTACTAGACGACTAGGGATTCTCACCAAAGTAACTTCACAGCAAAAAGATCCATGGCGAAAATGGTATTACTGGACGATATATAACTTTTGGCGATAAGACAATATTGTAAAAAACGCTGTGCAGTAACATGTGTGTCGAGCAAACTACCCTCTGTCTGTGATGATCTCTATATATCTTTCTGATATATAAGTAGTTTCTTGTGCCAACAGTACTGCCCATAAAAACGACAAAATGTTTCATGTATGTATCGTAGCTACCCTAACAAATAGTGTAGTCGTAGCCGCGTGCGACACATTTATCAACAATAGACAGCCGCGCTGAAATATAGCGCGCTTAGTAACAGTTGGATTTAGCTCATATAGCTGTACGAGTATATCAAACTAGTTGATTTGTTGCCTCGCCTGTTAGCTGGATGGCGGCGAGGGAAGGTGCTGAAATGGTAATGTGTAGTCGGGGTTTTGACACTAAAGGTGTTGAATTGTGTGTCGTGTAACGAACATGTTGGCACATTTAGCTAATCATCATCTGCCTAGCCTCTTCCCAACTATGTTGGGGTCGATTTTCAGTGTAACCGGAAGCAGCTGAATATCAGTATTTTACATAAAGCGACTACCTATCTGACCGCCATAACTCAGTTATTGCTGGGTAATACGATACCCCTTGGTAAGACTGGTTGTCAGCCTTTCGGGCCACTGACTACCTGTAACGACTGTCAAAGATCTACAATTGACCGCCAGGACTAACGGCTTAACGAATCCGATGTCTTCGAATATATTTTTAACCGACTTCTCTATAAATAAAGACTGTGGGTGGAACTATTAAGATAGTTATTTCAACGGATTTATTATTTTTTTAATAGCATTGTATGTCCCACTGCTGGAAAGAGCTTTTGCTCCCCTTTACTTATTGAACCAAAAAATAAATTCAATTAAATTGGTGGCCTTGACACCAATCGAGCAACACGGGTGGTCCGGTATGATTCGAGCACCCATTTATGGCAATTTTATGACGTGGTACGAAAGTGTTTATGACTTCTCATTCGTGCCCTTTCTCTTCCTTTAACTGACGCACATAAGAAAGGGGGAGATTTTTGACATGGCGTGACCCTTTTTCTTGTTGACTTTGAACGACTGTCTGAATAAATGTCCTTTACATAGAGTGTCCCCCAAAAACATTGCATATTTACCTTTTTCATACAAAACCTAATAATTAATGACTTGGTTCACATAATTATAAACAAACAAAAGACACTCCACTCCGCTCCAAGCGAGGCACTCGAAACATTTAAAAGATAAATCGTTAAGAGTGAACACTACGTAGGTGTCAAAACGGCAACTCGTCAGACGCGGCCATTAATTTGCGCGGGAAACAATGTGGAGTTTAATGGCTCGTGACTTGTCGGGTAACGTGCGTATATTTTATTTTAAATTTATTTTTATTTCCCAAGTGGACTGAATTATTTTTCTACTTTTTGGATCGAGGACTCCCGAAGTATGTCCGCTTTTCCTTTCCAAATGAGTTTTTTGAGTTCATCTTGGACAACAATGGACTTAATGATCTGAAATCACGTCGTGTCGTGAGCAAAAAAGGAGTGACAATTTCAATGCCAATTGATTGCTATAATTTGAACCAATCGCAGTTGTGAGCTGTTGCGACTACGTGGAATCGGCCCCGACGTACGAGTTTAGGTTGTATTCCGAGATCCCGCCTAAGATTGACCTTCACCCATCTGCTTACCGAATGAAAAACACATTATTACGTACGTAATATATTTCATCATCACTGCTCTCAAAACGGCGGATGAAAACATCACGAGGAAACCGGCACGTCCTAGAACCAAATTCAAAGATGGTGAAATTCACCAAAACACACCAGGCCCGCGTGGTACGGCCTACTCCTTCTCACAGACGAGTTCTATATCTCCCTAAAGGCTGATTAATTTCCATTCTCTATTGAGGCTTCAAATTGAGGCTTTTCAGAGACACTCATGCTTTTTGGTCGCAGTATTCTCAATTCTTAATAATATAATTAAAAAACTTGTTTCCAGAGAGAACTAAACGCGGTGGACTTCAAAGTGTCAGCGGACCTGAAGTTCGTGCTGCTGATCTCTGACGTCAGACCCGGGTGGAGGCACGCGCGCCTGGCGCGGTACCACGTGTATGACGTGATCAATAGGTCAGTATCGTCAGCTTGTGAGCCTTACAGGATGTTGTGAAGGCTCTTCGCAATGTGTCAGCACCGGTTTCACCGCACCTTAAGGGTTAACCCGTCTTAACAGACTGTAATTCTCTAGCACAGAAATATACTTTACATAGAGTGATCCATATTGTGGAATAACCTACGATAGAATAAGTTGGTAAAATAACATGAAACTTCATTCTTTTTTAAATATATCTGGCAACTTTCAGCGTGTATATCCTTATACAGTATTGTACTTACACTTCTTTTTGTTACTGTCAAGAACGACCATAAGGTCGTAGCAGTAACTGTAAGATACTTGTGTGTGTGTGTAACTGTTATCAGTTACAGAATGAAAATATTGGCACGACAGTAAGGCGCCTTTTATCAGTTGTTCTTCTCTTTTAATGCACTCCATCTATTAAAGCTTCTCTAACATATTTTTATCATCTAGCTAGCAAGCTCTTAAAATATAAAACTTTCTTCTTTCAGGAACAAGATCCCCGTGTCCCCCATAGAGGACGACCGCTCGGCGCCCCTGATCCAGTACGCGGAATGGTCCCCGGTCGGCGCCACGCTGGTGTTCGTGCACGACAACGACATCTACTACAAACCCAAGGTGTTCAAAACGCTGGTCTGCAGGATTACCAATAATGGTAAGAATTATTTTCATTGCGTAAGCCGAAGTGACAGTGGGTCGGCCGAGTCTGTGGAAGGATCAATGGCCGTTGAAGCAAACTAGTGCTGGAGTGGAGACCGCGCATTGGCAACTATAGCGTGGGATTCTCTCCAGCCAGATGAAGTCATCAGTTCATCAGGTGGCCGGGTCAGACTGGATGTAGGTCAGGATGTTGTTGGTACAACCTGGAAGAGATTCTCGTCCGGTGTACTGGGATAGGCTATGTTGATAGATTGATTTGATTGAATGGACCTGACTGAGGAATGTCAGTGATTACGGGTAGTCAAAAACCTGAAAGTCTGACAACTAGTGTTAACAAGGGATATCAGACTGTCCAACTTCAACCAACCATCTTATACCTCTAATTCTAATTTATATCCTTTTGCAAAAATGCAGTTACATTCACCCTCCGAAATTATAAAACAAAACCTTCTGTTACTTTTTCAGGAATCCCTGGCGTTATCTTCAATGGCGTGCCGGACTTCCTCTACGAGACAGAAGTCCTGCGCCTGGATAAGGCGTTGTGGTTCAGTCCTGACGGGCAGACCCTCATGTACGTGACGTACAACGACTCGCTCGTGCAGACACACAAGTATCCGTGGTACGGGCTAGATCTGCAAGAACCGCCCGCGTATCCTACCATACGGGCCTTGAGGTATCCTAAGGTGGGTGGTGGGTGACTTTTCTAATTTTGTCCCTTTTCATCAATTTCTAGTTACTCTAGAACTGTAAACTTAGAGGAATATCCAAATCCATTGCTCATATTATTGGTGTTCTATATTGCATCTGGTTAAGCTTAAAGCCGACCCCAACATAATTGAGAAAAAGCTAGGAAGTGTCCACCATCCATTCATCAACCATACTATCAACTATAGGAGGAGACCATGAATCTTCCACGTAGATGTCCTATATTTCCAGAATTTAACGCTGACAGGGCACTTGCTGGAAGGCGGGGCTATTAATGTGTTTCCATACCAAAATCAACAGCTTATTCTAGTATACTCTATTAACGAAAAACGAATAATTCCGCAGGTAAACACCAACAACCCGGTGGTGACAGTGAACGTGGTCAGCGTGAAGACGCCCAAGTACCTGTTCTCACACGCCATCCAGTTTAACTCGCAAGTCGATAACAGTTCGTATTACTTTATAACCGAAACATAGAAGTTGTTCCACTGTGCTTCTTCAAGCTCATTACGCACCATTTAAGTATTTCTGTCGCTATTACGGTGGTAAACCTGGACCTGTGGTATCCTGGCCTAGGAAGACAAAGCACCATAGTGCAGTCTCATCCAAAGGCTAGAGAGAAACTTTGTCCTGTCTGCCTTGGGTTTTTCGCGATCCTTTTCATTGATTGTTGAGGTCATATTTCGGAGTAGTGTAGTTACTATTTGAATCAAGCTGATTTTTAACTGTACCAAACGCTACTTATGCACGTGCATTGTACAAAGTAGAACATGCCTCTGTTTTGTAGATTACGTCAACAAATTAAGTTCTTCTGGTATACTTGTTGCCTAGAGGTTCTTCTTCTTCATTCTGTACAATGATTGAACGTTGGCTATCATCTCCGAATATTATACCTAGTATTTATCATACGACTACCTAGTTGGTCTAGTGATCGCAAGCGCTACGCTGAACATGAGGTCCTGGTTTCCATCCCCAGGTCGAGCAAAGAGTTATTGGGTTTTTCTAGCAGGAATATCTCAGTACCAGCCACGGAGTCCGGATTTGGCAATGGGCTCGCCCTTACGACATGAGACTTTTACGTCTGGCAAAACGTGGATTTACTTTTCCGTACACCTCTGCCTAAACCTTTGGGGATTACAGAGGTGACGTTATGTTATGGTGTGTGTGCAGGCTGGTACGTGCGGTGGACGGGCTGGACGTCGGAGAAGCAGCTGGCGGTGCTGCTGCTGAACCGGCCGCAGAACGTCTCCCTCATCAGCGTCTGTAGCGCCGTGCACTATAACTGTCAGGACGTAAGTGTTTCTAGTATGAAACTTCAAACACATATAGAAGGAATTGTGATATATTTTCAATTTACTCCAAAAAAATATATTAAATCGCCAACCCGTCTTAAGCAATCGTGGTGGTTAATGCTCGTGCCTTCTCTGTATGAGAAGAGGCCTTTGCTATCATTAAATCGAACAATTTTTTCCGCCGAGTAGATTTGATTGAAGTTTTGAGCTGTATACTCAACCAAATGATCCTTAAACATATCCAGATCTACCGCGACGAGTCCGACGGCTCCCGCTGGTCGGGGCTCGGCTCGGAGCCCGTGGAGGACGACTGCGGCTGGTGCGGGGGCATGGCGCTGGTGGGCTCCAAGTCCACCATCTACACCACCATGCCGGTGGCCGACCTGCCGCCGGGCGGCGCGGGTGGCTGGTGGCGCCACGCCGTGCGCCTCACGCAGGACTCGCGCACCACGCTCACGTTGGGCAGCTATGAGCTCACGCAGCTGATGGGGTGGGATGAACGGAGGAGGTTCCTGTAAGTACACCTATTGTTTATTTTTTAATTTTTTTGCGTTTTATCAAAAAAGTTTTGGGTAATGAGACAACGTTGGCAAGCGTTGTTTTAGACTGTTGTGTTGCTAACTAGGTATTGACACAAAACAGAATAACAGCAACGACAGAATTAATGAAACATGTTGCTGATATTCATGTCCTGTGGAGATTTGGATTATAATAACTGGTCATAACGACAAAATATGAGAATTATGCTGACTACCTTGTTGGTTTAGTAGACTTCGCAGGCAAAAATGTTGACAAGCGGGTTCCAGGTCGATCCCCAGGACAGGCAATTTGCTTTTGAGTTCTATCATTAGGAATTTCTCAGTAGCAGCCTGGAGTCAGTTTTATTCCCGTGTGATGGCAACAAGCTTATTGCATAAGACTAATAATTTCTATCTGCTCCTTTGGAGAGTAGGTACATGCGTGATGATATGTTATGGGAATAGAAAATTGTATCTTAAGTTTTTATCAACTTTCCTCCACAGATACGTAATCGGCACAGCCCCAGAGAAGGCAGGAGAACGTCATCTGTACCGCGTGAGGGTGCCGAGCGACCCCGCCAGCTGGCCCGACCCTCCCACCTGCCTCACCTGCCCCGGGGCTGATCTGATGCCACCTGATGCTACTGCTGAGGCTGTTAGTGATGACCCGGTTAGTAGAATGGACAAAGAATCTTGGAGTTTGTGCATAACCAGCCTACAATGTTCCAAGTGACGATACGACATTAGGCCTCCTCTCACAGAGGGAGTAGACTGTAATACAGCACATGGGCCGGTTGACGGTGCATATTGTCTTCGAATTTTTGCTTCTAGGACACGTTTCCTCGCGATGTTTTATTCACCGTCTTGAGAGCAGTGGTGATGCGATTATTTTCATAAAGTGAAGTGGTAGAGGCTCTGATAATTAAAAACTATTTTGTCGTTTCCAGGAGTTCGAGAACGCAACATCAGCGCTGCCAGCTTGGCCGACGTCGACGGTGCTGCCACACATCGCGGATGAGAACGACACGCTGCCCACTGAGTGCCTCTACAACCGCGTCATGTTCAGCAAGAACTATTCTTATTATGTACAGGTAAACAAGAAAAGTTTATTTGTACTTTATTTTATTATGGGCTGGTGCACAATTCCACGTCACATGTAGTCGATATGTGTTTATTACATTATCTGCTATCAGAGATCTGAATATATTAAATCAAACAAATTTTGCTTTAATTGTTTGGTACCAGGTCATTCCGCATATCAATGTAAATTGCGAATGACCGGTCGCATATGCAGACATCATAGTACTCTACCACACCGGAATAAGAACTGCTTCTTTGGTATAAACTGGCGACTCTAAATACCGCAAGCATCACAACACAGTGGTGAAGAGAAGAAAGAAATAGTTACACTTCGATCGCGTCGTATCACAGTGCCAAACTAAGCACAAGTATCACTGGCCACGGCAACAGTTTTATCAAGAAACGAGCGTAATCACGATGTTGCGAACCTTGGTCTACTAGCGCACCATTGTTAGTGCGCTAGTGGACCAAGGTTAGCAGGCGTCATTCATCAGCGAGAAGGCGACTCAGTGCTCAAACTAACCAGACATACAGCAAGAGGAAATATCACTTGAGTGGGATCTACAAGAACCAACGTCGATCACGTCGTGCAACTAAGGATTGGTTCTCGATGGAATCCAAGATTTGAGATCAACATACAAGCATACGTACGTCATGAGCAAATAGTTGATGAAAACCGATGGATCGCCGCCTGACAAATTTCCTCTGGGTCGTGGTATTGCCAAACATCCTGGAGAAGATGGTATTAACAGAGTCTGTAGCATAATAATACCAGCCTGTTACTGTCCCACTGCTGGGCAAAGGCCTCTTCTCATACAGAGAAGGCACGAGCATTGATCACCACGCTTGCTCAAGACGGGTTGGCGATTTCAGACTTATATTAATTATAAGTCCAGGTTTCCTCACGATGTTTTCCTTCACCGATGTCTGTGATGTCCAAGATAAACTTAGAAAGTACATATGAATTGAAAAAGTCACATTGGTACTTGCCCGGATTTGAACCCACAACCTCATGCATGAGAGGCGAGGCCTTAACCTCTGGGCCATCACGACATAATAAGTGGCAAGAATATATTATTTATTATTATGAGCCTGTTGTGTCCCACTGCAGGGCAAAGGCCTCCCTTCCCTCTTTCCATTAATCTCTGTCTTTGGCTATTTAGGCCCAATCCTTTTGACAAGAGTCCAGCTCGTCACGCCTTCTCCTTCTGGGCCTACCGCGTCGCCGGGTTCTGTTGTTCGGAATCCCATCTGTTGCCACTTTGGCCCAATTTTGATGCGACATGCGGCAGATGTGACTTGCCCAGTTCCATTTTAATTTGGCTGCTGTGTTGCAAACGTCTGCGATTTGAATCTTGGATCGAAGTATATTGTTCCGTATACGGTCAGAAATTTTGACTCATATAGTGAACAGATATTATTTTGTTTAATGACGGTGTGTTAAATATGGTTTCAGTGAATATTTAGATTTGTTTATGATGTAGATTTTACGATATTATTGTTTTGTTTGATGGTTTACTTAGTATTTATGGTGTAGGTACTTTCATTATGTGTTTGTTTTATTTATTATTGTTCTGTTTAATTATGGTCTGCTTAATGTCTCTTAATTATTCGAACGTACTTACATAATTGTATGATAGATATCTATGTTAAATAGGTACGTACTAATGTTGTTCATTTTAATCTTCTTCTTCGTGTCGATGATTTCCCAATAAAAAAATTAAATTTGTTTTATCCAAAACTCTGCCACCTCGACGGCGTTGGTGGTGACCTCGGACAGGTCCCTCAAAGCACGAGGAACCAAACATAGTCTAGAGACTCATTTTAATGAACCTACCTTATGTAAAAAAAAATTTTTTTTTTGCATGCTGTTCTTATGGCGGAATGTGTCGTTTAGCCCTCCTATTCAAGAATTTCCGCCAACATTCGACTAAATCGAATAAGATTCATTTTACCATGTGGCCTATGATCATATAGGGTGTCACGGTTAGTCCACAGAAGGATGGCCATCAATCCTACACATTGAGGCCCTAGCCTCAGTCAAATGGAAATAAAAAAGATGGCGTGGTCAAATTGAATGAGGGAGGCTAAGTGGTCATTTACGGAGACGCGGCGCGTCGGGCGGCGCGTTGTGCGGCGCGGCCCGCTTTCAATTCAAACATATGGCGATGTATGAGAGCGTTTACAGAGAAGTGTTTTTACGCGCGTTTGCTTGAGTGCAGCGTTGCCCGCCGCGGCGAACGCGGCGGTGAACGCGGCGGTGCACGCGGCGTCAAACGCGCAAACACGCAAATACGAACATATGGCAGATGAAACCGTCTCCGTAAACCACATCGTACATTGCCGTATGTTTGTGTTTGGGCGTGTGATAACGCGGGCCGCTGCACGCGCCGCCTCTCCGTAAACGGAAAAAACGCGCACCGCGCCGCGCGACGCCCCGCGCAACTCGCCGCCCGACGTGTGGTGTAAATGGGCACTTAGGACTGTTATGACGTAGCTTTGGAGAGGCTTATGTCCAGCAGAACTGAGGTAAACTGACTCGATTAAGTGATCGATAAGCTTCAAAGCAGTCAGGCATGGCGGTGATCCGCCTAGCCACCACGTCTCGCAACCAGCCGTGTCCCCCGCAGGAGTGCCTGGGCCCGGGCCCGCCCGCCACGTTCGTGGTGTCGGCGTGGGGCGCGCGGCGCGCCGTGCTGTGGGACGGCCGCCCGCTCGCCGCCACCTTCGCCGCGCTCGCCGCGCCGCAGGTCAGGGACTTCCGCGTCGAGGTATGGGCTATTCTAATTATCTTCTTCTTTTAAATAATTTCAGATCTATAAACTTGATTACCCTGTTGGTACAGTGGTCGCTAACACGACTGCTGACAAAATCATTTGATTGTGGCAACATAGTGAAATATCACTGGGTTTTTTTTTTCGTCAAGTAGGTACCTATTTAATAGTAGGTACCCACTCAGTATGGATTGTCAGATCATCAGTTATATTCAAATCTCTGTGTTTACATTTTAAATTGAGGATGTACCACACTCCTCTGACTTACTTCGCGAAATAGCCGACATTTAATGTTGTATAAACTGTCCAGGTGCAAGCATACCGAGCGGCTCGCGTGCGGCTGCTCCTCCCGCCAGGATTCAGAGAAACAGACGACCTGCCTCTACCACTGGTGTTGCATGTGTAAGTACGCGAAATGAATGTGCATCTTGTTTGTATAGAATAAATAGTTGTTCTATCTTTCTATGCATGTGTGTATTCATGCTCACACTAGCTTTTTAATCCCAAAAGGCTCGAAAATGTAGTCAAAGGCGTAATTAGATGTCATCGATTCGCCTCCCAGTCTTGTCAAGAAGTATCGTGTTGCCCAATAACTGGGTTGTGGAAGTCAGATAGACAGTCGCTTCATTTAAAATACTGGGACTCAGCTGCATTCGGTTAGACTGCAAGCCGATCCCAGTAAAGTTGAGAAACGGTTGGGCAGATGATGTTCTACTTGGGCCTCCATAAAACTTGCAATGCATCTTGTTCAGGTCAGCTCAGCCCGGTGGGCAGCTGGTGACGGAGCGGTGGAAGCCCAGTTGGGGCTGGTACCTAGCGGCCGCGAGGAACTTCATCGTGGCTGAGATAGACGCCAGAGGGTCTGGGGGACAGGTAACTAGAGCTCCTTAAGATCGAAACCTTTAGGTTTTTTTGCAATCTGACGGAAATGCACTAAAATAATTACATACTGTTTCTATACTTACAGGGTGAGGAACTTAGAACAGAAATCTATCACAAGCTTCTATCCGTGGATGTAGAAGATCAGATAGCAGTTTTATCGTAAGTATCTCCATTTTAAGGTCATCACATAGAGGTAACTAATTTAGCGCTTATCTGCCTCAACACGACACAGGCCAGATTCTTTCTATGAAATTGAAAAAATCATCGCCTAGGAATCACCTAGGAAACATAAGTCATTGAACTTACAGTGAGGTGCCGGCCGCTTATAGCCAGCCGTTCATTCGGTCGTAAAGAGGCTGGGCCCCTCCCCTGACACCGTGGTGATACGTCGGAGGCTCGTTCTGATTGTTTGCTACCGTAAGGTTGGCTCGTGGTTGGCGCCGACCCGATGAGGTGAGGCGGTACCGATCCCATGCTGTGCTCACACGTATCCTTTGAGCTTTAGACGACGAAATTTTCGGCATTCCTGTCGCTGTACACAGGACAGACTTTTCTTCTGGTACTGACCCATTTTTTGCTCTCCTCCTCAGCTACCTGCGCGACAACCTGAAGATGGTGGACGGGTCGCGAGTCGGAGTGTGGGGGCGGGGCTACGGCGGGGGCGCGGCCGCGGCGCTGGCGGCCGACGACGCGCGCAACGTCACGCGCTGCCTCGCCGCCATCGCGCCGCTCACTGATCTCCGACATCATAGTGAGTTACCGATCCTTATGTCCATTGCCTGCATGTAGCGAGCCGTTCACCTGTCAGATATAATTAAGCCTCTCCAAAAGCACACCATTCAACTCAATCCTCCGCTGCACTCATCCAGCTAATACTCCCTGCTCCAACCGTACGTTCTCTCTGCGACGGCTAGTGAGTACACTACTCGTTATAGTATCGTACGTATAGTACGGTATCCAGTCGTATCGCTGCGGTCTACCGGGGTGTTCGAGTTCATCTATTCCCAAATTTCGTAGACTCGTACTGGACGGAGCGCTACAGCGGCTACGGCTCGACGTGGGCGGGCACGCTGGGCGTGAACGCGGTGTGGCGCAAGGCGGGCAACCTGCCCCCGCGCCGCCTGCTGCTGGCGCACGCCGCCGCCGACCTCACGGCGCCGCCGCACCACGCGCTCGCGCTGGCGAGGGCGCTCATCAGGAACACTGCGCTGTACACGCATCAGGTGAGCTCCGTGACCTTCTGAATCCTGTAGCATTAACGAGACTGCAGTCTATCTCACGGCACTACCAAATTTTAACACTGCACCGGCGAGGACGCCGATATGGAACACTGCGATGTATACTCATCAGATATGCTATAGATTATTCATAATGTTTTCGCTCTGTCAAATTCATCTATCTCCTAGAATCCAGATACGAGTAGGTGGTCGAAGTAAAATACCGCCTTTTACACATGTGCGGTATTTAAGGCAAACCATCGATCATCATCGATCCATGGTCGACCCTTCAAAACATGATTAGCGGCACTCCATATTATGGTCTTCACCCAACCGTCCAAATTCCTGTGACTACTCTCATACTAACAATGTGTTCCAGGTTTACCCCGACGAAGGTCACAGCTTCGAGCGCTCCACGATCCACCTTCACAAGACGATGGAGCAGTTCTTTGACGAGTGCTTCGGACCAGTCGAGGTGGCGGATTGGGACACCGGCGGCGTCGGGGGACTGTTCCCTTTCCGGGACTAGTCTTACGATGAGGGGAATGGCGAGGCCTCCCTCTAACTCTTTACAAAAAAACCGATGAAATAATTGGTGTGGTTCATCGATTCTTGAGTGACGGATTTTTAAGACAGTGTTTAAGCCTGGGTGCTGAGCGGGTCAAGAGATGTAGATGAAAAAGTTTTAGTCACAATCTGCAATAGACATTCAGATTACTTAATTTTTTTTCATGACCGAAAAGTAGGTAGATACAGCAATATTAAAATTACAAACATTTGTTGATGTGAAAAGATGCCTACTACAATAATTTAAAAATAATCGGTGTGAAGCAATAAATTCGTAAATACTTATTCGACAAGAGATGGCGTGTAGTTACAGAAGTTTCCTCTAATCGAGTAGTGAGGAAAGCTCCTGTATGCAATAAAATAATGTGGACGAACAATTAGAAAATATTGCCTAACGTGGCTTGGCGAAAATCGATTAATGTATTAAAAATGCCAAATTTTGACTTCCATAATTTGAAAATTATAAAAATTAGAAAGCGTGTTTGTGTCTAAAAGAAAATTATTTTCATCAAAATACAAAAAATAAGATTTGGGCGTTTCTATACTTTAGCTAGAAAAATGTTTGTCGGTTTCATTTAATGTACATACTTCTGTAAAATACTGAATAAAAAAAAACGAAGTTTAAAAGATCGGTAAAACCATGTTTTGACAACAATGACTTGAATCAGTTTTTCAATATTATATTACATAAAAAACAGCTTTTATATAACATACACATCATGGTAGACATGCATTGAAACATATATCTGCCTATGAGATCGACAGGCAAAATAGCAAATTAGTTTTAAAACCTATAAAGTTCAATAAAATAAGACATTACTAAATTAAACATGGTTTTAAACGTATCTAAAATATTTCAGTAATGGTGCATAACTGTGTTTACAGTTATAAAATAACAATTTATATTGTATAAGCCTAAATACGTCGCTAATTAGATAAAACTAAAAAAAAACGATAAATGTTTACGGTCGTTGGTGTGTTAGGAACATTATAATTATATCGTATTAATTTAAAAATAAAATATTACGTGAATATGGTAAGTGGACAATTTTGTGCAAAATAATATCGTGAATATGACAACTACAACTAACCTTTTATTTTCAATTATCTCTACCTATTATAAAATTCAAGTTGCTACAACTTAGATGTCATTTAGATACGAAAAATGACTAAGCAATACGACATTCCATTAAACAATACTACATTACGTTAACTGTCTCTTCTGTAGCCCAAAATTGTCCACATACTAAACAAGAGGGATGAAAACTATCCCAGAAAATTTTCTTATGATTACTATAAGGAGAAGATAACTTATTTTAGTGTATAATGTATCAACTTTTATCTATCTATATATTTCTATGTCGCTTTCAATGTCAGAGAAGTAGCTTTAAAAGTATACTTAGGCACGTTAATGTCTAAATGAGATATTATTTAGTTTTGACTAATCTAGTCGTAAAATCTAGTCACTTAGTCTAAAATCTATGTATCTGTATAATTTGGGCACAATATCTTCATCTCTTTCCAAATATTATTATGTCTTAGGCCTTACTTCATATGTAGTACAATTACCTTCGGTTTGTAGAGAACTATTTATCATAGATCGAACTCTTTAGGTAACGCACGGCAAGGATCGTATACCTATTAAACTTAGAACTTGGACCACAACATCCTACGCCAATGATTTTGATAACAGAATAATGCGTGATAATTCGTACTGCATATGATTGACTCAAGATATCTGAATGCCAGTAGGTTACCTGTTTGTCATATTCTACCTCACAATTCATTGATATCATGTGTTACATACCTATGACTTAATTATTGGTCGTGTTAATTATATGTCTTACTTTTAATCTTATGTCGTAGACTGTCGTAGCTAGCTGGCATTCACACGTCCTTACACCTCCTGCGCCTTTCTCACTATTTTAAAACTTAAAATTTGTTGAACTCCTATTTATTTTGTTTAAAACAAAATAAATAGGAGTTCAACAAATTTGAATAAAATAGGTTTAAAATATGAATTTGTTAAAAAATAAATAAAGTAATATTCGATCGATGTTGAGACTTAAATTATTAAGAATGTGATAGGTGTTTTTAAATAATTTATATTATAATTACTGTAACGATTAATTGGAATTTATTACATTTTAATTATGTAACCATTTTGGCGGGTAACATAATAGTTAAAATGTAGGTTATTCCTACTATTTGTCCAACAGTATTTTTGTAATTAATTATCAAGATCTTAATTAAGTTTGATGTTATATAGTTACAAGTTCAAATATACTAACATATTATAATGATTTGAAATACCGTAACTCAGAATGTCAATATCAGCAAATCAGCAGCCGGTCTTCCGACCAACAGACCAATGAGGCGGGCTATTGAGATAAAATATAAATAATAGTAATGGCATAATATTATAATAAACGATTAGGGACTTAGCCATGGATGTCATTAAATCATTTATACCTAAGTATTAAGTTAAATGAAAAGCAGACGCAGACAAAACAGAGAAACAAAAAGCTTAACTTGAGATTTCTATCTAAATACGACAGTTCGTTAAAAAGTTCGTTGTCATACGACACTTAATTAAAAATGACTAAATTCAAGATAGTGTCATATACAAATATAATTTCAGCTCTTTAAAAAGAAGAACTTGTAACTTTCTAATATTAAACGGACAAATTCTAAATCCGCTAAATTCGTACCAATTTTCCACCCAGCATTTGATTTGGATCAATTGTTAACCAAATAGGAAAGTTTATGCCACTAAAGCTGTACAAGGATATTTTAGTTCTTTGCCAAAAGCGGAACTAACGCCATCATTTTATGTTTTACAACACAATTTAACAAAAAAAAAAGTTTCTCAACCTCTTTGTCAATGATTTTCAAACGTCAAAACTACGCGCCAAAAGGTCTCCGTAGCAATATATACTTCAGCCAACTTATCTGTGCAGGCGAGAAAACACAGAACAAAAATAAATGTAGTTTGACATATCGATGCATTTTTTATTGACAACCGCCATTTTCAACTGCAAACTTGAAGTGGTTGTACAGTACTGCTTTATTACACGGTGCCGTGAAAAAAAATCCCATGTTACTAGGGGTCGGCGCAAAGGAACTATTTTATTGAATTTTCCCAAAAAAAAAATACAAAAAAACATTATATTCACTCATATAAGTCAGATCCAACCACAGTGGGTGTAAAATTGGACCGTGTGTAAGCATCTAAGTGATAGTAAATGGTATATAAAAGGATGCACGTAGTTATCCGCGATGTATCCCCATAGCTGAGTATCACGTAGTGGTGATATTTGTGTATATGCTCAGGTGGACGCCATTGTTTATGTTGACACGTTGTTTTTTTATAAAAAAATATAGAGAAAATTTGTTCCGAAAACGTTTTTTTATTTACGCAATCCTCTGAAGTTTTAGCTGGGGCGATGGAATAAAATTAAATGATTTATTTGTTACCGGTATCGCATTGTGACGGTTTATTTCATTATAACTCAATCCCTATTTCCCAATTATCCTTCTGGTCAGTGAAAAGTATTTGAAAATGAAGGAGTAGGTACCTATACCTAAATTATTATGTGTGTCAAATACTCTCTGAATACTTACTAATCTAACAAGCATGGGGCCAGACCGCTTCTGTTGATATGTAGGTAGGTACCTACGCTTTTCCTTACGCAATTTCCTCAGAAAAACGCCTCTCTGCCAGAAATAAAAATATACTACATTTTGATATAAGTGGGGAAACTTTGTTATTGCATTCGAGGCAGAATTAACAAGCGAGCTGCAGGCGAAGGTGTTTTAGAGCCGAGAACTGCAGTAACAAATCCCCACGCGTATCAAACTACATTTTTCAATAAATTGACGTTCGGAGAAATAAAATATTAGAACGGAAAGTATTTTTGTCAGGAATTATGATTGATTTCGCTAGGTTGAAGAAGCAGCAAAGGTATGATGCCGCTAAATACCCTAATTAATATGAAAAATAGAAAATTTAAATATTTTTGAATTTAGAACACAAATAAATGTTAACTTGTTCATAAAAGTAAGTATTTGTTTTAAATAATCATGTTTATCTATAATATTCCATTTAAAAACAATTTAATTACTCAAAAAATATTTAGGTACGCCCGTAAAGACGCATATCTCTTTGCCGAGATTAAAAAAAAAACGAACCGACTGGCGACTGTAGTCATTGAACCCATTTGTACTTAGTATAATATAATTTTTTACTACCTATACCTTACCCTACCCCCCCTACCCTACCTTTTTTTTTTATTTTTTTTTTTTTTAGTACCTATTAAAAATCCACACGTGTGAAATACTTTGCATGTAGTAGTGAGTGTATTTATTTTGCACGCGTGGATTTTTAATATTTTTCCCGGCTAATAGTCGTCAGTGTTTATTTTTTTCTTAAATCTCGGCAAAGAGATATGGATCTTTGGAATATTTCTTGAGTATTTAAATCATACCTTTGCTTCTTCAATCTGGCGAAAGCAAGCGCGGAAAAAAAGCAAATTAAATCATAGTTCCCTAATAATTCCTAACAAAAATACTTTCCGTTATAATATTTTATTTTTCGATCGTTTATTGACAAACGTCGTTTGATACGCGTGGGATTTTGTTACTGCAGTTCTCGGCTTTATAACATCCTCGCCTGCAGCTCGAAAATTTATTCCTCGAATGCAATAACAAAGTTTCCCCACTTATATAAAAATGTATTATGGCGTGTTACTGCCGTTCGCAAGCGTAACCTTAGGCCCGGACTCCATCAAAGCAGAGACTTGCGGATATGTGCGAAGCAGAGAGGAGAGGAGCTGCTTAGAAGCTAGGGTGTATCGGCGATGCGAACAGGCTAGGCCGGAGCAGAGATGCGGGTACAGGCTACTAACGCCCAGTTTAGCAACCTTCGCAGACCGCTCGCAGCACACCGTTCACAGCTCGCCGCACACCGCTCACAGCTCGCCGCAAGCCGCTCACAGCTCGCCGCACACCGCTCACAACTCGCCGCACACAGCTCGCCGCAAACCGCTCACAGCTCGCCGCACACCGCTCACAGCTCGCCGCAAACCGCTCACAGCTCGCCGCACACCGCTCACGTCTCTTCTCGTCTCCGCTGTGCGCTGTCGCGAGTGCGGAGGCTGGCCTAAACAAATGTGAGACATCTCCTCTCCTCTCTGGTCAACCGTTCCCACTAACCGGTTACGAGAAGTATAAATAACGAACCTCTATCGGTAGTTTACAACACTATCTTCTCTCCTCTCGTCTCGCCTCCGCCTCGCTGGAGTCCGGTCCTAAGGCGGCCATAGATGATAGGTTATGCACGACAGTTTTAAAGTGCATGCAAACCTTTCATGCAAAACTGACTTCCCTAAAGGACACACCGCACACGTAACTGCAAGCCTGTCGGTTGGCTCATTTGCGAGCATGGCATCACCGGCAACACACGACGAATAAAAAATAGAAATTAAATGTAATAAAAATAGAAAACCTGCCACACACACGCCTGCACAGTCGCACTGCGCTGGCGCGTAACCAAGCAGACTTTTTTATTTTTTTCGATATTCTCTAGGTTGCATGTACAGGCATAACTGTACAGTTTTCTCTCACACACGTTCATGCATGCCTGTACAGGTAAAACGACACATGCATAACCTATCGTCTATATCGGCTTTAAAGACGAAACAAATTTTGTTAATCAGAAAACGTGTGGGCCCTGGCTTTATCCCAATTTATTTAGTTGGGGTCGGCGCAGCATGCTCTCTATTGCTAAGGACTATGCGGCTCCATCTCTTTCCCAAGAAAGACAATACTACTGCAGCTGGTGAATTGGGGATACACTCCCAGAGCCTACCGGTTTTGTTGGTTTCGTAAACTTATACAGTCAGTTACGGGATATCTTCCATGATTATTAAATATTTTGATCTCCCGATATTTCGACGCTGCAAGTAGTGTGACGCTGTTGTATGTAGTATAAGTTTAGTTGTAAACCGTGAAAGCTTAAAACAGTGTTTGTTGGTTTGTTGTTTTTAAAGAAAAACCGTGGTCTGCCCACTTGCCCGGGTAAGCAAAGGACAAAATCCGCCGCCGCCAACCATCCCACTCATTCGAGGTGGATTGCAAAAATGTACAAGCTGTAATATGAGTTGACAACCGTCAACTCATATAGAACGCCTATTCTCATCTCTGTAGGACAACAAAAAGAACCTAAACCCTCACACCCACTGTAGGTGCGTCGTAGTCAGCACCAGCTGGTCGTCTCCCACCAGCGCCGACTGGGTGTGACGTCACTGGCTGGACCAGCAGTTCTGCATACTGACCGTTCAGTGGCTGAACTTCTTGCGTGTCGTGCGCTCAGTGCGAGGAGTACGTTAGTGTTATTTAATAATAAAACATAAGAGTTGTGTGGAATTGCTTCTTTATCTTACACAGATATTATCACTTATATTACATTTGTCTATTCTAGGCCCGGAGTAACAGCGTCCTGCAGGCAGAGCACCCTCCTACTGTTACCTGGAAATACAAAGTATTGCATGAGACAATATACATGTTGACCTTCAGAAATAACACATTATGAACATAACATAATATCACGTCTGTAACCACCGAAGGGCCGGCCTGTTGCCATCAGCCGGGCACAAATCTGTACAACCCACAGCCAGCAGCAGTAGTTAGTGTAGTACTACACTAACTACTGCTGCTGGCTGCTGCTGGCTGCTATTGAAAAATACCTGATGGAAAAAACCAATAACACTATGCCCAATCTGGAAATCGAACCCTGGACCTCGTGCTCTGCAATCGTACTTGCTACCAATATACCAACGAAGCTGCTCATTTGGTTTCTAATTACTTAATCTAAGTTTATCAAATCCTATCAATGGGGAATCCCTAATGTTAAATGGATAATGTCAATGGGCGAGATTTGTTGTTTGTTGGGGTCATATAGCGGAAAACCCGACTTTCTTCAGTCTCTTGCCTTAAAGTATGAAATTGTGCGCTCGCGCATCCCCGAGCCCGGGCGAGCTGCGTCGCATGGTACGTACCGTCAGCCAGTTTACTTCCAGCGGTTGTTCTCGTAGTCCCACTTGGAGGCCAGGCCGTCCACCGGGTTCATCTTGAGGTCCAGCATGCGCTTCAGCTGCGCCTTCTGGTTCTCGTCGTTTAGAGACTCGGGCAGGGGGCTGTATACTGTGGACGAATGTCAACAACTTGTTAAAATAATAAGATATGCAGATAAATCAATCCTGAATAGAACATATTGACCCATATGTAACAGCGGGCAATCCTTTGTTTATAGTAAAAGTGCCACTAGTCAATTATGCAGTTAATTACCAGTCCCGAACATAGGAAATGAGCCTATTACTATGAATTGAGCATGAGTCACGATTACACTGCAGCTGCATATAAGTATTTTTCATGCAGTGATTGCTTATCTGATCGCCACAACGCAGCTAATAGATAACACAACACCCCTCAGTAAGACTTGTTGTAACTTTCGAGCTTCAATGATAATTTGAAGCTCAAAGGATGTTGACGGGGGACGTTCTTGGTAAACATTTGTGTTGTTTTGTGAAATGTATTGAACTATCTTCGTAATACCATAAACTATCAATACTTTAGGAAAAGACAGGATGGCTACGATCCCTGTACGTCTATTACCTGTGATGTCTATGAATGAGTATTGAAAAAGAAGGCTCTACTTTTATTTAAACAATTAGTTCCTTACCAAAGATCTTCATAGCCATGTACATCCAGACGGCGAGGGAGGCGACGGCGAGGGACCAGCCCAGCACGCCCTTCCACTCGCCCGTGGGCGCCTGGAACTCGGCGAAGGTCTGGCAGAAGGTCGCGCGGTACAGGGCTTTCTTCTCCTCCAGGGTCAGCTTGCGCCAGTCTCCCTTTTCCTTCTCGCGGAGGACCTGGCGATGGTAGGTGTCGGTCAGTTGCAACTAGTCGTTAATACTAAGCTGACAGCCTAAAGTAGGATAACAATTTAATTTTTCCTGTATTCTGTAAGATGTTACCTAGATTCACAATGAACATAACTCCACACTCATTTCTCAGAGGTCAGGCTCTTGTATTATACATAAGATGGTAAAAGTACAATTTGGAGTAATCATGATTTGCTAAGCAGAAGCATGTTAACTTTTAAGTACCAACATAAACATTATAACACATGAAATAAAGGAAAAATAAATAAATTTAACCTAAGCTTGATGCCAGTCGGGGTCCTCTATTGTTATTGCAATCAATGATAACTACCAGTCCATTAAGAATTACAATAATAGCACGTAGATTACCTTAACGTCGGGAGTTTCTGCACGGAAGCGGACAGCGGGCATGGGGAAGTCGGGCCTGTCCATGTAGTTGGGCTGGCCGTTGAAGCCGTAGCCGACCCACTCACGGTTACCGATCTGAAATTACAATTATTTAAAGTTGATTAACAACATTAAAGTTTCCATACTTTCTACATAAAGAATATACATAATGTCCTGATAAAGGGTGAGTATGTAGTACAATGAGTTATGGATAAATTCAAAAGATATTTTTTTAGTTTTTGTTTGGCTGCAGTTAGCTGTGATAGAAGCTGCCTTAATGGTCTTGAAAAATAAGTTCGCTTTGTGATGCCTTGAGATGCCCCCGGCAGCTTCTGGAAAAGCTGCTAAATAATAACAGATGCGCGGGTCGATCAACGGTTAAGGCAGTCCGTCAATGGGTGACCATCCATTATCCGCCATTCCTCAGTAACCATGGTAAACTGTCGGTTCAGGCTAGCATCTTTGTTAGTGGTTATGGGTAGCCAGAAGACTGGAAATCTAACAATCAGTGTTAGTAAGGGGTATTGTATTACCCTGTAACTGGGTTGATAGGCAGTTGTAAAATACTGCTGCTTCAGGTTAGACTGGACGGGCTAGGATAGGCAGATGCAGTAAATGATAAAGACATGAGTTGTTCTAAAATTTCTTTCTCTTGCCTTTCTGGTGAGTTATCTTTACCTTGGCAACTTCCCCGACGGATGAGGAGGCACGGGCGCATACTGGCACGCGGATCGCGTCGAGCACCGCACGGCGGAGCAGGAGATTTGCCATGTTGCTGTGGAAACAGAAGAGGGTCAGCGATTAGGAATCAAACACACGAGCAAGAAAGGGGGTAGAATGATTTGTCTGCTCATAAACATCCACCCGCAATAACTTCAGTTTATCCGTGATCATGGTACTTGCAACAGCGCCGAAATATCGGGAACTCAAAACAAACAGTAAACATAGTAAATACCCCGTTTCTAGTGTTAATGATAATATTAGGAATCAAAGTTCAAAAGTAAACAGAACTGTGGTGGATGTGTTAATAGCTAGGTTCACTAATTGATATTAATAGAGTGAATCGTTAATAATAGAGTTAGTTAAGTTATGCAAGATTTTACAGCAGCCCACAGAATACTATGTATGAGGAACACAAGCCGATCACGGATACACAGTGATAAAACATACTTTATTACCTCAACAAACATGTTTTATGACAAGGAAATTGTGTTTCAAACAAACACAACAGGTACATTATAGCATGAAGCACTTATATTGTTTGTACTTAATAGATTTTTCAGTAACAACCATTTTCTGGAAAATTAATATTTTGAACTAATGTTTCTTTACAATACAGAAGAGTATTTTACAATCCACAAACTAGACAAACAATCATAATGGCCCATTTACGAGAATTACAAATCAAATAACCGCAAGGAATTCTTCACATTAAAAGATAAGCACCTTGACCTTTGTACTATTTTCTGTTCCTTTCTTCTTTTCTGTATTTAGTGTGTACATAAATTGTTAAATAAAATAAATAAATAAGAGACACACCCATTTTCATAGCCTTCATACCTAGTATATTTAATGCAATTTTCTAGCACAACTTATTTCAACTTTAAGGCTTTAATTTTATGGTTTATATTACAATTATAATCCATTGAGAGAAATATGTACACAAATATAATATGACTCGCACATTATGTCATATAAGACAGTAAGTCTTGGAATATACACTATATGATCTATGTAGAGAGTACTGAGTGAGTTAGACCAAGTGGAAGAAAGGATGAGGAAATAGGCAGATTGACATTAGAAGGTCATATACAGTTTAGATTGATGATGCCATTGCTGCTAGCTAAATGAAATTAACAAGAAACAAGTAACCATGGCTTAAATGATTGTATAGTGTCTAATCACACTCTGTCTTTTATATTTTCAAGTGAACTATAAACAATGCCATGTTAACCTCCATGGGCGTACCCAGCATTTTCTAAGGGGTGGGGCAGAAGTAAATAAACTAAGTAGTAGGAAATTAAAAATGCTTTTTATTTACTGACTGATACGTTTTATTGACCGCACTGCGCCATTTCAATAATAACCTGCGAGGGTTCTGGCACTTCTGGCTAAATCTAGCTAAAATTTCGTTTTCAAATGTACCTATGTTGTGCTTCCAGAACCCTCTTTCTATGCACACTCATAATACAGAGGCCGACAAGACGGTTTTCTGTCATTGTTGACCTTAACCAAGTTTTTATTTTAATGTGAAAAATGTTAAAGTACACAAATGAATATTTAATTTTGTCATTATATTAATTTTGCCTAAAAAATCTTAGCTTCGGATCAGAGCAGGGTGGGGCAAGTGCCCCACCTGCCCCACCCTGGATACGCCCATGTTAACCTCATGTTTATTATTTTGTTTCAGTGTTTTTACTGAGTGAATGTATGAATGTACACTTTGTAATCCATCATTCGTAAACATAGTTGGTCACTTTATAAACATTGCTTGTCTGGTTCTGATTACAGACATGTCAGTGAATTTCATAACCGTTATCTGATTGATAAGTAGTACCTAGCTGATTAGTATTGGCTGTATCTATGTACTTCCCATAAACGGTACATGAAGTATCTATTACATTGAAGATACAACCTTAAGGGTTTTTTAAGTAAAAAAACCAAATAATGTCACTATTATTTTCTTAGTCCACGCCCAGTTATACAATCTATACTAATATATAAAGCTGAAGAGTTTCGTTTGGTTGAATGCGCTAATCTCAGAAACTACTGGTTTGAATTGAAAAATTCTGTTAGTGTTGGATAGCCCATTTATTTAGGCAGGCTATAGGCCATAATTATATCGTAACGCTACAACCAATTGGAGCAGAGCATCAATGAAAAATGTTGCAAAAACAGGGAAAATTTATTCTTCTTGAGAGCTTCCGTTGCGTGTGCCGCGTAAATGGTTAAAGTTACACAAAAATAATGAAAGAGGGAATTATTCCTCTTAAAAAGGTGTAAAAAAAGTCCACATCCGCACATGCCCTTTTTTTAAGGTTGACCAACAATAACTATTTTTATGATTTTTAAATTTGGTCAAAAATAATGCTTTATTTGCAAAGGTGTTTTTAACGACTTTGTATTATTCCTTATCAAAATAAATATTCTAGTAGTACTTAATAGTATCTTTATTGTGAGACATTGGTTACAGAGTTGTTATTGAATTATGTTTGTGTGCGTTTGCACTGCTCCACCACGTTAGGCATACAATAGTTTGAAACAATTTATTTTCTTAGACCTAAGTTTATGTGATATACTTATATTAATTCAAATAGACATTTTAATTGAAATAGAGCTATCTTTTGCATCAAAACATAAAAACAGTATGGCACTAACCCAACACAAATCTGTCATACCAAAATTCAGGTACTGTATAATGTGGTCTATTTACCAAGAAGTCATATAATTTTTTCTTAAAAATATCAATGTTTTCAATTTCTCTTTCCGAAGAAACTTAGATAGTAGGGCTGTTTTTGAGGGCGTATTATTTACTACTTTGTCGGCATGTCGACGGAAATGCAGATTACCAAACTTTTCCTTACTGGTTTTTACGAATGCAGCGACCTCATAGATGTAGAGAGCAGGAAGGGTTGAAATCTTAAGCTTTTTAAAAATATGGCATACAGCTATCTGCGGCACGTATGCCACAAACAGCTCGAAGACATTTCTTTAGCGCCCTAAAAGCGAGTTCCCTGTCTGTAGCATTCCCCTAATAAATTAATCCATATCTAAGCGTAGACGTTACATAGGCATGATAGGCGGTTAGTCATCTTTAGCTTTTGTGTGTTTGTTCATACATAGCATAAAAAGGTGTACTTAAACAACATAATATCTCTCCAGTATAGATACTAATATCCAATTTATTCGAACAGGATAATTTTGAGAAAATATTTGACATGTAAGAGGTTATGCCCGCAGTGATCAATAGCGAAGAGTTACATAACATGAGCTTCATAGCTATATCCATCACTATGATCTAATGAAATTAAGAAATTAACTTGTCTCATAATTATCGTGACAGAAAGAAACAAGAGAAGACCTTGACGTAATATTAAATTAAATTAAATTCAAATTCGGAACCCACTTACGTATTTTTGACAACTTACGTACTTTAGTAGTATGTTATTTTTCGCTACTTACCTTTTTATTAAAAGCTTACAACACAAATTTGAAACAAATAATAAGTAGCAGATCACAAAACACGGTATTTTTTGTATAAAATAAGGTTTCTTTACCTCGAAAATGTGGTTTCTCGCTTGCAAAATAATCTTATCACCACCAAAGACTGAATATTTGGAGCGCAAGCGACATCTGCCGACGAGTTAGGTAATTTTTCCGCAATTGATTTTTTACGTTTCGTTCTACGAATACAGCCTCATAAAAGTCATAAACATTGAAACATGGACAATAGCGCTACCGCGCTGCCCCGAACAAACGGTGGAAGACGACGTCGACGACGGTTTTGAAGACTTTGTCTCATACAAAACTTGTTTTGTATTGATGCCGTCTTTTAAGTAATCCTGATTTTATGCGTGGCCACAATTTTGAAAATAAACTAAAATGGCGGAAGTTAGGCAGGCCACGCTTCATACAAAAATATTCAAGGTGACGGTTTTTTGCAGTTTTCAGGCAAACGGTAAGTTTTATCATAAAAATATGCAAAATAAAATTTGTAGGTCATGCACTTATTTATAAAAATTAGAATCACCATTTCTGAAATATTATTATACCGATTTAAAAAGTTGTGTTCTTCTTATTAATGCAAACGTTTCCTCGCCACCACAGGTGAGATAGTGTATGTACAGTCGCCAGTGCATCAAGTTACTACAAACTGTCAAATTTCCTCATTCGATTTCGAAATTAACCATCAACATTTTATGATTTAAAATCATTTGGAGTTTGACGGTGTCCGGTTCCGGTAGCTTGATGTGCTGACGTCTGTACAGGTGCCAGCAAATCAATTTACCACAAACTTTCAATCCCAGTCAACCTAATGCTTTAGAGCCAAAGTTGAAAATCTAACTAAAGAAATATCTCATTTTTTATAATTATAAAATGAGTTTAATTATTTTTCTGTGATTTTTCAAATAAAAATGTGTTTTAATTAAAGCCACATGAAGAAACATACATTTTTTGGAATATCATATGACTTTACTCATTTTACACTATTCAAGTGTGTGTTCTATTTACTATATATTCATATTATTTTCATATACACTTGTAAGACTGCCAACATAACACACAAATAAAGTATTTTTTATTTAGGAAGGTATTATTAATAATAACTGTACTATCAGTATTAATAAAACAAAGTGATATGGTCGAAAATAAGTTTCATAAAAAGAACTTCCTGCAATTAATTATTTCAATCATTACCAGTGATCGGAGTAGGTAGATTGAACTGGGGTCATTGATCCGAAACGTATATATTACTATGGACATTCCTCCGGAATTGGTGGATTATTGGTGTGATTGTTTTTATTATTCAACAGATAAATAATGAATTAATTTAGTTTTGATACCTTCCCTTAAATTTTGAATTGAGTAGTAATAATATCACTACCAACATTAACAATATTTAATTGAATCCGGAAATACCGGAATTACTTTCCGGAAAAATGGCTTATCCATGTTATTCTTTCTGTGTGCATTTATGATACAAGTACCAAAAATCAATCTACCTATTCCGATCACTGATCATTACTAATGCCGGCCACACACGTTCCAGTATACTTGCGCAAGTCCAGACTTGCGCAAGTATACTGGAACGTGTGTTGGAAGATAATTGCGCAAATTTCCGACTTGCACAAGTTCTTGAAAAAGTTCAAAATTTCAATTCCCAACTTGTGCAAACTTGCGTTTGTGCAAGTTTACTTGAACGTGTGTGGGAGCATTTGGCGCAAGTTTTATGCCGGCCACACACGTTCCAGTATACTTGCGCAAGTCCAGACTTGCACAAATACACGAATTTCGGAGGTGACCACAGACGGCTCAAGTATGCTTGCACAAGTATCATTTCAATGATATTTGTACAAGTGTGCGTACATGCAGCGAGCTACTTATGTTATGGATATATATTACATATTATATTTATAAATTACGTTTGGTTCGAATTTTCGGTATTGCTCAATTGTTTTATTATAAGCAGCATTTTTTTTGTCCCTGTGGTGGTAGTCTTTACTTTTTATTTGCCAAAGACTTGGCTCATTTCTGTACATATTTATTAATTCTTCTATAATATCGCGAACTCCTTGCCTCTCGGTAGTCTCGTTCATTTTGGCGCGAAAATGACGTGCGTACATGTAGGTGGCTAAAACAATACTGAAACTTGCGCGAAATGCTCCCACACACGTTCAAGTAAACTTGCACAAACGCAAGTTTGCACAAGTTGGGAATTGAAATTTTGAACTTTTTCAAGAACTTGTGCAAGTCGGAAATTTGCGCAATTATCTTCCAACACACGTTCCAGTATACTTGCGCAAGTCCAGACTTGCGCAAGTATACTGGAACGTGTGTGGCCGGCATTAGTATTGTTTTAGCCGAACGAGACTACCGAGAGGCATGGAGTTCGCAATATTATAGAAGAATTAATAAATATATCCAGAAATGAGCCAAGTCTTTGGCAAATAAAAAGTAAAGGCTACCACCACAGTGGCCAAAAAAAATGCTGCTTATAATAAATTAATTGAGCAATACCGAAAATTCGAACCAAACGTAGTTTATAAATATAATATGTAATATATATCCATAGCATAAGTAGCTCGCTGCATGTACGCACACTTGTACAAATATCATTGAAATGATACTACTAATACCTCAGAATTTGATTGTTCCCAAAAACCACAAAATGAAATAACTGGTGCAGACTTACAAAATAATTCTCAGTTTTTTCTATAAATACATAAATATACTTCACCAAAATATAGCGGGACTGATGAACAAATCAGATACACTAACAGTCAAAATAGAAGAGCTTCACAATGTAGGAACTAATATTGATATAATTTGTTTAACTGAACATTTTATTGAGATGGGTTATGAACATTTGTTGCATATACCTAATTTTGTACCAGCAGCTTTCTTTTCTAGAAAGGCTAAGCGCGGGGGTACGTGCATACTTGTTAGAGCCGGACTTCAATTTAGAGAAATATCTGACGTAGCAAAACATTCAGTGTCGGGTGTCTTTGAATCCTGTGCCATAGAATTAATACATCATAACATTATTATTATTTGTATATATCGCATACCTAAACACAATTACAATATATTTTATGAAAAATTAGAGGATATATTAAGGAAAAATTGTTCACTTTCTAATAAAAAAATAATCCTAACTGGCGACTTTAACATTGACATCTTAAAAAGAAATAAAATTACACTAGAATTTGAATATTTTCTTGCACAATTTAATCTTAAGTTAGCCCTTGACAAGCCTACTAGATTAAGCAGCAACACCTGCATAGATAACTTTGCCCACACCTACAAAAAAGAATGTAAAGCACAAATAATTGATTTAATTCTATCAGATCATACATCTCAAATATTAAGTGTACCTATTTATAAATCATGTAAACTTAAATATTGGAAAACTCAAAAGCAAGACATATGCCCAGAAAATTTAGAGAAGTTTAAAAATTATTTGAGCAATTTATCTTTCACACAAGTTTATAGCACTAATGATGTGAATGACTCGTATGACTATTTTGCAGATGATTTTTTGATGCTATATAATTTATGTTTTCCAACAAAATATGTAACGATTAAAACAAATACTAAAATCAAATGGATATCGCGTGGAATAAAAATCTGTAGTCAAAAGCAGAGAAAATTACTTTGGGCGTATAGACTTAAACCCGACTGTAAAAATAAACTTGATTTTAAGAATTATACTAAGATTTACAAAAAAGTTATACGACTAACACAGAAAACTCAAAATAACCACTTCATAAATACTTCTCAAAACAAAGCAAAAGCTGCATGGCAAGTAATTAACAAATCCAAATTTCGCCTACCTCAACATCTAATACCGTCCTTAAAGAGAGGTAATTCCACTATCACACACCCCACGGATATTGCAAACGAATTTAATAACTTTTTTGTAGATGTAGTTGAAAAAAATATAAATAGTAACGTTTCTTCGACTAGTAAAAATATATATAACAACTTAAGTTCACAGTCATTATATATGCAACCAGTTTTACCTATTGACCTAATAAAAATAATTAATAATCTTAAAAATACAAATACTGTTGGCTACGATGGAGTATGCACTCAAGTTGTAAAATATGTCAAAGAAGTTA
The DNA here is from genome assembly GCA_905220335.1 of Noctua pronuba. Taxonomy (NCBI): domain Eukaryota; kingdom Metazoa; phylum Arthropoda; class Insecta; order Lepidoptera; family Noctuidae; genus Noctua; species Noctua pronuba. The sequence goes on from LR999913.1 coordinate 15,131,097, forward strand.
TAGCAGCACCATTAACGCACATTATAAATTTATGCATTACTAATGGTGTTTTTCCTAATAGTCTGAAAAAAGTAGTTATTAAGCCCTTATTTAAAAGAGAGGATAAATCAGATGTTAAAAATTATAGACCGATTGCCAAAATTCCTATTTTTTCAAAAGTTTTCGAAAAGGTAATTTACAATTGCATTTATAATTATTTTGAAAAAAATAAGTTATTTTGCAACGAACAAAAAGGATTTCGTAAAAATAGTAATATAAATATGGCATTGTTCGACCTACTCTCTTATATTATGACGTCTGTCGATGAAAGAGCTCCGGTATGTGCAATATATACCGATATGACGAAAGCATTTGACTATGTGAATCATAAGATTTTGCTAAAAAAGCTGTATGGCTATGGAATCCGAGGTAATATTTTAAAACTTTTGGAATCATATCTGGATAACAGATCCCAGTGCACAGAAATATCACACCTATGCCAAAAAAGCAATTTAGTAACCATTTACACATCTCAACCAAGAGCTATAAAATACGGTGTGCCTCAAGGTAGCGTTCTAGGGCCGTTACTTTTTTTAATATACATAAATGATCTCCCAATATACATTTCTCAGAATATGGTTCTTTTTGCCGATGACAGTACCGCTGTTGTAAAATGTAATAATCCTGTCTATTACGAGAATGATATAAGTGATTGCCTCGATAAAATAATTAACTGGCTGAATAGTAATAACCTAGTGATTAATTTAAAAAAAACAAAAGTAATGCACTTTCATCAAAGGTGTGAAAAACCTCCAGTTCATGTTACTTATGATAAGTGCCAAATAGAAGATACAAACAAGGCAAAATTTTTAGGTATAATGCTTGACAGTAAACTTACATGGAAACCCCATATCGAAGAAATTTGTCTGAAATTAAATAAATCTGCATATGCATTGTTTCAGCTGTCCAAAAAAGTTAATACACAAACACTTTTAATAGCGTATCACGAATTGGTTGCATCAGTTCTGAGGTTTGGTATTCTTTTTTGGGGGCAATCTACAGATCGAGAGATTGTTTTTAAAGCGCAAAAACGATGTATTCGGTCCATGTGTAGCTTAAAAACCATCGATACTTGTAAACCTCATTTTAAATCATTAAAATTACTGACTATGCCAGCTATGTACATTTACGAGACTGCTTTATTTGTTAAAACCAATTTACACCTGTTTCAAAAACTATCCGAAGTAAAAAAGACTCCAATGCGTTCCCAATATGTGAATAAACTGTGCGACAGAAAATGCAGAACCGCTTTAGTAAAAAAGAGTTTTTTTGGCATGGCTCCGAAAATTTATAATAAAATACCCGACAACATAAAAAATTTACCACTATTAAAGTTTAAGAAAAGTTTATACTCGCTGTTAATAGAAAAATGTTATTATACTGTAGAAGATTTTCTAAATGATAATTTTTAACATTTTCTGTGCAATAAACGTTTGATATAATTTTTAAATATTTTTAAGTCTGTTTCTCTTTTTAGGTTAAAGGAGAATGGGCAGAATTGCCCTGGCGTCCAATAGCGTTAAGGTATATACCAATGTATAGATCTCTTTAAGAAGAACATTTCTTATTATGGCGACTTCTCTCGATTCAGAGTCAGAGAGGAGCTACAGAGGTCTAATGTTGAGAAATTAAGTTAGATTAAATACTGTTATTTCGTCAATTTTTTAACTTTCGTTAATACTGTACGTTTCAAACATCATATTATAAGCCTATAAACATCATTTTCAAAATATTGACATCTTAAAATGCTAGTTTAGGAGCAAATCCTTACTGTAATAGTAACTTGGATAGATCGTTAACACAACCCCAGCGCCCAATAGCGTCAAGATATGTATCAATGGATTGATCTCAACAAGAAGAATATTTCTTGCTTTGACAACTTTTCTCGATTAAGAGTCAGAGAGGAGCTACACTTCGGTGCCTAATCAACTACCTAGTTAGATCAATAAAACCGAACAGACTACGAATTAGCAAAAGTTGTATAGTAGCAAATATTCTAATTGAAAGCTCTTTCGAATGGTGTACGTCTTATAGCTATTGGTTACCCAGAAAATGTTAACTTTGGTGCTCAATTAGACACACATTTAGGTCAATAATTCTGAATAGACTACGAATTAGCAAAAGTGGTGCTAGTAGCAAAAGTTCTCTTTGAAACGCTCTATCCAATAGTGTATATCTTATGACTATTAGTTGCCCGTAAACTCTTAATTGGTTGTAAATAAAATCTTAACTTCGGTGTCCAACTAGTACCTATTTAGGTCAATAACTCCGAACAGACTGCGAATTAGCAAAAGTTATGTTAGTAGCAAAAGTTCTCATAGAAGAGCTCTCTCCAATGGTGTATATTTTATTGCTATTGGTTTCCCAGAAAACGTTAACTTCGCTGCTCAAATAGTCATCTATTTATGTCAATAACTCCGAACGGAATAGGAATTAGCTAAAGTGATGCTAGTAGCAAAAGTTCTCTCTAAAAGATAGAGCCTTTTAGAGATGCAATGCATCAGATGTTATTACTATTGGTAACCCAGATAACCTTAATTGGTTGCCAAGAAAATTTTAACTTCGGTGTCCAACTAGTCAGCTATTTTTGTCAATATCTCCAAACGGAATACGAATTGGTGAAAGTCGTTAAATGGCAAAGGTTTTCCTTGAAAAGCTCTATACATTGATGTATATCTTATTGCTATTGGTTACCCAGAAAATCTTTACTTCGGTGCTCAAATAGTCACCTATTTAGGTCAATAACTCCGACTGGAATACGAATTGGGAAAAGTCGTGTAACTGGCAAAGGTTCTAGTCAAAAAGCTCTATCTAATGATGTATATCTTATGGCTATTGGTTGCTAAGAGAATCTTAACTTCGGTGTTCAACTAGTCAGCTATTTAGTTCAATAACTCTGAACGGACTGCGAATTAGCAAAAGTTATCTTAGTACCAAAAGTTGTCATTGAATAGCTCTCTGCAATGGTATATATGTTATTGATATTGGTCACCCAGAAAATCTTAACTTCGGTGCTCAAATAGTCACCTATTTAGGTCAATAACTCCGAACGGACAACGAATTGGCGAAAGTCGTGTTTCTGGCAAAGGTTCTCCTTGAAAAGCTCTATGAAATGGATTATATGTTTTTACTATTGGTTACCCAGAAAACCTTAATTGATGCCAAGAAAAACTTAACTTCGTTGTCCAACTAGTTACACATTTAGTTCAATAACTCCGAACGTACTACGAATTGCCAAAAGTCGTGTTAGTAGCAAAGGTTCTCCGTAAAAAGCTCTTTTCAATTATGTGTATCTTATGGCTATTGGACCTTGGGGCATATGCCTATACATCGATGCCCATTGTCCTTTAAAATAGTTTTTATTTTTTTGTTTATGTTCTTGTAAGTGTTTAATTTTGTTTATTTTGCCGTTTATTTTATTTTTTTGTGTTTTGTTTTACTGTTTGCTTTTATTTTAAATAATATTTGTATGCCTTCACGGCAAAACATAGCGCCCATATATAACTTAAGACCTTTATGTAAATACCTATGTTTCACAAATAAAAATTCTGATTCTGATTCTGATTCTGATACTTGTGCAAGCATGCTTGAGCCGTCTGTGGTCACCTTCGAAATACGTGTATTTGTGCAAGTCTGGACTTGCGCAAGTATACTGGAACGTGTGTGGCCGGCATAATGTAACAATTCCATTTAATGTTATGGCAACACTGATTAAATTGAAATGTCACTGTCTCAAAAAGCGCGGTCTGTCACTGATACTGATATTTTGTTACTACCCAATACCTACAGGTTGATTAACTTTTACAATTGAAGCTAAAAATAGAGAGTTTTAATGAAATAAAACTTACCTATAATTTTTTCGTCAATATCCGGAATCCATCTTGAGTCAAGCACCTATCTTTCAGCTTGTTGACAGCGATTCCATTGCCTCTCCTCTGGTCACGCCCTCTAAGCTTACCGTTGGTACTAACTACTAAGTATTTTAAGCGCGCATCGGGTGATCGCCCTTATTTATCGCCATTATGGAACTCATGGTGCACCAGGTAGACCTTACCTGGATGACGGATATTGATGAAATAATAATAGGTACGTTTTATTTGATGTAAAACTCTCTATTATTTTGTTTTGTATCAATATCCGGAATCCATCTTGAGTGATGTATTTTTTATCACCGGTAAGCTAAACCCAAAGACGCTATAATGTGTTTTAGGATGTAAAATATTGGGTGAATAAAAATCAACGTCAAAATTATGTAAATGTATTACAATAATTAATATGGTATGAAATAAGTACTTACTACTTTTAGTCATATAACAAAAGAAATGGTTTCGAAAAAATAATGGGTAGGACTGTTAATAAACATGATTAAAATAATAAGACAAATATAAAGAATGATTGGGAACATTGGAATCATTGTGATTTAACACACTCTCTGATAATAAATCTCGAAGGTATGAATCGTTTTCCAGTTACTACTTGCAAGAATTTGATCAATAGGAAAATTCTTTTCGAAATTGAGAGAAGCAACTGCGGATCTGACTGATCCTGGAGTTGCATCAATACCAGCAGCTTTTAAAAGAGATCTCACCCACTTAAGGGTCCGTTTACGCCCTGTATAATAAACCCGAAATAGATGTGGTGTGGTGTGGTGTGGTGTGGTGTGTGGTGGTGTGTGGTGGTGTGTGGTGTGGTGTGGTGTGGTGTGATGTGTGGTGTTGTTGTTGTTGTGGATGTTGATTCAATATTTATGTCCCCAGTTGTCCCGCAAGACATAATTAGAATAATTAAACTGCTAATCTTCGGAGATATCAATGGAACTCTTCAATAATAGACATCAAATCTGTCGTGAATGCTGCAATCGCTTGAATGTTTGTTGTTTACACAACACCATAACATAACATCACGCCAATGTGCTCTGAGGGGGTACGCAGATGTGTACAATGCACCCACATTTTGACAGTTAGCTATGTTAAGTTCCATGTTATTGGGGATAAGCTTATTACCATGACATGTATTGTTAACAGTTCACTAATCCTTATTAAATCCAAGGGGAGACACAGTAAAATAGCAAACAGATCATTACCATTTCACCAACGCTCTAGTGTATCATTAATACTCTAGCAAGAAGAATGTAACACGTACAAAAAATATGTGCCCGAGTTTATACGCCACCTATTGGGAGCCCCCTTAAAACTTCACCAAAGAAAACTACGCGGGAATTTCAAATTTAGTCCTTGAGTATTATCGTGTATGTGCGTAGATAATGCACTTATATAGGCTATATGTTGCAGCGGTACCTCTGCATTTTAACCTCTTTGCTTTTTGATAAAACCTCAAAGTCATATTTTATTATTTTTAAATGCCATTTTAAAATTAGAGGAAAAATATTTTAGACAGTTGATTTTTGTCTTGTTTTTTTTATTCGTGTACTGATTATACAAACATTAAAACTCACATACACAAACAGCCAGACCCGGAACAACTATCTGTAGGCCATACAAATATTTGTTACGTGCGGGGATCGAACCCGCGACACGCAGCGCAGCAGTCAATCGCTCAGCCACTGCGCCAACCGTGTCGTCAAATAGAAGTACCGCTATCCTTATCACGTTTCATAGCCCCCCGCCTGGTCCAAGGTCACTCATACACAGTTGACTGGGCCTGCTGGCGAACGACTGACAGATGCGAAATAATAAAACGCGACTGAACGTACATGTACGCACGAAACTTCATGAGTAAATTGAACAAGTGCCAGCAAAATTTTGATTATGACTTGAACAAACTTTGATCGACTGTCGTGTGCTTTTACATAAGATTTTCTAATAGGGTTTAATTATTTTTAGATAATGAGTCTTCTGCTTATACTGTTGTTTATTTTTTATTGTACCCCAAATTGTTACTTTGGTGAGTGCAATTATATCAAAAATCCATTTTTTTATATAATTGCACTGGGTCAAGCCACCAAACTTGAATTTTAAGGTTTTTTTTTTCCTGATCTTTTATATACACTTTATATTAAAAAATGGGGCCCTAATCTATACAACAACAACAACCTATAAAAATTCAAATTCCTGACTGACTGACTGACTGATATATCAACGCACAGCCCAAACCGCTGGTCCTAGAGACATGAAATTTGGAGGGTGTATTTTTTGTGAAGAGTAGGTATCCACTAAGAAAGGGTTTTTCGAAATTCCACCCCAAAGAGGGTGAAATGGGGTGTTGAATTTTCTATGAAACTTTTTATTCTCGCAGTCGATTGACTTGACAATTTGTGTAAATAAATACTCTTCAGATAAAATTATGAGATACTTGTATCACTGTTTTTCCAAAATCATCCCCCAATTTAAAAATTCAATGTCTTGACTGGCTGACTGATATATCAACGCACAACCCAATCCGCTGGTTCTAGAGACATGAAATTTGCATGCATTCTTTGTGAAGAGTAAGTATCTGCTAAGAAACAGTTTTTTTAAATTCCACCCTTAAGAGGGTGAAATGGGGTGTTGAATATTCTGTGAAACTTTTTATTCTCCGAGTCGATTGAATTGAAAATTTGTATACATACTTTTCAGTTAAAATTATGAGATACGTGTACTTATCACAGTTTTTTTCCAAAATCGAAATCATGTCCCCCAACAGAGTCAAAAAGGGCTTCGAAGCTCACGTAGACGGGCGTATGGCGCGCAGTGTTGCACTCCCTCCCACTCCACCCAGAGCGGGAGAAGTCATTTGATGATTTCCCATCCGAAAAAAGAAAAAGGACCTAATTGATATTACTATGAACTAATATTTGCAAGTTATAAGCAAGTACGTATACATAAAAACCATGTAACTACTATACATACGTAGATTACTTATTATCCCAGAAGTAAGATCCCGTGGGGAATTCCCGAACTCCACGCGGGCGAAGCCGCGGGCATAAGCTAGTAAGGTTATAAGGTGGGCGGGAGCGGTCTCCGATGCGTAACAGTCTGAAATGTGGAGTTGTGTTTAGGCAGGGAGGTTTAACATTTTTATTATTAATCATTTTGACATTATTACCAAAAAATTTCCAAATATAGTTATGTACGTACTAACACTAGTGTTTAAATGTGTATGTATTACTAACAAAATGGATTTTATGATCTGATAAAAATAAATGATTTGATTTAACTTCGCCCAGTCTCTTCAATCTGTACGTAAACGGTCTTATCGAGAGGCTCAGTAGCACCAAAGTTGGCTGTTCGATTGACGGAAAATATATCAATAATATTAGTTAGTGCTCATTCACACTAATCCGTCAAAGACGATTCGTGTTTTTTGGCGAATCGTCTTTTTTCACGAATCGTTATTTTGATTTGTATGGGCGGCTATATATTTTAATTGCCCGTGTTCACACTATTACGGAATCGTGAAAAATTACGGATACGTCTTAAATGACGTTTCGTCTTTTTCAAAAACCTTCAGTTTTAAATCACGAATCGTTATGACGGATCGGTCGGGACGACTATGCCTTGCACTGACTACGACCGTTGACTTGTAAAGACATGTCACGCTGCAATATGTCAAAGAAGGAAAAACAAAAATTATTTGACAAAGACATAGATCGAGAAATTGTTTAGATCGAAGGTAATACCAACACAAGATAGTCATATTCACATCCATCGTGTTGGATAGTTCGTCCAAGACTGAAGTCTGAATCACGAATTCAGTGTGAACATCTATTCGGATATTTTGATGAATCGTGAAAAAACTCGA